>OY728166.1:616510122-617247622 GCA_963277665.1 Viscum album
TTTAACTATATAATGAAGTATTTATTTGTCAACTTTTTACATAAAATATATATATTTCAAATTTTAAATTTTTTCAAATCGATAGAATTTTTATATGATCAAATATATATAATGGTGGTAATTTATTATTGATTAGAAATAGTTGATTTTTGAGTGAATGGGGTAATATTTCATTTTAAAAAACATTAATTTTTGTTTTATTTTTTTAATTAAAATTCTGATCACTATGATTCAAAATAACCTAATTAATTTCATAAAAATTATCACTATATTTTAATTTTGAATGAGGTTGGTTTTATATTTGTGAAATATTTTAAAAAATTATTTTTTTTGTATTTTAAGGACGCATGTTAAAAATATTATCCTTCACTTCTTCAAACTAAATCAAGAAGAATGGATCAAATATCTATTATCATGAGCTAATAATATTGTAACGAGGTCAATTTCTCATTTTATCATTTTTATTAGTATCCAGGATAAAATTATAGTCCATTAGGTAAATTGGTGATACATGTTAAATAAGTTATATAGTATTTTATAAGGTCATTAAATAAATTATTGAATATTTTTTTAGTTTTTTTTTCAAATCCTTGTATTCATATATTTTAAACATTAATGTTCGTTTCTAAATATACAGGTGTAAGAACCATATAATATTTTATAGTTGAGAACAATTTCTCATTTTCTTAGAACCTTACTTATAGTAAATAACATACTCTTTTATATTCTACACAAAACTTATAGAATTTTGTTTAGCCATGACCTACCAATGAAAATTACCAAAATCCGTACTCATTTCCTATATGAGTGGGTATGAAAAAAATACCAATTCTAGATGGATAATTGTTTAATTCATCTGTTGTTTCATAAAGAAGAGATTTAATTATCAAGAAAGTGTTACATTTTTATTTCTTCATCCACCTAGATAAAATGAACCACTACTATTCTAATATGATTATATCAGTATCTTAAATATATCTAAATGTCATTATACTTATGGATTAACTCATCCTCGTCTGATTTTTTGTCCCCCCTAAAATGGAAATCATCACTGATGATAATGTATGGCCTACAGTCAAATCATATATGTGAAATTAAATTTTCACCATCACATTAAGTGGATATTAATAAATATGTAAATGTTGAATATTTATCACATTTCGGAAATAAATAATGTTCTATAAATGTATGATATCATCTTCTATGTTAGGATTGCATCTATCTAAGAATCATAATGTCATTCCTCTATATGTGTTGACCACAACATCCAAGAAATTATTTGTTTTATTTTTCTATTACCAATGGGCCTGGTGTATATTGAAATGTTATATAAAAAATAATATTCATTATATTTCAGATATTTTAGAGACGATTGTTCCATTTTATAACACCGTTTTTTCATGTTCAATAAATTAATGTTAATGTGGACTAACTGGTCGAACAACCAAAACTATAAAATGTTAATAATAAATTTTAAATTAATTAATGTAAAATGACTATAAATATACTATTAAATGGTAATCTAAATGAAATTTGTTATTAGGAAATTATTTAGATAATTTAAAAAGATTATTTTGGATGACATGACAAGTCCGTCGAAGAGTGATCCCTATGTAACATCACAGGTAAATAAAGAACATGAAAATCTTCATATTTATTAATATTTGTGAATATAATTTTAATTATACTTTAAAGGGGAATATGTTTTTTATGGTTTACCAGATATTCAATAATGGGATTCTTTGAAATATTACGCTGCACACTAAAAATATAATATTATTATTTTAATTGGTAGTTAACACCTAGCAGTTGTATTGATGGGAATGAATAGAAATAACTATAACATGATTATACATGTTTGTTGAATATTTTTACATTTATCCAATAAATGCTATGTGATTAAAATAATTAAAGAATTCGATTTTAAGCATAAATACTCTAACATTCACTAAAAGGTCGATTTACCTCCTTTTAGTGGAGAACGCTATTTAAATGTAGTCTTTGTCACTTTTATATGTTCTATTTGTCAAAATAAAATTATTCTTTATAATATAGACACCAAAATTTACTTTGGATGGATTTTTTTATTTTTCTAGTAAGGTTCATTTTTTATGGAATAGTGAAAAATACTGTATTTTAATTCAGATGTACCTATTAATATAATTTATATTTATGGTTTTGTAGTATTTTAAATTAGATTTAATGGGTAATTAGAATATATTCTTACCATCTAATCTAATTTTGGTAATTTGTTTTAATTTTATTTTGAAATTGGACATAAAAAATGTCAATACTTTGATCGTTATTATTTCATAAAAACACACTATATGTTTTAACAGTGGGAACTATTTTTAAATTAATATCTGCCACTTATGTGTTTTGAATTTGAAAAAATGGATTACATAATTAGAATTAGTGAAAAAAATTGTGTAAATATGTAACTTTTATTTTTAGACATTTTAAATATTTACTTCATTATATATTTTATTTACCATGATTAAAAGTTAAAAATAAAAAATAAGAAAAATATATAATATTTTAATAATATTAAATTACCGTAACTTGTATATTAATCCTATGTTCTGATACATAGCCAACCATGGTCATCCTTGGGATGAATATGGGACCCCATAGAGCCACATGGGAGTAATAATGACATTTTTTATTAATTAATTTATAGTGAAGAAAAAAAATAAAATAAACAAATATGTTTTAGTAAATAAATTTTTACATAAAGTTATATAAGTTATCCTTTATACTATATATTATTTTTGAAATCTAAATATTTCTTACATTATGTTAATTTTTTTATATTTTTGGACATCAAATATATTAAATTAAGTATGACACAATAATGATCCAATATTTACCTCATTAATATATGATTTAAATAAATAAGATTATAAATATTAAAAAATATCCAAAACCCATCCAATTCATATTGGAATATTTTATTTCAACCATGAATCATCTTATATTTGACTTTAACGAATATTTGACAATTTTGAAACCAAATATGAGGTTATAATAAAATAATTATTTCAAACATTCCTAAAGTTCCCCTCCTCTCCCTTATAAAAATCCCACACTTCTAAATCATTTCTCACACTTCTCAAGCCTTTGTATCAATAAAAATCTACTAAAATAAGCTCCCAATAACCCTATATTCATCCAAAAAGACTTATATTAGTCTTAAAACACTTCAAGAAACCCTTTTGGTTCAATCCAATGGGAGTTTCCCGATTTAAAGGTAAGGTCTTCTCTTAAGTTCTTTTGTTTTATATTACTTGTTCGAACCCATTAACTCTATTTATTCCATTATTTTATAACAAAAACAGTATCCTGAATATAGTAGGATATTGTTATTAAAAATATTTGAACTACACTTACACAGCCCACGATATAATGGGTGAAAAACATACTTTTTCTGTGGATGGAAAACTAACATCTCATGAAGCGATGATTGTTCAATTATCTTCTACTGCTGCTCATGGTGACCATTATGATGAAAATGTGTTTATATATGATATATATAATGTTGGTTTTCTATATTATTCTATAATTTTTATTTACAAACATTCCTTTAATCCTTCAAATATGTGTAAACACGATAATTTCATTTGAGGAAGTGTGGACTACCAACCCCTCAAGGTGATATGATTCGTTCTTGACATACATGGAACGTATAAAGATTGAGTTAATGAAATTATGTAACATATATACCATATGATATTATACTATAATTATAATATACCTACGTATCATTAGGTTTTCATTCCATTTAATATTAAATAGAAATGAAAGCACCGTTAATGCGTACGTACGGCTTACCGTCTCCGTGATCGGTCCATTTATTTTCTTATATCCAAATGGTATATACTATTATAAATATATATATATATATATATACACTGAATATATATGATATATAAATAATTAATTTAATTCTGTATTTAATGGAGTATTGACCCCATGGACAAATTTTAATTATAACAAATTCATTTTTAACTCATATTTTGATCATCAACAAAATGTCCTATATAAACTCAAATAATTAACTAACTATTATTGCATGGTAATAAGTGACATAAAAGTAATAATAAACATTAAAAATTATATTAATAAGGTACTAATTACCATATGTATATTATTAAAGAATAATAAGGAACATACGAGTCACGTTGGATCTGAGGTATGAGATTTCATATCTCACTTTTAATTCCGGGAGATTTCCATTGTTCACCACTTATATGTTGCATGTGGTGTATTGTGTACTTCCATTTGATATATATTATTAGGATTCTATTTATATACATGGTATTCTATGATCCATTTAGTGTTTATTTAATTTTTCTCATATGACTCGACTGATTACAATGTGGTAAGGGTTTTTCATCTCACTTTTTATTCAACAGAGATTCATGCTATATTAACCATTATTTCCTTTTGTGTAGTGGATGTACTGAACATGATTGTATTCTTTATGTAATATAATTTAATTAATTAGTATTTACATATTCATTGTGTGATATTTCATTAATGTGGTGTATGTTTCGTAAGTTACCACATTAGTAATGGATGCTTTCACCCTCCTCTTTTTAAAAGTCTTATTTTTGTTATGACTTTTAATTTTCATCTTATTATGATGGGATATGTTCTTCTATATCCTTACTAATGTAAAGTTTAGGTCCAACTGATGAGATATTCTTTTCTCTATCATCAAATTATTGTCAGAATTATAATGTGATGTCATTAGGCTGTCGAATTTTTGTATGAAAACTTCTTAACCAAATTTCAATTTTTTTGTTAAACATATACTTCTTGATTATGCCATAATATAAAATGTGATAATATCATATAATTGTTTCACACATAATATCCACTTATATTTGGTTTATTTATATTTTTCACACATAATTATATAATTCATTTATCCTTGATCTAAGAATACCATCTTTATTAGGTATTTCATCGCAATTTACATTTACTTTGAGACAACATTGCTGATATACACCAATTCACTCTTATATGGTGTATATGCTATCTTTTGGCATATTATATCATGAATGCATTTATTCTCATGATATTATTACATTGTAATTAAATGTTATTTTTCATTTATTTGAATTCTAGGGTCTCTAATTTTGTTAGAAATTAATTAACTAAAATTTTGTTTTAACGGATTTAAAGGTTTATTCATCTAAATATTTTACATTAATGTCCATGTTTTAAAAAAAATTTACGGATTTATTCATATGGAGATGAATGTTTTGAAATTGAAATTTTTTTCAAATGTATTAATGTTCAATGAGACACATTGATTCAAAATCATTTTTATTTAATATTTTAAATGTTTTTGAAAATGGTTTGATGATTGATTTGATTTTGTCAATATTTTGAAATGATATATTGTGATTACAATGTGGAATGTTATCTTTAAATTATGTTTGTTTTATGGGTTTTGAATATGACATTGAAAATGGGCATTGTTTACATATATAGGTTGTTCTGTGATAGACATTGGGCAGTTGAGCTCGAGATACCTCTCCAATGAATTGGTTAACGTGACGGATGAAAACGTTAATGTTTCTCCTAAGAGATTTAAGTAATATACTATGACATGTATTCCAAATGTGACTCCTCATATAGATCTGATAGATAAAATATATGTTTGTTATTTTACAGTAAGTTACCTTTATGATTTATGATTTAAATGTGTTGTTCATAAATTGTAAAGACCCGCAAATTTCAAGGAAATTTTTTTCTTAATTTTCTTTGGAATTTTACAAGAGCGCAGCTTCAGACGGCACCTGATTCCGAGGCCCGGTGTGCCCGGAATCAATTTCCGAAGTTTGGCTCGGGTACGTTCAGTGAACGGACGAGCGGGTTTTTCTATCTTTTGAACCGGTGCCCGGAATCAAATTCTGAGGGCACCGATGAAATCGCAGCGCCGGTATTTTCTTAGAAACGCCTCTTCCGGAGTTGCGTTTGCTCAGGCGTGGTTTTTAAATTTTGCGGCTTTAAGTCAGAAATAAAATAAAGTTTGTGCGACAACTTTATTTTATTTCACTTAAGCTGCTTGGAAGCCACTTGAAGTCACTTTAAGACAGCTTGAACTGAGTTGAACTGGATAGGATACTATCCAGAAATATCCTACCCCCTTGGTAGGATATTTGTGCGGTGGGACCCGCACGAGCCCCGCCGTTTCTTTCGCTAAGTAACGCACCCGCGAAAACCCGTCAAAGTAACTGAAAAGTCAACCGACGCATTTTCTTTAATTCTTAACAGACCATTTAATTGGGCTGTTTCTTTCGTGAATTAAATGGGCTGTTTTATTCGTTGAATTAATTCAACGAATTAAGTGGGGCGTTACTTACGCGTTTTGCATTTGTTGGCAAAATAATAAAATAGACAAACTTGTCTATTTGGGAGGATTGCTATTCCTCTGAGCCTCCACCCTCTCCGCGAAGAACGCGAAGAACGCGAAGAACGCGAAGAACGCCGGAACCGGAATTCGACGACGCACACCGAGATCTGCGACGTCGACGAGCTTTACCCGCGACGTTCTTCGGCGACGCCTCTTCTTCCGCAGCCAATTCTCGTTCGGCATCTAAGGTGAGAATCGGATCTTTTCTTCTCCCTTTTTAATTTCAATATCAACGGATTTAAACTAATTAAATCCGTTTGTTCTTGATCCAGAGTTTGGCGACGCGACGCCGGATACCGCGACGTTTTCCCCCCTTCTTCCGCGACGAGCAATCCCGCGACGATCCCTCGTTCGGCAACGACAGCTGCGAAGTAAGGGTTGTTGGAATTCTTTTTAAAATCCCGTGTTTATTCTTTTGAAATATAGAACCCGATCACGAAACAATTTTAATTTATTTAAAATTGTTGATTGGTTTCTTTCTTGTTTCTCCCGTTGATTATGACTAACGCGGAGGGTGCGGGTCTAACGAACAAGACCCGGCAACCCTCTGTCGATCTTCCTTTTTGTGCGGATTTGGCGAGCGACGGCAAAAGCACGACGCAAGGGCCATATGTTGATTCCGCAGTGGAGGACGCGTCCCGGGAGGAGCAACGGCGCAGACGGGAAAGAAATCGGGCCACCGGAGCATCTCCGGCGGCCCGCGGAAGGCGGCGGCGGCGCGGGTCGCCGGCGCGGCGGCGCCGGCGACCGGAGGCGGCGGCGCCCGGCGCGCCGCCGTGGAGAAAGCCCGCCGCGGCTGAAGCCGCGGCGGCAACGGCGGCCGGTTCCGCGGCCGCGCGGAACCGGGACGGACGCGGCGGCCCGGCCGCGTCCGCGTGGCAGGCGGCCCCCCGCGGGGCCGCGTTCACTTGAGCCGCGGGTCAAGCCCGCGGCGCCCAGCCAGTTCGGCCGCTCGGCCGAAGCCGAGCCGGCCGGTCCGGTCGGCCGGGCCGCGCCCAGGCCGGACCGGACCCGGCCGAGCCGGTTCGGGTCGGCCCGGTTCGGGCCGACCCGGTTCGGCCGACCCCAGGGGGGGTTCGGGCCGGGTCGCCCTGGGCCCAGTACCCCCGTTTCGGGCCCTCTTCGGTCTTTCGCCCATATCTTGGGCCTGGGACCTCCGATTGACGAACCGTCAGCGGCTACGCGATCCTTGGATCGAGACGGTCGTTTCGGTATATTATACTCAAGGTTTCGGAAAACTTTGGGTTCGGCCGGGTTGGTTCGTACACGAAGCCAACCGGGCCCTCGGAGCGGAAACGCTCATAACTTGAGCTACGGACGTCCGATCGACGTACCGTCAGCTGTGGTAGTTTCCTCTAAGTGAGACGGAACTTTTGGAATACTCCGCCCGAGGATCGGATACAGGCGGAGTACGGTCGGGTTGGTTTTTCCCTAAAAACCAACCGGGCCCCTGGGACGAAAATGCCAATAACTCTCAGACCGGGCGTCCGATTGACGCGCCGTCTGTCGCGTTGAGATCCTGTTGTCGATACGGAACTTTTGGATACATCAACTTCGGACTACGTGTCAGTTGATGTATCAGCCCCTCGGCTCGTGGAGCGGACCCTCCTAATCGAGCTCGCTACGTGCGGGAACCCTAGTGCTGGTTGTGACCTCGACGACAGAGCAGAGATCCTCCGTGGACTGCGACGACGGCAGAGCAGAGATCCTCCGTGGACTGCGACGACGGCAGAGCAGAGATCCTCCGTGGACTGCGACGACGGCAGAGCAGAGATCCTTCGTGGACTGCGGCGACGACTGTGCAGAGATCCTCAGTGGACTGCGTCGACTACTGCACTCAGCGATCCTACGCGGATCAGTGCCCGATCCTGTGTGGGTCCTACTACCGGTTCTGTGTGAGCCACTGCCTACTGGTTCTGTGTGAGCCACTGCCTACAGGTTCTGTGTGAGCCCGATCCTGTGTGGGTCTTTGCGGGGGTTAGTACCTATCGATCCTTCGTGGGTCCGACGACTTAGATGGATCAGTGATCATCTTTGACGTCATCTGAAAAAGTATACCTGGTTGAGCTGAATCTTATGTTACTCTCCTTCGTGGATTGTGTTGAACTATCCTTTGTGGATTTACTGTTTACTCTCCTTTGTGGATTTGAGTCTTGCTTTCCTATGTGGATTGAGTCTTTCTTGAGCTCGTGAGCAGAGCTAGAATTGGGGACTTAGGTATATGTATGGGCATATACCTAAGTCGAGTCAGATGTTACTTCGTGATTGCATCTTTCTTTTGTGCTATATCCTTTGTGGATTTCGGGAGACCTTCGGGGGTCTCGGGGTCCTTACTGAGTAGCTTGTACTCACCCCTGCACGGGCTATGCCCGCACCTTGTTGTGTTGGTTGTAGACGACGGACAGCGCTGATCACGGTTGGGGCGTGGAGCAGGACGGTACCTGGAGGTGGACCACTGGGCGGGACGTGCTCGGAGCGGACGTGGGACCCGAGGAGCCTGGAGGCTATCTGTACCCACCCTTCAGGTGGGATTGCCAGTGGACGACACGAGGCCGCCGTCTTTTCTTCAGTTGCTGTACTTTACTTTTTAGTTGTACTTTACAGTTGGGCTTGTATTTCCGGCCCCTTTTCTTTTCTGCACTTTACTTTCCGCTTGCTGACTCTGTGTGGTTGTTACTTATAAAGGCAATGCCTTCCCTGTTTACTGGGATTTTACGCCTTGGTGCTAGTCGCCAGCCCCTGGCCTATGGAAGGCGGGCTTGGGGTAGTCACGGCACGGGCCCCGAGTACGGGTCGTGACAAATTGGTATCAGAGGTGGTCGGTTCTACCGCAGACTCTGATCGTCCTTTCTTTCTATGTGAAGCAATAGTGTTTAGTGTATTGAGTGTGGTTATCAGTTCAGGGAGCCCAGTGTTGGTGCGGCGGCCGACGTATCCGTACACCAGGACCCTGACTCCTGATTTCCGACTTAATGCATGAAAACATTGATTGCGTGTGTGTTTCGAGTTTCCTTTGTGATTACTTGTGTCAGCTCACCGGGTATACTGATCTGCTTTATGAAAGTCTCAAGTTTTCCTTGTGATTACTTGTGCCAGCTCACCAGGTATACTGTTCTGACTGTGGTGCTCTTGTTCTCCTTTTCAGGATGGCCCCGCGACGACTGCCAGCTAGGGTTCCGAGTGTAGGGCGCGACGGCAGCCCACCGAGCGACGAGGCCTCGGTGCAGGGCCCTTTGCCAGCTGTGGCACCGGCGGTAGCTTTACCCGCCGAGCCACCGATGCTTCCAGTACCAGACGCTGACGATGCACGTCGCCTCAGGGCACTGCACGAGTTTCAGAGCCAGCGACCGCCCAGGTTTCGCGGTGAGGCGGACCCCCAGGCCGCCGAGGACTGGCTAGAGGCAGTGGTACGGATCTTCAGGCTAGTGAGGACACCAGCGGATCTCATGGTGATTCTCGCAGCGAGCCTCCTGCAGGCGGCGGCAGGACGATGGTGGAGCCTGATGCTCCAGGTTCACGATGAGGCATCCCTGCTCTGGACGGACTTCGAGAGCCTCTTCCGCTCTGAGTTCGTCCCGGCCACCCTCCGAGCGGTGCGCATCCAGGAGCTTCTCCAGCTGCGCCAGGGCAGCATGACGGTCGCTCAGTACGCGGCGAGGTTCACGGACCTATCTCGCTACTCGACCGACATGGTACGGGACCCCTTCTTCCGGGCCCAGACCTTCGAGCAGGGCTTGCGACAGGAGATTCGGGCGTCGCTGATCTCCCTCAGCATTCCGACCCAGGCGGGAGTGCTGGAGCGAGCCCTCCTGATCGAGAGCTTCCTGGCAGAGCCTTCTTCAGCGGCGAGACCTAGCGCAGGGCGGCAGGTAGCTGAGTCATCGGCAGCTGGTAGCCGACGGATGACTCACGGGTCCAGGCAGACCAGACCCCCTCGCAGAAGGCCTCAGGACACCGGCTCAGCAGTACGAGGCACACAGCGGAGTGCCAGCCTTCCGAGAGGCAGGCTCTGCTACTCTTGCGGCGGGCAGGGTCACATGGCTCGCGACTGCCCGACTCGCCGATCAGAGGAACATCAGACGGTGGAGGGGCCACCCAGGCAGAGGCAGAGGGTCGACCGTGGCGGTCCGCAGGGAGGAGGCGGACGAGGCAGAGGAGCTGGCCGAGCAGCGGGTGGTGGGCGACGCTTCCAGGCTCTACCCCCACCACCACCAGGAGGGCCACCTCGACCACAGGGAGCTGGCGGGCAGGGACAGGCCCAGCTCCAGGCAGTGGAGGCCTACGACCCCGACATGCCAGAGATGATTCGAGGTACGATCTGTGTCTATTCCACCCTTGCTGCAGTACTTATAGACACAGGAGCGAGTCACTCTTTCATAGCCTCTGCCCTTGTTCGGAGCTCGGAGATTCCGACTGAGCCGTTGGCTTGATCCTTACGGCTAGAGACTCCTACGGGAGCAGACTCGACGATTACGCACTGGTGCCGGCAGTGTGAGCTTACTCTAGGAGGCGAGAGCTTCGGCTGGGATCTCCTTGTAGCGGCGTCGAGGCCTTACGACGTCATCTTGGGCATGGATTGGCTATCCACGGTTCATGCCCAGATCGACTGTTTTAGGCGCAAGGTGCGATGTGTTCGTACCGACGGGAGCAGGTTTACCTTCACCGGCGAGAAGGGAACCTTTGCAGCACAGGATGGACTTCCGCGGAGGAGAGTGCAGCCCATCTCTCATCAGTTGGCTAGCCTCATCCTAGGAGCAGTGGACGTGTGGAGTCCAGCTTTTCCTGCAGTGGTGGACCAGTACGTGGACGTCTTTCCCGACGACGTTCCAGGGCTACCTCCTCGTAGAGAGGTAGACTTTTACATCGACTTGTACCCCGGGACAGCCCCGATATCTACTCCAGCATATCGGATGGCCCCCGCCGAGCTTCGAGAGCTGCGGGTACAGTTGGAGGACTTGCAGAGCAAGGGGTTTATCCGACCCAGTGTTTCACCCTGGGCTTCCCCGATTTTGTTCGCCAAGAAGGCGGACGGGAGCTTGCGACTATGTGTCGACTATCGTCGCCTGAACCAGGTGACAGTGAGGAACAAGTATCCGCTGCCACGGATTGATGACCTCTTCGATCAGCTCAAGGGAGCGCGGTGGTTCTCGAAGATAAACCTCCGGTCAGGCTATCATCAGCTCAGAGTTCGAGACGAGGACGTGCAGAAGACGGCCTTCAGGTGTCGGTATGGCCATTATGAGTTCTTGGTTATGCCGTTCGGCGTAACCAATGCTCCAGCAGTGTTCATGAGCCTCATGAACAGGATCTTCCAGCCATACCTCGACCGATTTGTCGTTGTCTTCATTGACGACATTTTGGTATACTCGACGACTGAGGAGGAGCATGCCTACCACCTGCGAGTTGTGCTAGACACACTCCGAGAGCACCAGCTTTATGGCAAGCTCTCAAAATGCTAGTTCTGGTTACGTGAGGTCCATTTCTTGGGGCACGTCATTTCTGAGGCGGGAGTTGCAGTGGATCCCGCGAAGATCGAGGCAGTGCTAGCTTGGGAGCCACCCAAGAGCGTGACAGAGGTGCGGAGCTTCTTGGGCCTAGCCGGATACTATCGGAGATTCGTGCCAGACTTCTCCAGAGTTGCGGCACCACTCTCAGCGTTGACGAAGAAGGGGAAACCCTTCGGGTGGTCAGACAGATGTCAGCAGAGCTTCCAGGAGCTGAGGCAGAGGTTGACCAGCGCACCTATCTTGAGGTTGCCTGAGGAGGGAGTTGGATACGTAGTTTACTGCGATGCATCAGGGACTGGACTCGGGTGCGTCCTGATGCAGGAGCGGGCCGTGATCGCCTACGGATCACGTCAGTTGAGGCCGCATGAGCAGAACTACGCCACTCATGACCTGGAGTTAGCAGCAGTGGTCTTCGCTCTGAAGACTTGGCGGCACTATCTGATGGGCGAGCGCTTCACAGTCTTTTCTGACCACCAGAGTCTCAGGTATATCTTCTCTCAGAAGGACCTGAACCTGAGACAACGGAGATGGCTTGAGTTCCTCCAGGACTATGACTTTGAGATATTCTATACTCCTGGAAAGGGGAACGTGGTGGCCGATGCCCTCAGCAGGAGGACGGGCATTCAGCTACTTGAGGAGGCGACGGAGCAGCTAGCCTCATTGCAGATATCCTTCGTGGATAGAGACGGAGCAGCCTTTCTTCAGTCTCTCACAGTCTCTCCTCCACTTCTACAGCGGGTCAGAGTGGCTCAGCGTGAGGACGCTGACTGTGAGACCCGGCGTGCACTGATATCCTCAGGTCAGGCGCCTGATGGTTTCTCCCTTGGAGCAGAGCACGACATCCTTTTCAGAGGGCGTACCTTCGTACCAGTTGCTTTACGAGAGGAGGTGCTGAGAGAGTTTCACACTTCTCCCTTGGCGGTACATCCCGGAGTGGCGAAGATGTACCAGGATCTCAGACGACAGCACTGGTGGCCGGGCATGAAGAAAGCTGTGGCAGAGTTCGTTTCACGATGCCTCACCTGCCAGCAGGTGAAGGCAGAGCACCAGGTACCAGCAGGCTTGGTACAGCCCTTGGAGGTCCTGGAGTGGAAGTGGGACGGCATATCTATGGACTTCGTGACTGGACTTCCACGTACTTCCAGAGGTCACGACTCCATTTGGGTGATTGTCGACCGACTTACCAAGTCGGCACACTTCTTACCCATCAGAGAGCAGGGCTCAGTGGAGAGCTTGGGACGTCTTTACGTCCAGGAGATCGTACGGATTCACGGTGTGCCATCATCTATCGTCTCCTATCGAGATGCTCGTTTCACTTCCCGGCTTTGGAAGGGGTTGCAGGAGGCGTTCGGGACGCGGCTCCATCTGAGCACAGCCTTCCACCCTCAGACGGATGGTCAGACGGAGAGGACCATACAGACACTCGAGGACATGCTCCGTGCATGTGTTCTCGACTTTGGTCGCAGCTGGGAGGACCACCTACCCTTGGTGGAGTTCGCGTACAACAACAGCTACCACTCCACCATCGGGATGGCACCATACGAGGCGTTGTACGGCAGACCCTGCAGATCACCGTTGTGCTGGACAGACCCTGGGGAGTCAGCACTCGTGGGACCAGAGATGGTCCGAGCCACGACAGAGAAGGTCCAGATCATCCAGGAGAGGATGAGGACAGCTCAGAGCCGGCAGAAGTCATATGCTGACAGGAGGCGGAGGCCACTAGAGTTCGAGGATGGCGACCACGTCTTTTTGCGTGTCTCACCTCGACGTGGTTTACAGAGATTTGGCCGAGGCGGCAAGTTGTCTCCACGCTTCATCGGGCCTTTCCAGGTCCTCAGCAGGATAGGAGAGGTGGCTTATCGCCTGGATCTACCACCTCAGTTGCACCGGGTGCACGACGTCTTCCACGTGTCTCAGCTGAGGAGATACGTGCACGACCCGACGCACATCATCGACTTTGGGGAGCTGGACGTGGACGATGGGGCGACCTTTGCGGAGGTTCCAGTGGAGATCGAGGATCGACAGGAGCGGGTCCTACGTGGGCGGTCGATTCCTCTTGTGCGCGTCAGGTGGCAGCACGGGAACCTCCAGGAGAGCACTTGGGAGCGGGAGGCTCAGATGCGTGCTCAGTACCCCCATTTGTTTCCCTAGTTTTTGATGTATCTTTACGGGGACGTAAAGCCCTGAGGTGGGAGTAGTGTAAAGACCCGCAAATTTCAAGGAAATTTTTTTCTTAATTTTCTTTGGAATTTTACAAGAGCGCAGCTTCAGACGGCACCTGATTCCGAGGCCCGGTGTGCCCGGAATCAATTTCCGAAGTTTGGCTCGGGTACGTTCAGTGAACGGACGAGCGGGTTTTTCTATCTTTTGAACCGGTGCCCGGAATCAAATTCTGAGGGCACCGATGAAATCGCAGCGCCGGTATTTGCTTAGAAACGCCTCTTCCGGAGTTGCGTTTGCTCAGGCGTGGTTTTAAATTTTGCGGCTTTAAGTCAGAAATAAAATAAAGTTTGTGCGACAACTTTATTTTATTTCACTTAAGCTGCTTGGAAGCCACTTAAAGTCACTTTAAGACAGCTTGAACTGAGTTGAACTGGATAGGATACTATCCAGAAATATCCTACCCCCTTGGTAGGATATTTGTGCGGTGGGACCCGCACGAGCCCCGCCGTTTCTTTCGCTAAGTAACGCACCCGCGAAAACCCGTCAAAGTAACTGAAAAGTCAACCGACGCGTTTTCTTTAATTCTTAACAGACCATTTAATTGGGCTGTTTCTTTCGTGAATTAAATGGGCTGTTTTATTCGTTGAATTAATTCAACGAATTAAGTGGGGCGTTACTTACGCGTTTTGCGTTTGTTGGCAAAATAATAAAATAGACAAACTTGTCTATTTGGGAGGATTGCTATTCCTCTGAGCCTCCACCCTCTCCGCGAAGAACGCGAAGAACGCGAAGAACGCGAAGAACGCGAAGAACGCCGGAACCGGAATTCGACGACGCACACCGAGATCTGCGACGTCGACGAGCTTTACCCGCGACGTTCTTCGGCGACGCCTCTTCTTCCGCAGCCAATTCTCGTTCGGCATCTAAGGTGAGAATCGGATCTTTTCTTCTCCCTTTTTAATTTCAATATCAACGGATTTAAACTAATTAAATCCGTTTGTTCTTGATCCGGAGTTTGGCGACGCGACGCCGGATACCGCGACGTTTTCCCCCCTTCTTCCGCGACGAGCAATCCCGCGACGATCCCTCGTTCGGCAACGACAGCTGCGAAGTAAGGGTTGTTGGAATTCTTTTTAAAATCCCGTGTTTATTCTTTTGAAATATAGAACCCGATCACGAAACAATTTTAATTTATTTAAAATTGTTGATTGGTTTCTTTCTTGTTTCTCCCGTTGATTATGACTAACGCGGAGGGTGCGGGTCTAACGAACAAGACCCGGCAACCCTCCGTCGATCTTCCTTTTTGTGCGGATTTGGCGAGCGACGGCAAAAGCGCGACGCAAGGGCCATATGTTGATTCCGCAGTGGAGGACGCGTCCCGGGAGGAGCAACGGCGCAGACGGGAAAGAAATCGGGCCACCGGAGCATCTCCGGCGGCCCGCGGAAGGCGGCGGCGCCGGCGACCGGAGGCGGCGGCGCCCGGCGCGCCGCCGTGGAGAAAGCCCGCCGCGGCTGAAGCCGCGGCGGCAACGGCGGCCGGTTCCGCGGCCGCGCGGAACCGGGACGGACGCGGCGGCCCGGCCGCGTCCGCGTGGCAGGCGGCCCCCCGCGGGGCCGCGTTCGCTTGAGCCGCGGGTCAAGCCCGCGGCGCCCAGCCAGTTCGGCCGCTCGGCCGAAGCCGAGCCGGCCGGTCCGGTCGGCCGGGCCGCGCCCAGGCCGGACCGGACCCGGCCGCGCCGGTTCGGGTCGGCCCGGTTCGGGCCGACCCGGTGCGGCCGACCCCAGGGGGGGTTCGGGCCGGGTCGCCCCGGGCCCAGTACCCCCGTTTCGGGCCCTCTTCGGTCTTTCGCCCATATCTTGGGCCTGGGACCTTCGATTGACGAACCGTCAGCGGCTACGCGATCCTTGGATCGAGACGGTCGTTTCGGTATATTATACTCAAGGTTTCGGAAAACTTTGGGTTCGGCCGGGTTGGTTCGTACACGAAGCCAACCGGGCCCTCGGAGCGGAAACGCTCATAACTTGAGCTACGGACGTCCGATCGACGTACCGTCAGCTGTGGTAGTTTCCTCTAAGTGAGACGGAACTTTTGGCATACTCCGCCCGAGGATCGGATATAGGCGGAGTACGGTCGGGTTGGTTTTTCCCTAAAAACCAACCGGGCCCCTGGGACGAAAATGCCAATAACTCTCAGACCGGGCGTCCGATTGACGCGCCGTCTGTCGCGTTGAGATCCTGTTGTCGATACGGAACTTTTGGATACATAAACATCGGACTACGTGTCAGTTGATGTATCAGCCCCTCGGCTCGTGGAGCGGACCCTCCTAATCGAGCTCGCTACGTGCGGGAACCCTAGTGCTGGCTGTGACCTCGACGACAGAGCAGAGATCCTCCGTGGACTGCGACGACGGCAGAGCAGAGATCCTCCGTGGACTGCGACGACGGCAGAGCAGAGATCCTCCGTGGACTGCGACGACGGCAGAGCAGAGATCCTTCGTGGACAGCAGCGACGACTGTGCAGAGATCCTCAGTGGACTGCGTCGACTACTGCACTCAGCGATCCTACGCGGATCAGTGCCCGATCCTGTGTGGGTCCTACTACCGGTTCTGTGTGAGCCACTGCCTACTGGTTCTGTGTGAGCCACTGCCTACAGGTTCTGTGTGAGCTCGATCCTGTGTGGGTCTTTGCGGGGGTTAGTACCTATCGATCCTTCGTGGGTCCGACGACTTAGATGGATAAGTGATCATCTTTGACGTCATCTGAAAAAGTATACCTGGTTGAGCTGAATCTTATGTTACTCTCCTTCGTGGATTGTGTTGAACTATCCTTTGTAGATTTACTGTTTACTCTCCTTTGTGGATTTGAGTCTTGCTTTCCTATGTGGATTGAGTCGTTCTTGAGCTCGTGAGCAGAGCTAGAATTGGGGACTTAGTTATATGTATGGGCATATACCTAAGTCGAGTCAGATGTTACTTCGTGATTGCATCTTTCTTTTGTGCTATATCCTTTGTGGATTTCGGGAGACCTTCGGGGGTCTCGGGGTCCTTACTGAGTAGCTTGTACTCACCCCTGCACGGGCTATGCCCGCACCTTGTTGTGTTGGTTGCAGACGACGGACAGCGCTGATCACGGTTGGGGCGTGGAGCAGGACGGTACCTGGAGGTGGACCACTGGGCGGGACGTGCTCGGAGCGGACGTGGGACCCGAGGAGCCTGGAGGCTATCTGTACCCACCCTTCAGGTGGGATTGCCAGTGGACGACACGAGGCCGCCGTCTTTTCTTCAGTTGCTGTACTTTACTTTTCAGTTGTACTTTACAGTTGGGCTTGTATTTCCGGCCCCTTTTCTTTTCTGCACTTTACTTTCCGCTTGCTGACTCTGTGTGGTTGTTACTTATAAAGGCAATGCCTTCCCTGTTTACTGGGATTTTACGCCTTGGTGCTAGTCGCCAGCCCCTGGCCTATGGAAGGCGGGCTTGGGGTAGTCACGGCACGGGCCCCGAGTACGGGTCGTGACATAAATCCTATGATTTCAGTAGATATGTTATGATTGAAAAGTATGGTTTCATTGTTTTGTATTTATTGATTGGATAATGTTTTCATTCCTTATTTTATATCCCTTACTACGATTTTTATGCTCATCCAATGTTTTTGAAATGTTTTCCACATGACATAAATATGAATAAGGGTCAATGATGGGATCAATGAATATTCATGATGTTTAAAAATAGAACTACACATGACTCTTTTTTTCAAGAGTATTTATTTTATAAAAATGGATACTGAGGAGAATTGTCTACATGAAATATTCATGTTGTTATGTAAATGTTATGACCTAAATCACTAACCCTTTTATTCTTATTAATAATGAGTTTTTTCTAAACCCTTGTATTCTAATTAATCAAGGATGCTTGTTTTCTTACCCTCTTTACAAAAGGGGAGATGTCACATTAGGGTATTCCACATGATTTCTTTGTTCATCTTCATAAGGGAGGATGGGTCTGTGATCGTGCTATAAACAGAAAAGGCTAAACATGTAGTTCATATACTCGAATTTTTTATCCCTATTTTGTTTAGTAGCATAGAATATTTTTCATGAATTCCTGGAAATATTGGAATGTAATAATGTTATCAAAAAATTATTCGACATATGATGTTAACATGTGGGGTTGGAACTTGCTGGCATGCAATGTTGAGGTCCGAATTTAAAGGAATAGTGGACTTTGGTTGTGATAGTATTAAAATATAATGTGGAAATTGATAATAGTTAATTATTGTTAAAATAATTAATGAATTTAAATTGGAACATATAAAAATGGAATGAAGTAATGTAATAAATCTCTTTAAATGGCAGTGTTATTATAGAATACATAGTCTTAGAAGTGGATTTCGGGAATCTGAGAGACATTAGCTACAATTTAGTCTAAAAATAGGTTATTCCCATAGTGTGGTAGTGAGATATAGTATATTCTATAAATATTGTGTTTCTATACTCTACTCCACCCCATCAGTTATGGAAACTGACACCCTAGGGATTTTGAGCCTTAGGGGGTGTTTTTTCCAACATTCTGGTGGGAGGATGGATGGCTCACTGCCCCCTTTGGACACTCTATCATCTCTTGGTAATTACTTGTGCTGGTAGGAACAATAGTTATTTTTTCCAATATATTTGTGTAGAGGTATGTAATGTCTTTTGGTTACACAAATAGAGATATTCAAAATATAGTTTCTTATGGAATAATATTTTGGTAACGTGTATAGGTTGTCGTGGCTTGAGGATCATTACTCAGTGTATGCATTGTAATGGCTTGAGGTATAATGTCTGACCTATGATACACATTATGCGATCTATGGAGGATCACTTAAATTACATCGTAACATGTAATACATGGATGTGGTGGTGTTTTTGCATTAGGTGCATGTTGTGGTGCTTCGCTCGGGTGTATGCGGGCAAGAATTATTGGAGAGAAATGCTTAAGAGGTGCGATGTTGGGGAACGGTAGAAAAATATTATAGAAGTAGTAGAGGAATTCCCTTGATATTTTTTATTATATTATATACATTTGTATGTGATACTATGGGAGAGTATCTATGATGATTCTAAGAACATTGTATACATATTTAGGTGACTAGTTAGTTTCACTATTTGTTCACTGTGATTTAGCATGATTTCATTACTTTTTCATGACAGGATCTTTGGAGGATCCTACTGCGTATAATGTGATACTCATCCTATGTATATATAAAAATTTTTTCAGGTCACATGGAGATGTTATGAGATCCATCTAGTTTATACTTTCTTGGGGTTGAAGGATATGTTCAGGCTTGTGGTTGGTGCTATTTTTACATTCTTTTGGTACATGAAATTTTACCCTTTCAGTTGTAGTAGTTTTGCATAACATTTCATATTTTTACTAGGGTTTTCTTCTATATTTTTGTCTATTTTGGAGTGGGTTGGTGGGATTCATATCTCAATCATTCAGATGTTTTCTCATAGAAGTCAATGCCTCCTATATTTGGGTTTATTATTCCTTCAGTGCTAGATTTCAATGCAAGGCCTAATGGAGGCGGGACTCAGGGTTCATTATCTCTCTTCTCACATTGCTGACCAAATAGGGGTACACCTTGTGGGGAGGGGTTCGTGACAAAGTGGTATCAGAGGATCTGGTTGATTGATAGGACAGAGTTTTGTGTTAGGCATAGTTGAGGTTTCATGGGTGGGTAGAGAAACGATGTAAGTCATGATTATCAGGTGATTTAAAAACTAGAGACTAACTGAGTCATTGGAGTTTATGTCCCCTTGTGATATGATGCATGAACCATTACATTTACAGTGGAAACTAAATGAGGTGATACTAGTTGGAGGTTAGAATCCTAGGAAAGGATCTTGTATCACTCTTCATTACGCCTGTGTTTGAATAGGTTGACCTTGGTATATGATATCATAAAATGAATAAAAGAATACAGTTAATTAAATAAGATTGATTTTCCATATTCTTGGTTTAGGAGCTCTAATTTTCTGTTATTTTTTAGGTATTGATCTATTTCAATGTCCTTGTCAGGATCGCAAAGAAGATATTTCGCAGGCTATGCCAGCAGATCACCACACGGTTGAGGATGATGATGTCCACACAAGGAGGAAGACACATCGAGTGTTTCAGTTCCATAGTGTATAGAAGTACAAGGGCTCCATTTCAGATGTAGTCAAGGAAGACAGGTTAGAGGAGGTTGATATAGATTTCAGTTTGATCTGCGTTCAGAAAGATCAATCGGTGTCCTTTGTCATGACGATACTACATGGAGCATCGGGGAAGTGGTGGTTCTAGTTCCTAGGGTATCATGAGGAGTCAATGATCTCTTGAGAGGTATTCTGATACAAGTTTAGAGTCATGCTTATTTCATTAAAAAAAATTATTCATTTTGCTAAGAGCTTCTTATCCTTCGACATGGGATCTATCATGTGAGAATGGTTGGGATCCATTTTCAGAACCTTTTACGATTTTATTTATAATTTTTTCTAGATGAAGAAGCCAGGGAAATGCATTTCTTGGAATCATTGCATCCAAAGATATAGTGCTAGGTCACCCCATTAATGTTGAAGATATATCATGAGTTTCTGGATAGGGAGGATGTTTCTATGTGGACATTGGCCAGAACTAGATCATCTCAAGAGGGGAGTCATCATGATTCCCTGTAAAGTATAGTTGTATTCTGTGGTGTCTAGTTTTCTTGTAATAAGTGTTTCCGTTCGAGGGGGGAGGTCATATCCCACAGAATCTCGTTTCTCTAAGTGGAGCGATCTCTAAACTATGACAAGGGATTGAGATATTGTTTTTCTTGTGGTGTTAGATGTCATCAGTAGCGAGAGTGAAAAACCATTCATAGCAGTAATCGTGCACCAGGTGATCTTCTCAAGGTTCTTCCATTGAGGTAGTTCTAGCTGACACAATAGTAGAAGGTAGAAAAAGATTTGGACCATTAGAAGGTGTATGGGGCAAGAAGAGGGCCTCTCTATAATGCTCCCCATTCTTAGATAGCATAGTGTGGTTGTGGTGGTGGTTATCATTATGGTTAGAGTAACTATGGAGGAGGTTGTGGTCATTTTCATTATTTAGAATTTCCATCTCCATGCGAGCCAAATATCATTCGAGGTACCTATTTATTGTTTTTTAGGTTTCTGTATACCTTGTTTGATTCAGATGTGACACACTCATTCATATCCCCTAACCTTGTCAATACATTGGGACATGAGGTAGAGAGGCTTCCAGTTCCCTTGGCATTGACTACTCCAGTTGGAGGTCTAGCTGACTTGTTTGAAGTATTTAGTGACTGTGAGATAGTGTGGGGGAACCACTTATCTTGGGGAGATTTCTTATGTTTACATATACAACTATATGATTTCATCCTCGGCATGTGATGGTTGTATTCGGTACAGACTATCGTGGATTGATTTAAGAGGCATGATGTGTTTTCGAAGCGGATGGAGTGGAAGTGTTGTTTGTTGGAGAGCGAGACCCACAAATGGGTCAAAGGCAGGTTCCATACTTATAATCCATGATGGATAATCTGATGATTAGTTCATCACAGGTTCATCAGTTGGCATTTTCTAGGGACATAGAAGTGTACCCTGATTTCTTTCTAGAATAGGTTGTATCATTACCCCCATGATGAGAGATCGAGTTTGGGACCAAGCTACAACCATGAGCATCTAATATATGTCTCCATATAGGATGGAACCCTATGGATTATTGGAGCTACACATCTTGGATTATGGTCTGTTACAGTGTACTTTTATTCGATTGAGAGTGACACCATTGGGTGATTCATTTTTGTTCAAGAAGAAGGTTAACGACAGTTTGTGGTTGTGTATCGATTATCACAGATTAAACAAAGTTACAATGAAGAATCACTATCATGTTATGAAGATTAATAATTTATTTGATCAACTGAAAGGTGAAAGTTGGTGCTCAATGAAAGAATTTTGTTCATAATATCATTAGATTCGGGTGAAGAATGAGGATATCCCGAAGACTGCTTTCTATTGTCATCAGGGGCATTTCAAGTATGTTGGAATGCCATTCGGTGGGATGAATTCTCCTCCTATGATCACGGGATTGATAAATGTTATGTCCTGTGAGTGAATAGATAAGTTTGTAGTGGTTTTCTTATTTGACATCCTTGTGTACTCTACATCTGAGGAGGAGCAATTAGAGCACCTACACGTCATTTTGTAATTTCTTCATCAATATAAGCTATTTGGGAAGTTATCGAAGTGTTAGGTTTGAAATTTAGAAGTACATTTCATGGGAAAATTTGTGTCTGAGAAGGGAGTAGCTTTGGATCCATCAATGATAGAAGCTGTTGTGTCTTGGGCATCCCCCAAGACAGTGGTAGAGGAAAGAAGCTTCCTTGGACATGTAGTCTACTAACAGATGATCATAGATGATTTCTCTCAAGTAGCGACTCCTCTGAAAGCACTGACTAGGATGGATGAGTTGTTCATGTTGACTAATATGTTTCAGGAAAGCTTTGAATATCTCATGGTGAATTTAGTAACTGCTCCAGTTCTTTTTCTTCGAGAAGAGGGAGTTCAGTAAGATTTTTTATGTGATGCTTTGCATATGGGGTTACAATGTGTTCTCATGTAGTATAGATCAGTGGTTTTTTATAGGTCTCAGAAGTTGCATCCCCATGAATGTAACTATGCCACCCATGATCATGAGATGGCAGCTGTGGTGTGTTCTCAGATGTTGTGGAGACATTACCTCATTGGAGAGCGATTTCCTATTTACACCGATCATAATCTTTTGAAGAATGTATTCTCCCATCTTGACTTAAACATTAAACAACATCTTTTAATGGAGTCCTTATGAGAATAAAACATTGAAATATCATATAAACCTATAAAAGGGAATGTTGTTACTGATGCGCTGAGCAGGAAGTCCAAAAGTGATGTAGTGTGTGATGCTGGTGAGTCCTAGAAAGTAATGGAATTAATCTTGGAATTACATATCAATATGTGAGATGATGGGGAAATATGTTGTCTTTTTCAGATGATGGGTCAGTCATCTCTGGTGTAGAATGTGTAAGAGTCCCATTTGGGGGATCTTGAGGTAGCGGTATAGACAGACCGAGTTGTTTGTGGTGAGGCCCCTGGTGGTTGGTCTGAGGATGAACTACACGGAGTGTGGTATCATGGAATAATATTTTTTCCTTTGGAGATGAGTGAGATAGTTCCCATAGAGTTCTATATGTATCTTTTAGTGGTGATTCATGGTGTGAAAAAGATGTACCATGCCATGAGGGGTCAATTTTGGTGGCATGGGTTGAAGCATAAACTTGCGGTTTTTGTGTCTCGATGTTTTGTCTTCCCGAAATTGATGGCTAAACATTGTGTTCCTAGTGGATTGTAAGATCCATCAGATGTTACCCAATAGAAGTCGGAGGACATATCAACAGACATTTTTACTAGTTTACCTCATTATAGGGAGGATATAATGAAATTTGGGTTGTAGTGGACCATTTAACAAAGTAATCCCACTTCATATCGATCAAAGAAGTCAAGATCGGTAGAATATTGGTCGAGGATATATCTGGAGGAGGTGGTGAGACTTCACGGAGTTCCGAGGACGGTTATTTAAGATAGATATCCTCATTTTACCACTGGGGTGTGGAGAGGTCTCTAGTATGATTTTGGTTCTCAACTATGACTTAGCACTTCATCCGTAGATGGATAGTTAGACATAAAGGACTATCCAGAATCATGAAAACATGTTACACTATTGTGTCCTAAATTTTGGAGGTTCGTGGATGAGGAACTTACACTTTGTGGAGTTGGATTACAATAATATATTTCACTCCACCATCGGTATGGAACAATTTGAATCCACATATGGTCGATCTTAAAATTCTTCATTGTGATGGACTGGGGTCATAGAGTTAGCCATTATCGTGCCAAAAGTAGTGTAGAATACAATTGATATGGTTTATGCGATTCTTGAATGGATGAAGAAAGTAAAGGTTCATCAGAAATCATATGCTGATCAAAGGAGGAGACCCATAGAGTGTGATGTTGGGGATCACATTTTTCTGAAGGAGACTCCCCATCATGGTAAATGAATGTTCAGTCGTAGGAGTAAGCTTTCTCCCCAATTTATTATTACATTGAATGTTTTGGCTCGTGTTATAGTCATGGTGTATCAGATAGCACATCCCCCAAATATGATACAGATACATTATGTTTCCCATGAATCACATCTCCTTTGTTACTTCATCATGACTCTCACATCATTAATTGGGGATAGATCAAAGTTGATGATGATGTGACCTTCAAGGGGAAGCCTATTGAGTTCCAAGACAGCACATGGAAGGTGTTGAGTGGGCATTCTATTCCATTGGTTTGTGTCGTGTAGTGACACAGTGGCATGGGGGAGAGTACCTGGGAATATCAGTCATAGATATGTTCTTAGTTCTTGGAGTTGTTTTATATTTACCTCATTTAATGTTAAATAAATGTTTTGTTTTTTGTTGAAGAAATTTCGTGTCAATGAGATGGATTTCTATTGTTGCTTGTTGTGTCTTTCCCTCTTTTGAGAGGTATATAAATCAGTGGTTGTTTGGTCCCCGTTTCTTTTACCCTTTAGGTAGGTTTTGCATTATCTTGGGTGAGAATGTTTTGAGAGGTGTCTAATTTAATATCATGGACCATTTCAGTCCATTCCTCTCTAGAAATCTATTGTTTGAGGTGTTATAATTGTCAAGGTGTATTATCTCCAACACTTTACTAAATGTCTTATCTGGTGAATAGTTACACCGATGAGACCGGTGTGAACAGTTATTCATGTAGAATGGTGTGAATAGTTCCCCCTGTATACTGGTGTGAACAGTTCTGCCGATAGACCGTTGTGAATAGTTACACTGGTATAATGGTGTGAACAGTTCCCCCTGTGAGACCAATGTGAATAGTTCCATCAATTGACTAGTGTGGATAGTTCCATCGGTAGACCGGTGTGAACAGTTCCTCTAGATAGAATGTTGTGAATAGTTACACCGGTCAGCCCAATGTGAACAGTTCTGCTGGTAGAATAATGTGAAAAGTTCCACCAAGAGACCGGCATGAATAGTTACTTCAGATGATAGTTGTGAACAGTTCCACAGGTAAAACCACTGTGAACAGCTCCACCTGTAGACCGGTGTGAACTGTACCACCAGTGTGACTGATGTGAACCGTTCTAATGGCAGGCCTCTATGAACAGTCCTAATGGTAGACCACTCTAAGTAGTTTCAATGGTAGACCGATGTGAACAATGACACTTGTATACCGATGTGAAATGTTAAAAATGAATACCATTGTGAACTCTTCCAAGGGTATACTGATGTTAATAGTCTCACTGGTATGACTGAAGTGAATATTTCCAATTGTAGAACCATGTGAATTGTTCCAAATGTAGACCGTTGAGAACAGTTCCACTGGTTGACCGATGTGAATATTTCCAATGACATACTGATGTGAATAGTTCTAATGGTATAATGATTTGAACAGTTCCAATTGTAGACTAAAGTGAAAATTTCAGATGGTAGACCCATCTAAACAATTCCAACAGTATAATGATGTTAAGAGAGCCATCAGTAGACCGATGTGTCTGTTCGAAGGGTGGACCGATGTGAACAGTTCAAATAGTAGACCGATCTGAATGGTGCCACCGATAGACTTATGTGATTTGTTCCAATGATAGACCAATGCGAACAGTTTTAACGGTAGAATGATGATAACAGTTCCAAGAGTAGACTGATGTGAACTGTTCAAATATAGACCTATTTGAACAGTTCCAACGGTAGACCAAGGTGAATAGATCCAATGATAGACCGATATGAAAAGTTTTTCCCATAGGTGATACATTCTGTGAAATTTGTTTCCAGTATAGCATCATTTCAACGTTATCCTTGTAGAGACCTGAAGCATGATGTACATGGACATTACATTACTTTTGCGGAATACTTAGTACATAACAAAAACAGACACACAAGGACCGTAATAATTTAGTGTCTTTGGAAACATGGTACGTAATCTTCTAATCGTGGAGAAAGATCTTCATCATCTCCCATTAAGATCTTACCCTTTTGTTTTTTTACCTAAAACATTTCTTTATATCCTGGGGAAAATAAAACATGTAAGGGGTGAGCTCAAATGCTTAGTAAGGGTACGCATGGATAAAATAAAACAAATCATATACATTTGAACATAAAAACATGAACATGATGTTTAAACATCAAAAGCTTGAGCAATGACATAAAAAATTGAAGTACGTTAGGCATAGATCATAAATATAAATTAAGAATGATAAAATATCATGGGAATAAAACATGTAATTGTTGAAACCATTAAGCACATGTTATGATTTCCATAGTAGCCATGAAATTGCTGCCAAGACCATCTTTGTGGACAATGTCCCTTTCTGAATCGAGTTCACTCCTCATTCCTGTCCTGTATTACTGAACCGGTTTAACATGTTGTTCCAGACATTTTTATCTCATGAGATATAAATCATTACCCAATTCATTGGAGGGAGATAGAGGTCCCACCCATCTCATAATGAAATCATTCTTACTTTTTCCACAAAATAAACATACATCATTCAAAATAACCCAACAAATAAAATGGGTTTCATAAACATCATCCCATCATCACATAATTCATATAAAAGAAATAGATATCATTTCAAAATAAGAAAAGAGAAACCATGTAAATCATAGAGACATTATACTTGAAACATACACATATGAAATAATGTCATCTTATATGAAAAACGGTTTTGATAAAACACTTGAAATGAATTCTTGAGGAAAATATCCTTTTTTCTTCAAAATCATTTGGTTTTCACAAAATGTCGTTCAATTTTAAAAGAAAAGAATTTTGTTGAAAATAGTTATGAATTATTTTGGAAGAATCCTCAGGAAAAAAAGGCTTTATAAAACAGTAAAATTCCTATCATGCCGTATAAGTTAAAAAACATTCTTCTCGTACTTTTGTCGGAAAAGTCAAAAAGTACCTTGTATGGTAAATAATAGAAAGATTCCTTCCATACCATTTGGTAAAAGTCAAAATGGGTAAAAAGGAATTTGAACATACATGAAACCATTTTTATGAAACATGGACATGGATGATAACAATAACCTCCGTAAATAGTTACGAATAAACAAACTCGGATAAGAACGAGATTGGAATAGTTATCTATTTTTTTATGTCCGATATGTTCGTATGGATCTGAACCTCTGTTATAATGATTTAAATTGTGTCATTGACTTATTAAAAAATAATATTCATTGTTATTATATCATATATGTTTCATTTATGACTTTATATTACTCATTCTTTGGTAAATTCCATGTTAAATCAGCGTTTTGGGTAAAATGATTTCATTTATCGTATGTGTTTCAACTTGTCATTCTTGATATTATTACTTATATCCAGATTTACATAATTATAGAATTTAAAAAATGATTTATATATAATATACATTCATCATATACATATATATTATAGATCTATAAAAGGAAAGAAATACACCATTCATGGAGACGGTAGGCCGTATGTACGCATGAACGTTGTTTTCGTTTCATCATTGAAATGAATGGAATTAATTGGATGACATACAAATATATATACATAAATACAGTATCATTATTATGTCATATATTTAATGATTACTTATTATATATATTTTGTAGTCATTTATGAATGGTTAATCATTGAGAATGAATCTCATCACGCCGTGGAGACGGTATTCCGTACGTACGCACGAGTGATGATATCGTTCCCATGATCGTGGAATTTTATTGGAGTGTATGTATACTATTACAGAATCAATATCACTTTAAAATAATCATATATAGTGATTATTTACACCATTACACCCATCCATGTAAGGTGGTGGTGGAAAATAGATTACACCACGGCGTGGAGACGGTATTCAGTACGTACGAACGCTCGGTGATTTCATTTTCTGTAGGATGGATAGATGGTGAAATAGGTTTGTTTCATACTTATAATTACATATCATTATATGAGTGATACTGATGTTATTACTTCATAATTAAACAACCTAAGAAGAAGAAGTGGAAGAATAAATAAAGTTTAAATAATTGGTAACTGACATTACCTCTTCTTCGAAGCGCCTCTTTGAGACCTCTTCTTAGGGCACTAAAATTGGTCTTTGAAGAAGACCAGGACCTCTAGGATGTTTCTAGGGAAATGGATAAAATAATTTGGTAGGCTTTTTACGAGCATGAAGGCTCAATGTGGTGTTAGAAAGAGAGGGAGGAGGTGCCCTTTTATATGGGAGGAGAGGGGAACCTTTTGAATAACTAAAAATATTATTTTATTATAAAGTCATATTCGGTTTTTAATAGCTCCAAATTGATATATTTAGAAACTAAGGTGTGTATGGGTCGAAATAATCTCATATAATATAAATTATACAAGTTTAGGTCATTATATTAACCTTATCTTTTAGTTTTAACTCTTAGTTAATTAGATTTACATTTACCAAGAAACTTTGTATTTTTATATTATATAGTTAATAAACTTACACTATACATCAAAGAGACCCCCACATCGTCCATTAATGATACACCTATCATGATATAATCATCTTGGACGAACCTTATATTTTTATGAAATTAATAATAATTAATAATATAATATTTGTTTTAAAAACTATTTTATGTCAATTTTGACACTATTTGGTAATTGATTTTGGTGAAAATCAAAACTGAATTATTAGTTAGGAAAAAGTTAATTAAATCAATACTAACATGTCATATTAACATAGAAAATTATGGGAATTCATAAAAAGTCTCAAATTACATTTTTTGGGTATTTATAACATCAATTTTGTCAATATTTCATTAATAAGATAATTAGTGCATCTCCATTGTGTCATAAATAAATTAAATTAGTTTAAGTATAAAAAATACAAATAAAATACAATTATGTAGGAAATATTTTTAGATTTATAAATAATATATATAGTCGAATTTATCTTTTGTATAACCATATATTAATAATGATTTAGTTATTCAACATTGATTTTAACTATTTTAACCATTTTTTAAATAAATTAATAATAAATGTCCTAATCTAATCCAAGTGGGAATAAATGGTCATATTTTATTCCTAAGGTTATTTTTGGCCGAATTACACTTATCCAATAGAATTAGGACATGTGTTAGGGTAATAATAATATCATTTTTATCCTTAATTACCCTATTTACTTTTAACCCTGGTAAAAAAAAGTAAAAAGTTACTATACACCAAAAATTATTTTCATCTCATTGAACGAAACTTTAGTCCATTATATTAACCGTGTCTCTTGAATTTTCGAAATTCCACTCACAGATGCGGTAAAATTATGTTTTATGAAAATTTCAGTTTTTAACTACCACATAGTTGTTTCACTATTCATCAAAAAATAAAAGGTTCATAAAAATACCAAAAATTAGGCCTAAGATATATTTGATATTATTAATTAAAAAATCATGTCTATTTTACCAAATTAAAAACATTTCAGTTGCATTAATTAATTTAAAAATTAATTATCGTGGTCAAAACAAATAGCATGTTCTTAAGAGATAATAACTATCAAAAGATTGACACCTGTTTATGTCTGGTATAAATGTGAAATTACATCCAATGACCAACATTGTATTAAATTGGAAAAATATATTCTAAATATACTTTAAAACCACTCAAATTAAAAATTTATCACTATTAAATATTTCAATTAAAAAAGTGGGTTTTAATTAAAATTTAGTAATTTTCACTATTCATCAGAATATGAAAGTTATCCGAAAATTGCCAATATTTCACCCTACACTAATTTTGATATTCCGAATCCAAAAATGAAGTCCATTTGGAATGTTAGAATTTATAATATTTCAAAAAGTGGGTATTACTATTCATAATGACTAGTTCATAATAATATTATAATAATATCTCGTTTAGTAAAACTCGGTATTGCGTACTACACACGCTATCGACGAAGGTCATTATTGCGTGTAATAAAATCCAAGTCAGGGATGTGTGTTGTGAAATATCCTTTTGGTGTAGTGTAAAACACAAGACATTGATGAAATTAAAAAGAATATTTTTCATAAAATCTCGGGGTGTTACATTCTACCCCGCTTAAAATGAATTTCACCTTCAAAATACGTTGGGGTTATAAATGGTTTACTACTCAAAAGTTTATTTAATATAAACCCACATCGTAAAAAGGAATACCAAAACATGGCTTTAAAAACTAAATTATGAAACGTAACAGTTACCCAAATTAACTCATCACTGGGTTTCCACATAGGAGAACATGGGTGAAAATATGTACGGGGAAGAAAAATATAACCATCATGTTCTGATGGAGAGTTTTAGAGAAAATGGCAATAAAAAATCCAAGAATCACCAAGCCATAAATTTTTGACAATCTACGGTACCATCTGATTCATTGGATATAAGAGCACTAGGTCATTTGTTTTGGTTTTCAAGATCATTTCCCTAAAGTTGATGAAATTGGAATTATAAGAAATACTTTCTTGATTTTGGTACAGTCTCACTGTTGGTCGTTCTTTGGACAATTTACACTTCATATCTTAAATAAATGAAGTTGAATTTGTTATTCATGATGTCTTAGCAGATCATGTGATAGAATGATGGTTCATTCCATCTGTCTCAAATAAAAGGTTAGAAAAGTTATCAAAAATTCACAAGTCCATCTACTGTGAGATTAATCATATATGGTTCTGAAAATGGACTTATACTTCATATATAATACTGCTTAATATAATAAAACTAGTTTCTACTAAACATGGACTTCCGGTAGGCCAGTGGTTGTCGATAAAGTCCAGTCGCACTTCGGTTGTCTGTTCGATTCTCAATGCCTTGTCCGACGCGATGGGATGTTGCCTATCCTGCCAGTTGTCCTTTTTCTAAAACAACATTACTATAACATCCCATCAATAATATCAAAAAAAGTTCTATCCTAAAACAATACTAACTTATTTCCATCATAATCCATTCCTATCTTTATCTAAAATACTTTGGTCCACGCTCACAGTATAAAGAAAATGGTTACTTGAAATGTCATCAACCAACCATCATTTATCCCCCATATATCTTGTTGGTCACATTCCAATAATGTTAATACCTTAATCATGTATTCTCTTGAAAAATGAAAACCCATTAAACCTTAGTGAAAACATGAATGCTATCAAAATTTAACTCTTTCTACATACCAAAATCCAAAAATTCTATATACTCAAACCATGATATAACCTTCTCCTTATATCAGTCATGAGCTCATGAATATTATCAAACATTTAATTTTCACCTTATCCCTTCATTATTAGAGTATCATCTACTTTCCATAAATATCTAAATAAAATTTCATGGTTAATGGTACCATTCATCATACACTTTCAAAACTTAAGGAAACACAACAGTGTAACAATCCATAGAAGTCTCCTTATTCCATAGTACCATGAGATTACATATACAACATTACACTTGATAAACATGTAATCATTCCTCTACCTTCTTAAACTATTGAACGAGCTTCAACAATTCATTTATCTCACATATCATTTGTAGTCTCTTTGTCATCATCAACATAAATTCTACACATACGACCATACTGATTCTATTCCTGAGAATTTCCCATAGGTAATTGGTTTTCATAATGCCTGTACATTCCACATGTGAAACATTTAACCATTTTTGATGTTGCAAAAATACAATTATCCTCATCCATGGTGTTAACTGAACCTTTTCCTTTGCACTTACTGGCTTTGTGTCATTCTTTTACACACCCAAAGCATCTTCTAGTTCCTTTGAATCATTCTCCTTGATGCCTCTTCCCACATGATTTACACAGGGGAAATTGAACTTTCTTTCCTCTATGATCATCATGAAACTCCATGTTTCTCTTATTAGACGAGTCACGAAACATACCAAATTTGAGTTTATTGATCATATTATGAGATTGCTGATTCGGCATAACAATGATGTTTGGACTACCAAATCACATTTCATTTGGTTTCTCATGAAGAATATCATTCCATTGTCTATCATATCCTCCATTATCGTGAATCATCTTGTTTCTATAAATTTTCTAAAACCCAAAAAGAATAGTGTGAGAGGAAAAAATCATAATAAAGGGGTAGTAACTTCAATATCTATCATCTTATATTTAATATAATATCATTACAATAATTCTAGGACTATAACCTATACTTATACTTATCCTTAGGGACATCCTTAGACATACCTTATAAATATCTCTAGGGATCTCACTAATGTTCTCGCATCCTAGTTTCCAAAGGTTGACAAAACCTTTCCTCTGATACCAACTGTAGAGACCCGAAGCTTGACGTACATGGACATTACATTACTTTTTAGAAATACTTAGTACATAACAAAAACAGACACACAAGGATGGTAATAGTTTAGTGTCTTTGGAAACTTAGAACGTAATCTTCTAATCGTGGTGAAGGATCTTCAACATCTCCCATAAAGATCTTCCCCTTTTGTTTTCTTATCAAAAACCTTTATTTATATCATAGGGAAAATAAAACATAAAAGGGGTGAGCTCAAATGCTCAGTAAGTGTAATCATTTATAAAATAAAACAAATCCTATACATTTGAACATAAAAACATGAACATGATTTTTAAACATTAATAGCTTGTTCAATGAAATAAAACATGAAAGTACGTAAGGCATAGATCATAAAGGAAAATTATGCATGATAAAATATAATGGAAATAAAACATGTAATTTTGGCAACCATTAATCACATGTTATGATTTCCACAATAGCCATGGCATTGCTGCCAACACCATCTTAGTGAACAAAGTCCCTTTCGGAATCGAGTTCACTCCTCGTTCCAGTCCTCTATTACTGAACCGGTTTTACTTGCCATTCCAGCCAAGTCTATCTCCTAAGATATAAATCTTTACCCAATGCATTGGAGGGAGATATAGGTCCTACACATCTCATAATGAAATAATTTTTACTTGTTCCACAATATAAACATACATCATTCAAAATAACCCAACAAATAAAATGGGTTTCATAATCATCATCCCATCATCAAATAATCCATATAAAAGAAATAGATATCATTTCTAAATAAGAAATGTGTAACCATGTAAATTATAGAGAAATTATACTTGAAACACACACATATGAAATAATGTCATCTTATATGAAAAATGGTTTTGATAAGACACTTGAAATGAATTCTTGAGGAAAATATCCTTTTTTTCCTCAAAATCATTTGCTTTTCACAAAATGTCGTGCAATTTTAAAAGAAAAGTATTTTTTTGAAAATAGTTATGAAATATTTTGGAAGAAGCTTCCTGAAAATAAGGCTTTATAAAACCGTAAAAATCCATTCATGACGTATACGTTAAAAAAAACATGCTTCTCGTACTTTTGTCAGAAATGTAAAAAAGTACCTTGTAGGGTAAATAAAAGAAAGATTCATTCCATACCATTGGGTAAAAGTAAAAATGGGTAAAATGGACTTTGAGAATACATGAAACCATTTTTAGGAAACATGGACATGGATGATAAGAATAACCCCAGTTAATACTTACGAATAAACAATCTAGGATAAGAACATGATTGGAATAGTTATCCCTTACCTTAGGTCTGATATGCTTCGTATGGATCCAAACCTCCAGTATAATGATTTAAATAATGTCATTGACTTATTACATAATCATATTCATTGTTATGATATCATATATGTTTCACTTATGACTTTACATTACCCTTTCTTTTGTAAATTCCATGTTAAAGCATAGTTTTGTGTAAAATCATTTCATTTATTATATGTGTTTCGACTTGTCGTTCTTGATATTATTACTTATATCCTGATATATATAATTCCAAGAAGTAAAACATGATTTATATATAATATATATTCATCATATACATATATATTATATATCGATAAAAGTAAGGAAATACACCGTTCATGGAGACGGTAGGCCGTACGTACACATGAACGTTGTTTTCGTTTCTTCATTGAATTGAATGGAATTAATTGGATTAAATATACATACATATATATATATATATACATAAATCCAGTATCATTATTATGTCATATATTTCGTGATTACTTATTATATATACTTTATAATCATTTATGAATGGTTAATCATTGAGAATGAATCCCTTCGCGTCGTGGAAAAGGTATTCTGTACGTACGCACGTGCGATGATATCATTTCCATGATCATGGAATTTTATTGGAGTGTATGTATACTAATACAGAATCAATATCACTATAAAATAATCACATATTGTTTTTATTTACACCATTATACCCATCCACGTAAGGTGGTGGTGGAAAATAGATTACACCACGGCGTGGAGAGGGTATTCCGTACGTACGCCCGCGCGGTGATTTCGTTTTCCTTAGGATGGATAGATGGTGAAATAGGGCTGTTTCATACATATAATAACATATCCATATATGAGTGATACTGATGTTATTACTTTATAATGAAACTACCTACGAAGAATAAGTGGAAGAAGAAATAAAGTTGAAAGAATAGGTAACGAACATTATCTTTTCTTTGAAGCGCCTCTTTGAGACCTCCTCTTAGGGCACTAAAATTGGTCATTGAAGAATACCAGGACATCTAGGATGTTTCTAGGAAAGTGTAGAAGAGAATTTTTCAGGGTTTTCCCTAGTTGGAAGGCTCAATGTCGCGTGAGGAAGAGAGGGAGGAGGTGCCCTTTTATAAGGGAGGAGAGGGGCACCTTTGGAATAACTTAAAATATTATTTTATTATATCGTCATATTCAATTATTAATAGCTCCAAATTGATATATTTCGAATCCAAGGTGGGGATGGGTCGAAATCCTATCATAAAATATAATTTAGACAAGTTTAGGTCATTATATTAACCTTATCTTTTAGTTTTAACTCTTAGTTAATTAGATTGACATTTACCATGTCACTTTTTTTTTATATTATACCATTTAATAAACTTACCATATACATCCAAGAGACTCCCAAGTGGTCCACTAAAGATACACCTATCATGATATAAGTATCTTGGCCTAACCGTAGATTTTTAGGAATATAATATCAATTACTAATATAATATTTGTTTTAAAAAATATTTTATGTCAATTTTGACACTATTTGGTAATTGATTTTTTTGAAAATTATAAAAGAATGATTAGTTAAAAAGAAGTTAATTAAATCAATACTAACATGTCATATTAACATATATAATTTTTGGAATTCATAAAAAGTTTCATATTACATTTATTTTTTTATTTATAACATCAATTATGTCAATATTTCATTAAAAAAATAATTACTGCATCATCATTTTGTCATAAATAAATTAAATCATTTTAAGACTAAAAATTACAAATAAAATACCATTATGTAGGACATATTTTTAGCTTTATAATTAACTTTTATAGTCGAATATATATTATGTATTACCATATATTAAAAATGATTTATTTATTAAACATCGATTTTAACTATTTTAACCCTTCTTTAAATAAATTAATAATAAATGTCCTAATCTAATACAAGTTGGCCTAAATGCTCATATTTTAATCCTAAGGTTATTTTTTGCCGAATTACACTTATCCAATAGAATTAGGATATGTGTTAGGATAATAATAATATCATTTTTATCCTTATTTACCCTATTTAATTTTAACCGTGGTAAAAAAAGTAAAAGGTTACTATTCACCAAAAATTATTTTCATCTCAATGAACCACATTTTAGTCCTTGATATTAACCGTGTCTCTCGGATTTTCGAAATTCTACTCACAAAAGCGGTAAAATTATGTTTTATGAAAAATTCAGTTTTTTGTCTACCACTTAGTGGTTTCACTATTCATTAGAAAAATCAATGTTTCCAGAAAAATAAAAAAAATTAGGCCTAAGAGATATTTGATATTATGAAGTGAAAAATGATGCCTATTTTTCCAAATTCAAAACATATCAGTTGCAGTAATTAATTTAATAATTAATTCTCATCGTCAAAAAAAATAGTGTGTTCTTAAGAGATAATAACTATCAAAAGATTGACACTTGTTTATGTCTGGTTTAAATATGAAATTACATCCAATGATCAAAATTGTATTAAACTGTAAAAATATATTCTAAATATACATTAAAACCACTCAAATTAATAATTTATCACTGTTAATTATTTTGAATAAAAAAAATTTAATAAAAATTTAGTAATTTTCAATATTCATCAGAATATGAAAGTTATCCGAAATGTACCAAAATTTCACCCTAAGCTAATTTTGATATTCCGAATCCAAAAAAGAAGATCATTTTGAATGATAAAATTTATAATATCTCAAAACGTGGGTATTACTATTCATAATGGCTAGTTCATAATAATATTATATTAATATCTCGTTTAGTTGAACTCGGTATTGCGTACTACACCCGCGATCGAGGAAGGTCTTTATTGCGTGTAATGCAAGACAAGTCAGGGATTTGTGTCGTGCAAGATCCTTTTGGTGTAGCGTACAACAGAAGACATTAATGAAATTAAAAAGAGTATTTTTCATAAAATCTCGGGGTGTTACAATCCTTTTTCATTTTCCAAATTTTTTGTTCATTAATAGTGTTTCCAGATTACTATAGTTCCCCACTTTGATGTTTCAGTTGACGTAAAATGCATTTAAGGCCTTGTATTAAAGTATTTACGGTCAAATCAAATACCATAACTCCAATATTAATTTTAGTGTGGCTCAGGAAGTTTTTACATGGTCAAACCACTTGTTTTAATGTGATCTTCTTTTAATGAAAAATCCAATGAATCTTAAACAATTGCTTTGTCAAATCATATAAAGGGACAATATATATTCCTATATTATTCTTCCTTCATTTTCCCTAGAGTGTGACTCTTGAACCTATCCTTCTTTCCTTTGGGGGTGTGTGATTGAACCTTAATCTTATTCTCATTTTCGCTTAATGTTTCTACCTACTGTATGTATGTCCTCTAATTTGGTATAAATAGCATGTGTTGATCCTTCATTGATATAAGGTACGATATACCACTTCTCTGGTGTTTTATTCGATCCTTCTCCTCTTATTTATCCTATAAATGACATATAATGTGATACACATGCTTCTAATGTAGTTTTCTAGGCTGCCAGATGTCGTGGTCATGTCGCGACATCCTTGTGTGAATACAGTTGTCACAGTGGAGGTCATTGTAATCCGTTGAGTGGATCATCCCTGTATAAAGAACTTCAAGAATCATTTGAGGTGGTGGATTCATTGCTTCCCTGCTCTATTATGTGAAACTGTATAGTTGGCATGTTTTATCCCACTAGATCACAATTTAATTTACATATTAAATATTTAAACTGGAAAAATAAATTTATATTTATCATTTGTTGTTTCCTCTTATTCTGTTAGATGGTGTCCTATCGATGATGGCTTTGTTTAGTACTTTGATATAGGTGGAAATCAATAAAGAACATAAATCTGTAAGTAATTGATAGTTGTTTGGAAACAGAAAATGTTTCATTTAAATGATTCTGGTCATTGTTGTTCGTGTGGTAATTTTATGTTATTAAAATTGATATTATAATCATTAGTAGTTATTTGTGATAGCTTACTGTTTTGGATACCAATCATTTGAAACTATTAATAATAAATATGTTAATTCAGTTTGGATTAATGAATTCAGTTTTTTGATAAAAAGATAATTCATCATTGATTTTTGAGTTTCCCTTTTGCCTATAAAGGCCATGAGCCTAATGCTTGGTGCCGTGAGAGCTTATTGCGTTTGAAGGTTGGATTCCTTATTTATGGGCCAAGAGCCTAATTAATATGATGTAATTTTTCTACTGCTGGTGTTGTGATGTGATCTGGGAAGGTTGTTGTGATATGAGGGGTAGAGGGGCCTATTGGATTTGGCATCAGCTAATGCCTAGAGTGGTGAGATGCGTCAATTTATGCATGTGGGTGTCGCGGAGGACACCGAATATGATGGAACAATCTTGATGTGAATGTTCAGATGCTTGCTATTTCTTGTTGGTTGTTTATCTTCCATCATTTTCATACTGCTCAAGGCAACTATTTTGCTTTACCTCCTTCCAAAAGGGACGAAGATGTGTGGGGAATTCCTCGTGATTTCTGTTCTTAGCTCCTTGAGGGAGGATGTTTCTACTTTCTTTCTATTAGCGGAAAGGTCTCGAAAAGTAGTTCATCTACTCACCATGTTGAGCCCCCTTGTGTTTAGTAGCATAAATTGTTTTACTATAATTTATGGGAATATGTTAATCTAATAATTTTGTTAATAAATGATTGAATAAATTATGTTATCTGATGGGGATGGAACTTGTTGGGATGTCATGTTGAGGTGTCAATTTAAAGGAACAATATACATTGGGTGTTATTCTAATGGAATATATTATAGAAATTATTAATAATTAAATAATGTTTATATAATTGATGAATTTAAAGTGAAACTGATAAAAAGGGAATGAATAAATGTAATCAATCTCTTTAAATGGTTGTGTGCCTATAGGATACTTAGTCATAGAAGTGGAATCTGGGAGTCCGAGATACAGTAGATGCAGTTGAGTATAAGATCATGTTATACCCATAGGGTGGTTCTGAGCCCTTGTATATTCTATAATTTTTTTGTTCCTATACACTACTCCACCCTATTAGTTAAGGAAACTGACACCCTGGGGATTGTGATCCTCGAGGGGTGTTTTACCCAACATCTTATAGGGACAATGGATGACTAACTACCCCCTTTGGCTCTGCTCTATTTGCATAGTAGTTACGTATACTGGTAGGCATAATGGTTATGTTTCTTCATATATTCGTTTAAATGGATATAATATATTATAGTTATTCACACAGAAATATTCTGTATATAATTTTATTAAGACTGTTGTAGGTGTAATGTGTATAGGTTGTTATTGAATGAGGATCCTTACGTAGTTAATGGGATGTAATGTCTTGAGGTATAATTCCCGATGTATGATACATGTTTTGCGAGCTTTGGTGACTCCAAGAAACTACCTGGTTACATAACATACATGGATGTGGTGGTTTTGCTGGATGAGGATCATGTTGGGGTGCTTCGGTGAGGTGTTTATGGGCATGCCTTTTTGGAGATAGATGCTTAGGACATGCGATGTTGGAGAAATGTGAAAAACCAGTGGAAAAGTAGTTGCAGGATACACATGATATTTTTTATTACATTATATACTCTTGTATGCGATACCGGGCAAGGGTGTCTAGGATGTGTTTTGGAACATAGTATTCTTGTTTAGGTGACATGTTAGTTTCACTTGTTGTTCATTGTTCTTTAGAATCCTGATGTGGCTCATTTTTAATGCACTTTTCCTCATCATTTTTATATATTTTTGACTATTTAATATAAAACTATCGTATTTTAGGTAATATTTATCAATTGTTGTATTTGGTAAATCAAATTAAAAAAATGGGTTTATGTATTAAAATTATTTATTTGTTTTCAATTTTTTATTATTGTTCAATAATAAAATTAAATTGTTATTTTAATTTCATTTAATGAATTCTTCATGTTATTATTTTTCAATAATATTTAATTCATTAACTAATTTAAGTAATATTTTTTAATTTGTAAATACATAACACGCATTACATAATTAAATTGATTATTAACAATGTAATTTAATAAATTATTTAATTTACTTGATTCTCTAATTTATTAATAAAATGGTTGATTAAATTTAATCAAGTGATTGTAATTATTTTAGTTTTTCTTATGTTAATTTTTTTATAATTATATATACAAATAAATTAATACTTTTGAATAAAGAATAATTAATTTTATATTATTTATTTAGTTTTTAATTTTATTATTTTTAATTTAATTAACTAAATAAGTAATCCATTTTTAGTTGTATTAATGTTTTCATTAATTTAGTTTTTTATTTTGTTAGCATGTATTACAGTCGCACAGTCCCTCTGTTGTTATTCCACCAACTCATTGTGTCACTGTTTCCCACCAGTCACGGTGGCACTGTTCCTCTTGATTGTCCCACCTGTTTAGCCTCACAGTCTCACAATATGTATTACTAACGATGCCACTGTTTCAAACCTCATATTGCCACAATATCCCCCACTTCACTGTCTCACAATTTCTACCTATGGCACTATTTCATCACAGAACTGATGCCACTTTTTTGCTTCCATCCACAGTCATTCCTCCATTCCAACTCCAGAAACACAGCAAAACTTCCTCTACTCTCATCTCGTCCACACAACATCTCAAAAAAAAATTACCACATCCGGAAAAATCATAGTAGAACAGTTTTGAAGGAACAATGAAATACAAAGCCAACAACACAATGTAGCCACACAAAAATTAATTCCACATTAGTGTACAAAATTACCAATCCAATTTCAGACAGATTTTGAACCCTAGTCAATCTACAATCGTGCCTCCCTTCAGACATCACTGCTTTCTCCCAAAGTCACCACAATCCCTTGCTCCGTCCTCACCTTGTCATCCACGCTTCCCCATGAGCCAGATTAGCCAGCCTCGCCTAACACTGGTACACCTCGAACCTAAATCCACTGCCTTGCTCCTACATTACACCACATGCCACTCCCTTCTCCCTCAAGCCGAGTAGCTCCCACCTTCTAGCTGCAACACCAACGACTCAACGCCTCTCCATTTCCACGTTCCATGCTTGTCGACGCTCAACCAAGCTGAACCTCACCCTACCTTTTCTATCGCCTTCACCTTCCCCTACTTCCAGGCCACACGACCCAGATCCCCCCCCCAATTATAGCCTTTACTTTATATTTGTTATTTTAATTATAATATTATTCCAATTATAATAATAACATCAAAATATATATCAGATGTTAGATATTATACATAAAATATAATACTTATATATATAATCTTATTTGCATTTGTTTTATAATAAGTAAATGTAAATACATGAATGTAATAATTATATTTACATGTATTAGTATTAATAATATTAAATATTATAAAAAATTTTAAATTAAAATGTATTTTAATTAACTAATTTAATTAATAATATTATTATATAGTTCTTTTAGTCTCATTTTAATTGTTTAAATAGTTTTGTTTTTTCTATTGTTCCGTGTAGGTGAAGCTACTGGTAGATGCAGTGATAAATGAACCAATTTGCGAGAAAGACATGAGAATATTCATGATTTTGTTGCAGGAGTTTTATGCACTTATAGGTAGTTCACCTAAAAGCTGGTGATGTGCAGATAAAAGCACTCCACGAGGATATGCTATTTATTTGGTCTTCAATTTCATTTTTTTGATTTCATTTTTGAATAATTGGACCCTTGATTTATCTCATCGTGAGTTAGCCAAGGCCATAACGGGGTTGGGGGATGGCATCATTATGCAGTGGTGAGAGGAAAATCCACCACCATTAAACATCCATTCCATCCATAACTCGCAGTCTGGGACCGTCTTCGATTTGCAGGCGAGACCTGCTCCTCCATTCTCCGCCTCTCCACTGGTGCTCTATTTTTGGTGTTTTATGTTGAGTCCTTAATTACTCTATTAGTGTTTCACATTTAGTGAATTGAATTTTGATGTTTGTTTCATTTTTCTTATGTCATTCATTCATCCTCGTTTAATGTCAGGATCTTCAATCTCCAGAAATAGAGATATATCATGAAGGGTTAATTCAAGGTTAAAAAACCCAACACGATATGGAGATCATCACATTAATTTTATCATGTTAATTTTATTTTCCTTGGTATCTCACGATTGTGAGTTAGACTGAGCGAGAGTGAGATCTTGCTTAGGAGGATAAGCTACTTTCTTGATTAATTTATTCTCCCCTTCTTGTCATGATAACTAAAACTAAAAATCAATTTTGGTTGTTAAATTTGATGATCATGGAATGATCATTTCTCTGAGTGACATCCATTGGCTGAAATGATCTTGCTTCGTGAATCACCTGTAGTTCGGAGGAATGCATGAGATGAGAAGAAATTCTATGTTTGAGTGATTAATTTTAGGTGAGATTGGTGTCTGATCTGAGACATCAATCATGCACTGAGAGAAGATGAGAAATGTTGATCAGTTTCTTATGTTGATCTAGGATATGGAGTAGAGGGTGAATTAACCAAGGTCCGGCCTTGTTCACACAAAATTTTGTCTTCTCTGTCTTCGTGTCAATTATTTGTTATGTGCCTTGTGTTAAGTCTATGGGTGATTTCTTTTCATAGTTTTGTCATGTCCTTCTATATTTTTTCACTTCACCATCACTGTTTCTTTCTCAGCTGTGCTCTTCAGCACTGATTAGTGATTTGGTAGGAGTTTTTTTTTCATTTTTAATAATATTTAAAAATTCATTATGATTTTCAAAATGAACACATAGTCACCCAGCACTACTTCCTTGAGAGTGACCCTGAGGTTACCCAATGTGCTATATCTATGGTCATTATAAATGTAAACTTTACCATCCTTGCTATAAGGATTCTCTTCTAATTGTTTCACAATTACCGGTGAAGCAAAGAGTGTCTGAGTGGTTTTTATAATTTTTATTTTATTTTAAAACAAAAAAAACAGAAAAAACACATATAAAAAAGAATATAATAACACCAAAACACACACACAATGATGAACTCTAACGAATCTCATATAGCGTTCTGGGTTGGCTCGGTTCAAGAACATGAGCATAATGTCACTAAATTTCAATGTTGGTTGCATGAAACACAGCCTCGAGAACTTACTAATGATGAGAAAACATATTCCCATGAGATCATGCAGTTGATACAATAATCCATGGTTAAGGACAAGGGATACCAAGAAGATAGTGCAGTGTCACCACCTCACATTGAATCCCAACATTTTGGATAATAGTTATTAATACAAGAGAAAAGAAATAAAAGAAATAAAAATTTGGTGTTTCCCAACATTGATATGGATTTTCCCCTAGGGTCAAAGCTGGAAATTCCTGAACCATTTTCCGATAATGTTTTCAAGGGATGGCTGGTGGTGGAACTTGGAAATATTCATGATGTTGGATATTCCATTGATGATCATTTTTCGCTTATTCCATTCTAATTATTTTACTTGAAATAATTATTCTAATGGATTTTCAAAGAATCAACAGGTAGATCTAGCACATGACAGTATATCTCTCTCTATAGATTATTCAACATGTGATTGGGTGTGTTTTGAGGAGAGGCTGGAGGAGGTTGAATACCCTTCTCTTTCCCTAGACCCTCTACTAGGATCATTATTCCGTCACGAGGAGGAACATGCATCACTGATAATAGGAGTTGAAATTTTTTTGGAAGAAGTTGTATTTTTATTCAACATGGATTACATAAAATCTGATTTTAATTGTCTTTCTCCATGTGGAGGTATTGAGGATTCATTTCACTTTTGTGATTTCTTATAGGGTGAGGAAGTTGAGGTTTCATCTGCTTAAGATTTATGGGAACTCCCAATTCTGGATTACAAATCTAGCTTGGGAGTTATTTTTAAAAAGGAATTTTTGGATCTATGCTCAAGTTTACAATTGGAGGATTATAAATTATATTTTTCTCATGATAAAATAATTTTTGGGAATGAGCGAGAATACAATTCACATGCATGTTTTCCAACATTACAACTTGTGCACAGTCAACATCATGTAGATGAAGTGGTGAATTACCCCAACCTTCTTTATTATCCTCCATCATTCAACCTAAAGTTATTCACCCCAAAGGAGGAGACATTTATTGAAGCTGCACATGGTTTACATAAAATATGAAAAAGAACTAAAGTTGGATAGAATCGATTCTCGTGGTTCTTATGAAAGAAGTTAAATCCCCCATCTGACTGGGGATGATCAGAAGAATATCTAGCTGTGGGCAGTCAAACTACAACAACCATTTGGGGGGGTTTTCCCAGGATTATCCGTTTTTATTTTCGTTGTTTATTTCATTTCGCTTTTTGTTTCTAATTTGTGTTTTGTTTTTTAGGAAAATAAACAGGCAGTAGATTCCATGTGGCTATCATTCACGTTTGAGGGGCCAACTTACTGGATAAATGGATAAAACCCCTTAGCTCACACTTTGTAGGTGCTTCTTATTTGAACATTAAATATTGAAGTCTAATGTTAAGATGTCTCATCATGTAAGTGCCATACTGGAGCAGCCAGAGTCCATGCATAAAGTAATTAATGAGATACATTTGTAAATAGGAGAATCTTCTCAATCAGGTGAGTACTTATTTTAATTCTATCATATTAAGTCATTATTTTTGCTTGATGTTGTGAATTTTTTATGGGGGTATTTCCATGGATTTTTAAAAAAATTAAACAATGATACCTACTTGGGTGTTAGCATTCTAATATCTACTAAGTTGAAAAATTATTTTGAGCTGATTTGTGAAACATGCTAGAACCCACTGCTTTCGATTTCATTATGTTGCTATTGGACATCATTGATAATCATGCTACTATTTGAAATGTATTGAATAATAATGTGTATGCTCATAAAAATTTAACGCATGAACTATTCAAAAGGAAATATACATGGTTTTTGGCGATGGTTGGTGGGGATGGGTTCTTCTATTTTATTTTGTTATTGTTTTTATTTTCTCCCTCTTTTTGTGTGGAAATGAAATTTTTTGAACACCATTTCTACCACTCCATATCATTTTCTGCTGAAATGTCTATCTATTTTGATCTTAAACTATCTTCCACATTAGAATTCAACATTGGGGATAACATTGGGTTTTATGTGTGGCGGATAGGGTTCATTATATTGATATGTAAAATTCCACCTTCGTGAAGATGAGTTTGTGCAAAAAAATTGAATGTTTTTAAAAAAATGTGGTTCAAAATTGCATTAAATATTTTCATATTCTTTCATCACTTTATGTATATTTGAGGTTAACTGGTACTTCAATTATTTCATATTAGTGGATGACTGCTCTCTAGATGATGATAGTGACATCTAGTCAGAAACTGGTTATCATGAATGATTCTTGAGTGAAATTGTTCACTTTCTCTATGAACCATTATATTTAGGGACTGAGGATGGCAGTGTGATAGGATAGGTTTTGTAAAATAAATATCACAACATAGGGTAACTATAATTTCTCATATGAATCTAGGGGGATCACATTTTTTAAAATAATACTCAATCACTTCAGGAAGTCACCTCGATGGATTATTAATTATATCATTTTTAACTGAATTAAACTGGGAAAATGGGATCCCATGCTGAGTATCTGAGACAAGGCGCACTGGGAGAGATTCTATTAATAAAGAAATCCAATTTCAATATTAATAAGTGCTATGCACGAGGATCTGCACGAGGAATATGGATGTGAAAGATTAAAATAAAGTTACCTTGTCAAAAATGAGCTCAATAAGGTGAGGGGAATTTTGAACCTAGATGAAGAAGTGAGAAATTTAATTGGTTAATTTTCATTTGAGTTGAATCAATAAAGATACAAAATTATTGGACATTAATTTTTGGAACTTGGGGGAATGTGATAATGGAAGGTTCCCATGGTTATGTTTTTAGTTCCACTTCATCTAACCTGTCAGCACTCCTTGAATTAATACATAATTTGGAAGGTGATGAAGTATAGTTAATGAGCACACATAGGAGGCAGGACAAACTTGACAGTGTATGAATTTGTGAGGCTTTTGACTTTAGATGAGTATTTGAAGCTTGGATGGACACTATCATAGAATACCATTGGATAACCAAAGCCACAGTTTGGTAGTGCTCCTCTGGCTATTAAATTTTAATCATGCACTCTTTTTGAACTGAAACTCACATATCATATTTCTATTTTAAAGTCAATGGAATGTATTCTTTTGAGGAAAAACGAAGTTTTAAGTGTAGGGGAGGTTGATGTGGCTCATTCTTAATGCTCTTTTCCACATCCTTATTTACATTTTTTTGAATTTTTAATATCAAACTATAATATTCTGTGTAATATTTATCAATTTTTGTATTTGGTAAATTACATTATAAAAAATGTGCATATGTATTAAAAGTTTGTTTTTGTTGTTAAATTTTTATTGTTTTTCAATAATAAAATTATGTTGTTATTTAATTTCATTTTATGAATTCTTTATGTTATTAGTTTTCAATAATTATTAATCCATTAAATAATTTATGTAATTCGTTTTTTATTTGTAAATAAATAACTCACTTTACATAATTAAATTGGTTTTTAACAAATGTAATATTAATCAATTATTTAAATTAATTGATTCAATAATTTAGTAATTAATTGATTGATTAAATTAAATAAAGTGATTGTAATTATTTTAGTTTTTCTTATGTTAATTTGATTATAATTTTGAATATAAAAAAATAATACTTTTTATTAAGGCATAATTAATTTTATCTTATTTATTTAGTTTTTTATTTTATTCTTTTTAATTTAATTTATTGATATATTAATCCATTTTTAGATTTATTACATTTTTAATAAATTTATATTTTGATTCATTTTCCAAGTATTACAGTCACCTGGTGCCTCTGTTCTTGGTCCACCAACTCATTGTGTCGCCTTTTCCCACCAGTCATGGTGGCACTCTACCTCTTGATTGTCCCAACATTTTTTCCCCATGGTATCACCATGAGCATTTCCTGTGGTGCCACTGTTTCACACCTCACAATGCCACAGTATCCCCCACTTAAATATCTCACCATTTCTACCTGTGGAACTATTTTATCATAGAACAATTGGCACCGTCTTGCTTCCATCTACACTCATTCCTACATTCGAGTTCCAAAAACAAAGAAACCCCATTTTTTATCTCATCTTGTCGTCACAACATCTGACAACAACGACCGCAGCAGACCAAATCTCAAAAGAACATGTTTTATGGAACAATGAAATACCAAACCTGCAACACAAAGCAACATCAAACAAATTAATTTGACAGTAGTGACTCAAATTCCGAAAAAAATTTCTGTCGGCTTCTAAATCGTAGATGATCCCTGGCTGTGCCACCTATAAGACTCTGTTTTCTTCTCCCTTAGCTGTCGGAAGACCTTACAACCTTCTCACCATGTCATCTTCACTTCCCCATGAACCACCTGATTCGGCGTTCCCTTACTCCCACACACCTCGAACCCGAAGCCACCACCTTGCTCTTACATTGCACAGCACGCCGCTCCATTATCCCTCAATCCGAGTGGCTCCCTCCTTCCCACTACGACCCTAGTGGCTCGCTACCACCCGATTTCAAAATTCCATACTCATCGACGCTCAACAAAACCGAACCACACCGTATATTCTCTATCCCTTGCGCCTTCCCCTTCTTCGACGTTGTAAGAACCATATTCCCCCTCCCCCCAATTCAGCCTTTATTTTATTTTCATTACTATAATTATAATATTATACTCATTATAATAATAAAATCATAATATATATAATACATTATATAATATACATAACATATTACACACATATGTATAAAGTTAATAATTTTTTAATAAAAATTAAATATTAATAAACCAATATAATAATTATATATACATATATTAGTATTAATAATGTTAGATATATTAAAAAATATAAATTAAAAACTATTTAAGTTAACTAATTTAATTAATAATATTAATATATAGTTATTTGAGTTTCATTTTATTTGATTAACTTGTATTTATTTTTTCTTTTGTTTCGTGCAGGGGGAGATACTCGTTTAAGTAGTGATAAATGAAGTTGTTCATGGGAAAGACATGATAATATTCACAATTTTGTTACAGAGATTTTATGCACTTATAGGGAGTTCACTTAAAAGCTTGTGACATGCACATAAAATCTTGCCACATGGATATGATTTCTGTTAGGTCATCAATTACATTTTTTCTCATTTCTGAATAAGTGGACCCTCAACTCCTCTATTCCTAAAGTTTGAAGGGCTAGAATACGTTCGGGGGAGGGAATCATTCCATAGTGGGGTAGGAGACTCTACCACAATTCACCATCCATTTCATCCAAATATTGCATATTTGGGACTGTCTTCGACATGGAAATGGGACATGCTCCTCCATTCTATGTTTCTCCTTCGCTGCTCTGTTTTTGGTGTTTTATGTTGAGTCTGTAATTACTCTTGTAGTGTTTCATGTATTGTTAAATTAATTGTGATGTTTTGTTTCATATTTCTTGTTTCGTTCATCCATCCTCGTTTCATGTAGTGATCTTCAAACTACAGAAATGAAGATATATCTTGTGATTTTAGATCCAAGATACAAAACATAAAATGATCTAGAGATCTACACATTAATGTGATCATGTTATTTTGATTATCCTTTGTAGATCGCTACTGTGAGTAAAATTGAGCGAGAGCGAGATCAGGAATAGGAAGATCAGATACCTTCTTGCTTTATTTCTTCTCCCCCTCCTGTCTATATTTCTCGATCTGAGAATCAATATTGGTTGTGAAATTTGACAATAATAGAAGGATAATTTAACTGAGTGATAAACATTAACATGAATGATCTTGCTGAGTGTATCACTTATAGTTCATAGGAATGCTTGAACAGGGAAGAAATTAAATGTTTGAGTGTTTAATTTCATGGTGAGATTGGTGGGTGATCTGAGGCATCGATCATGCACTGATTCAATTTGAGAATTGATGATCAATTTCTTCTGTTGATCTAGGATATGTATTAGAGGGTGAATAAACCTAGGTCTGGCCTTTTTCACAGTGACTTTTTTCTTCTATGTCTTGGTGTCAATTTTTTTTGTGCCTCACATTGTGTCTGTGCCTGCTTTATTTTCTTGTTTTTTCCCTGTGTGTCTATATATTTTTTTAATTTCCCATTATTGTTTCTCTCTCCACTTTTCTCTTTAGCACTAATTAGTGAATTATTAAGAGTTTTGTTTTTGTATTTTCAAAATATTTAAAAATTCAAAAGGATTTTCGAAACGACCACTTAGTTACTGGACACTGATTCCTTGAGAGCGTCCATGTGGTTAGCCACTGTACCATATCATGGGTCTATATAAATGTATACTTTACCATACTCATGATATGGAATCATTTCACAACCTTTCATTACATTTGCACGATAGGCTCTGGGGAGGATCCTACTGAGAAAATTTTTATACTCACACAATGTATATATAAACTGTTTTTGGGTCACATGGAGAAGGATGGAGATCCAACATATTTCTACAAGCATGGGGATACAGGAGTAGTTTTGGATTTTTGTTGATGATTTTTTGATGTTCCTTTGGTAATTTATGTTTTCCCCCTTTAGTTTCAGTAGTTTTTTATGACATTTCATATGTGTACTTGTATTTTCTTTTATACTATTTTCTGAGTTTTAGTTGGTCGGGGTATGTCCTGTCTATCTTTATATCATGGGTGATTTTTTGGGGTAATGCCACCAATTTTCATGTTTACTATACCCTCATTTCTAGACTCCAACCATGGGCCTACTAAAGGTGGTACTCATGGATTATTATCTCTCTTCACACATTGCCAACCCAGGAGGGTTACACCTTCTGGTGAGGGGGTCGTGACCGCTTTTTCAAAAATATTTTGTTATCTTCATTTTATGGAGAACCCATTTTAAATTACTTGGTCACTTTTATATGTTATATTTTAAAAAAAATTCTTTGGAAAAAATAAATAAATAATTATTTTAGATAATTTTCTGGTATTTGTATAATAAAATTTTTATATTAATGAATAATAAGAAATACTGCATTTTAATTCAAAACTACATTTTCATCAAATTTATTTCTAATGAAAGAATATCATTTCAACATGTTTTAATGACTTATTAGATTATATTATATTATTTAATACAATTTTATTATTTGTTATTAATTTCACATTGTAATTAGAAATAAAAACATTTCATTCATTTGGACATTTCTTTTTAAAAAACCCCACTTTTTAGTTTTGTCGGTATAAATAATCTTAAATATAATTCTATAAATTATTATAATTGAATTAGGTAAGATGGATTCCATATTTGGAATCATATGGTAGAAATTAGTTTGTAATGGAATTTCAATTTTTTAGATATAAAAATCTTCTATGGTTAAATAAATAATTTATTGTACTAAAAGTAAAATTGTGACAATGGTTAAAATTATAAATTAAAAACCTAAAAAATCAAAAGACTGCATTATTTGTTGGGTGTTTTAGGTGTGGATAAACCCTAAACAGTATATATATCGTTATTTAAATTCCAAATTCATGGTATTTAATTTCTCTAATCAATGGTTAATTTTAGTATAAAAAAATAAAAAAATTAATAACAAGAAACCACCTCTCCTAAAATATAAATAACAACCCTCATCTACACATTTCCTATTAATAAGGTTTTTTATATCCTCAAATAGCATCCCAAACCTTACATCGTTACACTCTCCAAAAAAATGTTCTATTGTTCTCACCAAAAGCCCAAATCCAAGGTCTAAAATGGCCTTTCAAGGAGTGAATATTCAAGAAGTAATATTCTCAAAGTACCACTCTTAATTTAGTTTATTTTTATACTTTACCCTTACCACATTCATCCATAAATTTATAATAACTCAACATCATTTAAATAATATATTTTTATGTTTTTAATGAAATATATAATGTCCATTTCATTTATCACCTACAATTATTCAAAAAATGAAATTATTGTGCATGTTATGCCAGTTAATCACCTCCCAAAAGTTTGTTTCGGTAATTTTTACATTACCACATTGATGGCTAGTCATAAAAACATTATTATGGTCAAATAATATTTTAAAATGTATATTATAAATTATTTTCTATTATGAAAATGTTATATTAAATATTCATTCAAACATTCCAAAAAAATTTATACAATATCTTTGATTGGGGACGTGTGGACTACCACCCCCTCAAAATGATGTGATTCATTCACACCTCACATGGAATGTATTAAGGATTGGTTTATTAAAAATATGTTTTAAAAATGAAAAATTATTTCTACATTAATGATATTATATATGTGTATATATTAATATAAATTTGATTTAATGTTCATTCTATCAATAAGATAGAAAAACAAAAAGAGGATCATTCATACGTGTGGCCTACTGTATCTTTGAATGGTATTTTTAGTTTGTTTTAAAATATTGTTATTAATAATTATATAATGAAAATATAATATATTTATATCATGTTTTATATTCTCAATGTTATAGAAATATGAACACATGGACTATTGACATCATTCCAAGTTAATTTTTGACTTAAGAACCGAATATCGACAAAATGTCTGATATGAAATTAAATAATTCTTTAATTGAAATTACATGGTATTAAGTGATATTAAAGGAATTATTAACATGATATCGGTTATTATGAAATTATAAATAAACCTAATTTTATTATCTTGGAAGATAAGTAACCCATGTAATGAATTTGACTCGAGATAAGGGACATTGTCTCAATCGTCTTCCATTGAGGCATTTTCAGATAATATATAAATTTATTATTTTATTAGGTGTGTATATATATAATCTAACATTTCATATCCATATTTTATCAAACTAATGTTATTTAATGGTTTGGTGAATTTCATAATTGATGAGGATTAATATTAAAATGGTCAAAGTGGTTTCAGACACCATTAATGTTTAATGATTTAATTTTCAAATATTTTGTTCAGGATATTAATTCATATATTTATTTATATCTATATTTATAAATTATACATGAAATTTTTTGACAATATTTTAAAGGAACGAAAAATGAATCTTTTTATATGTATCATTTTACATTCTTTACAATACAACAATGGGGTTGTTTTTTAATGTATACAGTGACAAATACATCTCTTTCGGTATAAACATAATTTCATATTTGGATTCCTCTATATTACATAATTTCATTTAATATGAACATAAATCCCTTATTCATTTTTTTAATTTCTTCTTATAGACCGTTGATTTGAAAGAATATTGAATATTTCAATATCTCGAAATGGTTTTTGCTATTGAAAATGAAATTTTATGGTTGAAATGTTGATAATTACAATATTTAATGATTTTTTATTATATAATGGTAATTAGACATTTGAAATATGGTTAAATGATAAAACAAATGTGTTTGGTTACATGATTAACTAAATATTTGTGGTTTCATGGTAAAAAAAGGATTGGTGGTTACATTACAATCTCCAATTCATTGTGTATTAAAGTTGGTCGTATGATTATTCTATATGTATTAGTGATATGTGTGGAATTCAGTTGTATGGTTAATAAATTTTAGTATTATTATGTCCAATTTTTTTATAAGTAATAATTTCTTATAATGGGTTTAATTGAAATCTTTTTACTAAAAAAGTATTATTACTTGATCTTATATTTTTAGATGAGTATTTAATACATCTTAATATTGAAAAGTTTTTCTTTATGCTATGTTATTCGTGGATTACATGTATTCACAAGAAAAATTATTTTCCTACATTGTTTTTTCCTTTGTGAGATTTTTTATTCTCATCAAATGTTTTTAAATGATTTTATACATGATATAAATTAGAATGGGCTCATATATGTGATCATAAAAATATTATGATGAATTAACATGAAGGAAAATCATTTTTAATTTTAAAAATTTCTATTTTATAAAAAAAAATTATTACAATATAAAAGTTTATACACATTTATATTTGAGTTGTTATGTATAAGTGATGGAATATTTCCCTAATGTTTTAAACAAGAAAAGTTCCTAAATACGAGATAAAGTCAAATTAATGACTAATGTTAAAATTAACTTCTTTAAAAGGCTTGGAACTTATAGTTTGTATCCGAATGTGGTATAAAATACTGTAGAGGTTTTGGTAATATTTAAGAATATGTTTTAGTTAAATATAACCACAATGGTTAGAATAATTCAGAGATTCATAGTTATTTTACATAAATTGAATTATTTTGATGAAATATAAAAAATTATATCATAATTTTTATCATCCACATAAGATAATATAGGATGATCTTATTGATATACTCACACTAATCATTTTATTTTTATAATATCGATGGATCCAATAGTCACCAATGTAATAACAGATACGATGGAAATGTGGGGGTTCTCTGAATAAGATAAAAATTGAAATGGGATCTGCAATGAGAACTCTCATGGTTATTATAAACCAATAATTTGTAGTAATGATTAACCACAAGAACCTCAGTGACTTTTATGATCCATCATATATTAATAAATTGAATCTCTATTGATGTTCTGGTAATAATGATTATATTTGTAAGCATATTCATCAAATAAAATCCGTAGATCTGGAATGAAACACCCAGTAGATGTTTTTGAATTTTAGGGCACGTTATATAGTTTTGGTAATGATGGTTATAAACCAATAACCTTCCAAGTAAAAATGAATAATTCAGTTGACTCCAAGAAATGGAATTATGATGTATATGAGTTATCAATTAACTGTTTTAAATGTGGAGAGAATGTTCATTATGAAAATACATGTACAATGAAGAAGGTTCGGGAATGGGATTAGTAACAAAATAATAAATATAAGGTCATAAATACCTAATTAAATTATAATCCTATAATATTAAAAAAAATTGACATATGAAAGGTATGTAATATTTATTGACTCGCGTTTTGACATTATAGAATCCTATGACATGATTCATGTTTTTTATTTGTAGAAAATAAGTATTATGGAATAAGATGAATTTTTTTTAGAAAAACATAAAGAATGCACAATGATTAATAATTATATATATACGGGATTTAAGAATTATGATATATCTATGAATGATGACATGATTAAAATTATTAGTGTTATATTGTTTTTCAGATAAATTTGGAAGAATTTTTCTTGTATGTGTAACCCTAATGTTTGTTATTTGAAAATGATATTCAAGTAAGAATTATATCTTCTTATTTGGACATAATTATAAATGTATGACTGACTATTAGGGTTTATATGATATTTTATTTTGAGTTAATAATGGGATATTACAATTCATGATAAAAAATGAAAGGCATGAGATAAACCATGATATTAAAATATTTTATGGTTATTTTTGAGTATTTTCCTCATTATTGGGAATATTATATGATTTATATGGTTTTATAAAATAGAAAACCCATAGTACGAGTGATAACATGTTGAATCTTGAAAGTCCACATGAATCAATATTACATCCAATGGGTGATAAGGGTGAATCGCTTACAACAATCCAATGGGAATTCCTTGTTTTGTATGACCTTTTCATTTCAGTTAAATAAGTTTATATAATAATAATATATGGATTTTTGGGAACATATGTTTTATCAAATGTATATCCTTTTAATTATAATTTGATTTAGTAATTATGTGATAAATGTTATGTTGGAAGTTGATCACTATTTTTGGATCCCAATTTTCCTATGGAAAATAGAATACTATGGGATTCTATTTTTCGATTAATTATTGAAATTTATCTGGGATGAATATATGTTTTTATTGTTGGAATGTTGGAATTACGGTTGCATATGGAAATGTTTAACCTATCTTGGAGAGTATGTGATTTTGGAAATTCCATATTTGGTATCAGATAATAAGAGTGATTGAATTTATTTGGAGATAATTATTAAAAATATCTTCCAATACTACATTTTCAAATTTTTCTAATTTTTTGGTTTCATAATTAGTTTGGATCATTTTTATATATTTTAAGGAAAATTATTTTTGAAATTATACATTGTGAAATTTGAGTATTACTTTTGAATTTTTTAGATTAGAAGTATTTTTTCATAATAAAATGTTTTATTCATTTAGAGGAATTATATGATTTTATCTTAAAATTTTTTATTTTGGATAATGTTTCCATATATGAAGAACATATAGGTAATCTTTTTTCGATTATGTTATTCTCTAAAATTTCATTCGTGTTTTTTTGGTGTTAAAAAAATTCATCATGGATACTCGTCATATAAGGCCCCAACCTTAAACCTTACTTAATCTTGAGTTATTACAAGATTACACATTGAGGATCTTTTCAGGTATAGAGTTTTAGAGAATTAGATCATGAAACATGCATTACATTACACATTTAAACAAAGTGGTTACATAAAAGATAGTATTCATTCTTTCCATCAACGGAAACATATTTAAAATATAACACGGATTATTTCTTGACACATCCTTGACACTATCATCACATCATGTACCTTTCCCTTGACCTGTGAAAAACATTTCAAAAAACTTGGGATGATCATAAAAAGCTCAGTAAGGGTTATAAAAATATGGAAAGGAAACATGAGTTCATATATACATAAGAATGAAATCAAACTTTACCCATAAAACATAGTCACTTTAACATACCTCATCAAACCATGAATAAATCATAGAAAACATAAGACATAAAGGTAACTTGAGGCATTCATAACATTATTATGTAGGGAGTAACCCTCTTGGTTACGTTTGGAATACCCATCACAGTATATTCCCTAAAATCACTTCAGAGAAACCTTAATGTTTCACTCCTTCGCGTTACCCAATGCATTGGAGAGCTATATCGGGCTCACCCGCCCTTAGTTTATCACGAAACCGCCCGTTTTCATAACAATGCCCAAGAACCATAACATAAATGTGTCACATAAAACATTCTTAAAGGAAACATAACATATCCACATTTCAATCACAATATAACATTTTAGTATATTGAAATATTGAATCCATTCATAAAGAAACCATTTCCAAAACCATTTAAAACATTTAATAAAGATATTTTTGAATCAAAGTGTCCCATACCACCTTGATGATTAAAATTTTAAACCATTAATATCCATATAAATAAATCCTTAAAACCATTTTGAAAACATGGATATTAACAAGAACAAATAAATAAAACATTTAAAACGTTATTTTGGTTAAAGGGGTTTTACCAAAATTAGAGACACTTGAATACAATAATTGAGGAATAACATTTAGTAAGAAATTTATAATATCATGAGAATAAATGGATTCATGATATAATACACCAAAGGACAGTATATACACCATATAAGAGTGAATTGGTGCATAACAACAATGAACCCTCAATAGAAATGTCAAATGTGATGAAATCCCTTATAAAGAAGGTATCTTTAATTAAGGACAAATCAATCTCAAAAATATGTGTGACAAATATAAATACACCCAATATAAGTGGATATTAAGTGTAAAACAATAAAATGTCATTCACACATATTCAATAGATGACATATTCAATGACTACATATTGAACCCAAAGAAATCAAAATTGGGTTAAAAAGTTCCCTTGACAGCCTAACGGCATCACATAAAAATGAGTTGATGAGAGATAAAAAGTGTATCTCATCACATGGACAGAAACTTTACATCACTAAGGATATATGAGAACATATCCCAACATAACAATATGTAAATTAAAAGACCCAACAAAAGAAGTATTTTAAAAAAGTGGAGGGTGAAAGGTTCCCTTACCGACTTGGGTATCTTTCAAACCATACACCCCATGAAAGAAGGACAATAGATCATTGATGTAAATTATCATAAACGAAATTATATTACAAAAAGAGTAGAATAATGGTAAGTACATACACCTTTCAATGGAATTTGTGGCAAATGTATCATAAATCTCACGGGAATAAAAGTGAGATGAAAAATCCCTTACGAAAATTCGGCAGCTTAACGGCACCACTCAAAACATCCAAAATGGATTGATGAGAGGAAATAGGGTCTCTCCTCATATGAAAATAATATGTACAGTAGGAGTAATATAAAATAACATCCCAATCATAAGAAATATGAGCTTTTAAGGAATGACATAAAAGAGTGTACTTAAAAAGAAAGAGAGGTGTAGGATCCCTTACCTCGGGTCCGACTTGACTCGATCGTTCTTTAATCTCCTGAATAATAAACTTGAGTTAATTTATACTTCTTTAAGAACATTTTTCATGTTCATTATTCCTTTTATATCACTTATTACCATGTCATAAACATTATGTAATCATTTATGTTAATAATATTTTTTTGCCGATATTTGGTTCTTAAGTCGAAAGTGGAGTTCTTACAATTACATGTTGTTCGTGTGGCCAAATGTTTATTATATCCAGAATTGTATTCATGATGTAGATATAATATATGTCATATATATCCAGTACATTCATTCATTTATAACATTACATAATCATTTAGAGTTAAGAAATGAAATGCACCGTTCATGGAGACAGTAAGCCGTACGTACGCATGAACGCTACTTTCATTTCTATTTCATATTTTATAGAATTGAATAATAATGATATAAAGGTATATTATAATTCCAGTATAATATCATATATAATATCATAGTTCCATCCTTTATACGTCCCACATATGGTATTTAACGAATCAAATCACTTTGAGGGGGCGGTAGTCCGCACTTCCTTAAATGAAGATATCGCGTTTACCCATAATGGAAACCATAAAGGTATGCCCAAAATGAAAAAAACAGACGCTTAAGGAAAACATAATCATATTATATATCATATATAAAAATAGTGACATCATAATGGCCACCTTTGAAGGTGTTCAATGAGTATTGAACAATCATCATTTCGGGAGGAAGAATTTCGCCATCCACAGAAACCGTATGTTCTTTAAACATTTGATGTAGTTGTGTGAGAGTGTAGCTCGAATAAATATTATAACAACATCCTATAATATTTAAGATACTGGTTTTGTTAGAAAAGAAATAAATAAAATGAGTTTAGGGGGTTGGAGAAGCAAAAGAAAACAAATGAACATGAGAGAATGAATTACCTTTAAAAGTGTAACTCCTTTTGATTTGAGCCTAAAGGCTTACTTTGAAAGGATTATGACCAATGTGAATCCTCTAGGATGAGGAGAGGGGTGTGGAGAGAGTAAATGGTCAGGGTTTGGCCAAGCCAAAGGCTTGAGGAGTGTGTGAAATGAGGTAGAGGTGGGGGCCTTTTATAACAGGAGAGGAGTGGCACTTTTGGAAAGTAAAGAAATATTACTTTATTTGAAAATGTGTTTCGGTTTTAAACGGTCACACATTGATATTATTCATGGATAAGGTTATAAAGGATCGAAATAAACCCATACAATAAGTTTTGGACATGTGTAGTTCATAGATTTCACATTATCATTCCATTTTATTTTAATTGTTAAATAATGATGTCATCACTGCATCATTATAATGTCATAAATAATATAATTTATATAATGTCTAAAAATAATAAAAAATTACTATGATGTATTAAATATTTTTATCTTTCCAATGACTATTTATAATCAAAATTTGGACTTGTATAACCCCACATAAAAATTATTTTAGTAAAACAATTTATGTTAGTGTCATTTTCACTTTAACATTAAATAAAAATATATTAATGTCATTTTCCAACTAAAGTGGCTCCATGGGGTCCCCAAGTTGGCCCATGGCTTGTCGTGGTTGGCCGTGACTCACACAATAGGTGTAGGACAAGTGTAATGGTGTTTTCACATTTTTATAATATCATTTTTACATTAAATTACACTAATTACCTCTAATCGCGATTAAAAACATAATAAGTTACTATTCACCAAAAAATTATTTTAATCTCATTGAACCACATTTTACTTCTTAATGACAACCATGTATGTCAGATTTTCAAAATTCAATACACATTAGTGGTAAACATTCATTTAACTGAAAAATCAGTTTGCTTGATTACCACTTAGTGGTTTCACTATTCATCAAAAATTGAAGTTTTTCAGAAAATTACCAAAAATTCACCCTAAGCTATATTTGATATTCTGAATTCAAAAATGAAGACCATTTTACAAAATTCAAAACATATAAGCCAAATTAATTAATTTAATAATTAATTCCCGTTGTCATGACAAATAGCGTGTTTTTATAAAACAATAAGTATCAAAAGATTGACACTAGTTTAAGTCTGATTTCAAAGTAAAATTAATTCCAACGACCACTATTGGATTTAATGGTAAAAATATTTTCTAATTTCACTTTAAAACCCATTCAAAATATTATCTAATCTTATAAATAAATTATATTAAAAAGCGGTTTTGAATTAAAACACAACATTTTACACTATTCATTAAAAAATGAAATTTATCGGAAAAATACCAAAAAATTACACAAAGTAAAATTTTATGTCCCGATTCTTAATTATAGTTTTATTTGGTCCAAAATAATGTATAAGAGTGAACAAAACTATATTTAATGATGGTTCAACATCAAAAGGTGATAAGTGAACCTTTAGTGAAAACTAGGGCATATACGCCTAAAATTGAATTCTTTCCATATTTTAATCCTCTATCCTTTATTGGATAAATGTAAAAACATTTAAAAACATATATAATAATATTTTAGTTATTTCTATCCATTCCCTCCATTACAACGGCTACATGTTATCTACCATTTAAAATAATATTATTTTATTATTAGAGTGCAACCTAAGATTCCCAACAAACTCGTTTTTGCGTGTTGGGTATGCCATTGAGCATAGTGTCCCCATTAAAGTCATATTAATATTTTATTCACAAATATGGATAATTATGAAAATTTCATATTCTTTATTTACCTGGGGTGTTACATCCTTCCCCCCTTTTGGGAATTGCGTCCTCGCAATTTTAAAAAAAGTGGGCTTGGAAACATCCTTGAAAGTCCAACATTGGAAGAAGAGTCGGTAAAACAATCACTTTAAAATAAAGAAAGATAAGCACAGAGGTCACCCGAGTAACCCATACTAGGATTCCAAGTATGAAAATATGGACAGGGAGGAAAAAAAAGGGTCATGTTCTGATGGAGAGTGATAGAAACCATGTTTAGGAGAAAGTTAACCACAAGAAAATCACAAACTTGTGATGGGTTAAACAGTATTCGATTCCCCAGTAGGAAAAGTTAATAGACAAAATTTTTGTTTTAAGTTACTTTTTATTGAGGAAATTATTCATAAGGAAACATAATCACTTATCATGTTGACTTTCAACTTTTATTAGATTCCTTACACAAACTCATATTTTCTCCAAAAGAGGAGTATTTAGGAAGACTTGTTCACATTAAGAGTACTATAATAAACTTCTAGATAATCACCTAATCCACAAAAGAGAACTATATACTTCCCATTTCTTTAGGATTTAACCAAAACCAAAACCAAAAGGTTAGTACAAGATCAGATAATCTAGAAAAGGATAAACCTTTATAAAAAGAAAATCTATTCTTAACCTCCAAAATTTGTCCAACAAACCCCAAAGTTCAACGAGGACAATTCTATAATCAATTTGTCCATAAAATTCTTCAAAGTAAACCAAACTAAGATTGAAACCCAAATATTTGAAGGATTTAGTCACATAGTCTTCCAAGTTAAATCGTAACATTTATCTCCAAACAACATCAGTTTCTCTTAAAGTCTCGTATGGAAAATTAATTAACCTAATCACATATCCTCTATGATAGGTTAATCATTTTCATAAATAACCCAAAATCAACTTACTCTTAATTCATAAAATCATATAACTAAAAATAATCAGTCAAACTAACCAGGGACTTCATGTAGTCCAGTGGTAGGCGATAAATACCAGTCGCACTTTGGTTGTGGGTTCGATTCCCGCAGCTTTGTCCGACGCGACGGGTTGTCACACGGTCTGCGTGTTGTCCTTTTTCCAAAACTATATAATACTTAAATCATTCCCCAAAAGAGATAAAATCATCAAAAATGATCATAACATATTTTAACCTCAAGATTATCTCATGCTTTTCATTTTCCAGCATATCATATAATAACCCATAATTACCTCAAAAGTACCGATCATATAAACCCAAATGGTTCTTTATAACTATGTCCCCAAAATAAAAGATAACTATTACTTGAATAAAATTTGCCTATATTAAACATCAGGGTTACAGATAATATGAAATGTCTTCTAATGTAACCCCATCATCAAAAGAGACTTAATACTCTTAAGAATTTCACCATAACTCTTGAAGCCCTTATATGTTGACATCTTACTCATTCATCATTCTTCATGATCCATTATCCATTCCTTTCCAACTTATTCTGAAATACCTCTTTCCTACAAACAAAATCATGAATCATATCCTAAGATTCCAAAATAGAAAAACAATAGTCATGAAATAGTACATACCTTTGATTGGTCATTGTCAGTTTCTTCATCCTCAATCGGAATGGCATTAGGTATTGGTAAACAAATAATGGTACGCTCTTGGTGACCCCATTCACGAAACATCTTCATAGGACATATGTTTGCATAATGACCATGCACACCACATTTAAAACATTCAATTGTTCCCTCAGAAAGAACTTCTTTCCCTTTCCTCGAGTCAACTGGATGCTTCCTTTTTCCATGGCAGGTTCTTGCTTTATGACCTTAATTTCCACATCTATAGCATATTTCTGTCCCTTTGAAACAGTTTCCTAGGTGTTTCTTTCCACATCTTTGACACATAGGTTTTTGAACACACTTACCTTTATGATTATTACCTGTACTCCCGTAGGGATTTTTTTCTTGCATATATGATGACTTAGAGAAATCTCCAAGGTTTAGGTGGTCAATTATGACTCCAGATAGTTGGATGAGGATAATCACAAGAGTTCTCATTGCAGCTCCCATATCATTCAGTTTCTTGCTAAAAAAATTGTCACTGTTTCCTTCACATCCACTGTTACTTTGGTGCCTGCTAGATCCAGCCATTTACTAAAACCAAAAAGGTCAGTGTGAGTATATAAAAAAAACCATCATGTACTAATGAGTAAGATAAACACTAAGATATACTTACTCATTCACTTTATCTAAAACCAGGACTCTTTCTGAAATCCTAACCATTATGGTAATGTCACTTATGCTTAAAGAATACCCTAACCTCTAAAGTTATCTAAACTGACCTCTGATACCAACTATAAGGCCCCAGCCTTAAACCTTACTTAATCTTGAGTTATTACAAGATTACACATTGAGGATATTTTCAGGTTTAGAGTTTTAGATAATTAGATCATGAAACTTGCATTACATTCCACATTTAAACAAAGTGGTTACATAAAAGACAGTATTCATTCTTCCCATCAACGGAATCATATTTAAAATATAACACGGATTCTTTCCTGACACATCCTTGACACTATCATCACATCATATACCTTTCCCTTGACCTGTGAAAAACATTTAAAAAAACTTGGGATGAGCATAAAATGCTCAGTAAGGGTTATAAAAGTATGGAAAATAAGCATGAGTTCATATATACATAAGAATTAAATCATACTTTACCCATAAAACATAGGCACTTTAACATACCTCATCAAACCATGAATAAATAATAGAAAACATAAGACATAAAGGTAAATTGAGGCATTCATAACATTCTTACATAGGGAGTAACCCTCTTGGTTATGTTTGGAATACCCATCACAGTATATTCCCAAAAATCTCTTCGGAGAAACCTTAACGTTTCACTCCTTCGCGTTACCCAATGCATTGGAGAGCTATATCGGGCTCACCCGCCCTTAGATTATCACGGAACCACCAGTTTTCATAACAATTCCCAAGAACCATAACATAAATGTGTCACATAAAACATGCTTAAAGGAAACAAAAAATATCCACATTTCAATCACAATATAACATTTTAGTATATTGAAATATTGAATCCATTAAAAAAGAAACCATTTCCAAATCCATTTAAAACATTTAATAAAGATATTTTTGAATCAAAGTGTCCCATACCACCTTGAAGCTTAAAATTTTAAACCATTAATATCCATATAAATAAATCCTTAAAACCATTTTGAAAATATGGATATTAACAAGAACAAATAATTAAAACATTTAAAACGATATTTTAGTTAAAGGGGTTTTACCAAAATTAGAGACACTTGAATACAATAATTGAGGAATAACATTTAGTAAGAACTTTATAATATCATGAGAATAAATGTATTCATGATATAATAATCCAAAAGACTGTATATATACCATATAAGAGTGAATTGGTGCATAACAACAATGAACCCTCAATAAAATTGTCAAATGTGATGAAATCCCTTATAAAGAAGGTATCCTTAAATTAAGGACAAATCAATCTCAAAAATATGTGTGACAAATATAAATACACCCAATATAAGTGGATATTAAGTGTAAAACAATAACATGTCATTCACACATATTCAATAGATGACATATTCAATGACTACATGTTGAACCCAAAGAAATCAAAATTGGGTTAAAAAGTTCCATTGACAGCCTAACGGCATCACAACAAAATGAGTTGATGAGAGATAAAAAGTGTATCTCATCACTTGGACATAAAATTTACATCAATAAGGATATATGAGAACAAATCCCAACATAACAATATGTAAATTAAAATACCCAACAAAAGAACTCTTTTAAAAAAGAGGAGGGTGAAAGGTTCCCTTACCGACTTGGGTATCTTTCAAAACATACACCCCATGAAAGAAGGACAATAGATCATTGATGTAAGTACTCATAAAGGAAATTATATTACACAAATAGTAGAATAATGGGAATTACATACACCACTTAGTGGAATTTGTGGCAAATGTAGCATAAATATCACGGGAATAAATGTGAGATGAAAAATCCCTTACGAAAATTCGGCAGCCTAACGGCGCCACTCAAAACTTCCAAAATGGATTGATGAGAGGAACTAGGGTCTCTCGTCATATGAAAATAATAAGTACAGTATGAGTAATATAAAATAACATCCAAATCATAAGAAATAAGAGCTTAAAAGGAATGACATAAAAGAGTGTACTTAAAAAGAAAGAGAGGTGTAGGATCCCATACCTCGGGTCCGACTTGACTCGATCGTTCTTTAATCTCCTGAATAATAAACTTGAGTTAATTTATACTTACTTAAGAACATTTTTCAAGTTCATTATTTCTTTTATATCACATATTACCAGGTCATAAACATTATGTAATCATTTAAGTTAATAATAATTGTTTTGCCGATATTTGGTTCTTAAGTCGAAAGTGGACTTCTTACAATTACATGTTGTTCGTGTGGTCAAATGTTTATTATATCCAGAATTTCAATAATGATGTAGATATAATATATTTCATATATATCCAGTACATGCATGAATTTATAACATTACATAATCATTTAGAGGTAATAAATGAAATGCACCGTTCATGGAGACGGTAAACCGTACGTACGCATGAACGCTACATTCATTTCTATTTCATATTTTATAGAATTGAATAATAATGATATAAAGGCATATTATAATTCAAGTATAATATCATATATAATATCATAGTTCCATCATTTATACGTCCCACATATGGTATTTAACGAATCAAATCACTTTGAGGGGGCGGTAGTCCGCACTTCCTTAAATGAAGATATCGCGTTTACCCATAATGGAAACCATAAAGGTATGACCAAAATGAAAAAAACATAAGCTTAAGGAAAACATAAACATATTATATATCATATATAAAAATAGTGACATCATAATGGCCACCTTTGAAGGTGTTAAATGAGTATTTAACAATCATCGTTTCGGGAGGCAGAATTTCGCCATCCACAGAAACCGTATGTTCTTTAACCATTTGATGTAGTTGTATGAGAGTGTAGCTAGAATAAATATAATAAAAACATCCTAATATATTGAAGATACTGGTTTTGTTACAAAATAAATAAATAAAAAGAGGTTAGGGGGTTGGAGAAGCAAAATAAAACAAATGAACATGAGAGATTGAATTACCTTTAAAAGTGTAACTCCTTTTGATTAGAGCCTAAATGCTTCCGTTGAAAGGATTCTGACCAAAGGTAATCCTCTAGGATGAGGAGAGGGGTGTGGAGAGAGTAAATGGGCAGGGTTTGGCCGAGCCAAAGGCTTGAGAAGTGTGTGAAATGAGGTAGATGTGGGGGCCTTTTATAAGAGGAGAGGAGGGGCACTTTTGGAAAGTAAAGAAATATTACTTTATTTGAAAATGTGATTCGGTTTTAAAAGGCCCCACATTGATATAATTCGTGGATAAGGTTATAAAGGTTATAAATCCACCCATACAATAAGTTTTTGACATGTGAAGTTCATAGATTTTACATTATCATTCCATTTTATTTTAATCGTTAAATATTGATGTCATCACTGCATCATTATAATGTCACAAATAATTTAATTTATTTAATGTCTAAAAATTATAAAACAATTACTATGATGTAGGAAATCGTTTTATCTTTCCAATGGAAATTTATAATCAAAATTTGGACTTGTATAACCCCACTTAAAAATTATTTTAGTAAAACAATTTATGTTAGTGTCATTTTCACTTTAACATTAAATAAAAATATATTAATGTCATTTTCCAACTAAAGTGGATCCATGGGGTCACCAAGTTGGCCCATGGCATGTCGTGGTCGGCCATGACTCACCCAATAGGTGTAGGACATGTGTCATGGTGTTTTCACATTTTTATAATATCATTTTTACATTAAATTACACTAATTACCTCTAATCGCGATTAAAAACTTAATAAGTTACTATTCACCAAAAAATTATTTTAATCTCATTGGACCACATTTTACTTCTTAATGACAACCATGTATGTCGGATTTTAAAAATTCAATACACATTAATTGTAAACTTTCATTTAACTGAAAAATCAGTTTGCTTGATTACCACTTAGTGGTTTCACTATTCAACAAAAATTGAAGTTTTTCATAAAATTACCAAAAATTCACCCTAAGCTATATTTGATATTCCGAATTCAAAAATGAAGTCCATTTTACAAAATTCAAAACATATAAGTGAAATAAATTAATTTAATTATTAATTCCCGCTGTCATGACAAATAGCGTGTTTTTATAAAACAATAAGTATCAAAAGATTGACACTAGTTTAAGTCTGATTTCAAAGTGAAATTAATTCCAATGACCACTATTGGATTTAGTGGTAAAAATATTTTCTAATTTAACTTTAAAACCAATTCAAAATATTATTTAATCATATAAATAATTTAGATTAAAAAGAGGTTTTGAATTAAAACACAACATTTTACACTATTCATTAAAAAATTATCTTTATCGGAAAAATACCAAAAAATTACACAAAGTAAAATTTGATGTCCCGATTTTTAATAAGAGTTTTATTTGGTCCAAAAGAATGTATAAGAGTGAAAAAAACTATATTTAATGATGGTTCAACATCAAATGGTGATAAGTGAACCTTTAGTGAAAACTAGGGCATATACGCCTAAAATTTAATTCGTTCCATATTTTAATCCTCTATCCTTTATTGGATAAATGTAAAAACATTTAAAAACATATATAATCATATTTTAGTTATTTCTATCCATTCCCACCATTACAACGGCTACATGTTAACTACCATTTAAAATAATATTATTTTATTATTAGAGTGCAACGTAAGATTCCCAAGAAACTCGTTGTTGCGTGTTGGGTACGCCATCAAGCATAGTGTCCCCTTTAAAGTCATATTAATATTTTATTCACAAATATGGATAAATATGAAAATGTCATATTCTTTATTTACCTGGGGTGTTACACGTCATTTGGAGAAAAAGATGAGTATGTGCGGGAAATTTATTAACGGATGAAAATCGACATGAAAAGTATTTCTATTTCCTTATGTTCTTATTCATGAATGTAAATTAATGCCACAACTTCATGAAAATGATCACAAATCGAAAGAATTATCAATTTAATTTTCCAAATATAAAGTCAAATTCAATTTAACCAATAAAAAATTTATAGTTTCATGATTTTTAAAATTTTCACCATATATTTATCTATTATTATTAATCATAATATGATCTTTATTCATATATTCTATTTCCATTTTTTTTAACAAGAAATTCTATTATGATTGATCTTAGGGGACTTTCCTTCATTCATTTTATTGATTTAAAGTGGAGGTCTTATTGATCCTTTTTCTGATGTGAGCTATAAATAAAGATGTATTGAGAATTAGTAACATATTTACCATCACAAAATTAATATTGATAAGATATAATTTAAAAATATAGGCGAATGTAACATTCCATTTTTTAAAAGAAAACATTATGTTTGATAGCATACATGAATGACACCATTAGCTTAAACGAACAACTTAATACTATTATTTAATATAAAAGTTATCACATACCCATTGAATGGTGGGAATGAAATTTTTTCACTGAATTATGAAAATAATTTTCACACAAGTTTATATAAATTATTACTATTAAACAAATTAATAAAAAATAAAAAAATGAGATAAAGGATGTCTTTTCCAGAAAAACTATTTAAATGAGAATAATTCTAAATATAAAATATTAAAATCAAACTATTTGGATTATATTAATGAAATATAAGTTAAATATATTATATAAAATTCATTTTATTTGTTTTTTATGCTTTTTATGAGGACAAATACAATTTTACATATCTCATGATTTTTTTTTCAAAAAATGCATTTTTAAAACATTTTTATTTATAACCTAATTAATTTTTTTTCCACTTATATATATATATATTATATTAAAAAATAAAATTATTACATTAAATCAGGACATCAAAATTTACTTCGGTTGAATTTTTTGTATTTTTCTCATAAAATTAATATCATAATAGACAGTTAGATGTTTTGTCTTTAAATTCAAAACAACATTTTAATATAATTAATTTATACTATTAGAATATAAATTTAATATGTTTTAAAATATTTTTATATTATTTTATTATCACTTAATCAAATTTGATTTGTTGTAATTAATTAAAAATTTTAAATTAGATATAAAAACAATTGAAACATTTGAACGTTTCACTTAAAAAACCCACTTTTCGGTTTTGTCTACAGAATTGATTTTAGATATAATTTTCTTAATTATGTGTATTGAATTGTATAATATGGATTCCATATGTGTAATAATAATTTCGAAATATATTGTAAGTTTAGTTTATTTTTTTAGATAAAAAGTGTTACCATGATAAAAAACATTATTAACCATGGTAAAATTGAAATTTAGACAGGGGATAAAATTAAAGGTCAAAAGCATAACATGCCAAAAAACTAGAAAATTAAAATTTGTTTGAGTTATGGAATGGACCTAAACATCCTATAAAACATTAATTACATGAAAATGTCATGGAGTTTAATTCCACTTCTTTATAGTTATTTATTTATTTAAAATAATCAATAAATTAATCACCTAAACCCACCTCTCCACATATATAAATAACCATCCCCAACTCCCTATTTCAACCCCAAAATCATTGTATCTCATTAAATTTCTACTCAATACATTCACCCTCAGTCTCAACATGTAGAAATTTTTTATGTCTCCCCGAAATAAAAAACCAAGGTCATCATGCGTCTTTTAAGGATGTGATATTCAAAAGGTTATTTTTCAAAGTACCTCTCTTAATTTTTTTTAACATTTTAGTAACCTACATAATCCATAAATAAATAGTAACACTATAAGAATTTAAATAAAATATTTTATATTTTTAATCTAATATTTAATCACCATTTCATTTCTCACCTCATCATAATCAATGAAACAATTTTTTTGTCATAGATATGTCTATTAATGACCTCCATGCGTAATTATTTTATTCTTTTTACATTTAACACTTCTATGTCTGGTCTGAAAAAAATTATTATATTTCAAATTATATATTAATATGTATATTATAAAAAATTTATTATTTTCAATATTTTATATTAAATTTATCTTTAGGATTTACAAATTGTTGTTATATGATAAGTTCGTTTGAGGACATATGGACTTCTGCCTTCTCAAAATGATGTGATTTATTCAAAAATCACATAATATATATTAAGAATTTTTGAGTAAAAATATTTGATATAATATATATATTAATTATAATATAATTATATTATATATTTAAATATATTTTTATACATTTTATTTAATGATAATTCATTCAATACTATAGGGAAAACTAAAATAGCATTCATGTATTTGTACGACATACAGTATCCATGAATGGTGTTTTAGTTTTTCAGAAAATATTATTATTAATACTTATATAATTAAAATATAAGATATTATTATCATGTATGATATTATGGAGATGATGTACTGATGACCATATGGGCTATTGATATCATACTATGTTTTTTTTCGATTCAAGAACTGAATATCGACAAAACATCTGATATGATGTTAAATAATTGTTTAATTGTTTTATCAAGGCAATAATTGATATAAAAAGAATAATAAAAATGAAATGGTTCTCAATAAATTTTAATTTAATCTAATTATATTATTTTGGATGATAAAAAACACACTTGATGAATCATACATGAGGTATAGCACTTCATCTCAATCCTATTCCATTGAGGAATTTCATGATTATATGAAAATTAATTATTTTATTAGGTGTATATTATGAAAATATGACATTTTATTTCAATTTTTTATCTATAATAATGTTAATTAATGTTTTTTTAAATGTATTAATTTCTGTAGATAATTATTTAAAGGTCAAAGTAGTTTGTAACACCTTGAACGTTTAAAGATTTAATTATCAAATATTTTCATCATGATAGTAATTCACATATATGTATATTATAATATAAAAAGGTAATACATTGTATTTCTTGTTTACATTTTAATGGATTCATAATTTAATAGTTTCAGACAATTATTTTTTACATTCCATATAAAAATATAATGGGAATTTTTTTAACTTATGTGATAACAACTACATATCCATCTCCATAACAATTACTTGATATTTTCCTTCATCTTTAAGAATTAATATTTATCAAATGAAAAAAAATCTATTATTCCCTTTTGGGGTGTTTTGGGATATAAAATTGTTTTTAAAAGAGATTGACTATATCAATATCCTTAAATGAATTCATGGGATATTAAATGACATTATAAGAGTGAAATGTTGATAATTGAAATATTTTATGTGTTATAATTATATAGTGGTAGTTATTCATTTTTTGGGTGGTTACGTGATAATCTAATGTCATGTGGTTATGTGATAGAACAGTGAATGGTGGTTCTATGACATTCCATGGACGAGTGGTTGCGTTATAACCTCCAATACATAGGGTATGTAAATTGGATGTATGCCTCTTCCATTTATAATAGTTTTATGTGTGTAAGTCGACCGAATGGGTATTACATTTATGTATGAGTATATCTAAATTACCTTTATATGTGATATGTGAATTTCAAGGGTTTTATGATAATATTTTGATTAAAATGGGTAGTAAATAAGATTATATTTAGTGAAGAATATTTTCTACTTCTTAAAGGTATAAAATATTTGTTTATGATAAAATATTCATTGTTTGCATATTTTCGTAATTATAATATTTTTCCTTATTTGTGTATTCCATACTGAGCGTTTTATGATCATATACTGTGTGGAATTAATTTTTATAGTATTTAAAGGAAAATAGAACTACGAATGGTGGAATGGAAAATATATGACAAAAAACATGAAAACAAAACATGTTTATTTTTTCTTTTATTTGGTTTTATAAAAAATTGGATATTGAGTATAAGTGTCTACTTTTTAATGTTTGAGTTGTTATGGATCCGTTATGTGTTAATTCTCTAATGCCCAAAAAATTTAATGATCTCCAATGTGAGGTGAAGTCAAATTATTGACTTAACTCATTATAATGTAATTTTTTAGATCGAGGACTTATAAATACCTTAAGTTAATATTGTTATTTTCTATAATTTTCAGTATTTCCTTCCATTCTACTCGTTATGGTACTTAATATGACCGAAAATATTATTTAATGGGAAAATTATCATATTTTTTATCAACAAAATTTTTTCATTATCGTTTTTCTTTTAATTTTATCATGAATATTATTTTATATGATGAAATTTATAAGATAACAATATTTTAATTTAATTTTGATATTTTGAAAGTAATCTTTTTTTGATAAAAATATTGTATTTACCAAATTTCTTAAAGGAATAACTAATTATGTTCTTAATGAATAAACCCATTATTCTATCATCATAAAAAATTTATTTGAACTTTTATTTAAAACTATTCATTAAGAAGTTTTATTCTCTAATGTTACTATCAACCTTACTTGTCTTGATATCTTATAAACATGTTTTTTGGGTTATTTTCTACGAAAAATAATCGATTTTTTTATGAAACTATTATAATATTAATTTATAGATTGATATGTATTGAACATTTATTCATTTCATTTATATAAAGAAGAAATTATATTAAATAGTGATAGGAGGGTCCCATTATAGCCCCATGATGCATTACTTGGTCTCATGAAATAACCTCGTTTTTTTTATTTATTGTATAACATATTTATGTTTGATGTTTTCTCAAGAGGATTTTATGATGATATAATGGTATTAGAAAATATTTATTCTTTCTTAATGAAACATGTTATTTTTTTTATCAATATGATTATTTATGTTTTTTAGAGACAAATAGATTTATCCACCATTTATGATATTAGTTATATTGAATTTTTCATTATGGTTTGTCTCTTATATATTATAGATGCTTTTTATATTATGTAATATGTTTTGTTTGTTGTTTTCTCACTCAATTTATATAATATCACCCATTAAAAGGTATTATTTTACCTAATATACCATGTTTTTATCAAGGAATGGTTTTAGGTACATACTATTAGAAATAAATATTGATCCAACTAGAATAGGATGACTTATATTATTGTTTTTATATAAAATGTAACACTAGTATATTTATCTAATATAATAATACTTTTAAAATTTTTTTCATTAGTGATATGATCTCACCTATATTTTCCCAACATAGTAGATAACAATGAACTCTAGGTTTCAAGAGTCTTTTTATTATAGTAACCATAATAAATATCACCATGTAACCTACCTTTTGAATTTTTCATTTTAGATGTATCATATTTAATGAAAAGTGTGAAGTTTATTTTTAAAATATTGATTTTCATTTTTGAATAAGTGTAATGAAATGTATCCAATTTAAAAACATAGTCTATGTCAAAAAAACAACACATAATTAACAACAATCATGCATAGTTTGTAAACTGATCTATCTAATATTTTTTTCCCATATAATAATATAATAATATTTGGATTAAATTACACATTGCGTATTACATGGAGATTCCTAGTATAGATATATATTCTTTTCAATTTATCACACACCATGTAGTCTATATTAGTAGAACATGGAACTCACTAGGTATACATCATATATGATTTTGTAAATATTAAAAATATTCATTATGTCCCCAATTTGGAAATCCTTGTATGTGTATTTAAAAAATGTCAAGCTATAATGTTACATATCCAGCATTAACTGATACCCCTACCTAATGTGTGACTTATTTTATACCGCATGTACTAGTAATTTATTTATTGTTTGACTTATTTTTATATCAATATGATTTTTCTTGATGTATTAGTAATATATTTTAATGTTTTAAAATGGTGTGTATAGTTATGATCCCATGGGTTATTGTATTTCATTCATAATAGGTCATTGATTGTTCAAATATTTTAACACTATATTATATATTACTGGGGTTGGGAGGGATTTTTGGACAAGATATATGTCAATATTTTACAAGTAGTTTGTTTGATGCACTCATTGTGTGTTGTTTAGGATACTCCCCCTAGAGAAATATAATAAATGTGCCATCCAAAATATGTTATATGGTGTTCAGGTACTACCATAACAACTATGAAATTATCCTAAATTAATATAGTTATTAAACCATGTTTTGTTCATTTATGTTCCTATATTCATAGAGGTGGTAATCATCCACATATCATGGCATAATTTTCAATAGTTTTTAACTGTTCTATTAGAGGAATCAATAATACCTTTGAACTGAATGGTCTGCCGATGTGGTTATTTAATGTTATCTGTGTGTTCATTGGATACAATATGATTGGGAGGCTTATAACAATCAACTTATCATCTTGTATATTTCTATTGGGAATCCAGTGGTCTTTTGGGACATTATGTATTCTTTAAAGATGTGTATTATATCATGAATTTTCACTTAGGGTATTGTTGGATTTATGATACCTTATGAATAAATATTTATGTGATAGGTTTTTAGATTAATTTAACCTCTTATTATTCGGTTTTTTACATTCTCCATGATTCTCATGATAGTATAGATTATATGGTACATTTTGGTCTAGATGATATTATTTTTCATGTTTTTTGGTATTATTTGAATTACTAGTTGATATTTACATTTGGATTTTGGGTATTTATAGTAGGTATGTTTATAATCACCCAAAAATGGCATTAATTCCAACATGTTTTCTATATATAATTAGGTTGAACACTTTTTATATATCCCAGATTGGTGATGAGAAACAATAGCTAGTGGTGTTTTTTCTAAATAGTTGATTATTGTTTTTTGATATAGTTTTATATTATTTGAATTATATTACATCTGAAGAGGATGAGGAGGTACCCAATAGATAGAGTAAATAATAACTACTGTTATTTTATTCTTCTTGTATTTTTTTTCATTTAGGAATTTCCCTCTATGGAATTTTAATTTACATTAATTTCTTATGAGTACATATTACATTATTCAATTCGTATCCATATATTACATTATATTTTTCTATGGTTTTATTTTTAATATAAATTCATGTTACCAGAATATATAATATATAGATACCCATATATAGTTATTACATCTTTAATCTCATCTCCAAACCCCAACCCTTTAGAAGTAGACCTCGGGAGGTACACTCACCTTCTACTAACAATAATGGGATTTTGACAGGTTGGTTCCTATACAAACAAGTTATTTTTTTCACTTATACTACATTTCCCGATATTATCGAAAATTTAAATCCATAAAATACATTAGAATCCCTCCATAAAACTGTTATAAAATAATATAGTTCATTAAATAATATAGAAAAATCTATACATAAAACAAAATTATGATAAAAAAAATATAAAAAAATTCTTCACAATAAATTTTGAAAAACATATATTCGATCATCGTAATAATAATTACTCGCACACTAATTTTTTTTGTGAAAAATAGTTATAAATATTACCATCTAATTTAGTAATTTTGTAAAAAAAAAATTTTCCAGAAACATCCATTTAATATTTACTGAAAAAATATTTGATCGATACTTTTTTCCCAAGAATGGTTTAATTTAATATCATTAATTCAATTAAAAAAGAAATAAAAAACAAAACTAATAAAATTTATAATGTAAAATTTAATATAAGATTCAAAAAAACATGTCTTATTCTGTAATGATCATACTCATTATTCTAAATATCAAAATAATTTTTGATCACATATTTATATCATTATGAATTAAATACATCACTTATATTCATCATTAAATCCCCAACAAAAAACAAACCAGAAAATTTAATGTTATTTATATATGAAAAATTATTTACCCTCATCCCAATTAGCATTATATATATACCATCACTTAGAAACACTACTATAAGAATTATCCACGTGATACCATCATTACAATTTTATCATTACTATTTGTAAACAAAGATTAATCGATTAACCATTATCATTTACCAATGAATATTTTCCCATAAAATAACATTATAATTTAATTAAACTAAAAAACCCACCATGTAAATACTTAAATTTCATTATGAAAAAAAACAATTTACTGTTTATAGGACTGTAATTTCCCAATGAAAATATAGAATAATTTAACACATTTATCATCTATATAATACTACCTAAATTCCCCTTTAATTACTCATGTTATATATTTATGCCAACAGAAAATTTAGAAAGTGAAACAATATATGACCAAAAGATATTAATTAAATTCCAGAAACACATATCTTTATACAACATAATGATTTAATAAAATATAAATAATTATTTATTAAATACAAAAAAATAAAAATATTATAATAGAAATAATAAAAAAACAGTATTATTTATGGTAGTAATTAAACAATGAACAAAAACATTATAATTATACATTACTTCATTAATAATCTTCTTTTCATCACATTGAATGCTTATAAAATATATAATAATAAAATTTTCAATCTATAAAATCATCATGTTAACATTCAAAATTCATTTTCAATCAATTGACATCTCTTTTAGAAAAATAATTTATTTATTTTCAAATAATGATTTAGGGATACAAAATTATCTCCTAATCATAGTATAATTTCACATGAAATTTCGTTATTAATACATAAACTATTATATTGTAAAATTAAACTTTGAATTTTTAATTAATATTATGTATAAAAAAAAGATATTTATATTTAGGTGCCACATTGACCCCTATAGACAATAGTATTGAATTGATATCAAATATAATTTTTCGACCGCATAGCATAAGGTATATATTCAATAGAAATATTAATTTTATGTCTATATTCAACTCCATAATCAATCTCCTTGAGGTTATGAAAAAACTTTAGGGAAAACATGAATTTTAAAATTTGATGTAATGAAATAAAAAAAATCATTAAAATTTTTATTATTAAAATATAATAACCAATATTAATATAACACATAAATATACTAATAATCCATCTATATAATCTTGATAGATGTTTGTGGAGGTTTCCATAGGGAAATCCAATTTAATCCACTAATAATACTGGACATTATTCTTAAAATGAAAAGTAAAATGAATATAAATGAATTAAAATTTTTCTAATTAAAACCTACTTGTATAATTAATTGTACCTGATATATAGATACTAAGTACCTTGTGGAAGTCTATGGTCATTCATTCTATTTCCCATACTATAGGTACATAATAACCCTCCCAATGTACTCATTTGATCTTATATGTAATACCCATCATCATGTAACTACTACACCTCTTCCAAAATCATTCCTCTCCACTTATCACTAATTCATTATATCAAATTATAGAAAATAAATTAAAAAAAATTTAAAAATAAATTCATACTTCAATAATCCTGATTATTTATAAAAATACCTCACATTAATGACTTTATACAATACAAATAACCATTATATATTCATGAAAAACATTAAAAAACAAAATTATTTTATACCAATTATAGGTTAATAGATCGATATTTCTTATAAAAAGATAAATCCACATTGTTATCTTATACACATACTATGGATCTTATCTCACCCATGTGTTATAAAAACTAGTATATGTCCAATTCGCCTGAAACATGTTGAATATTACTTTCAAAGAAAATTACTCATCCCATAGATTAATTTTTTACACGTTATTGTAATTTTTCATCCATGTTAAAATTGAAGGGCTTGTAGGTCGATTCTATACTAATCAATCAGTTTTTAGTTATTCAGATGAATAAAAAATAACAAAATAATAATTAATGGCATTTAAATTAATTAAATATCAATATTCATAGTTAAATAATCCCAAAAATATAGATATGGTAATTCCGGAAAAAAATGTAATTAATATAAACTACAGGAAAAATGTGATGTTGATGTCATTATTTGATATATATTTTGATCCTCTGATTGTCGATTGAGTTGTTCTGAATTAATCTACGAGGATCCGAAGCAGAACCCTTTATTGTTGAAATGCACAACCAATTGTCGCCTATCGACCGGTCAAAGTTTCAGTGCTCTACTAATGTGTGTAGAAGCACTCGGGTTGAATCCTCGGCGATGATACTTTGTAATAGTAGTTTGTTTTTAGTTAATTGTATTTTTATTAGAGGGGTTTGTTTGCAGAGCATAATTGAAATGATTGATTGACTATTATTGATTTAAAAAATTTATAAATGTTGGGGTGAGTTCATTATTATGGAGTTAAGCTTGTGATATCCTTAAGCTTTTCTTTATATTGCATTTAAATTAACACCCACTTCACAAGTTGACATCTATTAGAATTCCTAAGTGTTAAAGCTTTAATACAAGCCTTAACTTAATTAGAATTTTAATCTCAATCAGTACATGTTTATGGTAGTGTATTTGTAGTTCCAATAATCCATGGAAACCACATGCTAAACAAAATATGTCAGTAATCCATGACAAATTAAATCAAATATACACAATGTTAAATTAAGGAATACTCATCGAGAAAATACTCTCAATCACTTAACATCCCTAAATTATAACTCAACCCAATGAAATATTTACTCAGCAATTTTGGTGTTTAATAGTCTGGTTATAATAATTATGATGATAAATTAAGAATATAAGAAAAATAAAAGGATTAGAAAAGAGTGATACGTCGACACACACACACGAATGATGATGATAATTAAAAATGGATTTTAGATTGAACGAGGATGCAATGAAGGGAATGGGATTCAACTGAATTTAAACTATTTTAAGAACATAAATATTAAACTACAGAATATGGATGAGAATAATAGATATTGAAGAAGAAACTTGCATTAAAACAGAATTACAAAGAAAATACTTACAAAATCACAAATACGAAGAACATGAAAGTAAGTGAAAACAAAGAGAGGATTAATGGTATCTCAAGTGATAAAATGAGTATGGCAGGTCCTCCCAAGCCTTTTTCAAGGCTTTGGTCGTGCCAATATGTTATCCTCTCTTCTGAAATTCCATCCCCTCTCAAGGAGAGAAGGGGAGAGTATTTATAGCCCAAGGAGTGGATTGTTTACATTCCAGGAATACCCCTCCACATGGCTCGCAGATATGGACATCATGAAAGCCGAATCTCGAGAAATATCCTTCTTCAAAGTTGTAGATAGTACAGTTTCCAGACTACTCTCAAAATTGAGAGTCATTTGGACTTAAGGATCAAAGGTTATGGCCGGTTGATTATACAAAGTAAAACTATCCATTTCAATCCTATCTTTTTGAAGTCCATAAATTTAAAGGGTTTTTAATATTCATATGCCTTCAAATTCGAATGGGTTCATAAAAAAAGTCGGCCACCTATATATCCTATTTCACACTGAAAAATCACAGCTTGATTTTATGCGTACATTATGAGATATGTCATGCATACTATACTGATTTTAATTCTCGGCCAGACTCGTGAGCTGGATTTCAACATTTTATATGGTTCCCTTGTACTTGTATTTGGGCCTTGAAATTTTTATCCAAGATGAAATTCCTTGTCCCCTGAATTCTGGTGGAGAGTTAATGTTTTTGGACCTCTTGATTGAGCCCAGTAAATCAAACTTCAAGGCTGTTCCAGTTTGTTCATAGATTCTTTGGTCTTCTTTGTGAGGACCATATGACCCTTCAAATGGTAGAATTGGCTCATGGTACCTTCTAATTAAATGTTTTATATTGAAGGTAGAATCCTAAAAAACAATAACCACACAATTTGGATCAGTATAGTGACAGTTATTATTAAACCATTAAACTGACTCAATTGGACTACTTCTAAAAATGCTCAAAAATTATACTTAATATTAAAACATTAATATTTCACACAAATTATGAACATTTCATATAAAATCAGTAATGGGGGAATATAATAAGTCATGAAAATATTAATGACATCAACTCCTACACACATAGTTTTGTTCATGTCCTCATGTGCAACAAATATTAAAACATGAAAAAATCATTTTTACTCACCAAAAGATATTAAAATATTGTTTTCTCCAATCAGGGGAGGTTTAGACTATCTCACTCATCCATTTTGAATTCCACCACAAGTTTTTACAGAAACAATGTTCCAAAACTAATTCATATTTTCATGCTCGAATTTAAAAATGGAAAATCTGGACACTCAAAACTCACACCTCGCAAGATGATAAAATTCATTTGTGTAGGTTCACTCTTTCAACAATCAAAAGTGAAAATCTTAGAGTTTGAAAAGTGCTCTCAGCTTCCAATCCCTATATAAAGTGAACATGAATCAAGAGGTATTTTTTAAGGGGTTTTTCTGTGGCTATGGAATGGTAGGAATATAATGTCCAAGAGAGAGAATAAGAGGGTTATAATACCAACATAGAAAAAGAAATGCACATTTTTTTTAAATGAAACATGGAAGGAAATGAAAAAACATATTTACATGGGAATTAATTTGTGAAGAAATACACAATAGAGGTAGAAAATATAAAGTTATTGAGAATATGTAATATTTACAAAACAAAAAACTTCTCTCAAAAAGAATATAATGCAAGGGTTCCTTTTTTTATTTTTTCCCTTTTTTTGAAAGTGGAACTTCGAAAAGATCTCACACTCATATCCCAACCCATGTTTGATCTCCTCACGACACTAATTGTAATATTTATAACAAGATTAAAGGTTGAGGAAGAGTGATTTTTGACCTTCTCAAGACACAACACATTTTTTCAATTATTTTTATTTATTTATTTTTTTTGATTTTTTTTATTGAACACTTTTAAATATCATTTGTACAATACATTCCCAAATTACACTGAATGAAAACCTCCCCCCCACACTAAAATTGATGATTTCCCTCAAGCATATGATAACACACAGGAAAGTAAGGAAATGATAGCCAAAAATCAAATCCATTCCTCCCCAAACATAAATTTCAAAAACTTATGCAATGAAAATCTATGTTGATATTGGGTGGGATAAGGTATTGGGCTTGTAATGTGGCTATCAAGGAAAATGTTTTCATAGGCTTAAAGGGGCTTTAAAAAGGAGGATTAATGTAATGGAAATGGGAGGCTATTTGGATATTGTGATTCTCATGTGGTTCAGAAAATGCCTCTATCATATTAATGAACACTAAAGTTGGAAATTAAGCTCAAAGGTCCAAAAAATCAAGATTCACAAATGGGGGTGAAAACAAACATTTTGAAAAGATGTCCATAGGTAGCCTAGTCATGAAAGCAAATGTTGTTCCTTACGGTTCGGGAAAATCATTTTATAAATTAAAAAGTGAGCATTCAAAATTTATTAATTTTGACACAAAATTCATTATCCAAAGTCATGATGAAAATACAAAATTTTTGTGATGAAAACATGTCTGTTAACTCCCCAAAATGGTTGGAAAAAATTTGAAAATTTGAAGGTGAGTAATCATGACTCTTGAGTTTTTTTTCTTTGTTTTAAGTGATCATTTGTTTGTTTTTTTTTGGTTTTTTTTGTTTTTATTATTTTTATTTTTATAAAGATACACCAAAACAAAAGAAAAAGTTAAAAGAATGGTTGTGATAAAGAAAGGAGTAAAAAATGAAAGAGGGGGGAAGAATTAGAAAGAGGTAGAGAGAGGAAGAGATAGATATTGAGTTAAAGGGAAAGAGGTTCCCCATGGTTTGGATTTTTTGGGTTGCCATCTCCATCTAGTGGTGGGTCGGCTAGAGAAGTTGGGGATCCAGTGGAAGTTGAAATACCGTTCTCAGGATGTGTCTGTCATGGAGTACCTTAGCCTTCTCTTTGTATAGATTGGAATTCTTATAGGGTTCAAGTCAAAGCTCCACCAGTTCAACCAATTGCAACAATCGTACTTCACCAGATTTTTCACAACCAAAATTACAGGTTTTTACAGCCCAAAAAGACCTATTTTGAATTTCAACTGGTAAATGACATGCTTTACCAAAAACTATCCTAAAAGGAGAAATCCCAATGGGTGTTTTATAGGCATTTCGATAAGCCCAACGGGCTTCACCAAGTCTCTCAGGCCAGACTTTTCTGGTGTGCTTAACAATTCTCTCAAGTACCCTTTTCACTTGTCTATTAGGGAGTTCAGCCATACCCTTCTTTTAGGGTGATATGCAGTTGATGTTTTATGTACAACTCCATTCATTTCCTGAAGACCTTCGATGGTTCTATTACAGAAATGGGTTTGTAAGTCACTGATCAAGGCATGTGGTGTGCCAAATCTTCGGAAGATGTGGGTCTTTAGGAACTCACTAATAGTATGACCATCATCCTTCCTAGTGGGTTTGGCCTCAACCCACCTTGAAACATAATCGACTGGAAGAAGAATGTATGAGAATCCATTGGAAGGGGGTAATGGTCCCATGAAATCGATAACCAAAACATCGAAGATCTCACAGAAAATTACAGGCATGTGGGGCATTTCATTTCTCTTTGAAATTATGACAAACTTTTGGCAAGTGGGACATGATTGAAAAAACTCATGCGAGTAATTGAAAAGTGAAGGCCAGAAGAATCTAGAGTCTAGGACCTTTTAGGAGGTCCTTTGTGGTCCAAATTGGCCACCTCCGGGAAATGAGTGACAAAATTCTAAGATGGAAGAATGCTCATTTTAATCAACACATATCGTAATTACCATGTCTGCCCCAGTTTTAAAAAGTTCATTTTCTTCCAAAATATAGTATTTTGAATCACTTTTCAAATTCAATTTTTGTTCTTTTGAAAAATATTCAGGAAAAACACCAGAAACCAAGTAATTTAAAATTGGGGCATACCATGGTATTTTTGGAGTGATAGATGAAAGGTGCTCAGTAAGGAATTCAGGATCGATGATTTCTGAATGAGAATAATTAAAAATTATAGTCAATTGATCAGCCATAGGGTTTTCATTTCCAGGTCTATCTTTGATTTCAAGGTCAAACTCTTGGAGCATTAGGATCCGTCTTATTAGCCTCAGTTAGGAATCACGTTTCTTGAGTATGAACTTAATAGCAGAATGGTCTGTGAAGATGATGATTTTGGAACCTAAGAGATAGGACCAGAATTTATCTATGGAAAAAACCACTGCTAGAAGATCTTATTTCGTCACAGTGTAGTGATATTGAATTGTATCCACTGTTTTTGAGGCATAATAGATGACATGAGGAATCTTTTCTCTTCTTTGACCAATAACACCCCCAACAGCTCTATCAGAAGTATCACACATTAATTCAAAGGGTAAGGACCTATCTGGGGATTGGATTATTGGGGTAGATGTAAGAGCAGTTTTGAGTTCAATGAAGTCTCTCTTGCAAACCTCATCAAAATGGAAAGAGTCATCATTTTGGAGAAAACGAGTGAGTGGGAGAGAAATTTTACAAATGTTATGGATGAATCCCCGATAGAAACCAGCATGACGGAGGAATGATCGGATGTCTCGAATAGATGTGGGTTGATGATGTGATTGGATCACTTCAATTTTGGCAGGATCAAATTCAGTACCATCTTTTGAAACTATGTGCCCTAGAACAATCCCCTTTGAAACCATGAAGTGACATTTTTCAAAATGTAACATAAGTTTTCACTTGACACACTTTTGGCGGACAAGAGAGAGTGAATTCTAATAAGATTCAAATGACTGACCATAAATGGTGAAGTCATCCGTGAACAATTCCACACAGTAATCAATTAATTTAGAAAAGATACTCATCATACACCTATGGAATGTTGTAGGAGCATTTCAAAGGCCAAAAGTCATTATTCTATATGCATATGTTCCAAACGGGCATATGAAAGTAGTCTTTTCTTGGTCTTGAGGTGAGATTGGTATTTGAAAATAGTCAGTGTATCCATAAAGAAAGTAATAGTGTGACTTTCCGGCCAATCTTTCTTGAATTTGATCAAGGAATGGAATAGGGTAGTGATCTTTTCAGGTTTCAACTTTCAATTTACTATAGCCAATGAACACACTCCATTTGTTCTCTACTCGAGTTGTGACTACCTATCCATGTTCATTTGTGACAGCAGTTATCCCACCCTTCTTAGGTACAACTTGAATTGGACTAATCCATTCACTATCAGAAATTTGGTAGATAATAACAGCTTGAAGAAGCTTGGTGATCTCTTCCCTAACTACCTAATGTATGAGTGGATTGAGTCTTCATTAGGGTTGTCTAACTGGTTTGGATGTCTCCTCCACATGGATGTGATGCATGCAAAGGGCAGGGTTGATTCCTTGTATGTCATATAGGTTCCAAACTAAGGCTTTTTTGTTTTCCACTAACACTTGAACAAGTTTGGACTCCTCGGTTTTAGTATGTGTGGCAGAGGTAATGATAGGATATGAGTGATCATGGAAGAGGAATGCATATTTTCAGTGTGCAGGAAGAGGTTTCAAATCAGTCTCATCTTTCACTTTTGGGCTCGACAACTCAGGAATGGAAGAAGGGACTTCAGTTGCTTCGTTTTCATTTTCCTGAATACTATCCAATGTGGAGTAGTAGCGATCAGAGTTGAGATGGGAATCAAGAGAGTTTTCAAGGTGATCTAAATTGATGAAGTCTACTATGGAACGGTCCATATCAACTTCACCATTTATGACTTTGTTAATCGTGGTGCATATTTCACAAGATCATTTATCATTAGAACATAAATAACATGGTGGATTGGGGTTCAATTTACTCTTAGATTTGTCCTCAGAAGCATGGATTTTGAATGTTGAGTGATCCTCAGATGAGTATCGCATGGCTTGGAAAATGTTGAACTTGACTAGTTGGTCACTGAATTCCATGGATAAGATTCATGAATGGACATCAATCTTGGTTCTCACAGTCATGAGTAATGGTCTTCCGAGAATTAGGGGGGATCGAGAAGATTTCATCTCACCTTCCATGTCAAGAACATAGAAATCAGTAGGGATGATAAGATCATTGACTCTGACAAGGACATCCTTAATTATTCCCTCGAGACTGGCTGTACTTCGATTGGCTAACTGGATGAAAAAACCTATTGGATGTAAGGGACCTAGACCAAGGTTGGAGAAGATGCATTTGGGCATGAAATTAATTGAGGCTCCTAGGTCTATGAGTGCATCATCAAAGTTGGAACATCCAATTTGGCATGGGACTGTAAAGGTCCCTGGATCTCTGCACTTAATGGGTATGGACTACTGGGTGGAAACATATTCAAAGTTCATATGTTGCCTCTTGTGGGTGCACAAGTCCTTAAGAAATTTGGCATACTTAGTAATTTTTTTGATGTCATCTAAGAGAGGAATGTTGAATTCAACACGTCTAAACATGTCGGGCATTTCAGGATCAGTTTCAAAGGACTTCCTTGGTTGTGAAATGGCTTGAGGAAAATGAATTGGATTCCAAAGTGGAATGGAAGGAGTTGAGGGAATGGATTCAGATTCCTTTTCAATTTTCTTTTTATTTTCATTTGATTGGTCAGCATTCAAAGGAGGGATAGAGGACTTATCTTGATGTGTAACAATGTGCTTTCCCGATCTAAGTGCAATTGCACTTACATTACCCTTCTGGTTGGGTAATGGTTGAGCTGGGAGTTGGGAAGAATTGGATGGTTGCTGCTGACTAAGGTGGGATGCAAGTCGACCGATTTGTGTTTCAATGTTCTTAAGACTATAATGGGTAAAGAAGGCATGATCTTCCACTCCACTTTCTCATGGTTTCTTAGAAGAAGAGGCTTGTCCCGAATTGGGATTACCATGAGTTTTGTTCCAGGGAAAGCGATTGTATTGGTATTGGAATTGGGAAGGCTCACTGGGATAATGGAATCCAGGAGGAGGATTGTTACTTTGAGGTTGAGGAACAAAAGGATAAGGATGATGGATGTTACCACCACCTTGACCATATTGGAATTGGTTTGGGTTTTGAGCAGGGAATTTTGGGGGATGAGAGACGGGATTACCATACCTCAATCCTTAGTTAATGTTAGAGGAGATGGGCTCAGAGTGAGGTCGGTTGAGGTTTCAAACAAACTGACTTGATAGTTGAGGATTAGTGTTCTGCTGAGCATATGCTACATTGACCTCCATTGGTCTAGATGAATCTGATTGATCCTTTTGAAGTTGTGGACATGTGTCAATTGGATGAGATGGAGAGTTTCAGATTCCACAGTTTTTGATTGGTCCAATAAACATTGATTGCAGAGAAGATGAGGTTAGGGATTTGGTGGCCATAGCTAGCTGTCGCAGAAGACGTGTAAGTTCACTCATCCACTCGGTCATCTTATTCGGCTAAAATGATTGATTATCTTGGGCTCGTTTAACTTGACCATATGCTCGAGTATGGAATTGTTGTGTGTTTGCAGCCATGTTACGTATGAGATCTCATGCAGCTGCGGGAGTTTTATCAACTAGAGCACTGCCTCTTGCGGCATCAATGAGAGTTCTCTCCATAGACAATAACCCCTCATAGAAGTATTGGATCAAGATTTGGTCAGTAATTTGGTGGTGTGGGCAAGTAGCAACAATCTTTTTAAACCTCTCCCAGTACTCATGGAGTGATTCACTTGGGAATTGACGTATACCACTTATTTCCTTTCGGATAGAAGTAGTACGAGAAGTAGGGAAGAATTTCTCTAAGCATAGTCGCTTCATGTCATTCCATGTGGTTATGGAACCAGGAGGTAAGTAGTAGATCCATGACTTAGCAGTGTTAGCTAGGGAAAAAGGGAATGCTCAGAGTTTTATTTGTTCTTCAAAAACCCCTTGAGGCTTCACGGTAGAGCATACTACATGGAACTCGTTAAGGTGAAGATGTGGATCCTCACCTGCTACCCATGGAAATGAGGAAGAAGATGAATCAAATCCGATTTCAGTTCGATGTCAGCATATATGATTGGATATTGAATACCAAGAGGTTGGTAATTCATATCAGGGGTAGCGAGTTCTTTATGGTTTTGTTCCCTAAGATTGGCCATATCTAATTCAATTGGTTGGATGAGGACTGGTTCTTGAATTATTTGAGAATCTCTTATGTTACTCCTAAGTTGGTGATGTGTTCGCTCAATTTCAGGGTCAAACAAAATCTGAGGGATTGTTTGGGTGGCAACGGGGTATTCAAAGAGATTTTGGAAGAAATATAAAGACGGGTTTTCTTTGTATTTTTTCAGTTTATGATTTTTATGAGAAGCCTTTTTTTTCTTTGTGATTATTTTTCAATTTTTTTCAAAATTTTGTTGTTTTTTTACAATAACCAGAATCTAATGACTACATAAAGCACCATCCCTGCAACGTCACTATTTGAAATGCACGGCCGATTGTCACTTATCGACCGGTCAAAGTTTCGATGCTCTGCTAATGTGTATAGTAGCACTCGGGTCGAATCCTCGGCGATGATACATTGTAATAGCCATTTGTTTTTAGTTAATTTTATTTTGATTAGGGGGTTTTGTTTGCAGAGCTTAATTGAAATGATTGATTGACTATAATAGATTTAGAAATTGATAAATGTTGGGGTGAGTTCATTATTAGGGAGTTAAGCTTCTGATATCCTTAAGCTTTGCATTATATTGCATTTAAATTAACACCCACTTCACAAGTTGACATCGATTAGAATTCCTAAGTGTTAAAGCTTTAATACAAGCCTTATCTTAATTAGGATTTTAATCTCAATCAGTACATGTTTATGGTAGTGTATTTGTAGTTCCAATAATCCATGAAAACCACATGCTAAACAAAATTTGTCATTAATCCATGTCAAATTAAATCCAACATACACAATGTTAAATTAACGAATACTCATTGAAAAAATACTCTCAACCACTTATCATCCCAATATAATAACTCAACCCAAAGAGATATTTACTCAGCCATTTGGTTGTTTAATATTCTGGTTATAATAATTATGATGATAAATTAAGAATATACGAAAAATAAAGGGATTAGAAAAGAGTGGTACGTCAACACACACACACGAATGATGATGATAATTAAAAACGGATTTTTGATTGAATGAGGAAGCAAAGAAGGGAAGGGGGTTCAACTGAATTTAAACTATTTTAAGAACATAAATATTAAACTACAGAAGGTGGATGAGAATAAGAGATATTAAAGAAAAAACATGCATTAAAATAGAATTACAAAATAAAGGGTTTACAAAATTAAAAAAACTAAGAACATGAATGTATGTGAAAACAAAAAGACAAGAAAAGGTCTATCAAGTGGAAACTTGAGTATGGAAGGTCCTCCCAAGCCTTTGGCAAGGCTTTGGTCATGCCAATATGTAATAATCTCTTCTGAAATGCCAACCCCTCTCAAGGAGAGAAGGGGAGAGTATTTATAGCCCAAGGAGTAGACTATTTACTGACTAACAATTATTATTTTTTCATTAAGGAATCAATTTTTTGGAAAAAGTGAGAAACCAACAGGCCCAACAAGATATCCAAAGAAACCCAAAAAAACCCGGAAAGAACAGGAACTAGCACAAACACGCAACAACAACAACCACCATCCCTAAGCTAGAAACTTGTCGATCCCATGCAAGCATGGTCCCTCACGATGATGTCATCCCTCCAAATCAGCCATATACCAAATGACCTGAAAAGGAAATGGTATAGTGCTCTAGCCTTAAGAGGATGTCTCGACTGCACTTCCCAAATCAGACCGGCGGTGAAGCCTCATAGGAAAAGGAAATGTTACCAAAACTCAGCCTTAGCCTATTATTTCTTTCTTCCCAGTAGAGATTACAATGCATTAGCCATACCTTAGCCTTAGGATCATATCCAATAACATCTTCCAAATGGTTCTCCATTTTATCCCACGTTCTGATATATTCTTCTTTGCTGATTTTCATGTCGTTGAATACTCTCATAAGGAGTGGACTATTTACATTCCAGTAATACCCCTCCACATGGCTCGTATATATGGACATCATGAAAGCCGAATCTCGAGAAATATCCTTATTAAAAGTTTTTTATAATAAAGTTGGCCGACTACTCTCAATATTTGGAGTCCTTTGGACTTAAGGATCAAAAGGTATGGCTGGTTGATTAAACAAAGTAAAACTGTCCATTTCAATCCGGTCTTTTAGAAGTCCAGAATGTGAAAGGGTTTTTGAATATGAATATGCCTTAAAATCAGAATGGGTTCTTCAACAAAGTCAGCCGCCTATATATCCTATTTCACACTGAAAAAGCTCAGCCTGATTTGAAGCTTTCATCATGAGATATGTCATGAATAATATACTGATTTTAATTCTCGGCCAGAATGGTGGGCTGGACTTCAATGTTTCTTTTGGTTCCCTTGTACTTGTATTTGGGCATTTAAATTTTTATCCAAGATGACATTTTGTGTCCCCAAAATTATGGAGGAGAGGTAATGTTTTTGGACTTCTGTATTGAGCACAATAAATCAATATTCAAGGCGGATCCAGTTTGTTCACAGATTCTTTGGTCTTGTTTGTGAGGGCCATATGACCCTTCAAATGGAAGAATTGGCTCATGGTAGATTCTAATGAAATGTTTTATATTGAAAGTAGAATCCTAAAAAAAAGAAACACACATTTTGGATCATTATAGTGACTTTTAATATTAAAACATTAAACTGACACAATTGGACTACTTCTAATAATGCTCAAAAATTATACTTAATATTAAAACATTATTATTTCACACAAATTATGCACATTTCATATAAAATCAGTAAAGGGGGAATATAATAAGTCATTAAAATATTAATAACAACAATCATTGATCCCAATATTATCCACGATTGTAGAATAATTAAAATGGGTCTCTATGTGAAATTATGGAGATACAAATTGTCTTATATCATTTTAAGTGATCCTAATAAATAATCCTTCATCATTGAATATAACATTTAATATTATCTCAATTAAAATATGGATGAGGTGGATACAGATAACATCTCTCAATCCTGAGAGTAATCCTATATATGTAATTGATTAAATTATTAGTGATTTATTTATTGTTTATGATGATTGTTTATATATTAAAACCATTCAGGTTTAAACTACAAATAAATAAATTCCATGAAATATTGATATACATTATTACTTTTAATTATTTCTCAAAAACCCCATATAAAGTATTAATATTTATAAATTTCCTTTTATAATAAAATATTATTTTTATTATTTTTATTATATCATATCACGTGAGAACCATAAACTATATCAGAAATCCATTTATTAGATAAACTAAATAGTAATTATCATATGATGTTTAAATTATATAATATTTTCAATATAGTCTCACTAATTCATTCAAAATATCATCCTAAATAATTATTAAAGGTAGAACAATAATTATTAACTTAATAAAAATGCTTTATTACATAATTAATTCCATAAATAAATATATATTATATTCATGTTCATAGGAATAAATAAAAATTTAAATATTACTGTAAAAATAAATATTTTGTAAATAAAAAAAATTATATCTTACCGTGATAAAAATATTATATTTATAAATATGATATATTCATGTTTTTAAAAATTAGATTTTGAATGAAAATTTCATTATAATCCAAATCACACTTGTATATTTTAATTAATTACTAAATGTAGAATTAATATTTTTAACCATTTTTATATAACTATCAATCAACTATTCATGAATAACAATTAATCAAAAGATTAAATTTAAATATAATTTAACAGATATAATTTATTATTTCTCTATGTGTCCTCCTTTTCCTCTTCCATAATTAAATTTGGTGGGATTTAAAATTTGCATTATCTATATCTAGTAACATGTAAATCAACATATAATGGAATGAGTTAATCACACAATAATTAAAATAATATATAAATGCTCATTTAGTGATAAAAATACAATACTCATAATATCTCATATAGTACATTACCATCCCATACCATCAACCTATATAATAAATATGAATTTCTTTGAATATTTTAATTGAATTTTTTTAATAAATCATGGTCATTGATTTTATATTTATTGTTCATTTACAATAAATGTGTAATTATATTAACATACATAAAGGTAGAATTATAAAATAATTTCCCAATATATTCATTAATAACATGACTTTCATGGAACAATAAACATTACCTAAATCAGTAAATACATATTGTGTTACAATTTTTGGGAATAAATAAATATACATGGGTCACAATATTTATTAATAATAATATTTATGTTTAAAAATAATTACACATTTTTAATGATATAAATATCCAATGATAAGAATCATGTGGATTTTATAATGATGGGGTAGTCATTATAAGAACCCCTCTTGGATATTACAATATTTTTCCCTTATAGGATTAATTCCCATCAACATATGAGTTCCTGAAATTAAAATATATTTTGGATCCCCTAATAGAGTGTTATAAGAGAATATTAAAATATTCATGAATATTTTCCTATCATTTTGAGGATCTTATTTTAGTGTGGAACTACTATATTCTTTTGACATGAAAAATACTTTATGAAATTGTAACGTTAATGTAACAAAGAATAAGTATTATGAACGTGATATGAAATAATTTAAATATTAATTATTTAATATTTATAGGTAATATAAATAAAAAATTCTATTTTGAGAAATCAACTCCAAAAAATGCCGACATTCACTAGATCCAACTGTTAACTTATTTAAATCTCACATGTTAAAATCTATTATACTAAGATTGGCTATAAAAATTTATCATAAAAATTCTTTAATGACATGGTTGGTCTTCCCAAATGACATTATATATAATTTTCTTTCTTCAACCTAAATAGCAATTGTAAATCTATCCTATATAAACATCATTCATTATACAGCTTATATTCAAATTATTTTAGACAAAAAATCATGGCTAATACCATAGTAAAAAAGATATCATAATGTTAATAATATTATCACAATTTGTATAAATCTATATTTTCAACATTTCAATACTAAATTTGATGTTATACTTAATAAAATTGAATAATGTACATGGTTTTTATTTATATGGAAACTATATATTATAATAATAATATATTATTTTACCCTCGCCATACTATGATCTTGACGATGGTATAGAAGATGATGTTTCATCCAGTTAAAAATATAATTCCTATTTTTCAATAACTAATAATTTATCAATTTATACATATCATGTACAATTGAATTGTTCCATCGATTTGTTTTTACATTAATTATGGTCTTATTTAATTCATCCCATTATGATTTAAAAATAAATATGAAATAAATGTATATATAATGATGTATGAGATATATTCATTAAAATAAATCCTTTTAAATATTATTTACAGTCCTCACATGTTCCACCATACATTACTCAAGATAGGTTTCATACAATGTTTCATGGGAATCAATTTATTTAAAAAAAATCAATTTTGGTGATTTAAATATTTCTTGTCAGTATATATACTATGACTATAATTATAATTCCATAAATAAGAAATAACATAATTTCTCAAATATCATTTGTTAATAATTTAATTTTTATATGAGGAAATAAATTATTTTTTTATAGTTATAATAAAAATTATGTATCCATTATACAATGATATCAATATTCAAATCAATGAAAACATTTTTACTATTATATTCATCTTATAGACAAAGAAAACATCTTTTTTATAAATATTGTTTTTTGTTCATTTTTATCTAAACTATTAATTAATAGATTACATCAAATTTAAAAACTTTTTAGAATCCATTTTTATCAGATACACTTTTTATTGTTCTAAATAATCATTTTTGAAAGGTTTAATAGTAATGAATTAGCATATAATAATAATATTCCATATATAAGGATCACATAAAATCTATGACAAGTATAATTCAAACTAATTTAACCGAATGACTGTCAAAATGGATTTTTCATTGAAAATGTAAAGGCCTTGAACAAACCATTATAAAGTCAATAATTATTCAATTGGAAGGTCATCAATAGTGATGTTTTTTTAATTCACATAATAATTATCAAATAAACAATACAGATGATTGAAATTTATGTCAATGGTGTCCATTATTGAATTGGAATCATATATTTAAATACTTGATATTTCCTAATTTCTAATTAATTTTTTTGTTTAATTTAAATAAGGAATATTATATCACCCACTATACATAATGGATTATAGTGATTTTAAATAGACTCTCATATATATAGATATTTAAATTATAAATTTTTCTCAACTGTTTAATTTTGAGATTTCCTCAGTCAAAATAAATGTGGGTGGTTTAGTTACCTTGATTCGTTTATTGATGATTTATATAGTTAACACCAATTAGTTTTATATGGATTTATATCTTAATGAATATAATATGTTGGGGTATATAATTATTTTAAAAAATATCATTTTAAATATTCAATATTATCAAACAAGTAGTTATTTAATAGTACATACATATTTCAGTGTAAATTTTCATAAAAAACATAGTTTTCTCAATTAGATTCCATTTTCGTTAGATGTTTTATTACTATTTATTAAAATATATCTTGTAGGAAATCATTATCTATTTAAATTTAATATTAAACTAATGATCAATACAGTATAGTACCATAAATAATTTATTTTAAAATGTAATATGATGCACCCAGAGTCGAACTCCTATGTCTGTTGATAAAAATAAACACATTAATGAAACATCTTGAAAATAAAGAGATATGATCTGAGATAAATGTTCCCTTTTTTTGATTTATATTATTAATCAAAATAATCTCATACAACTTATAGAAACATTTAGTTTTCTTATCCTTTACTACAAGATACCTAAGAAATTTATTTCAAGTCACATTAGAACATTTATTTATACTCAAACTCTTAGAGATTCTATTAATGTGATACTATAAATTATACTATTCATTATAACCTAGGGAAAGGAATCATAAGAAAGTGTTGATATCACATGATTTGTAAGGGAAAACATATCAGTATTTCAACTAGTCTTATCTCATAAACTCATGAAAAAATATGACTAGAGGAGATATTTATTAATAAAAATATAATTCAATAAAAATAGTTTTACACAAATCATGATATAATGAAACATATACTTATGTGAAAAAATATATAAAATTGTTTTTTTTATAATTATATGATAAAAACGATTCAATGAGAATAATCATTAGAATATGACATCGAAATAAAACTAGACCATGAAACATAGAATAAAAAAGAACATTTTCTAACACATTATCATATAAAGATTATAGAATAGTGATCAAACAAAAAATCCAATCATAACAACATGGATAGACAAAATGATCAAAATTATGTTCTGACTAAGAAAATCATGCTTTATTTTGTGAAAAAATAAAATGGTATTTATTAAATAATATACCACAGGATAAATAATCAAAATCCATTATGATAGAGTGACATAGTTGAAGTTACCCATACTATTGATTTATTATAATGAACCAGTCTTAGTTCATTCTCTAATTCAAACCATCATAGTTATTAATAAGACCAAAAATTCTAATGGAATTTCTAAATCCCAATCTATCTCAAAGTTCTTTACAATAAAATCCATCACACTATTTTCTTGTACCCATACCAAAAATTGGGATTATTGAACTCAAACCGTCTCAGAACATTATCAGACAAGACATGTAATCGGTTTTTTCATTCCCAATGAATCTCAAGGATTTATCATACAGAAAGTGTGTCATAATCATAATCCCTACACATGTGTTCTATAAAATAAATAATTGTAATATTGTAAAAAGAATACATAATCAAAATGAAATGGGTTTCACATAACATCTAATTACATTCACCAAAATTTACCCCATGAATTTTAATGGTTGATAATATAACTATGTCACCCTAAAATACATTTTTTATAATAATATTAATTTTTTAAGGAATAATAATTTACAAGAAAATAAATGTACTATATATAAATATAAATTGATTAAAAATTCATAAATGATAATTTTTTAAATTTATTTAAAATTTATTATAAATTATGTATCAATAGTAATAAGGATAATAAAATTTAGAAATGGTGAGGTGAAAAAAACCTGAAAATTTTTACATTTAAAAATCTCATCAATAATATAGACATGAAAATGAAACTGAAGTTTCAAAATACATAACATTAATATTATTTTCAAATTTTTCTTCAAACAAAATATTAAATAATATATCTTTGAAAATACATAATTCACATAAAACTAATTATTTATTGTAAGGTAATATGATTTATATTTAGTTGATATAAAATATTTTGAATATATTGGAACAATATTAATTAAAAAAACAATGTTAAAAGAGGTTAAAAACAATATTCTTAACATACTATAATCTATATATGATGTTTTCCTGAGGTAACAAATATTTGGATTTCAAAATAAAAAACATAATATTAAAAGAAAAGGAGAATATTAATAAATATGGGATAACATTTTGAAGGAGTGTGTGAATTATTATCAATAATTTTATAATTATTTACTTCGAAGAAGTTTATTGTATAAAAAAACATGAATGATAATCTTAGTTTCCCCTAATAGAAAAGTAAGATAAAAATAAATAAAATCCATGTTTACAATAAATAAATATTTGATTATATATGACAAAAAATACTCATTAAAACTCAATGAAGGGAATTCTATTATCAATGACCCTTAGAGTATTTGTAACATAATAATAAAATAACAAAATATGTAAATGATGAATTGAATTTTATATATCCAGATATGAGATATATTAAATATAAATATTGAAAATTTGGCGGTGAATACACCATATAATTGAAATGATTTTTATCAATATCAAGCCATTAACATATATTTTAAAATGAGATGATAAAACCCTTCATATATTTCCTTACAAAACTAAAAAAACTCTTTAGAACATTTCAAACAACAAAAAAACTCAATATTCGACTTCAGAAAATTATTCACATAAATGGACTTTTATATTCTCAATTTAGATTAATTATTATGGACATATTAATTTTGTTTATCTTACTATTTCCACCATGTGCTAGTAGTTTTAATTATTTCATGTTTTCTTTATGATGTCCATTTTGGGACCCTATATTTTATTCCATGTTGTAAATTAGTAGATAATTTATGGTTCTAAAATATATAACTTATATTTATTTCTAATTATGTTATCTCTTTCCATAATTATTTTATTTTTTACAATAAAATGGAATTAGTATTATATTATTTCAAATGTTTTAGCAATATAATATTACAATTTAGTTATATTTAAATTTTATTATATATCCATTACAAAAACATTGAAAATATTTTTTATATTTTTTATCTATAATAATATCAGTATTTGCATTCCCATTTTCATCCATGATAGATTTTTATAGCATTATTAATGGCTGTGGGTAGACCAACACAAATATGATCAAATAGTAATGATTGGATGTTTATGTTTATTAATGTTTTTTATAATATCATTATTACAAAATAATAAATTTATTATATATATTTTTAATGTAATGAATAAGTGTTTATGATTTTTTAATAATTAATTGAGAGTCAAAATAAAAAACAAAAAAATTTTGTTTCGAGGAGGTGGTAGTCCAAAATTTTCAAGTTTAACATTTAATTTCACAACTAATGGGTGGGACTAATGATTTATTATATATTGTTTATAAAAATAATAATTTTATTATATAATTAAAAAGTATTCTTCAATTACAACCTAATAACTTATTATAATAGATAGTTGTGAAAAATAGATGATTCTTTTTCAAGGCTGAAGTAGTCTTCACAACTATATGATGAACTTTCATTTGAGAAACAATTTCAGAAGAAATGAATAAATATTAGTTGTTAAAATTATATAACAAAAATTTAGTATTCTGATTATACATATTTCAATATATTTTTTTGGATATGGTAGTTTTGGAATATAATAATTCATAAAAATGGATAAGGATTATGTATAACTCATGTTGGGACCTGAAACATTCTTTTTAAAGTTTCCATAATAATGGAGGTCTTCTGCAAAATAATATAGACCATATGAATAATAATATGAGATAGGATTCTAAAATGTCAAAATGGAAGTGTTTTAGAAATAAAGTATATTTAATATGTGTTTTGCGAAGTGTTGGATAGATTATCCATTTCTAATATTGAGATTAGGGAACTTTTGTTCCGACATGTTATTTTTCATCACTGGAATGACATTATTAAATGTTAAAAAAAATATTTTAAATAATGGATGTATTGGAGATATAAAAACATATGTTATCCACTATTATATTGAACACATTTTTAGACATGACATATTTAATTTAACATTGGCTATTTATATTTTAATAATATCTATTTTACACAGGTTTGTTGACATTAACAATGTAATATTTGTTCTACTAAAAAATAAAAAGAAAAAACTTTTTTAAATTTCATGTATGATTCATATGTATTTAATATAAACATGATTTTTTTAAATTTTTAAATATTAGGATATTACATATTAAATTAAAATTTTAAATAAATATAAAAATGTTTTCATAAATGTTGTTTCTACCATATGAGTTTATAATAATATTTAGTTTTGATATCAATGTGAATTTGGTATAATACTTTTATAAATAATTATAAAAAATTGTATTAAAATTATTTTTTCAGAATAATAATTAAAATTATTTTGTAAAAATATAATAATTTTAATTGAACATTTCTTGGAATATAATTTGTTTACCATAATCATGGGAAATAACATTTTTTAGAACCATTATACTTATTACCCAAAAAATAAATTGACCTTAATATTATATATGATCTTATTCAACTATATTTTGAAATCCATTTTAATATTTTTATTTTCACAAGTGATGTAAAGTAATTTTTAATATATGAAAATAAAAATAGTTTTTAGAGTAAAATAACAGTTATGTTTAAAAAACATTAATCATTTTATTACTATATTCAAAATATATTTTTTATATAAATTATTTTTCATTTTAATTATATATTTTTATATAGAAATTTTTTTGAAAAAATATATTCTATTATTTTATTTTAATAAATTTAAAAAAGGAATGGCATTTGGAAAATCATTATATTTTACTTTTCTCATTAAATTAATTCCTTTATAAAAATTATAAATAATATAATCTATGTTTATTTTTTATTTTTAAATTCAAAAATTATTTTCTTTTTCATAAATTAAAAATTTATAATTTATAATTACAATTATTAATGAAAATTTAATATATCTCTATCATTGGTTTTTATTGAAATAACATATTTTTAAAACATTAATTGTTTGTAATGATATGTTTTTTAAATTTTATAATTAATTTGATTCCCTTTTTTATGTAATTTATAATTTACTATTCTTAAATTTTGTTATTAATAAATATGACCGAAATGGTTTTAGTTTTTATTTCTTGGTGAGTATTATATCAATGTTGAAAATAATTTAACAGATCCAAAATCTAAGTTCATTACATTTTCCAACCATCTATAAATTATATCCTCCCAATTTTAATTATTATAACTTTTTATTGTATGAGTGTTTTTAGATCTTATTCATCATTTTGGTTATAACATCTAATATAATATCTACATCACTCTATTTATCTTCTTATGGTTGCTGATCTTTCATCAAACAACATTAAACATTCATAAAATCATGTACCATAATATGTATACACCCCAATAGTATATTCACTATTACATACATTTCCCAAAACACTTTTAATAATTATGATATTATACTAATCCAAAATAATTTAATCATGTAACAATTATCTCTATATTTATCCCTAATATGTATAAACCAATAGTTAAAATATTTAAACACTATAAAATATATATATCATAATTCCAAATATAGAAGAACATTACTTAAAGTATTATGGAAGACATTATTTAGAAATTACTAAGAAAATATTAGGAAATAATAAAATATTACCAACATTTCTAAAAAATAAATTATCCCATTATTAACTCAACATGGAGAGTTTTTTTAGCCAAATTTTTATCCATAAATCAATCATGTGTTCTCCTTTAGTTTTCACCAAAAAAAGTATCCTTTTCCAAGAATAGAGTTTTATAGTTATTGATACCATTATATATTAGTAACAAATATTTAATAGAAGACCCATTGAATAATATTATCTACAAAGTTCAAATAATTATCATACAACATTTAGTAAACTATAAAATCATCATTACATATCACTTAATAACAAAAATTTTAATGTGTATAATGAATTATTTTCTATTAGGATATTATCCTCCCCACCTTAGGTGTTAGTAGGAAAATCACTTTTTTATATGGTAATCAGTATATCATAATATGATTATTAATTTAATTATTCAACCTTATTCAATTATATAACCTAATTTCATTTTATTTATAAATGGATGAGGCGCACATGTCTCTATTATTGAAAATAATGTCATACAAGTGAAGACATAAGAGAAAAAACAACAATGAAAGTGCATAACAATAAAATCAGCGCACTCGCAAGCGAGTGTTCATACTGTGATGAGATGTCTGAGCACCCCCGGTAAGTGGATTCCTCCCTCATCACCCAGCCTTTTCCTGCATCCAGGGACCTCCACCATTATCCAGGAACTTCGAAGGGACATCAATGTTCACATGCTTAACTCCATCCCGATCTTCCATTGATATCCTGTCTTCATCACTACTAACAGACGCAAGCGAGTCAAACAAATTACAGGTACTCACCTTTTTCAAAACTTTATTTATTTGCGATAGAGGGGTGGAACAACTTGGTGAAGGATGTGGAGATCTTTCCACTTGGTCATTTGTTATTCCCTTCAATTTGGGAGAGTTCGCATGCATTTCCGGACAGGGGACTTGGACAGCTTCCTTCAATGGACTGGTCTGTTCATGCTGCCTAGTTAGAGTGTATTTATGGCACAAGCTATGGGTAATCATAGCATCCTGTGCATTAGCCTTTTTAAGTGGAGAATAGACTGGAATAGAAATGAATGTATTCCTACAGTCTTTATCAAGAAACAGTGAAGTATTTCCAGCAAAAACCATGTTTGGAAGACCAGTAAGTGAGTTGAGTTTAACATGGGCTCTAGAATTACCTTCCAGAGGGGAGACGTCCACATTAGTGTTGTTGGGAGCTGTAGAAAAAGATGTTTCTTTATCTGCTTTAAACAGAATGGTGTCTTGGACATTTGAGGCCTGGGGTTGTGCCTTTTTATTTTCCTTTTCCAAAGTATAGTTACCATAATTCAGCTCCTTCTTATCTTTAGATTTCCTTGTGATAGGAAGATCCATCTTTTCCTTGCCTATTTTACTTTTGGCATTGATCAAAATCCATTCCTGCATTTTGCAGGAGTCTTCATCTTCTTGAGCAACAATTTCCAGAGTATCATGGCTATCAATTAATTAATTATCATCCTCATCTTTGATACCCCTTGTCAAAATATCTTTGAATGAGGCACCATTATATGCCACAACAGAACTATCATTAACAGATAGGTGAATATCATCCCGCAGATCTGCCCATGATAAAATAACTCACTTATGTTTTTTTGTAGAAGAGTTGTTCTTGATGGGTTCCTAAAAACATCCCTTTTTGACATTAGGTTCTTCTTCACGAGACCATTGAGATTTTTCAGCAGACATAACCTTCTTTTCATCAGTCTCCTTTAGAAGGTCAATACCAATGACAGCAGCTTTCGAATTCTACTCTGTGCTTTGTGTTGTACCCTGTTTAGGTAGCTTCCTACAGTGTTGCAGGTCATGCCCTTTATGTTGGAAGTTGTCACAAACAATATTTCTTCTACAAGAAGATTCTTCATACCTAATTACTTGACATGGAATGAAAAAAGCATGAGTGCTTTCATATTTAATTTGAAGACAAATATCATCATGTTGAGTAGATAAAATCACCTTATCTATTAAAGTAGAACTGAGATCAACCTCTATAGGGACCCAAGCAATGTGGCCATAACATACTGATTCTGTTACATGATCCATTCTAATTAGAATCAAAATGGAAAATGCAATATGGTATAAAATCTCATCATGCCATGAAACCCGGTTAAAACCATGTATTTTTATCCATATTTGCGCACAGGTATCCTTAAAATAAATCAAATTGAAGCTTAATTTCCATTCTTGGGGTCTAAGCATACCTGGCTTGAGATTGATAGAACCGATGCTCCAAGTTATCCCTTTGAGCTCCAAAGAAGGAAACACGATATGAAAAAGACCTCGATAGAGGGACACACATTTGAATTCGTTGAATCCCCAAATATCATCCAATCGAGAGATAAGATCTGATGTTCACCAGGGTTTCATACATTTCATTACGGAGATGCGACCGATAGAAGAATGCTTGCGCAGATCAATCCACGTTGCTATTGCATCCTTAGAGGTCGATACATGCGGTGTTGACCCTTTCCTTATTATTCGATGCGGCTCGCGATTTGCAAGAGGTATGAAGGATCCCCCAGAGAAACTCTTGAAGGAGGCTAGATTATTCGGAGCATCATGATCCTTCTTCATCTCCTCTGAAGCCAATCTATTATATTTTTCAAGTCGAAATTCCTCAAAATAATGGAGATTGATACTGCGTGGGTGAGTTAGGTCAGACGAAACTGCGGGATGCGTCCATGGAAGTTACCTCTCTTGCTCCTCCATCAATTATATAACCTAGTTTCTTTAACACATTGATTCAACAGAATTCATTTTCAATATCTTATTTCAAAAAAATAATTATTCTAAAAATATTTATCAAGATATCAAATATATCAAATTCTAAAACACCAATCTGATGATGTCTACCCCTGTGAAACCTTTGTTATTAAATCATAGTACATTTGATTCAGCTGATGAATATATTTGATCAATAAATGGTTATCTATATTCATTCTCTTACTAGTACTCCATCCAAATAATTCAACATCATACATAAATCACTAATAATGATTCATTACAGAGAATATTAATTAATAAAAAAATATTCTTTAAGGATGACATACTTTGTGTAATGTCAAGGCACTTTGTCGTGCATCAGGTGAAAATTGTGTTAATACACAATCATCATATTTTAGGGTTATTTATCCTTGGTATATTTATTCTAGATCCTTTATTTAGTTGAGTTATCTTATAAAATTAATAACAATGATAAAAAAAATTCTCCACATTTCTAAAAAATATGGAATACTTCATTTAATTGAACTTATATAGTAGTTATATAATATTATTCTTCACTGTTGTTTTCTTACCAAAATAAACACCTATTTAAAATAATCAGTGAAGAACTAAACACAACATTGATGCCACCTGAGGTTCCCAACACACTCCCCATTTTAGTTTTATATAAACATAGTTTTAATATTTTATATTGAATCCAAATAAATGACTCATGATAGAGAATCACAAATATCAAGCTAGTATGGAATTTAAAAATAGAATATGAAAACCCATAAAAAATTTTGGTTATGTTAATTTGATGAATAAATATATTTCAAATTAATTTTAATAAATAGGTGTTTATTTACAAAAATTCAAAATCCTCTGGAATCCATTTAATAATTATTAAGTTTTCGCCTTATTTTCATAAGCTGGTTAAGGGAATCAGAAACATGGGGTGAGCGTAAAATCATAGTAATGGAACACATATCAACGTTTCATCAATATTTTAATCTTAGAAATATGATAAATATTGTAAGGGGATAAATTTCTTATTAAAAGTACAATGGAATTATAATAGTATTCCAAATATTGTAACACCCATATGTTTTATTAGATAGTTATTTTTAAATAAATTTTATTTCATTGATATCTTGTGTTACATGATACAATAATTCTAAAGAAAATATGATACACTCTTAGGCACTTGTTATTTAATTTTCCAGAAAATTTTTAGCTATTTTATTACCAATTTTGAATATGAAAGACTATATTAGGAAAATTTTGTTGTTTATATATGAATAAATTGAATTCATTGCTCATATGTTAATTATATATGAAAAAAATATTCTTATAATAAATATAATTCTTTTTTTTCTAAAATATTTTAGTTATTCATGAAATTTATTTTTAATTTTATTATTATAATGAAATATTTATAATATATATTAAAACAAATAATTTACATTAATTTAATATTTCTTCGATAACAACGGATATGAATAAAAATTATTTTATGCATAAAAATAAATTTGATAAATAAAGGATTTCAACAAATTTTATGTTTTTATATATGAAATTAATTTTTACCACTTCAAGAAATGAAATCATGAAAAAAATGGTTTCATATTTGGAATCAAGATTTTTAAATTTGATAAATATGAATAATTTGAGTCAATACTAATAGTAACTATTATAAAATTTATGACCTTATTTAACGGTAAATTGGTTAAATATAGGATAAATTTATGTAATAAGACCTTAATTATTCATCCCTATATTTACAAGATGAATTTAATTTTACCCTAATCACCATATTAATTACATGTATTTTTTAGTGTACACATTTCCATGGAAATGACATATATAATATTTTCACATAACAAAATATCCAAATTTTCAATCTATTACTTTTAAATATAAATTTGTTTTCATTATATTGTAAAAAGTAAGATATAAATGAATATAAAAAACTATATTTCGAATAATGATATTATTTTAATTTTTTAGATAAATATTTATGTTTTCGTAATATTATAGTTACCTTATTTTCATAAGAAATGATGATGTAGTATTTTGTTAGTTAGTATTAAAATAAAATTAATTATTTTTCTAACATTAAAATATTTACAATATTAGTGAGGTACCATGTTCCATGAATTTTTAAGATAATTTTTAAATATTAATGTTGTGATAATGAATTTTATATGAATTCATAATATTTATTTTCATATTTCATGTCCAATTAAATGAATAGTGTAAAAATTAACAATAATGATACATTAAATGAAAATTTTAACATTAAATAATTAAAAAATATATAAATATATATAAATATGAAATTATATATAATATATAGTCTAAATATATGTCACATGGCCCTTTATGATCCAATATTCAACATATGTTTAATAATATATCCACTTATGTGTGAAAATTATACTTCCATGGTTTATGTTAAATTATCTTATTTATGTGGTTAATAAAAAAAATAGAATGTTAATAAACCAATTTATCTTATGATAATTTATTTTCACCCACATATATATTTTTATTTAATTCCATGTCTATTTAGAATCACTATTCAATAGAATGAAATAATTATATTTTAATCTTCAAATCAATCCTCAGAGTTATCCAACACTCAAATATAAAATATAACCCTCCTTTATACTCATCAAAAAATTGAATCATTCATCTCAACCATACTCTATATAAACCCATTTTCAACTAGGTTATCCTCATTCAATGGGTATTGGTTTTCCTAAAAGAGAAACTATAGCAACCTATAGACCAGTTCTAATGGAGTTCATTCAAATAATTGATAATCACCTTAATAGATAACATTATATTAAATACTTACATTGACTCCAATAAACAAATACTATTTATCAAAAACTAAAAAAAAATTATTCAAACTATAAATAATTTATGTTATCTTTATTAATTGGGAATTATATAGACTATTTTCCCCCAAAATATAATTTGAAAGTATCGCTAGAGCATAAGTAAGGCTTGCTGACTCAAAGTATTGATAAATACAATTTTCCAAAATCATATTTTGTGGATAGTTACTATGATTGGTGTTATTATTATATATAATAGCAATGAAGTAATTATTATTGGTTAATTATGAATTATATGATACGTTTCAATTTTTGTATATACCGAATAGTGAAAAAACATTCATTATCGTGTATGGACTACTATCTCCAAAAATTGTGTAATTAATTTTGATATCTATAAATTTCATGTTTTAATACAATTGTATCAATAATTAATAAATATTATATAATTTTATTATTTTTATTTGTCATTAGACAGCAGAACCATGATCGATGTACATGAATATATACATCAAAATGAAAACATGCTTGAAAAATGAAGCGCTTTTCACCCTTTATAGTTCTTTTAATATCAACTTGTTAATAAATATGTTCTAATATATCATATTAAATTAAAAAAATATCTACATATTAATTTTTTATTTGATACATTAAATATAAATATTTATTTATTTTTTTTTATTTGAAAATATTATGAAGATGATATACAATTGAGATAAGGGATCTATTTTTTAATCTAATTTTTAATAGTGAATTTTTATAGTCAAAAATAAATTGATAAATTTATATAATAATTATATAGTAAGTACCATTTATATTATTCTTTTACAATTACCTCTTATAGGACTATATTTCCCATTGATTTTCCTTTTATAAATTTCTCTAGAGAAATAACTGATTTATTTAGATAAACCAATTTCATTTCTCACACAGATAAATAATCTTTTATCATTCATGATAATGTTTATAAAAATTGATTTAATGAATTTCATTAATAGTATATGATGACTATTTATTTTTTACCCTTTTTTACTTCTAAAAAAATGTTTAAAATGGTATCATCTTATTGATATCAAAAAGAGATAATAATTTTTTATTATTTTAATGTTTATATTTAGTGAAACCTTTTAACTTATACAACATGAGTGGAGTTTCCCACTATTATAATCCTCAATGATTTAACGATTCTTTGATTGTTTCCAAAGCTATTTTAAATTAATTTTTTTCTTTAATACAATGAAATATTATTTTAAAATCACGTGATTTTAAAATAAAAATGGGATTTTCCAATGCAAATATTCATGTGGTTATTTTAAAATAATTTTTATTTATTATAGAATCCTTTTATAATAATTAGATTTTACATTATATTCCTTCAAGGATACAGTCCATGTAATATTTTAATATGTGCAATGATGATGATATTTTTATGAAACCAATTTATTTTCATATGATATTCTATAAGAAATATATGAAATTATTATGAAGACCAACTAATTTTCACATGATATAATGTGATGAAACGAGTAATGATTTTATGATCTTGTGGAACATATATTTATAGTTTCCATTATGTTATGGGTGGACTCAGAATTATATATCCCCTAATAAATTGGATAATATATTATATCTCATGTGATAATAAGGGGATACTAGTTGATGTAATTGATATTCTATGGGAAATAAGTTTATTATCTTTATCCCTTATAAAAATATGTTTATATTCCTATTACATTATAGGATACATGAATAGATTACATATTTGATATGATTTGATAGTCATTGTATTTCACCATGGCCTATGAAATGGTTTCGATAAATACAGTAGTTAAACACATTTATGTCATGTAATAATGGTTCGTTATTAAATTATGATATTTTCCCACTATTATTATTCACATATTTTAATGTAAAAAAGATTTATACAGTGAACCATGATTATTTTCTAAAAAATATTTGGTTTGAGATTATTACATTATAGTCATAATCTCATATACTTATGTTTATCCTTTACTTTCATAGGATTGATGTGGCCTTAAAATCTATATATTTGAAACAAATTATTATTGTGGTTTATATATTTTATTAAATAAATTTTTAATATTTTTAATATTAATTTCATATTTTATTTTATTATTTAATTGAATCACTAATAAATTTTTAAATTTATTTTCAATTTTTATTTTTATTTTTTTTAATTTTGAATCATGTAGTTTTATTAATATTATTTATAAGTATAATAATTATATTTTCATTGATAATTATATGTTGTTATCTTCTTAATAATTTATCATTTAATAAATCTATCATAAATAATTGAATATTTAATTAAAATTTTAATCGTTAAATTTTTAAATATTAATTTGACATAAATTTACAAATATATTATTTAGTTTCGATTTACTATTTAATTAAATTAATTTAATTTTAATTTTTTATGAGATTTTAACCCTTAAATATATTGATTTTATTTCTCTAATTTTTAATATTCGTTAGTGGTTAATTGAGATCAAAATGTCAGTAGGTACGATTTGGGATGGGTGCCCACTTCCATCCAATGGAAGCTAGATTTCATCAAGCCCTCTCTTATAGTAAGGAAATGATTTATTTTGTAATGGCTATGAGATTGGAGTGTCTTGTTTGAAGATCTCATGGATCAAGAAAGTGGTGTATTAGATTCTATTCAATGGCGGCATGTGATCATTGTCAATCTAGGACTAAGATGGTGGTAGAGTGGTTCATGTTATAATATGGTGAACATGTTGTTCTGGTGGATCATGATTATGTTAATGAGGTTGTTATTCAGTGGTGGTGTGCGTCTTGGGAAACTAGTGGATCACGATAGTGGCGGAGCGTTCCTCTAGTCGATGATAGAGGTTGATTTGCAGTGTTGAAAATCTTACCACAACAGGGGGTCACAATTTGGTGATAGTGGAGGCACTGTCATTTATGGAGGATTGATGACATATAATCATAGGTTGGGAAGTTGGTTTCGTTGCATCTCACTCATGTGTTCTTTTAATGAATTCACTAAAATTCTCACCAATATGTGGGCACCACATTGGATTGGAACCTTGAAGATAAGGTGAAATTGACTACTATTCCAAATGGTCCCAACTATTTCACCCTTCTCAAAGTGTAATCCTAGGGTATTCCTGAGAGTGGTTGAATTTTCTATGTTACTGTTGATTCTAAGACAATCTCGGAAGGATAGAAATGTGGGTAATTCTTGATTCATTATCATCTTGTGCTACCTAAGGGCTATATGACCTAGAAGGTAAGTTATCTTTTTATAAAAATTAATGGATTTTGTCCTTAGAAAGATGGTGTTTTATATCACTATAAATGGGATTCTACCAATTTCTCGTCCCTTCCATGGAGTATAATATGAAGGAATGGGGATTTAATTCATTATCCCTCAAACCATAATTTTTACACATCAATGAATATGATCACTCCTTCAAGATATTTGTGATAGGCCCATATTCAGTTTCAAGAATGGGTTAATATCCTTAGTTTGAATTGGATTATTTGTTACCCCAAGATCCTTTAGGACAATTATTCATATATTGGTATGCTGATAAAATTTGATAAAGAGACATAACATTCTATGTTGAGGATCTTTTCAAGGTTTCTAGTTGTAATTGATATGGATTCAATTTTTTTTATAATGTTTTTCATGGCACTGAGGATGATAAAATTTAACAACAATTTTAATATGAAAAAATACAACCATTATGTTTGAATAGTAAGAATATTGGACATGAGGTATTGAAATATATGAAGTTACACGGTATGTATCAATATTCATGAATAGAATCTAGATAGGGTCCTTCTTTGGGGGTGTCTAGAATAACGTACAATCCAAATGAGGGTGCATCTTGTCAGGTCAGTGCATCTGATATTCCCTCTAATGCTTATGCTGATGATAGTAAGATATATGAACCTTGGCATTTTATCATTGGGTAGCTTGTCAGATCATGGGTAGCTTTTCAGATCATGAGATTATATCATGGAGGGTAAAGATGAGTGTGATCACTCTGTTGTTCCATCAGATAGGGTTGTAACTCTATGAGACTAGAATACACTACATTATGAGGCCATATGTTCTAATGGAAGGCTTTTGGATTGTATATCTGAGGTTTCATCAATGGAAAATCTGTCCATTCATGATGATTTCCTTAAAGAGTATGCAGATAATTATTTATATCATGATAGAATTCATATGTAGAGGACCTATAATTGGAAAAAAAAATTGGTGGGTGCATACAGATTCCAACATGTTTTTCATATGAAGACCAAAATGACTGAGTCCCATATGGCCTCACTGGCAGTATCCCATGGTATGCCGAATTTCCCTTTGGACCCTATTTATATGATTGATTCCCCCATTGGGGTTGGTCATTCTAATATAGCATTGTAAAATATTTCTTTCATGTCTATGGAAACTCTATTTGTGGAAGAGCATCTAACACATTATAATGTAAATCCTTATGAGATGTAGTTTTAGTTTTAATGAATGAGGTACATACAATTATGGATTTGGATGGTGGTAAGATTGTGGAAAGGAAATAAACCTCTAGTTTCTAGGATATAATGAATATTTCTTATGAGTCTTTTGGAATGGCCACAAATGAGGAGTCATTCACTTAACATTAGAGGAATATGGATATGACTCTCCAAAGAGGCCGTGAAGGTGAACAAAAACTAGTAGGAATTGATAAAGAGGTAGTTTATTGGTTCTTTTTTACATTCTGTGGATATATTTCTACTGATGGAGACAACAATGTTCAGATTTAGTGACTGTCTAATAATTTAGAAACTTTTTTCAATCAAATTTTAGGATGGATTTCAGTTGAATCAAGAGCTGCATTTTCGATATCAATCCTAGAAATTTTGAATTTTGGAGGAGGCCTCCATGTCACAATATAGATCATCATCTGATGAGGCTAACATTTTAGTCAAGGCATGGCATTGAGGCGGACATCCCAAGAGGGTGGATACATCCCTAGAATATGGGATTACATGGAAGAAAAAGGAAGTGACTCTTTGTTTCATTCTAGGAATGCGGTTCCATGTTTGTTTATTTAGATCCCTATCAATACTACGTTATTTTATTAATTAATTAGTAGTCATGGGACATCTCCCATGGTTGGTCTTTTTTGTGATTTTTAATTTCAAATCATTTATTTAAATAGATATTTTATATTTTATATTTTTATTATATTGAATCATAAATATGTTAATTTTTATTTTAATAATTCTTTATTTTAGGTTTTCAAATTTCTCACTAGTGTGGTTTGTTACAACCATCAATTTTACATTATTAATAAAGTCTATATACCAACGGTCCACTATACAGAACTCAATGGTGAGAAATACTCACTATCATAATCAACTGTGTCTCATGACACCGCTAGAAGAATAATCATCACTCAAAATAAATGAAAAACCACCATCCTCCTCGCCTTAATGTCTCGAGATTCCAAGTATTATGCCATGACACTCTCTGCCTTTAAATTTCCAAAGTCATCCTCTATAATCACAACATCAGTGTCAGATTCCTCCTTTATAAATTTGTTTCCCTTCACACTTCCAATGATCTTCTGTCCACACCTATGAGTGAGACACCTCCACCATGTCTGCCATCCTCACACCAGTGTGTCCCATGATCCATCGCTACTCCTCCTACCACCAAAACGTCTTGTATCATCTCACTACCATACTTTTAATGACACACCACCATCAAATTGACATAGTTTTTTGGTACTATCTTTTGAATACCACTTCATTACCACCATTCTAAATCTTCTTCAAACTAAATTATCTTCATCCATCTATTTGTTTATTTGGGGCTTATACTAGAAAAAATAAGATTTCATTACCTAAGAACACAAATTTTAATTCGATCATTGAACCCCCCACACCAACATGTTTATTTGATAATGGGACTTGATTTTCCCCATCATCCACAAGAGAGACCGAAAACCTCTATGAGGATGTACCAGAACTTCCTATGATATTGATTTGACCCAACACCATAGTGATATGTGATTCTAAACAATATATTATTCCATCATTTATGTTTCAACATTGTGTTGAAGAAATAAATTTCTGTAGATTGAAGTTGATGGTCATCATATTTGAGCTATTATCCCCTATCTGATATGGAATCACCAAAACAGAAATTGGTGGAGCGGTTGAAGTGTTCCGTGTCACCACCTGAGCTAGCCCCATTGGGTGTGGCTTGCTGAGGAATGATCCGCGGCCGACTTCTGATTGGAGTCGAACCCTTCCCATCACGCGAAATGGATGAAAAATGGGCTAATATTTACAAATTAATAGATAAAAAACCATAATAAAATTTAAATAAATGACTAACAAAAAATTAAACAAAATTAAATTAATAAAATAATAATTATAATAATTATTTATGTAATATTAATTAATAATTAATGAATAATTATATAATATAATATAAGTTAATAACCAATTATTAAATAATAATCATAAGAAAATTGATAAATTTATAATAATAATTTTATAACATAATTATATTAATTTAATATATTTAATAATAATAATTTTATAAAAGCTAATTATTTTTATAAGAGTTTGTTCATGTATTAATAAAGTTTAGTTTCTACTGTCAAAATCCAACTCTACATTATGTCTAGGATCATGAAGAAAATCAGGGAAGAGGTAGTTACAAGGGTTCTTCTCATGTCAATGGAATTGGAGAAAATAAAGACACATGGAGGTTAGAAAAGTTGAGATCCAACTTATGTTAGTGAAATTAGTTGTTGATGAAAAAAAGTATATTGAAGACAAAAAATTCAAGGCAACAATAGTGTATGGGTAATAAATTAGATTCATTTGATACCGGAAGATATCAGCAAGGATGTGATCCTTTAAAATTCTTTAAATCACAATTGTAGACCTAGGAGAGGTAAAACAGAGTAGGAGTCCATGATTTTGATAGGGATATCTCTTTCTCATATTTTCAATTTATTTCTTTGCAATATATTTGTTTTATAATATTGTTTTTATGTTATCACAGTATAAACCCTTCTTGTTCATGGAATTTAAAATCAGTTGGTGATTTTTGTTCCAATCACCTTTTAATTGTTTTGTATGATGATATAGATTCAACTAGTGATGTCAAATATGATACATAAAATTAAAATTTTTTTTGTGCCTTAGGAACATAACTTTAAAATTCCATGACTATTTATTAAACATGCTCAAGGATTAATATTTTCAATTCTATGATTCATTTCTACTACATTAATACAATGATATTTATTCTAGCATCTTGAACTCAATATATTTCAAATTTTGATGACTCTTGTGGTGGAGAAATTATAGAATCACATTACTCTGTGACTAATATCTTGGCGAGGGAGATTAAATAATAATTTTTAGAATTTGTGGATTCAATTGAAATCTAATGAATATGTTATATTTTTAACCATTTGAGTTAGACACTCTTGGCCTATCTATTTAACAGAATTTTTTAATTCTTTGTTCATGTTTTCAAATCACTTCTTTTTCTATTGTTCATCATTAGTCTATTTCATTACATATTTTCATAATAAAACATTCATTCACCTTACTTAATACATAAAAAAATTACAGAAAATTTTTTTCAAATGTCAAAAAATAATTTCTCCCACATGTAATAATAGTGGTCTTGTTTTGAAATTTTGTCACTCTAAATCATTTTTATGCTTTTTTGGGTTTGAACCAGCATACAAATTCATGTAGATTTTAATTTGTCAAAAATAATTAAACATTGACATGTATTCAATTTCATACGAGTCATGTTGTTTTATATTTTGATGTAGAAGTCTTCAAGAGACCAATTATTTCTATAAAAATAAAAAAATGACAATATTTTTTAAAAAAAATTGAAAATTATTAAAGTAATTGTTGTTTTTTAATTACACTTTTTTCTATATAGTTAAATTTTTGTTACTTAAATTTACTATCACTTATTTTATATTGTTGTATTTTTCCTTTTAATTCATTTTAACATCAAGCTTTTTACTACTGTTTGTGCTGAATTAGATCATTTATTACATATTATATGATCATATGTTCGTCTATTGATAGACTATTTACCCTTGGCCCAATAATTGAAAAAAAAATTATTTTATAAAAAATGAAAATTAAATATGAATTGAATATTTATAAGATAGTGTTATGGAACCTAACAATCTGCCCATCATTCAACTAATACTCAATAAAGAGATAAAGAGGTCTAGGGTGAGGGAGCTCCAAATACCTCAAGTTCCAAGTGAACATTTATCCATTATATTATCTTCTAGATCCATGAATTATGAAATCAAGATTCCTATATTTCACTATTACCATCATTCAATGGACTCCCTAATGTGGACTCTCTATCCTTTATTAAATATTTCTATAATACATTGAAATAACTACCTGTCTTAGGACTCAGTGAAAGTGAAATTTGATTGAATTTTTTTCTATTTTCCATTAAAGGGTATGATCAAAACTATTTTTTTGTTTAGATGAAAATGTATTTGAGAACTAGGACCAGGATTACAATTTCATTATAATGAAATTTTATCTCTAAAGGATTAAATGTGAACATATGAAACATTTTCATGTTTTTACCAAGATTATTCTGAATTATTTTATGTGGTTTAGCAATAATTTTGTGACCTTATTATGTAGTGCACCCTTCATCAACTCCCATCACATGTTCTAATGGACACGTTCTATAACGGGTTTCCCTTCAATGGTCAAAACCTTGTTGACCAAACTTCTTATGGTAACCATAATGATAAAGTAGACGAAGAAAGTATATAATTTTTTAACAAGCTCTCCTTGAATTCTCAGCAAAAAAATCAATAACGAAAATGGTGATGATAAATTCTAATAACATTGGTTTTGAAATATAATTGAATTCACAATTTACTGAAATCACATACCAAATTCAATATTTAATGAACATAAATTGAAAAAATATATGTGAACCAATTCGGATATCATATCCAAAAAATAATCTCTTATGGAATAATTCTCTCAATGTGGAATGTTCAATCAATATAAAAACGTTTCCCCAAACATTAACAAGCCATCCCAACAACAAAAATATTCAATTTTTATAAACTATCATCTAAGGATTCCCTCTAAGGATGAACCATTTTAAAAAAACTATTATAAATGCTATTGAAAATAACCCAACCTCTTATGGTAAGAACAATGAGTTATTTAGAAACATACTACCCTTGTTTACCAAGACCAACCTAGAAAAAACAATCAAAATTAATATAGGGTATATTTTAAGAATTCACAAGGATACATTGGGGATGAAATGTTTTCTATGATAGATAAAATCATAAATTGAATGGAATCTCAAAATGAACAATTCCAAACAAAACTGAATAATCCAAAAGTGAAATTTTATTTTTATAAAATTAAAACTAAAGATAGAATGTAGAATATAGAAGAAAAACTGGGCTAACTAGTGAGAGATATGGCATCATGGGAGAAATAAATTCTTCCTAAAAAAACTGAAATAAACCTATGGAAGAATTTTATGACATTTGTAATAGGAATTGGGCTTAATACTCAAACAGAAGTTGAATTTTTTTATTAAAAATATTCCCAATCTGAAAAATTAAATGATTCTTAGAAATAGAAATCTATAGTACACTAAATTTATAAATCATTATAAATGTGTTCAAAATGAAGAAAAATCACAATTTCTCACCTAAAAATCCTTCTGATAATTTTCCTAAACTAATAAAGTATAATTAAAAATATAAAATTACAGAAGTACTTAGGGAAATGAAAACTATTTTGAAAAACATTTCCCCACCAATCCCATTCCACAAAAAGATGAATCCTAAAAGAAACAAAATTTTATAAGCTTCTCCAGTTCAATAGCATTTTAACCAAGATCTATATGAAGATAGGTTTTATTCATTACATAATCAAAATATTGTCTTATCATTAATATAATTATAAATTGTTTGAAAAAAATACACTTGAGAATAATTATCCACCTACAACCTCTTTGAAGTGTGTAGTGTTATTCTCCAAAAAAGGATTTGTCACAAACTCAAATATATATGTAGCTTTTGTATACCCTACATTGTACGATGTTCGAGTCAACCCAACTGATTGTGTGATTTAGGTTTTAGTATCAACCTTCTCACATAATGACTATTACAATATTTTAAATTGGATGATCATTATCCCACTACTATCATCTAACAGTTAGCTGATCATTCATTCACACATCATCTAGGGAGGGTTGATGAGCTTTTGGTAGTTGTGAGAAATATATTGTTGGATATTGACATTATATTCCAACATATATAGTGTAACCAAGATGAGACCAACATTTTTTTTAGTCCCATCTTGGAATGGGACCTGCATTTTCTATAAATTGTTCAATAGTATAGTTCTTCTATGTTGATAATTCACATTAATGTTTTGAAGGATCTGAAAAAAATCTATGATAGAAGAAACTATTTTGGTAGTTGAAGATACTGACTTTCTTATTTCAAAAACTGTTTGATCTGCACAAACTAAGAATCTGGAAAATTTTCCAGAACTGGACAACTGTACAGTTTCTGCTTCTACTAGATATATTTCTTCTTCTAAATTGAAGTTATTCTTGAGTGTACATGGAGTTTATTCTTTCGAAACCAACACTAAATATCATTTTGATTTGGTAGAGGGATATATTATTAAATATATTAGTTATTATTCTTTAATAAATATTTTACTCTCATATTTTAAATCATTGGACAGTGAGCTATCCACTTTGGATGAAGTTTGTAGAAACTGTGAAACTGATCATGAGATTCAAAATAATCCCTCATTTCATACTCATTATAAGAGACATATTGAAAACCATTGTCCTTTTATTCCCATGATCCTTCCCTATAGTGACTAACAACCAAATATTGAGCTTATACCACTACCAATACACCTAAAATACAAATTTCTAGGTGAAAACTACATACATACAGTTATCATTTATATCGGTTGGAAGTGATATTAAGATGAAAAACTTTTAAATGTGTTAACGAAATTGAAATCTACCATAGGTTGTAAAATATAAGATATTAAAGGGATTATCCAAGTATATTTTTTTTCCAAAATACCTATGGAACTAAATCATAAACCTAGAAAAAGGTGTTAATGAAGAAAAAAAGACCAATATTAAAGATTTTTTTGAGAGGGAATCATAAATCTACTTAACACATGAACTTTTGGTCTTATCTTTGATAGTATTTGGGTTAGTACAGTCCATGTTTTCCCAACAAAAAGAGTAAATTGATGTTACTAATGAAAAAAATTAAAAAAATTCATGTTAGGAGAGAAACCAAATAGAGTGTCTGAATAGGCTCTATGAAGCTCATTGAATCCCCTAGGAAAAACCATTTTCTAATTCATTTCATTGATAAAATGCATTGTTTTTTTGTTGGAAATTAAATCTTATATTTCCTTGATGGGTATTCCCATTACAATAAAATTCAAATATAACCATAAGATTAGTAAAAAACTACTTTCTCTTTCCCTTAGGGATTTCACCCTAAAGGATGATTCCCATTGGTTAGATTGGTGATCCAGAAACCATTCAAAGGTGTACGATGCACATTTTTATGAATACATTGAGTGGATTATAGAGGATTTCATTAATAATTTCTCCATAGTTGGTAGCACAAATGTTACTTACTTGATATTTTTTTAATTTGATTACGATTGATTATTAGAGACCAACCATGTTCTTAATCAAGAAAAATTAGGGTTCATGATTACATAACGTATTGTTATGGTACATAATGTGTCCAAGAGGGTTTAGAAGTTGAAACTACTCTAATATAAGTTATTCAAAATCTTCCACATCTATATAATGTTAATGTTGATAGATTGTTTTTTATGCTAGTATTTATAGAGGATTTATAAAAGACTTCAAAAAAGTCACTACACCCTAGTGTTATGTACTAGTTAATGATTAACCCATCAATATTAATCAAAATCCTTTGGAATCTGTTATTATATTAATATAAAAAATGATTGCATCACATATCTTCACGACAACCGAGTGGAAATTAACATTTCAATTAATGTGTTATGGAAGTGACATCGTTTGTTAGATCTGGCTTCATAATGAGGATAGGTAAAATGTTTAATGTAGTATACAATGCTATTATGTTACCAGATAAGGCACAAAAGAACTATTTACCTACTTAAAATGTGTTTTTTTCTATCGTTTTTTCTCTAGATAAATTTTGGGGGTATCATCTAGGTTCTAAATTTATCACATTCACATGTCATTTTATCTTAAAATATTATTTGTCTTTGAAAGAGGGAAAACCCAAATAATTACGTTGGTTTTTTAACTATAATATGATTTGGAAATTAGAGATAAGTAGGAATGTAACAAATTAGTTTCACACTACCTTTGAATGCTTTCTCAAACACAAAGTGAATATTCTAAGGGGATAAACTATTCATTTCTATATGAAAAACCTCTCACTATTTCAATAATGCACTCTTCCTGGTTTTTAGACTTTTCCAATTTCGCTGGAATCTAGTGTTATTCGAAAGGACTTTTCATATAACCAAAGAAAGAAAATCATTTTTAATCCTAAAAAGTACATTTCTAGGATCATTTGTTATTTCGGAGATTTGCTGATGGAATTTGTAGAAGGTTTTTTCCAGAGCTTAATATGTTTCCTATAGTGTATATTTCTCACTCCTAGTATTGGGAGCAAATCATGGTTGAGGATGATGACAAAAAAGGTCCTACAGGATAGATTTTATTGTAACACCTTATTCAAGGGTTGTAAGAGTTATTTTATTAAATGTTATACATTCCAATGGTTATGAAATGTTGGGAGAAGATAAGAGATACCACATAAAGGTATTTCTGTTGATAAAATGTTTATATTTGGGGTTTAGAAGGTATTCGAACATTTTCATCATCTCTTAGGAATGAACACATTATTGATTTTATATATTTTTTCTGTATTGGGGTTGAGGTAGTAGAACGTCCCAACAGTCATGTTAACAGTGTAATCATGATTGTGAAAGTAAATATTTATTTGATATTCGGACTTCCAAAATCCTTCATAACAGATAATGTATCATAATTTAAAAATTACAAACATAAGAATATAATGGAAAAATAAGGATTCAGCCATAGGACTGGTAAATCAAACTATCCATACACTAGAGGATAGGTAAAAATATCTAAAATGGAGTTAAATCTAATTGTATAGAAAACTTTCTAAATATCTCAAAAGGATTGGTATCTTAAGATAGATTCTGATTTCTAGGCCCATAGAACATCTTTCAAGACCCCAATATGTATTCTTCCATATATGTTATTATTAGAAAAACGTTAATATTTTCTTATAGATATATAACACACGTATTTTTGGGTAGTTAAGGGTTTGAATTTCGAATTTTAAATTGCTGGATATAGTAGATGAACATGAGAGATAATGAGATATTCTTTTGGAAACTCAATGACTTGCTAAGATATTCCTCTAATTTTTCATGATTCAGTCATTAAAATAATGAGTTTAATTATAGATTGAAGGTTCTTTAATTTAATTCAAAACATATGATATTTTCTATAAAATAATAATCTAACTATTAAAGACTATTTATAGTTGTTAGAGTTCTTATGTATAGTGAAATAGTGAATTTCGTAGAGGAAAACACGAATATGAAAGTAAATGGTCAAAGAATAAAATAACATTTTTAAGGGAAGATAAAAGTCTTCGTTTTTTTCACTGCGCTGAAAAACAAAACCTTAATAAAGTATAATTGATGACCTAAATATAATTGGGTCATGGGAGTAAACCCATTAAATTTATTTATTTTTAATTTTTGTGTGTTATGTACTAAAAAAATGTATACTTGATTCTATCTTTTTACTCGTTATTTAGGTTGTATTTCTGTTCTCTTTCTTACATGTTCTTATACTTAGAAGAAAAAGTATGTCGATATTGGTGTCACAAAGTACAATAATTCCCTTTATTCTTCCTGTCACATTGTGTTTCTTAATGAATCATCTCTGGATTAATAAAACAGGGATGTTACTTCATATAATTTATATATTCAAATTTATACTCATTATGACATACATAAATATTAATTGTTAAGTAGTTGTTCTTATATTCAATAGTAATTACTTGACTCACCATGGACCATGATCTATCCATCCACTACTAATGGTGATTTTCCACAATGGTGACTCATTAGTGTGACATTGGATTCGAGTTGGGGATATTCTATTACAAGTGCTTATTTTTTCGGAAAATTTACTAAATTATGGGATTGTTTTTGGAAACTGATTTTCATTGTTTCCTAATTCACTATATATGTGAAATTAAGTGAGGGAGAGTCAATTCAACATGGCTGTTCAATTCTAATTTAATCTGCTAATATTGTTGGGTGTTTAGAGATTCTACCACTATGCAGTTCATATTTTGTTTGAATCATATTTTTGAAAATGATTACACTATATTCATTATGCACTAACATGTTTTACATTATAATTATTATACTAAAATGAATAAAACTTATAAATATATTTCATGAAAATTTATGATAACATTTTGTATTATAAAAGCTTTATTGTGGATAAAATTTTATTTTAAGTAGAATCTGACCTTTTTATGTGTAAAAAATTTTCTAAAGAAAATATGTTTTGAGCATTAAAATTAAAGTTATTTTCTTCTCAGACTATGTAATCCAATTTGGGAACAATTTTGGATTTTATTTGTGGGGGATAAAGTCAATATATCTTCAGATAATCAGTGATTTTATATAACCCTATCAAATACATCAACACATTATTTTTTTGGCATAAAAATTGAATTTTTTTTAATATTATGACACAAATTAAGTTTCTTTATGGGTCATACTATACAAAAATTCATTCATTCCCAAATATAATAACACATTGGTAGTTATGTGTTTTCTGGAATTTAAAATATTTGAGGAAGAATGAAGGTATAGTGAATTGTTTTAGTGTTTTTATGATGTTTATGTTTAGAAACTATGTTTGGGATTGATCTAGGATAAATTTTAGTGGATTTAGGATAATAACCATAAGAAACATGATGTTTTATAATTAGAATATGGGCCAAATTTTTTAATTATTTAAAAAATAATAACTTTAGTGATCAAATTTTAATGGTATGCATATATATATTTTAAAATTGTAGTAATGTGGAAATTTGAGAACACATGTCGATTCATATAGACCCTAGGCATAGTTTTTGTGTGTTTGTAAGCCCTCTGTACAATACTATATAAGTACATATTCATAGTGTTTAACACATGTGGCATGGATGAGAAAAATTTAAATAAATTAAAGGTTCCTTGCTATCAAAAAATGGGTTCATTAAGGTTATGGGAATAATGAATGCCAAATGAAGTAAGATAAAATTAATTTATATTAAATCATTTAAATTATATCAATAATTTTATTAAAAAAGTTTAAGTTATTTCTTGTATTTTGGAACCTTGGAGTATGTAAATTTATATGGAACCTTTTGTTGTGATGTTGATTACACATATTTGTAACCATTTATCACTCTTGAATTTAGAACATGAACATGCATTGGAATTAGTCATTAATTGACCCAATATATGAGCCATGAATTCCTAAATGGTTAATGATTTTATTCTTTCTTGACCACCCAGTATGTATTTTTTGGTAGGAATTATTTAATTTGGATATTTCATTTTAAAATTTTATATCACAATTTGTGATCCTCTTTATTTTAAATTGCAGAACATGGAACCCCATTTTTTCCCCATCGTCCATTGCTACATTGACCCCCCCCCCCCCTCACACACACACATTTAGATCTAAAAATGGAAGATAGTTTATATTACCATCCTCCATTTGAGAAACTGAAAACCACAATGAGGATGTAACCTAACTTCCACCGAGATTGATTTCACCTGACGCTGCAACGATCCAAGCCCCTAAGCATTGTGTTGAAACCCTAGATGACACCACTACATCATATAGAAGAAGGACTTCTCTACTGATTAGAGATGATTAAAATCATATTTTAGACTTTTTCCATCATCTATTGTGGGAATATATGAAACCGATCCAAGGAGAGTTGTTGAAACCTTCCCTGTCCCCAGTTGAGCTGGTCCCATTAGAAGTTTCTTTCCAAATAATGATTTATGGCCAGTTATGGCTATAATCTAAACCCCTACCAGTGAAAAAATTGGAATAAAATAAGGGTAGATTAAATTATAATTAAATAAAAAAAACAAACATAGAAAGATAATAAGAAATTTACACATAAATAAAACTAAATTAATATATTCAAATATTAATTATAATAATTAATATCATTGAAACATTAATAATTAATTTATAAATTACTATATAAAATAAATATTCATTAGATAATAAATATAATAATTGGATCTCGTTATAAAATTAATTTTAATATAACTAAATTAATTAAAAAAATTAAAAATTATAATTTAATAAAAGATAATAATTTTTAATAGAATTTATTTATCAATTAATTAATGTTTTTTTTCTTGTTGAACTCAACTCAACATTAATTGCGAATAATTGAAGAGAAAAGTTTGTAACAAGGGTTCCCCTCAGGTAATAGGAAATGCAGCTTATGAAGAAACACAAGCATTAGAAAAGATTAGTGGGTGACCAATTAAAATTTAATAGATGTATTCAAATTGGAGTACACAATAGTAGATAGTGCATCAATAAAATTAATTTTAAACATGAAGATATCTATATTAATCTTTTATTTATATATTCCGAAGAGCATAGATATAGACTTGAGAGAGACAAAACAGAGTAGAAGTAGATGATTTTGAGAGGGGGATCTCTATCTCCTGTTTCCAGTTTTTTCTTCTCGGTAATTTTTTATTTTTTAATTCTTTGTTGAATATTATAAAATGATTATCCCATCTTTTTTGTTATTTAATATATTCCAATGATTTTATTTCACATATTTATTTAATTCATTAAAAAATATAACTAGATTCAAGTGGAAAATATTAATATGATTCTTAAAATTAAATTTGTTTTTATGCGTCATGAAAATCACATCATTGCTGCATGATCTTTTTTGAGAAAAATATCATGTATTCATCTTTTCAATTATATTATTCACTTATTCAAGATTAAATAGAATATATTTATTCCATTATATTTAACTCAATTTATTTCAATTTTTGGTGACTATTGCTATGGAAAACTTCTTGAATCACTAAATATTGTGTGGGAGATTAATTGAAAATTTTTTTTAGAATTTTTGGATTCAAAAGTAATTAAATTAATATTTTAGCTATTCAACTAGTGGAGTTAGATTCAATGGACATTCCCCTTTAATACAATTTTTTAGCTATTATTCTTGTTTCTAAATGACTTTTATTTCTATTGTTTATTAATACTCTATTTCATGACTTAGTTTTTTAATCTGACATTGTTTCCAATTGTGACCTTTCTAAAAAATACCAAAAATATATAAAAAATCAAACTATTCAAAATAATTTTCACCCACAGTTGACAAAAGTGGGATTGTTTTGAGCCTTTCATTGGGCGTGAACATGGTTACCACTATCTTTTGTATGTTGGAGTTTAAATATAATTAAACTATTACAAATATTAAATGAAATATGGGTAATTGATCATTGATTGACATATCTCATATTTACCCATTTTGAGCATCGAACCCAACCCCTCATATTTATCATTTTCCCTTATAAGGCTGAATGGTTTTATGTAGGGGTTATATATGATGAGTAAATAATTGTATGATATTTGTGGGGAATATTGATCCTATTTCACAAGATAATAATTTTTTTGAATCTAATTAGAATATTCAATAAACATTTATGGTTCCTAGACTTTTATTTTTGAAAATCATTTAATATTCACATAATGGTACATAAATGTTTTATACGAAATTATTATGTCCCTATATTTCATGATATAATGATATGTGTTCGCAAAAAAATAAAATATATCATTTATAATTAATTAAAAATAACTTGATGAATAAAACAATCCATACAGCTGAATCAAAACCATATAAAAAGAAAATTTACAAAATTACAAGAACCATTTCATAAAAAAATAGTGTCAGAAAAATTACATTTTAATAAAAATAACAATGTCATTAAAAAAATATCTAAGATTAATTTTTTGGACAAAATATTTCTCAAGATTTCTATTGTGAATAAAAATTGTAAATGGTTACTATTGGGAAAAAATTACAATTCATAACCTCATTATCTCATGATTTATAAAATTTAACAAATAAATTTGTGGGATTTAATGGGCTAAAAATCTCATCTTCGTCTCATGGGATTTTAATAGAGGAAAACAAATCCAAGTTTTTTATTAGACCCTAACCATCATAATGAATTATATGACCTCGACCATCTCATGGACTTATTGAACCCTATAAATCAAAGGAAATTATTAATCTAAAAACATATTTGAGATTTATCAGACCGAAAATATCATAGGGGTTGATCTATAATAAACCATAAAAGTGTTTAATTAGACCTAAATTATATCATAATGAAATTATTTACACAAGTGTTCCGTATAAAAAATAAAATAAATATAATAACATAATGAATCCAAGGAAAATAATTAGAATAATATAATTTCAAAGTGTAGTGACACATAGTTACTGTATGAATGTCAATGGTTGTTACCAAAAATTGTGTCACCAAAAAAGTGATTTTTAAGAACATTTAATAGGTGATTCATGAAAATTACATTGCAAAGTAATAAACACATTAATGATAAATAATAAATGTGAGTATAATGATTTAATATTTTATTATATAAAACATTTATCTTTAGTTTAATGGGTGATGTAATTTAAAAAGTTGAATTTTTTTTAATTGTCACGTGAAAAAACATTAAATATATTTATATTTAAATATTAGTTCAGTATGGAGCCCAAATAATGAAATTACAGGTTCAAAATGATATACTAAAAAAATTATATCCCATTAAAAATAATCCTATATAATATTTAAAAAATGAATAACGGTTTATTAAAATTCAATATTTATTGAATGATAAAACATTTAATTTTTAAAAGTTTGAAAACCTTTTGAATATACTGATTAAATAATTGATGAAAATTCACATAAAAAATTATAAGAAATTATTTTTTCATATTGGATAATGGAAATATGAAATGAAAATGATATAAAAAGAATATTTCCAAATAAAATTGAAAAAAATTCTGGAAATGAAAATATTTACATATATAAAAATTTATGGTAATTATACTCATACTAAATATACATTTTTTAGGTAAAATACTTGAGGAGGAATATTGTAGTAAGATGTTTTTATTTCCCTCGATTAAAATCGAATTATCATGAACTAAAATCATTATGTAGATCAAAATATTTTTTATAATAGTGTGTCTCATGAAGACCCATAATATCTCAAACTTGTGAGTTTTGTTAAAAAAAACCATTTCTGATAATAGTAATGTCAGAATGAAAGAACAAAACATTGTTAATATTAAATAAAAATTTTAATTCAATTAAATGAAATTAATTTATTATACATGAAATGAATAGTGTATTTAACAAAACCAATCTAATATATTATAGTGTTCAATATCAAATATGTCTCATGGATTGGAAAATGAGACTATGTTCCATTTTCCCTTTTATACTTAATTAAATTTTCTCAAAAATTAAATTCCAATATAATTAATTATTAATATAATTAAAAAAATATACGAATAAATTAAAATTTATTTTTTCAATTTATAATAATTTATCATTTATATATTATATTCTTATAACTTATTTTTTCATATGTTTTTTATCTTTATTTATTTCGTGCATGCTTTAGAATGTCGATTTTACATAATACTAAATGATTCCAATATCATCCTAATATGATCATTAAAGGAAATATAATATAAATATTATATTTTTTTAAATATCATATATTTAACATTAATTATTTTACATATTTATTGTTAAAACTGAATTGATATCGACTTATTTCTATAATATTTGTTATTCGATATTTTATTTTAATAATAAGGTAAACAATTATTATAATATTTATAAAATTATACCCCAATAATTATTTTTAAATTAACATTGATTAATATAAATAATTACAATATAATATTCATCCATAGATTAGTTTAAAAAAAAATTATCTAGGTGAAAATATTGTACCAAACTTGTGTGGATAATAAATATTAAAAAATAAGGGTTTTGAATGATGTTTATTTTTGAAAAAAATAATTAGACAAGAATAATGATATTATTTATATATTAAATGGGTTTTGAGTTATATTTCATGAGGATTTAAAAATATATGAAAATAATACTAAAATTTAAGTAACTACATTCCATTGTTATGTTATTCCACACAACCCCAATTAATATTTTTATTTCCAAATTATTAAGATGTAATGATGTTGAATTATAATTTATCTCATAAAAAATTTAGTTATATATGAATGATTTATTCAAAAATTCCACCATTATTATCTATGAGAAGAGGCAATGTTCATAAATGGATGATGTCGCTTCAGCGAAGTGGTAATCGACACAAACCGATGATCTATGTATCATGTTTTTATTTAGATAAATGGATGGGATGTAATACATATTATTGTTAGTTTTAACACCATGCTATTTTATAAGAAGAATATTAGGTATGTTTGAGTTTATGAAATGAAACAAAGTTTCTATAAAATAATGTCACAAAATAATATTTATAGATATATTTATTTTAATGCTAATTCAATCAATTTGATAGTTAGTGGGACATGCATCATTGATTCTAAATGAACTATAATATTCTACTTTAATATAAACTAGATGCGATATAGTAGGGTATGAAATGTTGTAAAAATTATTAAAAATATTATGGTTTACTCATTTTTAACATAAATATGATGGTATAATATTTATTATAATATAAAAAAATAATTTGAAAGAAGGTGAGATGTTTTTTAAAAATTGTATTTCCTATAAAAATAATTTTGTTACATTTTCCACACATTATTAAATATTTTTTCCAATTGTGTAAAATTTAAATAAAATATTAACTTATTTTTTTATATATATATTCAGTAATATCATAGAGTTAAATTTTAATAATTTATTTAAAAATTATTATTTTATGAATATTATAAAACACTACTGTTTATTAAAAACAACCTTTTCATTTTAAATATTTAAAATGTTAATTTTTATTAAATTTTTTTATAAAAGATAATTTTCTAATATAATAATATGATTAATCTAATTTAGGTAATTTTTATCAATTTCATAATGAATTTCATTATAATATCTTTTTATTCTTCTCAATTTTATTTATCATGAATCTCATTTCTCCCCTTGTCTATTGGTTTACTTTTAAACTAAATATTATCATTTGTGTGAATGGAAAACTCCAAAATAGTGATCACATTTACAATCAGTATTATGAATATTATATAAAATGTAAAAATAAAATTTTGGTAAAAATGAATTCTAAAAATAGAAAAAACAATTGCTTTAATTAATCATTAAAGGGTTTATTGCAAAGTAAAATAAAAAGATATGGATATGTATTCCAGTAAAACATGAATAATACTCATTATTTAGTCATACATAAATATTATAATATCCCAAGTTCGAATATATGGTCATTTTTAATATTTGACATTGATAATAATAATATTATTTTGTATTATTTGGTGAAATTTAATTGATGTTTCCATGTGGGTTCCAATAAACATTTAAAAAAGGGATCATTCTCGACTAATTTATTTAGTCCTCTCAATCTTTATATTTCAACAAAACAAACCAAAAATACCTCCCAAAAAATATTTTTACAATATCTAATTCATATAAGATTCTCGAAATTCCAACCCTAGTGTCATTAATAATATATCCAAATGACAGTTTTTTGGGAGAGGAAAAGTGTTAATACTAAGATTATTCTAAATTATGTATTATATTACCACATTAATTAATTTCATAATACATCCAATATAATATCACCAATATCTAGAAACTTCTGAAATATTATAATGTAAATGTAATAAAATATTTCCCTATAATCTTCTAAAATATGGAAATAAATCAATCACTCGTGTGATAGAATGAATCTTTAGTTTTTTGGATTTTTCAAATAAATCAATTTTTTGGCTTAGTGAGATCCAAACAAGTAGCTGGACTGAAAATATCAAATCAAACCAAATAAAATTAGGATATATAGGAGCCCAATCCATGAATAAAATAACTCAAAAACAATGAAAATGTGGTCCAGCAATGGAATTCTACCCAATGGAAGTCCCGCTCAAAATAAAGGGATCAATTCTGGAACCACCACTACCTAGCACATGCTCACGACACCCAGCATCATCAATATGTTCCCCTATTGCACCAGATGTACCACTGAGGCTGTATAGAACCTAAAACCTTGTCGACTGGAGAATCCTAAATCCTCTAATTAATAGAAGGGGAACTCTTGAACCTAGAAGTTGTTGAAGCGATCGACACACCTTGATCCCCACAGGTAGCCACTAGACAATCATGTGTATTACAGAAAAAAGGATTACAAACTGATATAATTAATTTTCCATCACCACCTATAATATATTGATATAATTATCGATTTATCATTTTTTTATTCTAATTACTTAACTATAGTCCAAGGATGATAAAATCAATTATACATTCTTATCGTCCAATGAATTAGAAAACTATAGTGTCACTTCTGTGTTGGTATTGACTACCACCTCTACTTAGTGATGAGAACTGATTATCATTTAATTTTTCATTTAATGGTGATTAGGATATATTTAATGAATATAAATGATAATTAATATAATATTGGTTATGAAAATTTGAAACATTATTCACCCATTTAATGTTCCATTTTATTGAAAAATATTAAAGGGATTCATGTGTACGTAAAACATAATACCTCTGCAAATGGTGTATCTCATTTTGTTATATATATTATTTATTGACGTTAGTTAACACATATTTAATAATTATATATGATTTATATTCCACAATTTAATTTTTTATCTACATTTCTTATGATTACCTTCCCAATGAATAAATTTGATGATCAATATTTCTTGAAAATAAAAATATTCTTATCATATATATCATTTTAAAGAACACATGTTTCCACCCGTTATATACAATTTATGAAAACATTAGACCAAAAGAATGTTTATAAAGAAACACAACATCAGTTATCTATTCGGTCAGAATAAATTTTTCTTTCAAATGAATTTTAAAAAACCCTTGAAAATATTTTAACATTTTTTTAACAGTTTATTTATTAAAATTTTTGTATTCAAAAATTGAAAAGTATAAATAATCTTCTGGTCATTTAAAAAACATAAATTTTCAATTTTTTTAAAATAATTTGAATTAAAACTCTTTATTAACAAGTATGAAATGAAATATTTTCATATCACGATGAACACTTCATGTTATAAATCATACATTATAATTTTCAATATTTATTTTTATATAAGAGGATATGGACAATACTTTGTGATGTGTCGGTATTAATAAATTTATTTTCAATTTTTATGGTTATATTCATCAGTGATGTTTAGAACTATCTCTTTAAGGAATCGTAATTTTTCAAAATTATCAATCATTTTTCTACTTATTCCTTTTATGGGATTTTTTTAATTATAACATATGTTTAATTTCTTAAAATAGTTTATGATAAATCTGATAGGACATGTACTATGTTAAGACCATTCATATTACTCTAAATATATTATGATTATGTTAATTGATATGTTTAAGTATTAAAAATTCTCCATATAGTTTTTAATATGAATGTTTATGGTGATTATTTTTACCCTATATTATATAATGTATGTATTGGACATTATTCGTGATTGGAGAGTACCTCAATAGCCTGCATGATGCACCATTTTGTATCATGAGAAAAACTATCTTGGGCATTTGGTTTAGGCCATACCTGTTTATATTAGATGTATTTAAAACAATTCCTTTATGATTCTTACATGAATATTAATGTTATAAAATTACTTATTTAAATATTAGTTTCGGATGTCACATGTAATTAATATATTAGTTAAAATATCAGTTGTTAGGTTTAATGAGCATGTGATTAATAATTTGAAATTATCTAATAATTATTTACTTATTTCATATTGTTCCTAATGTTAATTTTGTTAATGAAATGGAATGTTTTTCAATTACATACAAATAATTTATTATTATTACATATTTATTCATGATAGATTCCCTTATATTCACACCCATAAAGAGCGTCTAATCTCATAAATATATTACGATTCCTTTCCTAAGAATATAAGTCTGTGTTTTATGATTTATGTGAATAGATATAATAAAGATAGTAATTGTGTTCTATTACAATATTATATTCTATATATTGTGTTTTCTATTTTAATGTGAGATTCAAGTATAAATATAGTTTTCTAAGACTACCAGACTCTTTGGTACTTTTGGATGCATTTAATTTTATCTACAAATAAGGTAACAAATAACTACAAACTCTAGAATGTTAAGGTTGGGGGCTTGAAGTTGTTATTGTTGAACCCTCTGAATTTAGTGGCTTTATTGTGTTTTGATAATCCCAACCATTCATTATTTATATCTCGATTATGCTTAATAGATTCCAAATATACTTTAGTATATGTTGTTACTTTCATTATGTTTAAATTAATTCATTTGAATTATCATATATATGTTTACTATGACTTAACTCATTCTTCCAAGTGAATGCTTAAACAGTTTTCAGCTACCCTTACAAACTAGCTACCGATAGAGAACAGTAGCCACCGTTATGGATTAAAGCTATCGATACCACCGTGTTGGATTAGAGCTACCGATATAGAACAGAGCTACCAATACGGAGTTCACCAATACATCAAGTTCACCGGTACTAAAAGATCAAATGAGTCACCGAATATGTCTTACCGATGATGATCAAATGAGTCACTGAAGATGTCTCACCGATGCTGATCAAATGAGTCACAGAAGATGTCGCACTGATGCTGATCAAATGAGTCACCGATGATGTCCCACCGATGCTGATCAAATGAGTTACTGAAGATGTCTCACCGATGCTGATCAAATGAGTCACTGAAGATGTCTCACCGATGCTGATCAAATGAGTCACCGAAAATGTCTCACCGATGCTGATCAAATGAGTTACCGAAGATGTCTCACCGATGCTGATCAAATGAGTCACTGAAGATGACTCACCAATGCTGATCAAATGAGTCACCAAAGATGTCTCACCGATGCTGATGACCCACTGATCACTTGACACACTGATAGTCATAAACAACTGTTTGAATTTTATTATCTGTATTTAATCTAAACAATGATCATATTAGGAATATTTTAAAATGCTATGTCATTTTTTAATGTGTGTTGTTGGATGTCAGGGAACCGTACCTCGTACCTGCAAAAAGTAAATCATCTTTTTCCGGAGCACGTGGTTTAAATAAAGGAAGGATGTGCTACTACAAAAGAGATGAATACAGATACCGATAGAACATAGGGGGTGTGCGAGACATAGAGGAATACACAGAGAGAGATACATATACCACAATTTGTGCTGGAAGAACAACTAAGTGTGAATGCAAAGAGACTACCGAACTTACACAAGGAACTCATTCATCACTACTCACCAGTGAAGAGCAGAGAAAGTGAACATAACACAAGAGCTTCATCGACTGTCTCTACACCTGGAAATCAAGGAAACAGATGATACTCTGTTTTTCCAAACAAAACCTAGAAGAGGACTCAAAGTGATTTCTGATCAATCAAAGGAATCAAGAACTGCACGACAATCACTAGAGCCATTCCCAAACTCTAAAAATTTGCTCTGTGATTTATCTTTTTACATATCCAGTAGTGTGTATTATATGCTGCAGTTTCACATACACTGTCTCTTGTACTCTAACTGGATGATTTTTAAATCCTCACTCACCTCTCTTACATATTTTATTTCCCACTGAGATAGTGGTAGAGGTCGTGTGACCTGGACAACCGGTTGCTGTTGTTTTTGTTCCCACGGATAACAGTGGTAGAGGTCTTGGACCTGGACAGTTGTATACTGTTCTTTATCCTCAATCCAGGGTGTGGATACCTTTTATATAATGTTTTGAGAGGACTAAGTCTCAGCTTGAGACTGAACCTCTTGGTTATATCTGTTGTGCTATATCATTCAAAGTTATTCTTTTATTCCGCTGCTAATCTCTTTATAACCAAAAATGTTTTCAAGTCACTTAGATAATTAAATTCGCAAGTGTTTATATCAGTTGTAATACAGTAAGTTGGTTTCAAAAGTTAACCAAACATTCTGTTTTGATTAACTGGGAAATAATCAATCCCTTGAGAACCCAACCGAATGCTCACTTTGATATAAATTAACTATAGTTTAATTCAGTATTTTTTTGGGGGTTCTTAAGACAAAGTTTTTAAAACAGAAATTTTAATTATAACTCAATTTACCCCCCTCTTGAGTATCCACTCTGACAAACATTTGGAATCAGAGGGTAGTTTAAAATATTTTGTACTCTGTTTTTCAACTGTGATTTTAGGTGTATTTTAAAGTTCTTAAAATTTCTATTATTTCTAAATTTTTATCTCTTTAAAATATTTTCTTTAATTTAGTTATCATGGACAATAGAGTTGAAGGTGTTGCTACCAATAGAACACCATTTTTCAATGGCACCAACTATGCTCAGTGGAAAATCAAGATGAAAATTCATTTAGAGAGCATGGGTTTTGATATTTGGACTGCTATAGAATCTGAATACAAAATACCAACTACTGTTATAACTACTTGGAATGAAGCTACTAAGACAGCCTACAATAATAATTTTAAAGCTATGAATGCTTTGTACTTTGCTTTAGGAGATGAGGAATTTAATAGAATATCTTCTTGTAAAACTGCTTATGAAATTTGGGATACCTTAGTTGTTTCTCATGAAGGAACAACTAATGTTAAGGAGATAAGATTGAATACCTATACTATTAAGTATGGTACTTTTAAGATGAATCTTGATGAACCCATTTTTGATATGTATCTCAGGTTCAATGAAATTGTAAACATAATGACTTCTCTGGGAAAGGATGTTCCAGCAAAGGAACAAATCATGAAAATTTTAAGATGTCTACCTGAAAGATGGAGAGGAACCTCTGTCTCCATAGAGAATCGTGTGACATTGGAGAACTGCCAGTCAATGAACTAAATGGAAAACTGATGATGTATGAAGAGGAACTCAAAGTGAACAAAAACGAAGATGATGAACCTAGAAGGAAGTCAGTTTCCTTCAAAACTGCAACCTCAAAGAATAAGGATAAGGAAAAGCTTCAAGCTATGAATGAAAGTTCAAGCTATGAAGACAGTGAGAGTGATTCTGACAGTGATACTGAGATGGCTCACATTTCCAGAAGATTTAAAATGTTTTATAGGAAGAAGAAGTTTTTCAGAAAGTCAAACTACAAAGGTAAGTATGATAACAAAGGACATTGGAAAAAGGATTGGAAGAAACCGGATAAATCATATGAAGTTGTCTGTTATGAGTGCAAAAGGAAAGGACACATAAAAGCATACTGTCCAAAGCTTAAATACAAGAAGAAGTATGAATACATGGATAAAAAGTATAAGAAAGCCATGAAGGCTACTTGGAGTGCTTCTGAGGATAGTTCTAGTGAATCTGATGTTTATGAAACTGAACACAAAAACAAGGCGAACATGTGTTTTATGACAAACACTTCTGAGGTTACTTCAGAAACTCCGGATTCTAATTCATATTATTCTGGATATGATTCTGACTCTGATAACATGTCTAAATCTGAACTGTTTGAATATTGTGATTTGTTAGAAGAAACTTGTAATGAGCTGAAATACAAATACAAAGGTTTAAAGAAATAAAATGCTTTAACTGTTAAACATAAATATGATATTGATATTGAAATGGAAAAGAATGCTCAGGTGATTAAAGAAAACACTAAACTAAAATTATCTAATGAGCAACTCAATAAAGACTTAGAGAAATTTACAAATTGTAAAGATACTCTTACTTAGATTCCAGGTAAACAAATAGAACCTAGATACACTACAGGTATAGGATACCAACCTGGACAAAGGAAAATTACCCAAACTAGATTCATTCCTAAATCTGGAAAGAATGTAGCTAGCTCTGGAACTTCATATGCTTCAACGATTTATATTCATAGTTATGGATCTAATAAGGTTTATCTTTCAAAATCTGTTGATTCTATAAATTTTATGAGACCCATTAGACAAATATGGGTACCTAAAGTGTTATTGGATAACCTGTCAGGGACCCAATAAAATCTGGGTACCAAAATCATTTCATGTTTAAATCTGTTTTGTAGGAAACCTGCTTAAGGAGCTCATGTAAAAAAGACTTGGTACTTGGATAGTGGATGTTCAAGACACAAGTCAGGATAATTCTCATGCTTTAATAGATTAGTCAGAGTTGATAGAGGGTTTTTCACTTTTGGTGATAACTCGAAAGGAAAAATCATCGGCTTAGGCCAGATTGGTATCACTGACTCAGTATTGATTTCTAATGTTCTATTTGTTGATGGACTTAAATACAATTTATTAAGTATTTCTCAGTTATTTGAGGATGGGTTCTATCTTAAATTTGAAAATGATTCTTGCTATGTTTTTAAGTCTAAAAATGTTTTAGTATTTTCTGCATTGAGAAATGAAAATGTTTATGCTGTTGATTTAAATTCTTAAGCTAAGAAAAATATTACTTGTTTAAATTCTTTTCATAAATAGTCTTGGCTTTGGCACAGAAGATTAGGACACTGAAATGTGCATTCACTTAGAAAAATTTCTAGGAAAAACTTAGTTAAAGACCTACCCAAACTTGAATTTCCAGCAGACAATGTTTGTAATCCTTGTCAAAAGGGAATGAAACATAAAGTTTCTTTTAAATAAAAGATAGAAGTTTAATCTTCTCAACCTCTCGAGTTGGTTCACATGGATTTATTTGGACCTTCTATAATTTCTAATTTAAATGGCAAGAATTATGTCTATGTTCTTGTAGATGACTATTCTAGATATACTTTGATATATTTTCTAGCTCAAAAAAGTGAAGCTTGTTCTTGCTTTGTAAAATATTCCAAGTCTGTAGAGAACCTTAGTGGACTTATGATTAAAACTCTAAGAAGTGATCATGGCCGTGAGTTTGAAAATCATGAGTTTGAATCATACTGCTCACACAATGGATATAATCACAATTTCTCTGCCCCTAGGACTCCGCACCAAAATGTTGTAGAAGAAAGAAGGAATAGAACCCTGTAAGAAATTGCTAGAACCATGCTTAATGAGTATGACCTACCTGTTTACTTTTGGGCTGAAGCTGTAAATACAGCTTGTTATGTTATTAATAGAGTCTTGATTAGACCTATTCATAAGAGGACCCCTTATGAGTTGTGGAACCATAGGAAACCTAAGGTTAACTACTTCAATGTGTTTGGCTACAAAGTCTTTATTCTTAAAAGTAAAGACAATCTCAACAAATTTTCATCCAATAGTGACGAAAGAATTTTCCTAGGTTACTCTGCATCTAGTAAAGCCTATAGAGTTTTTAATAAGAGATCCAGATGTGTTCAATAATCTATTCACATCTAGTTTTATGAAACTGATGCACATGAACCTAAGACCTCTCTGGAAAATCTTGAAGATGATCTCTCTGGTTTGAACCTTAATGATAAAAACAGTGGACCTGTAGTTAAAACATCCAGTTCTAGAAATTTTCCAGACCCTGCTTCTGATGAACCTCAACCTGTAGAGGAACCTGAAATCTCTAGCCCTACCTTTTCAAGACTAACTAGAATTCTGAAGAATCATCCTCTAGATGTTGTTGTAGGAAATCATGATAGAGGAACACAGACTAGAGATTCTCTTAGAAATCAGGTTGAACATCAAGCTTCTCTTTCATATATATAACCTAAAAATTTCAATGATGCTATCAATGATGAATTTTGGGTAATAGCTATGCTAGAGGAACTAAATCAATATGAATGAAACAATGTCTGGAGATTAGTGGAAATACCTAAGGACACTATCACCATAGGCACAAAATGGGTGTTTAGAAACAAAGATGAAGAATCTCGAAACAACATTAGAAACAAATCTAGGCTAGTTGCACAAGGTTACAATCAAGAAGAACAGATTGACTATGAAGAATCCTTTGCACCTGTAGCTAGATTAGAGGCTATTAGGATCTTACTTGCTTATGCATCACATCTGAATTTCAAGTTATTTCAAATGGATGTGAAAATATATTTTTTAAATGGTTTTATTATTGAATATGTTTTTGTAGAACAACCACCTGGTATCACAAATCCTCATTTTCAAAATAATGTCTTTAAACTTTCTAAAGCATTATACGGTATAAAACAAGCTCCAAGAGCTTGGTATGAAAGACATTCAAACTTTCTTATTTCAAAAGGATTTTCAAAAGGAATTGTTGATCCCACTCATTTTATAAAAAGGATTTCAAAAGATATGTTAATTGTACAAATCTATGTTGATGATATTATTTTTGGATTTTCTAAAAATTCATTATGTACTGAATTTTCACAGGTTATGAAAAATGAGTTTGAAATGAGCTTAATGGGAGAGCTTAAGTATTTTCTTGGATTTCAAATCTTTCAAACTAAAGATGGTATTATTCTAAATCAAAGTAAATATACTAAATATTTGTTAAAACGTTTTGGTCTAGATAGTATTAAGGAAAGTGATATACCTATGAGTACCACCTATAAATTGGATATTGATGAAACCGGTAAACCAGTTGATCAAACTAATTATAGAGGTATGATTGGGAGTTTACATTATCTTACTGCTAGTCGACCAGATATTATGTTCAATGTATGTATGTGTGCTAGATTTCAGGCTAATCCTAAAGAGTCACACTTACTTGCTGTTAAAAGGATCTTTAAATATCTTATGTGTACTATGAATTTAGGTTTTTTATCCAAAAGGACAATCATTTGAATTAACAAGTTATTCAGATGCTGATTTTTCTGGCTGTATGTTAGATAGGAAGAGCACATCTGGAACATGTCACTTACTTGGAAAATCCCTAGTATCATGGTGTAGTAAGAAACATAACTTAGTTTCATTGTCTACTACTGAAGCAGTATACATCGCTACTGGTAGTTGCTGTGCACAGATTCTGTGGATGAAACACACACTACTGGATTATGGATTTGATTTTAATCATGTTTCATTCAACTATGACCCCACTAGTGCTATTAATATCTCTAATAACCATGTGTATCACTCTATAACTAAACATATTGATGTTATACACCATTTTCTAAGAGATCATTATCAATGAGGTGATAGAAAACTTTAGTTTATAGGCACTGAGCATCAATTAGCTGATATTTTCACTAAGCCGTTAAGTTCAGAAAGATTAAGTTTCATCTGACTTGAATTAAGAATGATAACTTACCCTTGAAACCGTTAGATAATCCTCACCGTTAGAAAACCTAACCGTTAGAAAACCTCACCATTATAAAACCTCACCGTTAGAGAAACCTCACTATTAGAGAGACCTCAACGTTCGGGGGACCTCACTGTTAGGAAGACCTTACCATTAGAAGACTTTACCGGTACATTTGCGCGCTGTATTATTCTGTAAATCCGAGTCATCGAACCGTTGTTTATTTCATTTATGATTTATGTGATTTATTAATCATAAATGATATTAATACTCGAACTAGACTCACTCAATCTCACCGCGAACCTCTCTGCTCGAATTCTCCTAAACCTAAACCTATCGACCTTCAGAACCCTAACCACAAATCCATAATTCATCACGTCAATAGACCTCAGATAACTGATGGAAGTGAAGCGCCGGCACGAAGAGACAAAAATTATCTAGTACTGATGCCAGTGGAAGTGGCAATGGAAGTGTAGCTCAGAGAAGACCGGTAAACCTGCACCTATCGAAGCATGCGATTGTTGTTGAAAAAGAGGTGTGTACAGAATGGCTGATGGAAATAAAGTTGTTAGTTCTTATGGTTTTACTAGAACAAGGTTGGATAGAATGCTTCGCGAACAACAATGGAACTTATTATCCAGGACTGGTGAAACAATTCTACGAATTCGTTCATTTTGAAAAGTCTGAAGAAGAAAGCAGAATGGTTTTTGTGGTAAATGGTCATGAAGTAACTTTTACATCAGAAGAATGGGCTGAGAACCTGAGATTTCCTTATGAGGGAGATTTTTCTTATTATTCCAAGTCTGTATCTTCGACCAGTTATGTGTTTCAATATGAAGATGCTTTGCTGGAACTCATAGGGAATGGGACTCCTAGAATGGTGATTGCTGCAGAGATGTTAGGAGAAGGTAAGCTGTTTTTTAAATTTATTCAGCAGGTTGTTAGTATGAGAAGAGGAGATTTTTCCACATTGATTTTCCAAGACATATATCTGTTACATTTGCTGAAGCACAGTGTGAGAATCAATCTATGTTGATTGATTATGGTTCATGTGGAAGAGATGACTAGAACGAAGTCAAAATCAAATGCCTTGTTTTTCTCAAATCTAATTTCTGTGATGCTGAAAGTGAAGGAGATAGTTGGACCTCAGGATGAGTTGGTAGTGGTTAAGGATAACTTCTATATTACAAGAACTATCTGTAAATACATAAAAGTCAGCTGGAATCCTTGTAAGAAATCATGGGTGAATGATGATGGAAAAGTTTATGACAAGTTCACTCCTGTGGATCATCCCTCTAGACCAAAGGATGTGAGAGATCTTGGTCTTGGACCAGATGAGCCCGAACCGGTCTACAGTGATGATGAAGCTGAGGAGGAAGAGACATCAGTAGAGGAAGGAGGAGATCCAGACTTACCCCCTAGTCTTGTGCATCAAGTTATTTCTTATGGAGCAGCTAGCCCTCCAAAAGAACTACCAATGAGAGAAACTGCCTTAAAGGACAATGATACAGAGACTACAGAAGAAGAAGAAGAAGTATGACAGTATGTTGTCAAGGATACCTCTGAGGAGGATGAGACAACCGAATCTGATCATAATATTAATGGAGAAAAGGAGGATGATGGTGAAGCGGATGATGTGGAAAATGTTGAAAAAGAGCTCAGTTTGAGTCCTATAATTGTCAATACAGTCAGGATAGTGGCTGATCAGGAATACATAGTAGCAACACCTGTTAATGAGAGGGTCATAAATGACTCAGATCAAATGGCTATTGAATATGCTATGGTTGTAGAGGATATTGCAGAATTACCTCAGGAAGAACAGTTGGAAGAGATACCTCAGGAGAATGTTCCAAGTGAGGGAGAGAATCTTGGCTCAGTATCAGTATTATATGACATTGAAGGTTGGACATCAGATCTCAGATATATGATTCATGGACTTTATTATGGAGATTAGGATGAGGAGGACCAACCCCAAAAAAGAATCAGTTACCTTACCCACTGTGGCTAAAAATGTGGCAACCAAGGAGGACCTTACATCTTTAAAAGCCGAATTGATAGAAACAATAAGAGAATCAGTGGCAGATATGTAGAAAAGTTTGGTTGAAGAGATGAAAAGTGTGGAAAAATCCCTTGAGTTATCCATTTGATATAGTGTGTCTATCCTGTGAAGGAAATGGTGGATGAACTTAAGGTGTGCCACACTCAGATTGAGAGTCGGACAGGAGCTGTAGTTGATCTTAGACAATCAATTGCTTCATTCAATGCTTTGAACAGTTCTCAAACCCAAGTAAACACTGAAATTCATTATATCAAAGAAGTGTTCAATCAATTTTTGGAAGTTTTTGAGGCCTTTAAGAAGTCAGTCAAAGAACATCTGAACAGTCAGGATGAACTTGTTCAGAAGGTGGTCAGTAGCCTGACTCAATCTTTCAAAGAAACAATGGCCTTCTCAATGAAACCTCTTCCCTCAACTAGCTCCAGTGTGAACCTTGACCAGATCCGCACTATTACTCAGGAAGAATTGGCTAAGGCTAGTCCCGGGGGTGTATTAGATACCCAGATTCTTGCTACCTCTAGGGAAGTTAGTAGTTTTGTTTGTGATCACCTGCACGCAGCTACTGCTTCTCAAGAGGCAATCAAGAATAAGGTGGATGCTTATTTTGAAAAGGTTTATACTAAGCACCAAATGACAAACCATTTCAATATTTTGATTGAGAATATGAATTTACCTCTAGTTACCCAAGCCTTCAGAGAACAGGTTAGTAAGCTCAGGGAGCTTACTCCTGCCTTGGAAAAATCTATTGAGAATAGAGATGATTTTGTATCTGCTATGGAGATAGGTGGAAGCATCATCATGGATTTCAGGAATCTCTTGCTACCATTCCTACATATGGATTCTTGGCCAGTTATTGTACCACCTGCCCTTCCACTATCTGCCTCTAGGAGTACTCCTCAACAGACTCCAGTTCAAGCCATCACGAGCCTGAAACTGATGATCTCTCGGAGGAGCTCAGATTACAGATCTGGTACTGTATCAGTTGCTGATCCACCAGTGGTTCTTTCCGGAATTCCCAAGCCTGCTGACTCTATCTCTAAACCCTCTGCTAATCCCAAGGGAAAGACACCTGTTCAGGAGGATGGTTGAGTGCTTCTAGCTCCATTTTTGATGGGATTCATTGTATTTTTTTACTTTTCTTATTTTCCCAATGTATCTTTTTCTTATCAATCACATACTCCATTCGTCTCTTCATAGTCTATTTTACTCTGTCTATTTTCTTTCCTAGTCCGTCTCTTTTCTATGATACCCTCCTTTTTGTTAATCACAAACGGGGAGAAATTATTGGAAACCTGTCCCTAGAGAAATTGATATGGGGAGAAAATCACTACTTTGGAGGAAAATATTGTAGTCAAATTGATAGGGGGAGGAATATGCGAATATTTTCAAACTAAAGAATCTTGTTTGTTTTTTTCCCTCTTATACTACATTATTTCTTGATATATTACTGTTTTCATATTTTTCCTCTGATACTATTTTATTTTTGATATTAATTTCTGATATTTTTCTTCTGATACTATACTGTTGGTATCATACATTGTTATATTTTTTTCCTCTGATATTACATTACTTTTGGCATAAGATGTGATTATCAAAAAGGGGGAGATTGTTGAACCCACTGGAATTATGTGCCATTATTGTGTTTTGATAATCCCAACCATACTTTCTTTATATCTTGATTATTATTAATACATTCCAAATATACTTTAGTATATGTTGTTACTTTCATTATGTTTAAATTAAGTCTTTTGAATTATCAGATATATGTTTACTATGACTTAACTCATTCTTCCAAGTGAATGCTCAAACAGTTTTCAACAACCGTTACAAACTAGCTACCGATAGAGAACAGTAGCCACCGTTATGGATTAGATCTACTGATACCACCGTCTTGGATTTGAGCTACCGATATCAAATAGAGCTACCGATACGGGGTTCATTGATACATAAAGTTCAACGATACTCAAAGATCAAATGAGTCACCGAAGATGTCTCACCGATGCTGATCAAATGAGTCACTGAAGATGTCTCACCGATGCTGATCAAATGAGTCACCGAAGATGTCTCACCGATGCTGATCAAATGAGTCACCGAAGATGTCTCACTGATGCTGATCAAATGAGTCACCGAAGATGTCTCACTGATTTTGATCAAATGAGTCACCGAAGATGTCTCACTGATGCTGATCAAATGATTCACTGAAGATGTCTCACTGATGCTAATTAAATGAGTCACCGATGATGTCTCACCAATGCTGATCAAATGAGTCACCAAAGATGTCTCACCAATTCTAATGACCCACCGATCACTTGACACACTGATAGTCGTAAACAACTATTTAAATGTCTTTATCATTTCTTAATCTAACCAATGGTCATATTAGGAATATTTTAAAATGCTCTATCATTTATTTAATGTGTGTTTTTGGTTGTCAGGGAACCGTACCTCGTACCTGCAAAAATAAATCATATTTTTCCAGAGCACATGGTTTAACTAAAGGAAGGATGTGCTACTACAAAAGAGACGAATACAGATATAGACAGAACATAGGGGGTGTGCGAGACATAGACGAATACACAGAGAGAGATACTTATACCATGAGGTGTGCTGGAAGAACAACTAAGTGTGAATGCAAAGAGACTACCGAACTTACACGAGGAACTCATTCATCACTACTCACCAGTGAAGAGATGAGAATGTGAACATAACACAAGAGCTTCATAGACAGTCTCTACACCTGGAAATCAAGGAAACAGAAGATACTCTGTTTTTTCAGACAAAAACCAGAAGTGGACTCAGAGTGATTTCCGATCAATCAAAGGAGTCCAAAACTGCACGACAATCACTATATCCATTCCCAAACTCTAAACATTTTCTCTCTAATTTATCTTTTTACATATCGAGCAATGTGTATTATATGCTGCATTTTTACACACACTGTCTCCTGTACTCTAACTGGAGGATTTGTAAATCCTCACTCACCTCTCTTACATATTGTATTTCCCACTAAGATAGTGGTAGAGGTCGTGTGACCTGGACAGCTGGTTGCGTTTGTTTTTGTTCCCACAGATAACAGTGGTAGAGGTCTTGGACCTGGACAGTTTTATACTGTTGTTTATCCCCAATCTAGGGTGTGGATCACTTTTATATAAAGTTTTTAGAGGACTAAGTCTCAGCTTGAGACTGAACCTCTTGGTTATATCTGTTGTGCTATATCTTTCAAAGTTATTCTTTTATTCTGCTTATATTCTATTTAAAACCAAAACTGTTTTAAAGTCACTTTGATAATTAAATTCACAAGTGTTTATATCAGTTGTAAATCAGTAAGTTGGTTTCAAAAGTTAACAAAACATTCTATTTTGATTAACTGGGAAATAATCAATCCCTTGAAAACCCACCTGAACCTTTACTTTGATATAAATTCACTACAGTTTAATTTAGTATTTTATTTGGGGGTTCTTAAGAAAAAGTTTTTAAAAGAGAAATTTCAATTGGAACTCAATTCACCCCCCTCTTGAGTATCCACTCCGACCAACAGCTACCATAGGAAAATTATTATATACATGGGTTCTATATTTAATGAAAAAATATATTATATAACAAAACATTATGACTAACCTAGTGGATAATCTATGTAAATGATAACATAATAGTGTTTTTGTATGATATATATAGTTTGGATTATCTTTAAATTCATCATTGTATTGATATTAAATTTTAAGTGGTTCTATAAGAAATATAATCATTGTTAGAAACTATGAAAATTTAATATTGGGAATGACTATAATATTACACTGTATACAAAAAAATAGCATTTCTAAACAACTAGTTTAAAACATCCCTAGGATATTCTTGGATAATTAATAATTTATTTTTGATCCACCTTGAATATTTAAGCAGATGATAACCTTGAATGAATTATTTTACTAATAATGTGTTATTTTGAAAAGTTAGTAACCTCATTTAGACATCTTATAAAATTTTCTTTATTAATTTTTTATTTTACAGTATGATTTGTGTTTCTTACATTATTATTATTTTTTATTCAATGGATGGAACAAAAAATAATTGGTTTAATGTTAATTGTGATTGAAAATATTTACATTACAAAAAAATATAATTATTAAAATAGTCATTTATATTATCATTTACCTAATTATTTTTCACAATATAATATTTATAAAGTGAAACATAACTAATTCTAAAAAAATAATAATAGAGTTTACTGAGAGCTCAAGTGATGGACACAATAAAAGAAAATATGATTTAGTTTAATATATGTCAAGAAAGATATAGTAATAACTAAAATGAATGTCTCAAAGAAAATAACACATTTTTTATGTTGGGAGAATATGTTCACTAGGATGTCAAATGATGAGGTATACGGGGATGTTAAGATAATACAATGGGTGGAATTTAAATTCATTATATGTTATTATCAATAGAAGAACATTTTAAATGTAGGATGTATATTAAATATGAACATTTTTTTCCTAGGGAAAAAATATATAATCGTCAAATATTTTTTATATGAGTAATGATTTTTTAGTTGAAGAGGAAGAGACTATGAATGGAATATGAAAGTAGTGAAGTGTTATGAAATAACTCGATGAAGCCTCGATAATCGTGTATTAGATTTGTGGAATGATTATTGTGTTTATTTATTGGGATTTAATAATTTTCTTTAGTATAGATATTTTTTCTATGATAATTTCATTATATGATTCATGAAATCAGTAATGATTTTAGTATATTAGTATTTATATATGATTTTTAAACCATATGTCTAATGGTACCATGAAATATAATTTAGTGGGATGTTGATATTTTTTGGAAAATACACGATTGAGATATGATAACACATAATATGTGTTCTATGATTAGATAATAATTTCATTGATATGATTACGAGATAGTATTGGGGAACTTGAAATTAGTGACTAATTTAATGGGTTCGGTTATCTTTTCTATTTTATAAAAAGTTTTAAATTTATTGAAAATATTCAATAATATGATATATTATTTTTGGAATCCTTTACAGTTTCAATATGGTATTATGGTGATGAAGGTATTATCATTTTACGCATGGGAAATATGGAGGTACGTTAGGATCCATGGGGAAATAAATGTCATGTTTTTTTAAATTTAGTGGGCATCATTTTAAATTTTAGGACATTGAAATCATTCAGATATATGTTGGATGACTCATAAGGATGACTAATTGTTAGATTGATTAATCTGAACATTCAAGTTATTTTTGAGGAACTAAAATTCTATCTAATATTATATAATTTTTTATATCCATTTTTCTGTTATAATAAATCTACAGAAACGATGAAAAAAATCTCATATATTTTTGGATATTTTGATGTGATAAAATTAAATTTTAGGTATTTATGAAAAAAACTCATATATAATATTAATTTTTTTGAGAACAAAATTATTTGTAAATTTATCAAAAAATATGATGATTTATATATAATATATAAAGTAATTAAAATTTTTGGGTTTATATCAATATAAAAAAATAATCTAGCAACATAAGTAAAAAATTATATTGACACAAATATGTTATCTTAATATCTTAATATTGGTTTAATCTGGTGGGATTTTTTCTAATAATCAGTTTATGGATTTTTAATCATTAAATTTCTAAAGATTTTTAAATTTTTTTATCAATTATCTCTATCAATATACATAATTATTTATTCTTTTCTTCAACGTCCATATTTTCGCTTCCCAATAATGTTATCCTATATGGAAACCGTGTAATGTGTTATAATATATATAATTTATATTTCAAGTTTACTATTTTAATAGGAAGATTTATTAACTATTTTCATGATGTGGGTTTCCAAAAAATGAATTATCAGATGGTAATCCCATGGATTCTGAACACGTGTACAAATTTTTAGGATAATGATTATTAATATTGGGGATAATGCAACTCCTAAACATTTAGAAAGAGGAAAATTTGGTTTTATTGATTCTATGAAATGTAAAATTAAGACTATATGAGAATGTCACTCCAGGAGAAATAATGATATACTTTTTTTAAATATATTCAAACACCTTAATAACACATTAAACAGACACCTTGAGTCTAAATGAACCATTATAGAGTGTCACAATGTATCCAATCCGTTAAATTGTAATATAAAAATTTTAATAAATAAATTATGATAATTATATATTTTATATATTTATAAGCTAAATAATCTGGTTATCAATTGATAATAAATAAAATAAAAATCATTTTAAAGGGAAATATATATTTTTTGAAAAACAAGATTTATCAAAAAAATAGTTTCATTGTGTTTCGTACATATATTTTAAAAATTATAATCACCACTTATGGAAAATTTATTGTTATATAATAAAAATAATTTTTGAAATCATAATGTAATAATTATCTTATATTTACTTTAATATAGTTTCCTAAAGGATTACTTTTCTCATTAATAGTTTAAAATACACGTTTGTAAAGGTAATAAATGATTTAAATTGAATAATTTAAAGTCATACATTAAATTAAAAATAATTAATAACAAAATTATTCCAATTATTATATAATTAATACAATTTTGTTTATTTTATAATATTTAATATTTATTTATTATATAAAAATGTTTTAATATTTTGAATTGTTTCTCATTGGAAGTTGATTTTCATCATTTAAAAAGGATATTTTTTAAATACAATTTTCCAAATAATATAATGTATTAATGAAAAATCAATTCAATATTTTTAATTAAAATAATTAATATTATATATTAACATCACCCTAATTATTTCTCAAAATTAATAGAAACAGTTGTGATAATTGAATATTGTGGTTAAGGGAAAAAATATTTTTCATGCAGTTAAACTAAAAGGTACTGATATGTTTTCTTGAATAAAATTGTCTAAATCCTAATTCATTGAATCTTTTTCTATTTTATCTTCTTCCATGTTATAATATATGTTCATTATTTAGTAGTTTTCTTTGGAATTTCTATTATTTTGGAATTATTTGGTAAATTTCAAATACATTTTATGTGGGTTCCTTAACCAACATATAAATGAGAATATTATCCACTAAATTCATCATTCCTCACCATCCATATATCTAAGCCAAAACTATAACAAATATAATCCAAATATCCTAATTATGTATCTATGTATATTTTACATTCCAAAATTCCAACCTTAATTAACTTAATAAGATACCAAAATGTTGATATTCTAAGATATAAAAATTTCTCTCAATATTTTTCTTTTATTTACTTCTTCTCATACCAAATTAAATAATATAATATTATATTAAATATTAGTAAATTAATTTTTATAAAAAATGATTTATTATTATGGTAATGGAATTACATTTATTCTTATGCCCATCAATCATATGGAGAACCAATTAATCGATCGTGTGTATGTGGTACCAACATGTTAAAAAAATTGTAATTTGATTTATATTAATGCACCTCATGGATACATATAATGATATAATTTTCATATATATTATATTTATGTAATTAATACATTTCATCAAATTTAATATATTTTCATCCTTTTTAACTTATAACCCTTTTGAAATATTTTAAAACCTTTATAATGAATATATATATATATTATATATTAATCATTCATATTAATAAAGAGACTATTTATCCATGATTAATATAAAAATATTGAAATTGATGAACTAAGTAATACATGGAAAATATATTAGTTGTCATAAAAAATTATGATTTTATGAAATAGTTATCAAAAAATACCTAAAAATATTTAAAATAAATCATATATAGTATAAAATATTAGATTATGTGGTTTTAATCTATTTATAAAATGCTTCATTTATAATAAATTTATATTAAAAATTTTTTGTATATATTATAAAGTAGGTAGAGTCAAATACATAAAATATCGAACGTGGGTTAAGTGTTTATAATCGAATTTTTACTTTGGTGAGACGCATGTAATATTTTCAATATAGTTATTTCATGTGATGTATACACTATACATTTAATATTTATTATTGGGAATAACATTATCTTAATAATATGTAATGTTTTATTTGAAGATATTTCATTCATGGGGAATATGAATCATAAGTTACCTTCCATGTAATGGTTTATGTTACCATTTTTTTGATCATGAGTATTTATGACTTTGTATGTAATGAGGAAATATAAATCACTATATAATATGAAACTATAAAAGTTCTTTCTCCCATGGTTATTTCTAGAGAATATACCTTTTCATCACATTTTCCTCTCTTCATGAACAGAATATACATAGAGAACCTTTTTAATGATAACTTATTTTATATCCCACAACGGTCTAAAACCCAATTTATTGATTATAAATGACATTGAAAAAAATATTAAATATCATTTTAACAATTTCCAAATGATTTATAATTTTGTTTACAATTTATTGGATTTTAATGAAATGTTTTATATATAATTAGATTATCAATTTCCAAAAAAGATAAGTCTTCACTTTTCACACAAAAAGGAGAATGTATTTTTTTCTTTTATTTATAATGATTTTTATGAATTTACAACTATTATGACAAATAAATATTTTATATCTTCAATTAAAAATTCAAAAATAATTTTTTAATAATTTTTTTACAATATTTTGTTAATTTATAGTTTATAGTGGTTTATTTTAAAAATTGAAGGATTATTTTCCTCATGTATTTTTTAATGAATTCATGTGAATATTTTGTTAATCAATATCAATAACCATTATTCTACTAATGCTCCACTTCATAAATATTTTTATTATACTAATATTATTATCTCAATATATTTTTATTTTATTTTCAACTAGAAGTGTACTGTGTTGATGCCATTCGTATTACAGTAGATGGATTGTGATTATGTTTATTTATCTGGTTAATGTTAATCACTTCGTATTATAGTTTTTTATATGTACAACATTATAAATTCCTTGATTATATGATTTGTTAATTATGTTTTCTGTGATTATTTTATTTTTTTGAATATATATAGTTATATTTTATGGTCATATTATTATTTATATGGTATTATTTCATCTTTATTAACTCATGAAAAATATTATTCTTCATGTCAGGTTATTTATTATTTGAAATGAATTTTGATTATCTACTAGGAAAAATTGATTATGCCTTATTTATTATTGATATGTTATACTGTATAGATAACCTTTTGGTGAATCTATGATCATCCCGTTATTTTGTTACCTTTCCCCTAGATGTAAAAAAGTTTTTTATGATTGGAGTGTATGAACATGCTAAAATAAAAAATGGAGTACTCAAATATTATACAGCATTTTGTTTTATATTTTTTATTATAAAGTGATATTTTTGTATGAATATAGTTTTCCAATAATATTAAATTTTTTTCTCCATTCAGATGTTGTGACTTTTATATTTCAAAATTTAAATAATTTCAACAACAACAATTGGATACTATGTATTAATTATTTACATTAGTAAATTAATATAATAATGCATTATTATAATAATTATATTTAGGTATGTTCATTTCTATTTATATGGTAGGATTCTAATATAATGATTAAGAAAAAAGTATAACGATTTTTTAATAATAATACTAACAACTTGAAATTTATATTGAATTTCACTATGGTAATTATGGGATTAGGATAAATAATTTTAAGTGACTAGTTATAAAGATCACATAATTTTACACCGTGAGAAAAATTACAGTTTTTTGGAATAAAATTAAATGTATATTTTATTCCCTAAGGATATAGTTTTTTCCCATATTAATATGTGATGAAAACTGTGGTTCAATGAATAAATAATATTTTCTATAATAGAATGAGAGTTTTGATGTTTTGATGTCACTAAAAGTGATATGTTATGGTGTATGTGGTGAGATAATAATTTGGAATCCTTTATATTTTAGTTGAACCCATGTTGTTGTCATTTTTATAGTCCAATGTCATTAGATTTATACATTTAACTATTTTTCCTATGTAACATCCATTCAACTATTTAATATATGACTTAATAATATATATAATATAACACCTCTTACAAACATTTTGGTGTGTTTTACTAAATTTATCCACTATTTAACCTATGTCATTATCTAGAAAATAGAAAATTTACATTTGAATTAAAAAATTTAATATATAGGAAAGGATTATTGAACTCTTTACTTATTGATAGAGTGATAATTAATTTTTATTAAAAGATTAAATATTATTTGAAAGTAACTTTTCAGAAGAAATAAATTTAATTTAGAATTTAAAAATACATAATATGAAAAACAATTCTCAAGAAATAATAATTTTATAATTATCATACTCATTATTATTAGTTATACTAAACATAAATGTTTACTCAAAAATAAAATATAATATATTACATAATACTGTCAATTTAATTTTAAATTTTAAATCTTATTTGATAAAACAATTTGTAATTTTCATTAAAATAATTTTTTAATATTAGGTTAAAACAATTTCTAATAAATTATCACTTTTGTTTCTATAAAATTATAGATATGTTTAAAAAACTCAACATATAATTTAGAAATGAATTATTTTATATTAAAAATAAATTTTTATTTTGAAAAGGTTTCAAAAACAATGAATTATTTACTGAATTAATATAATTAAATAAAATCAATGGTTTTATAAAAATAAATAACATTCTTTTTTAAATAAAATTATTTACCGAAAATCTCTTTAATTGAACAGAATATAATATTGGTATGGGATATAAAAAAGTTAATTACATTTTTAAAAAATCCAAATAATAAAATTTTATAAATTTAACATTTTAATGAAAATTTAATATATTTATTTATAAACGATATTTATCAACAAATGAATTCATAAAATATCAATGGTTCCTCATCATATTTTATCATTTATTAATTGATTATAACCATTTTCTTCAAGTGGTTATCTCATTCATGTATTTTCATTATAACAAGTATAACATCACCCATTTTAGCTCAGTAGTGAATCTAGAAAATGAAGTCAAATATAATGTAAATCTTCTGTATCCAAACCCCTAGGTCATTACATAATATCAGTTTGGGAATACCATTACTCCATATATCAATTATTTATGAATTATTGGTTAATATATTCTTTGAAAATCCACCTAGATTATATGTCATTTTTACAAAGTGAAATAATTAATCAACTATAATTTAATAATATTTCTTAAAAAATCAAATTATGTAATAGTATTTACCACTTTTTTCACATTTGAATAGTTCAAAGGATATAAGTGATCTAATTTAAGATTATTTGGGGAATACCATTTTTTATTGAGCTATTTTTCAAAAATAATATAGTGTAGTGTGTTAGTATAACTATTGTTGTCCTCCAATAATGACTAAAAATCCATTCATGATGTAATCTATTCAACTAATACATTTTTTAGTTGACAAATTATTATCTTACGAAAATTATTTATTCCACATATTATTTAAATTCGTCATTAATTTATATCTTTAGATATGCATGATTTTAGAATATGGTATATGTCTTAAAATAAAAATTTGATATAGATTCCATATTGAATATTCTGTCAATTCTTCCATTATTATATCTATTATAGGTGGTAATATCTATCCCCACCATCAACTTTCAAAATGAAGAAGTATATTTATAACAATTCTAGAGTTATTTTTCACTACTGGTGATCCTATAATTCAACTAGAATGAGGAGATCCCTAGGGGTAGGGGTGATGATAATATATAATCATTCAAATATTTCATATCCAAATGTAAGAATATAATTTATCATTATTTAAAATACTTTATAAATTTAAATCCATTATCACATGTCATGAATGACTCTTTGATTTAAAATAAAATTTTTATGTCATATCTCATTTGTAAAAATACATTCCCTCTCCATCTGAAGAGATATTATATGATATTTCATCGAGTTAGAATCCCTATCATTATGTCCTTTCATTATAACTACACACATATTTGAAATAATGAATAAAATAAAATATGGTTCTTTTAGAAATAATTATTTAAAACCTTTTATAACACATCAATATATTTGTATTATTTTTTTATTTAAATAAATACATTGTTCAATATGAGATTCATGTGCAACACCTAATCAAAATAAGTCCTGAAATGTTATATTAACATTATAATGAAATTATAAATTTATGAAATCATTTATAAAATATACTAATATCTATATATGACACCCTTAAATTCAATAATAATAACAATGTATTCAATAACACATGTGACATGCAACATCGACTGAAAATAATCCCAAAAATATATTTCATTAAATCTAATCTCCTTTATAGCATATGGAACATGAAACCCCAAGTATAAAGAAACTATAATATACTATTCCTTTATAAGATAGCCGTTAAATTATTATTTAATAATTTTACAATATAATTTACTAAAAATATGGCTATTTATTTATTAGTAATAATATGGAAATTATTTGAAAAAATATGATATTGTTTCAAAAAATGATTTCCTTTCCTAAAAATATTTTTTTCATGCTTTTGTAAAATAATTTAATATCAATTTTATCATATTTATAATATTTATAGGATAAAATAAAAATAATTTGATAAATTAGTATGTCAAAATCAACATAGTGTCATGTTTTTTATTTTTATCAAAATTTTTATCTTTCAATAAATATTAATAAATATAAACATTTAATTGAACATTTTCATTTTTATTAAAATATCGATAATGAAAAATTTAATTTAAAAATTTCATTAATGTATAATTAGGACAATAATAAATCAATTCATTCAATATATGTCATTTTAATTATTTATTAGTGATTTTTAATTTAAAACCCCTGTAATCTTTTGAAACTTTTATCATTGAAAACATGTTTTATCGGCATGTCTGTGGAATTAATTTTAAATTTTAATTTTACGCCATTGTGAATTTAATTTTTTAAAACAAATTCCATATTTTAAAAAAAATAATATACCTTATATTATAATTTCATCATTAATTTCTATTATTATGAATAGTAAAAAGAGTAATAATTATTTATCATGACTAAGGTAAAAAATGGATTTATTGAGGGATAAAATAGTTTATTCAGGGCTATAATGACCTAAAAACATGTTGAAATTATATATTATATAAATATATTGAATATATAATTTCTAATACTCAATGAAACATTGTTTTTTCCCTTATCTAATGTGAAAAATGTTGGTTCTTTTTTATTTTATCAAATTATAAGTGTACCACATATCTTACTTATTATTGATTTCCCCCTCATATATATTTTTCATACATTAAATCAATATTTAATCAGCCTGTCAATTCACAAAATACTTATCAACTTCACAAACTTCATCATAGATGCCTTATTTTGGGCATAAATCCAACTTAATTTGGATTTTTTTCAAAACCGTTACATTTTACCTGAAGATGTGGTTGCATTCATCAATGTGAATTTTTAATCTATTTATATCTCTAACTCCAATTGATATTATTAAAAGTTGATTATATTAAATCATATAATCATAAATATAATTATATTTTTAATAAAAATTTAATTAAATAGCTTTTCACTCATCCAATGTGTTTCGTAATCACCATTTGGGTGTACAGTGGATCACAGTCTCATGAAATGATGTCCCTAATTTTTTCCATTACTACCACAAAAGGATTTGTATCATAATGTACATAATTTCTTCATTTAATATTTATAACATTAATATATTTCTTAAGACATTATATTAAATAAACATTATTAATTTCAATTCAATATGTGATACGATAATATTGATTATGTGTACGTTGAACTATCTCTTCATGAACTGATGTGATTCTTCATTGCCTAATGATTTTTAAAGAATTTAATAATGATAAATTTAATTTATATATCTTATTTACATGATATAATCATTATATTCATGAAATATTTATCATTATAATGATATAATATGTCATTTTCGTTATTACATTGAAATATGATAACATTATTCAACATCAAGTAGTTTGTAATCATTAGAATGAGAACCGACTCTCAATTCACCAACACAACACTTCGATGATATATATAACTATATTTAAATGTATATAATTTTATAGATGATATTATTATAATTCTATAATTATGATATATTATATACCTCATCTCCATAATGACCATTGAAAATTGATATGATACTCATTCGTGCATACGACCTACCATCTCAATGATCATAACATCAATCATTTCTCAAAAGCATATATAATTATTAGACATAAATGTTTAACTGATTGATAATAAACGTAATAAATTCATTGTTTTTATTCTTAAGATGATGTAGCTACATGTTATTTTCAAGAACATGATTGGGCATGATTAAACAGACATTAGAAATCAAGAAAATTAACACTTGAAATAAAAAATGAAATATTATTAATTATATATAAGTAATATGTTAAAAAAGGATCATAAATGATATTGAAAATATTTATATGGATATATATTTATCTAATAACATGTTTTAGACCACCATATTTGTTATTAATGCATGGTCTACAAAAAGGATATGTGAGGTAAGAAAATTCATCCAAATTTCCCTTCATCGTTGAATATTATAATGTTATACACCTACTTTAAAATATATAGTGTATGTAACACCATATGGAAATTTAATATCATTATTAAGTTAAAACATATTTTATTTTATGCTTCAACTTAACTTATTTCTTATAATGAGATTTCATATAAGAGTATTGAGGTAGATAATAATTTCATAAATAAATTTCCATTAATTAGGTTATATTACATCATCATTTTCATAGATATTCTATAATTATGTGTTCATGGAATTTTTAAAAATATTTGGTTAACATAAAATTGGTTTATTGGTATTCTTATCATATATAAATAATTTACACGTTGATTAATTCTCATATATGTGGTATGTTTTTTAAATGGTATATTTCACCATCTCATTTTAATCAGGGTTATTTGTTATTTATTGATAGAAATTAAATGATCATTGATTAATAATACATGAAATTTTTGTGTACACCTTTTAATCAGGTTATTTTTCAAGTAATATTACCACTTTCCATTCATTTTTCAGTGTCTTGATTAAATTTTCTAAAAAAATTTAAATTAATTTTCTCTCTTTGGTAGAAATAACATATTATAAAAAAATAGTCTTCTAATAAAATATAAATAATTATCCATTTCAAATTGATTTATTAATTTCATTATTACTTATTTTTTCATATTACTAAAATGTATTAATGTAATCTTCATGTGGTTTTCAAAAAAATCCATATTGGATTTTTAACAAAATTTTGAATGGAATAATTATTTTAATGTTTATATTATGAGTTAGATTATTAGATTTATGGAAAAAAAATATTGTAAATATTATATTATAAGATTCAATGGTTAATTTTCAAGAGAATTATTTTAAATATTATTTATATAATTTATTTTCAAAAAATGTTTTATGAATTGAATAGAATATTTTCCTCAAGTATATTTGTAATGAAATTTTTAGGGTATATATATTGATCAATTAAAACAAACATTTATTCCAAACGTAATTGGTATATAATTTTTTGATATAATATTAATTCTTAATATAGATATTTTATAATAATTGTGACCAAAGAAAGTAATCACGATTACAATCTTGGTTAATTATCGTATTCAATATCATTATATTTAAATATTCACATTCATGTATTCATTATAAATTTAATCTCACATAAATAACCTTATATTTATCTAGAATATATTAATTTCATAAATTGAATATAATTTTTCTTTTTTTTTTCTTTGAATTTAATTTTTTATTCGGGTAAATAATGATAAATCTATATTCATTATTCTAAAATGATATTTGATTATAAGGAAGAATATTCAATAAATAATGTTATTATTGTATATGTGAGTAATTCATTAGACCTACGATGGTGGGTGGGGCACAATATTATGTAATCTCGCAATCCCTTAGTATTTCTCATTATATAAATCTATAAGATGGAAATAAACAAAACAATACATACAATTTTCAAAATATTTTTAATGGTATTGATAGGAGAGGTATCATAATAAGAAATATAATGGAATCCAATAATTATACATTTCCATCAGTTTGAATTTATAATTTATTACCCAAGATATTTTCAGTATGATATTACCTCTAAATTAATTTCATTATCATATTATTTATCAGATCTATTGTTTCTTAGATATTTTACTTAGAAAATTGCATATGTGTTATCTTTTTATGATAGTAATATTTTTTATATGGAATTTTTATTTAATTAATAACCTTCTTATGATGATTATAATTATTGATTCATGATTTAATATTTTGTACGTAAACCCTACTAATCATTTCAAATCACCTCAAATTTTTTTCTATTTCTAAATAATTCAAGAAGGGTACTATTTCTAAAATTCATGGACATGGTAGGGAAAATAATGATATGTTAAAAAATATATTATTTTTTAATTTATTTTTTTCAAATGTATTTCATGACACAAGAATGTATCTTTTTTACCATGACTAGTAAAAAATATGGTCCATCGAGATGTGATTCCACATATATTATGAAAATGTAATAAACCATAAACATGATCTATTTTACTAGGTCAGAGGTCTCTATAGTTGGTATTATATTATTTTTAGATGAAACCCTCAAAACTAGATATAGTAAAACATAGATTGGGATTCAAAACCTTTTGATATAATTTGATGGAATGTATATATAAAAATATATTTTTTTGGAAAATATTTAGGTTTTTTCATTTTTGATGGAAATACATCCCACATTGGACAATATAACTAGATGTGGTTTATGAACATGTGTACTTTGGGGTAATAAATCCAAAAAGTGTGCATTGGGCTTGACACGATCATCATATGGTACATGATAACTAGCCTTACAATTCTCCTCATTTGACACTATTTGGGGACATTCCTAGGATAATTAATATTTTCATTACAAATCAATATGTTGGACTTGAAATAGTGGTGTCCCAAAAAAACCATGCTTATGGTCATGATATTATCTATTCAAAATTTTTACAATTTACATTACATATTTTTAAATTTATTGGATTATAATTTTTTTCCTAAATATATGATCCAATTTATTGTAATTAACTATTTAGAAATTGAACGTTTCATATGAAATAGAAAACATATGAATTCATGGGTTACAAAGTGTACTAATTGTTTTTTTCATTTATGGGATTATTATCATCTCACTAAGAGATCATGAATACCAAATATCATTGTTATATGGGGATATAGTATCATGTGAAAACATATCAGAGATAAATTATGAAATTATTATAGAATCAATGAGAAAAAGGGGATGAGGTATTTTGTAACATGTTTTAACTGTTTAAATAATCATTCGGTTTCTTTCTCCAAAGGAATGATATTTATCTACAATTCTGGAGAGAAAGTCCACTATTCTTGTGACTGTGAGGGAAATAATAATTTTTCCCATTTAAAAAAATTCAAGTACATATATATGGGGCAATATGAAAATAAAAAACTATATAATCTACGTAATATACCTCAGAAGAGTATATTTAATAATATCTCATTTAAATCATCATATTTTCGTGTTTTTAGGTCCTTTCCATTAATCAGTCACATTCTTGTGATCAATGACCTATATCCCCCTATATAATTATTTATAATTTTATTACACATATATATTTTAAAATTACACAAAATATCATCTAGGAATAATTTTACTTATGTGTTGCTTCATATGACCTATGTACATCACTATCATGTTATTAGGAGGATATTTTGTTATCCATTTTCAAGATATTTATTTTTCAATAATCATACTTCCAAATTTCAATCCTTGGATTGGTTAGATAGTTTTTAAATTATAGGGAAAATTTAATTTAAGGTGGGGGAATATGAAAAAAATGGAATTATATAATTAATAATTGTAATCAATAATTTATATGACACACTACTCCAAAATTAAATAACCCATGAATTTTTTTTTGAATTTAGTCTCATTGATGGCTTGCAGAAAAAAAACTTAGGTATAAATGTATAATAATATACATAAACATTATGAAATACTGTTTTAAATTATAGGATTTTAATATATCTATCTAAATTTTGAAAATTATCATAATCTATTTATAATAAATTAAAAAAGTATCAGTAAAAAATTTAAATTTTTTTTTTCAAAATACATTATTTGTTTAATATGGATTTTTAGTCACACTTTCCATAGGCAGATTAATATTTATTCTTAAAAAACTATTTAAATTTATTCGATAATATTTTCTTGAATTTTGAAATCAATAAATCTAAATTAGAACAAGATTATTTTTTTTGTATTTATCATTAATGTATATATTTTCAATAAATATTAACTATATTAAATTTTAATTGAAAATATCCTTTTCATTTAAATTATTTATATTTATCATTTTTATTTAAAAATGGTGTTAATGTAACATTAGTTATATTATATGTCCAGTAACCCAATTTAACACATTTTTATTATTATCTTATTGAGTTTGGTATAAAATTCTTCCAATGTTTTGAAAATGTTATCTTTGGAAACTCTTTTTCTCATATTGCATTAATGATTAATTTTAAAATATATTAAGTAACATATGAAAATGGAATTTGGAAAAATAGATTCAATAATTTATATAATAATAGTTAATATTTTCTACTCTGTGAAAATTTATTGTTTACCATAAGAAAGAGAAAAAATTAAAAATTACTTATCGTGGTTAAGGTAAAAATTGATTTACATAAGTGTAAAACTAAAAATATTATTGTTTAAATGATCTATAAACATATAAAACATATATTTTCTATAAATACTTATACCTTATACTATCTGAGAATTTATAATTTTTATTAATGAAATTTTTTTAATGTTAATAACGAGGGTACTACAATATATTTTTAAAAAGTCAAAATATTTCCCTCACCTCACATATAAAATGATGCAGCCTCTACTCTCTACCTAATATCATAAACAAATTTGTGATCAGAAAATAAACACTAAAATAAATTTGAAAATTTCATGTAGTAAACATATAAGACATATTTTTTGCATCAATCCAACCTAGTAATGATGTTGATGCAAAACTAATGTATTTATCGAAGAATATCTAATGTTCTTTAATAGGATTTTTTTAAATTTCTCCATCTAAAAACCCAATAATTATGAAAACATGATGATATAACCTAAATATCATTAATATATTGATAATTTATTATAGTAAGGTAATGTCTTACAAAAATCTTTAATTCCAACAAATGGGTTATCAAATCATCATTTTTCCTGTAAGAATACGTACAAGTTCACATATCGAACTCATTAACTTTCATCAATACCTATCATTGTTGGGCATGAAAATTGGCCAAATTTATATATATGTGTATATATATATATATAATATTTATATCATATTTATACCATAAAATAAATTATATCGTATAAAAAAATTTAACTTTTCATTCCATTGGGGATACAATAATGTATCTCATTTTTATAGCGGACTACAACCTTTCGAGGAGATTTTATTTTTCATTCACTAGCACATTACATGGAATATAAATTATGATAATTATAATGAATATATATGATATAAATAAAATTATCAGGATATTTATGAAATAATTATTATTTATAAATGTTGTTAATTTTTTTACACTAGAAAATAATATCATTTTTTGTAAATGTGTTGACCACTGCATTCACAAAGGATATGACTCTATTTTCACCACCACAACACATCGATTAAAAATATAATTATATATAACAAAATAAATTTGTATATATTATATTATTAATGGTGTTTAATGATTATATACTACCTTCCTCATCTCTATATTGATCCTTGAAAAATGGAATTGTTACTGATGCGTTAATACACCCAACCATATCCCTGATCATAACATACTTAATTTCACAAGTATATTATTCATGAATTGTATAAAATTATAATTGATAAGAAAATATGATAACTATTTAACTAATATTATTTTGTAGATGATGTAATTATATAATACGTGCAAGAACCAAAATATCCATAACAAAACAGAAATGATTTAAATTGGAAATTAATACACAAAATAATGAAAATAATGAACTATAAAAAATAAATGGTGGATAAGATGTTAAAAAAGAATAATATATGTAATTATAAATGTTATTATGGTTTTTAATAATTTTAAAAAAATTAAACCACCATAATGTTGTATAACTATTTTTGAATCAAATGAAGTTTGAGGTTAGAGACATCATCTTAATTTCCATCATTGATGCATATTATAAATATTCTATTAATTTTTTATATGGTTCATATAAATACCATTTGACATGAAATATCATTATTCATTAATAATAAAAGTTTTTTCACTTTTGAACATAAATTATTTTTACCAATGGGATTTATATATTAGTTACCAATTTCAAAATAATTCCAAAATTCAATTTCATTTTATTATGTTTTATTTCTAATAAGTTGTATATGATTTTTTTATTATCTATTAATTCAATTTTAATTTAAATTTGTTGAAAATATAATCTTTGTTTTATTTAAATTCAATATGAATAATTGATTAACTTGTTAATTCTCATTACAACTGAAAGATTCTTTCATTGGTTTGTTTCACAATCTAATTTTTTTAGAGACAAATTTTATGTAAACATCTATTAATAGAAATTATAAAATAATAATTAAGAACTAAATTTATTTATCTTCTCCTATAGTAATTAATTTATTTTTAGTGTAATATTATTATTGTTGAATTATTTTTCACGTAAAATGATAGATAAATTTTAATCAAAATTGAATTCATTATCTCTCATAAAATAAAAATCTATATTAATCTAAAATCCATTCATTATATATATGTCTTGAAAGAAATTATAAATTTTAGAATAATTTATTAAATATATTTTTACTCATTGTAACATGTAATAAATTATTTGAAATGGTTAATTATGTTTTTTTTAAAACACATCTTTACGCATTTTTCAAAAACAAATCAATGGATTCATTATTTTAGCATTTTCACTATGAACATAAAATTTACAAATGTGATGACCACTAAAATATTTCCAATATTATTTTATAATATTCAAAGGTTTTTTTAATGATAATTACTTTTAAAATTATTTTCTAACACATGTATTTAAAAAAAATATTTTTTAAATGAGAATGATAATTTATCAATAAATTTTTTAAAGACCATTTTGCAGTATGTATATTCAATAATGAAAAAACCAATTATTATTAATCTTATGGGTAAATATTTTATTGATATAATCCTAAAAATTTATATGGGTGGTTTTAGATCATTTTGAAATGGAAATTTATTGAAATTAACATTGTTGAATTTTTTGTGTGTTCAATAACCTTATATTGAAATATTTACGTTCTTATGATTGAAAATCACTATATATCTCTTAAATATATATATTATTTATCCTTGATGTTTTAATTTCATAAAACACATATCAATTTATCAATTTTCCATATTAAACTTATTTATCAATTTGGAAAAATGCTGACAAATAAATTTTTTTTAATCAATATAAACATTTAAAAATAAGGGACATTGTTATATAATTAAATATATTGTTTGATTCATTATATGGGATTTCCAATATAGAGTGAAATTATATTCTTGTATGGTCTTAACTGTAGAGTGATCATGATTCTTGATATCATTGAGTCTAGTAATCAATAATTTCAATCACTAAGAATTAATTTCTTATTATCCATGAAATTTATCCTATAATATTATATCTTGATGCATTAGATTCTTATATTATTTATTTTATTTAATTAGTACTCAGTTATTTACCATTAAATATTTATTTTATATTATTTTATTGGATAGTATTAGTACTTAAGTGAAAGTATTTTATATTATTATCAATAATATGTTTATTATTATTAGAGATTCATGATATCTTCTTTTATACTTAACCAATTTCTGATCATTTGAGATGACCCTTATTCTATATCCATTCCATGAAATCCATGAAGTGTACTATAATTATTATGTATATATATTCTAGAGGGAAAATTCTATTCTCAATGGAATGTGTTGAAAATTATGTTTTCAAATGTAAGTCAAGACTGAAGTACCATGTTTAAATAGACTTATAAACTATCTTGTAATTATGGATTTGATTCCTTATCAATTATGAAAACATAATACTATAGAAATCGGCATTGAGTTACTGGTTTCTGGGTCACTATAAATAAATTAATATATCTAACATTTAGATCTACAATAATTATAATGATTTAACATTAAAAAACGATTCTTTATTTCAAAATTTCAAAATTATGTTTTTAGAAATTTAAATTGACCAATTTTGAAAATATATTACAATATTTGTTACACTATATTAACAAAAATTAAATAATAAGTTTTTATGTTAACATATCTTAAATAATTTAATTTATAAAAATAAAATATCTTATTAATGATAATTTTATTAATATTTGGATTTTGTATTTAAAATTATATTTACTATTCATTAGAATTAAATATACATATATATATATATATGTGTGTGTTATATTATTTTATTATTTTTAATTTCAATATTTTATTATTATGATTTTGTAAAACATTCTAAATTATTTTTTTTCTAAATAGTGAAAAGTACATTTTTTCAAAAATCATATTTTTTATAACTATATCCAGATGTTAGTGATACATAAAAACATATATAAATATTTTCGCTAATATTTAATAAGGTGTATAAAATTAAAATTTTATATACAATTTTCAAGATACAAAACATATATCTAAATACATATATAACATTGTTTAGTAAACCCATTTATTTTAATTATCACATTTAAATAAATATTAATATTATTCAAATTATATTCTACCATCATTTAAAATCCACATAAGGTTTTTTACATTAAATCATTTTATATCATGAAAATAAAAATCATTGATATTTATACTATATACAGAAATTTTAATAAAAAAATATCATTTTTTCAAAAAATATGTTTTTAAATGTTACATTATATAATATTTGAATCAATTATTATTGAAAAATAATAATAATCTAATATAATTTATTTCATATTTAAAATCATTAGCAATATATTTTTTACATGATCATTTTTAAAATTATGTATTAAATGAATATTTCATACGTGCATACCATGGTAAAACCAAAATTGGTTAATGAAAAAATAAATTATAAGGTAAAAACATAAAAATTTATATAAATAAATTTTTATAATGATTTTATATGTGATGATACACCTTATCTCATTACCCAATCAATTATTTTCTATTTTTAACCATACAGAATTGTTAATCTTGGTCACTCATTATACCAGGGATAACTATTTATTGATTTATCCTTCTCACCAATTAAATAAATGAATGTCTAACAACCACTTAAATAAAATTGAAGGATTTAAATTTTACATTAAAAATATAACGAACCATACTTTACATATATTTTTAATACTTCAAAATTGAAGCATACTTATTACAACATATAACAAAACCACGAAAGGACTGTAAAGGTATAGTGTCATTAGAAACTGGGAAACATAAACAACTAGTTCCTAAAGCGTCTACACTATCTCCCATTTATTTCATCATATATATAGTCCCTTTTGGAATACCTTACATAATAACCTTCTTCCTGACCTGGGGAAATAAAACATACAAAAGAGTGAGCTCAAATGCTTAGTAAGGGTAAACAAAAGAAATATCAATCACATCAATTCATAAGAACATATCTTTTGGAAATCTTATACTACAAAAGTGTGCTTAATTTCATAACATGGGATAAATCATAGTAGTGAAATGGAATCCCAATAATCATAACATAAAACATGATACTTTGTGGAATACACACATAATCATAGAGATTCATTTCTTATTAGTCAAGAATCATTGCCAAGACTATCTTAGTGGACAAAGTCCATTTCTGAACTGAGTTCACTCCTCGTTTCAGTCCGGTTTCACTAAACTGGTATAACCTACCGTTCCAACCATGTCCATCTCATGAGATATAAAATATTTACCCAATTCATTGGAGGGAGATATAGGTGCCACCCATCTCATAGTGATACCATTCTTATGTGTGCCACAAAATCATAAATCAAACATCATTGTATAACCCATTTAATTAAAATGGGAATCATAAACATTGTAACACCATCAAACAATTCATATAAGATAAAGGAATTCATAAAAATAATTCCATCACAACATAATCAAATCAATTTAATAATAGGGATATAAACAGAACCCTATATTATCATAGATGGAAAATAATTTTGATAAAACACTTGAACTCCATTCTTGAGGAAAATATCCTTTCTAGTTCAAAAACATGTTTCCTTCTTAACATGTCATACAATTTTAATCTAAAAGAAGTTGATTAAAAATAAACTTGAAAACATTTAAAGGAAGATTCTTGGAAATAATTTTTTGAAAATCCATTCATACCGTATAAGTTAAAAAAACATTCTTCTCGTACTTTTGTCGGAAAAGTCAAAAAGTACCTCGAACAAAAAACGAAAAACGATTTCATTCATATCTTTTACTGAAAACTCACTGAAAAGAAAAATTGAATATAAACTATTATAGAAGGATATAAATATTACATATTGAGGAAACATGGGTGTGGATGATAAAATACACCCCAGTAAATACTAAATTATAAACAATCTCGGATAAAAATGAGATTGTGATATTTCTTTTACATTAGGTCTGATTTGCCTCGTAAGTATCCGAACCTCCTGTATAATGACTTAAATAATGTTATTGACTTATTCCAAAATCATAATTATTGTTATGATATCATATATGGTCATATTCTTAGCTTCTTAGTAGTAATATTTTATTGCTACTTGTTATTCGGGTGTTTATAACTTTTTCTTCTTATGCGTGTTTTTTCGAATAAATTCTTATTCTTCTCTTTAGGCTATAGATAAATAATTTCCAGAATTGTATTAATGTACTATATATCATATTTATTCATTCAATTCATTTATATAATAATTATGCAATGAAGATCATGTAGAACGAGTCGCATCACATCGTGGAGACGGTATTCCGTACGTACGCACGAGTGATGATATTGTTCCTATGATCGTGGAATTGTATTGGAGTGTATGTATACTATTTCAGAATCAATATCACATTATAATAGTAATATATTGTAATTATTTACACCATTATACCCATCCAAGTAAGGTGGTGGTGGAAAATAGATTACACCACGGCGTGGAGACGGTATTCCGTACGTACACACGTGCATTGATTTCTTTCTCAATAGGATGGATAGATGGTGAAATAGGGTTGTTTTATACTTATAATAACATATCTGTATATAAGTGATACTGATGTTATTAATTCATAAGTAAAAAACTAATGAAGAAGAAGTGGAAGAAGAAATAAAGATGAACGAATCTTTAACGGACATTACCTCTTCTTTGAAGTGCTTCTTTGAGACCTCCTTTTAGGTAACTAAAATAGGTCTTTTAGGAATACCAAAACCACTAGGATGTTTCTAGGGAAGTGTAGAGAATAAATAGTCAGGGGTTGGCCGAGCATGAAGTCTCAATGTGGTGTGAGAAAGAGGGGGAGGAGGTGCCCTTTTATAAGGGAGGAGAGGGGCACCTTTGGAATAACTAAAAATATTATTGTATTATAAAGTCAAATTCGGTTTTTAATAGCTCCAAATTGATATATTTCGAAGAGAAGGTGGTTAGGGTTATAAATAATCTCATCCAATATAATTTAGACATGTTTAGGTATCAATTTAACGTTATCATTTAGATTTAACTTTAAGTAGGATAATTTAACTTTTACCTTGTCTTCTTGTTTTCTTACACTATATGGTTAGTAAACTTACTATATCAAGCCAAACGAACCCCAAATTGTTTAGTATTAATATATATAACCTTATCTAAGTAATTTGGCCGAAACATAGATTTTTAGGAATAAAATAACAATTAATAATATAATATTTGTTTTAGATACTATTTTATGTCAATTTTGACTTTATTTAGTAATTGATATTTGTGAAAATCATAACAGAATGATTAGTTAGATACAAGTTACTTAAATCAATACTAACATTCCATATTAACCTATAAAATTAGTTTAATTCATAAAAAGTCTCAAATTATATTTATTTGATTATTTATAACGTCAATTATGTCAATATTTCATTAATAAGATAATTACTCCATCATAATTGTGTCATAAATAAATTAAATTATAAAATGTCTAAAAATTAAAAATAAAATACCATTATGTAAGAAATCTTTTTACATTCTAATGAATATTTATAGACTAATTTATCTTATGTATAACCCCATATTTAAAATTATTGACTTATTAAACTTTGATTTTAACTATTTTAACCCTTCTTTAAATAAATTAATAATAAATGTCGTAATATAATCCAAGTGGGCCTAAATGATCATATATTATTCCTATGTGTTTTTTTGGTCGAATTACACTTGTCCAATAGAATTAGGACATGTGTTAGGGTAATAATAATATCATTTTTACCCTTAATTACCCTATTTACTTTTAAACGTGGTAAAAAAAGTAAAAAGTTACTATTCACCAAAAAAATATTTTCATCTCATTAAACCACATTTTACTTAATGACATCAACCGTGTCTCTCGGATTTTCAAAATTCCACTCACAGATGTGGTAAAATTATGTTTCATGAAAAATTCAGTTTTTTAACTACCACTTAGTGGTTTCACTATTCATCCAAAATTGAAAGTTTTCAAAAAAAGACCAAAATTTCACCCGAGGCTAATTTCGATATTCCGAATCCAAAAATGAAGTCCATTTTGAAAAATAAAGTTTATAAAACTTCAAAAAGTGGTTATTACTATTCAGAGGGGTTAGTTTTAATAATATTTTAATAGCATATCATTGTTTAGTGAAACTCGGTATTGCATATGATGCGAGCTATCGAGGAAGGCCTCGGTTGCGTGTAAAGCAAGACAAGATAGTGTTGCGTGTAGTGAAAGATTCCTTTGATGATTTATATAACATAAAAACCAAATATTTCACATAAAAATCTCGGGTGTTACATTCTACCCCCCTTAAAATGAATTTCTCCCTCAAAATTCGTCACTTTGTAACAAACAGATGAGGATACCTCTCCCTCATCACATCCTCAAGCTCCCATGTAGCTTCTTCTAATTGGTGGTTCCTCCATAAAACTTTCACCAATCGAGTGGTCTTGCTTTGTAGGACTTTTTCGTTACGATCCAGAATCTCTATCGGTTGTTCTCTATAAGAAAGATCTTGCTCCAGCGGTACAACTTCTGAGCTAAGTACATGTGATGGATCAGGTATGTACTTTCTCAGGAGAGACACATGGAACACATTGTGTACTTGAGAGAGATTCGGTGGAAGCGCCATTCGGTAAGCTACCTTCCCAACACGATCCAGTATTTTTAAAGGACCAATATATCTAGGGCTCAACATCCCCTTCTTTCCAAATCTCATGGCCCTCTTCCATGGAGATATTTGTAAGAACACTTTATCACCCTCTTCAAACACTAGGTCTTTTGTTCGGTAACTTTTCTGTCAACTTTGAGCTACTCTTATGTGTTGTTGAATAGATCTAACATTTTCTGCCATTTCATCAAATAGATCAGGTCCTAATAGCATTCTTTCCCCAACTTCATCCAACCAAGTTGGTGTCCTGCATTTCTTTCCATAGAGAGCTTCATAAGGAGCCATCTGAATATTAAAGTGGAAGCTATTATTATAAAAAAATTCCACCAAAGTTAGGTGTTGATCCCAACCACCTTTGAAATCCATAGAGAAAGCTCTCAACATATATTCTAGAGTTTGAATTGTTCTCTCAGACTGACAGTCTGTCTGATGATGATAAGCAGTGCTAAAACTCAGCTCTGTATTCAGAGTATGCTTAAGACTTCGCCAGAACATCGAGGTAAATCTCGGATCCCGATCAGATATAATATAAAGTGGTACTCCATGCAATCTTACCACTTCATTTACATATATCATGACAAACTGATCCATAGAGAAATACTCTCTAATAGCAATGAAGTGTGCAGACTTGGTAAGACGGTCAACTATGACCCAGATAGCATTATTGCCTTTGGATGTTTTAGGATGTCCTGTGACAATGTCCATAGTGATGTTTTCCCATTTCCATTTGGGTATGGGTAATGGTTGTAACATCCCCATAGACTTCAATCTCTCAGCTTTAACTTGCCAACAAACCAAGCATCAAGAGGCATATTCAGCAACATCTCTTTTCATGACATCCCACAAGAAGTACTCTTTCAGGTCTCTATACATCTTTGTGCTTCCAGGATGAATAGATAATGAATAACTATGAGCCTCATCCAGCAACTCCTTCTTTAATTCGGGGATGGGAGGAACACAAACGTGATTCCTGAACTTTATTATCCCATCACAATCAAGGATGAATTCAGGAACATTTATCACATTCTTTTGTAACTCGACATTTTCTTCCAGTGCCTCTTTAATCTTTACATGTATAGATGGTTGAACATTCATTTGAGAAAGATAATATTTTCCCCTTCCATTATAATTACAAGATCCATCATTTGGAAATCCATAAATATTGGAACTTTTGTGATTCTCATCATGGATAAACTGGAATGGTCTTGTCGACTTAATGCATCTGCCACATTGTTTTCTTTCCTAGGGTTGTAATGGATTGAGCAGTCATAATCCTTATTCAGCATCAACCATCTTCTTTGGAGCATATTTAGCTCCTTTTGTGTGAAAAATATACTTTAAACTTTTATGATCAGTATAAATATCACACCTTTCACCATAAATATAATGCCTCCAAATCTTTAATGCAAATATTACCACAGCTAACTCCAAATCATGTGTTGGGTAATTTTGCTAATCGATTTTCAACTGTCGTGAGGCATAAGCTATCACCATATCATTTTTCATAATAACACACCGCAACCTCTTCGTGGATGCATCACTGTAGATCACAAATCTTTCTCCACTACAAGGTAGTGTGAGCACAGGTGCACTGGATAACCTTCTTTTCAACTCATTGAAAATATCTTCACATTCCTCCATCCAAACATACTTAACTACTTTCCGAGTCAACTTGGGGAGTGGATTAGTTAATCGTGAAAAATCATTCACAAAACGCCGATAATATCCAGCCAAACCAAGAAAACTTCTGATCTCAGTTACTGTTGTTGGTCTCGACCATCTTTCGATAACCTCTATTTTTTCTGGATCTAAACATATCGCCTCTTTTGAGATTATGTGACCAAAAAATGCGACTTTTAGAAGCCAAAATTCAAACTTGGTAAATTTGGCATAAATATTCTCCTTTCTCAGGGTCTTAAATAATATTATCAAGTGATCATCTTGTTCTTCCTTTATCTTTGAATAGACAAGAATATCGTCTATAAAGACTACCACAAATTGATCAAGATAGTCTCTAAAGATTCTATTCATCACATCCATGAAGATAGCAGGGGCATTAGTAAGACCAAATGGCATCACTATAAATTCATAGTGTCCATAACTTGTACGAAAATCCGTCTTTGGTATATCCTCATTTTGACCCTTAATTGATGAAACCCAAAACGAAGATCAATCTTGGAAAATTATTGAGCTCCGTGTAGTTGGTCAAATAATCATCAATGCGTGGGGGAGGATATTTGTTCTTGATAGTGATCTTGTTAAGTTCTCGATAATCAATGCAGAGTCTCATTGATCCATATTTCTGCATAACAAACAGAATAGGTGTTCCCCAAGGTGACACACTAGGGCGTATGAACCCCTTATCAAGATTCTCTTGGAGTTGCTTCTTCAATTCCTACAACTCAATTGGGGCTATTCTATAAGGTGTCTTTGAAATAGGCAAAGCACCCGGTATGAGTTCAATTGAAAACTCAACTTCACGATTTGGTGGAAGACCTGGTAATTCCTCCGAAAAGACATCATCAAACTCCCATACAATGGGAATATTCTTAATCGTGAGATTCTCACCAACCATTTGAGATAAATAACCTTCATTTAGTGGAATCAAGACCCATAAGGTAGATGGAATTTCCACTGGAAGGTTATGTTCATCCTTGCATTCATAGACGATCATAGACTGATCTGGAATATGAATTGTGACTTACCTTCTTTGGAAATTGATATGAGCTCCATATAAAGAAATCCAATCCATGCCAATAATCACATCAAATTCCACTATAGGAAGGGTCACAAGATTTGCAGGAAGCACTTTCCCACAAACATCAATCGGAGAAGAATTATAAAATTTTGATGCGACTGTTGTGCCATTAGGTGTTGTCACAGATAACTCAACATCTAATTTTTGAGGTAATACGGTGATACCCTTTGAAAATTATTCAGAAATTAAAGAGTGGGTGGATCCAGAATAAATTAAAACATTTGCTACTTTAGAGTGGATGGTAAGTGTACCATTCACCACATCATTATCGTACTCCACATCGCTGTTAGAAATTGCATGTGACTTTCCTTTGTCTTTAGACTTAATAGTTTGTTTATGTCGACCATCATCATCAACCCTTGGATTAGGGCATTTATTGGCATAATGTCCCATCTCCTTGCACTTGAAACATTGAAGTGTAGTAGGTTCATTCTGTGTATCCCTTCCTTTGTTTGCATCATTAGGCATCATCTTCCCATCATTGCGGCATTCAAATATCCGATGAATTTCCTTTCCACACATGAAACATTTACTTTTACCTTTAAGAAAACTCCCTCCATGTTTCTTTCCACACTTTGAGCATAAGGGAAAGCTCATCTTCTTTTCAGTGTGATCTTTTAGATTTTCCTTTGAATTCCATTTTCCTCCTCTTATCAAACCCATATAACTGGTGGGTTACTCCAATCTCCATCTTGACATTAAGAGAACATCGAACGATTTCCTCGTAGCTATTGAAGTCCCTTAAGGATAATGCCCTTCGAAGACTTGGTTCTAAGCCACTAAAGAATCGATTGATCTTACTCTCAGGTTGGATAATAATACCATAAGTGTACCTTGAAAGTCTGGTAAAATTTTCTTCATAGGTACCAATATATTCATCATCCTTTTTCTTCAGTTCAAGAAACTCTTTCTCTATCTTTGTTCGGAGAATACGGGGGAAGTACTTATTGAAAAATATGTTCTTGAACTCGTCCCATTCCATGGACTCAATTTCATCCCTTTGCCTCGTATTCTTAATAAGATTCCAACATTGATCAACATCACCTTCCAAACGATACGCTGCTAAGATGACTTTAACATGATCAGAACATTGAAGAAATGAAAATATCTTTTCAGGATTACTAATCCATTGTTCATCAACTAATGGATTAGTAGACCAGCTGAATGAAGGAGGATGTTGTCTCATGAAGGATTCAACCGAATGTTTCTCCTTCCTTTTCTCTTTTGGAAGTCCTGCATGATTCATAGCTTGAGAATGTTGTGTGAGCATGGTTACAAGATTTTTCATTCCATCTCCCATAATGTTGTGTTGCTTAGGGGGACAATCATTGCAATGCCCATCGCATTCCGCATTAACACGGTTCCTTCGGGTTCTAGACATTGAATAAAACCAAGAATAATAGTGTGAGCAACACTAATTATAATTGGAAAACCAAATGATCAAGAATAAAATTTCACACTTAAGGTCTTATCCAAGGTTATTCATGGCCATTTCTAAAACACTATGATTGTTTTCTATGCTTAGAATTATCCTTAGAGTTCTTACTAAGGCTTTCACATCCTAGTTTCCAAAGGTTGACTATACCTTTCCTCTAATACAAAGTATAACGACCCATACATTACATACATTGTTAATACTTCAAAATTGAAGCATACTTATTACAACATATAACACAACCACGAAAGGACCGTATAGGTATAGTGTCTTTAGAAACTGGGAAACATAAACAACTGGTTCATAAAGCATCTACACTGTCTCCCATTTATTTCATCATATCTATAGTCCCTTTTGGAATATCTTACTTAATAACCTTATTCCTGACCTGGGGAAAGAAAACATACAAAAGGGTGAGCTCAAATGCTTAGTAAGGGTAAACAAAAGAAATATCAATCACATCATATTCATAAGAACATAACTTTTGGAAATATTATCCTGCAAAAGATACCATAATTTCATAACATGAGATATATCATAGTAGTGAAATGGAATCCCAATAGTCATAACATAAAACAATAAACTTTGTGTCATACACACATAATCATAGAGAATCATTTCTTATTTGTCAAGACTCATTACCAAGACTATCTTAGTGGACAAAGTCCATTTCTAAATCGAGTTCAATCCTCGTTTCAGTCCTGTTTTACTGAACCGGTATAACCAACCGTTCCAGCCATGTCTATCTCATGAGACATAAAATCTTTACCCAATGCATTGGAGGGAGATATAGGTCCCACCCATCTCATAATGATAACATTCTTATGTGTGCCATAAAATCATAAATCATACATCATTTCATAACCCATGTAATAAAAATGGGAATCTTAAACCTCGTGACATCATTAAACAATTCATATAAGATAAAGGAATTCATAAAAATAATTCCATCACAACATAATCAAATCAATGGAATAATAGGGATAGAAACAAAAACTTATACAATCTTTGATGGAAAATAATTTTGATAAAACACATGAACTCCATTCTTGAGGAAAATATCCCTTCTACTTCAAAAACATTTTCCCTTTCTTAACATGTCATACAATTTTAAACTAAAAGAAGTTGATTAAAAATAAACATGAAAACTTGTAAAGGAAGCTTCTTGGAAATAATTTTTTAAAAATCAATTCATGCCGTATATGTTAAAAAAAACATTCTTCTCGTACTTTTGTCAGAAATGTCAAAAAATATCTCGTACGAAAAATGATAAAAGATTCTTTTCATATCATTTACTAAAAACTCACTGAAGGGTAAAATTGGATATAAACTATTGTAGAAGGATATAAATATTATATATTGAGGAAACATGGATGTGGATGATAAAATACAACCCAGTAAATACTAAAGTATAAACAATCTCGGATAAAAATGAGATTGTGATATATCCCTTACCTTAGGTCTGATTAGCCTCGTATGTGTCCGAACCTCTTGTATAATGATTTAAATAATGTTATTGACTTATTCCAGAATCATAATTATTGTTATTATATCATATATGGTCATATTATTAGCTTCTTAGTAGTAATATTTTATTGATACTTGTTATTCGGGTGTTCATAAATTTTTCTTCTTATGCGTGTTTTGTCAAATAAATTCTTATTATTCTCTTTAGGATATAGATAAATCATTTCCAGAATGGTATTAATGTAATATATATCATATTTATTCATTCAATTCATTTATATAATTATTATTCAATGAAGATCATGTAGAACGAGTCGCATCACATCATGGAGACGGTATTCCGTACGAACGCACGAGTGATGATATCGTTCCTATGATCAGGGAATTGTATTGGAGTGTATGTATACTATTTCAGAGTCAATATCACTTTATAATAGTCATATATAGTCATTATTTACACCATTATACCCATCCAAGTATGGTGGTGGTGGAAAATAGATTACACCACGGCGTGGATATGGTATTCCGTACATACGCACGCGTGGTGATTTCTTTTTCCGTAGGATGGATAGACGGTGAAATAGGGTTGTTTAATACATATAATAACATATTATTAAATGAGTTATACTTATGTTATTACTTAATAATGAAATAACTAAAGAAGAATAAGTGGATGAAGAAATAAAGATGAAAGAATCGGTAATAGACATTACCTCTTCTTTGAAGTTCTTCTTTGAGACCTCCTTTTAGGGCACTAAAATAGGTATTTTAAGAAGACTAGAACCTGTAGTATGTTTCTAGGGAAGTGTAGAGGAGAACTTTCCCGGGTTTGTTCGAGCTTGAAGGCTCAAAGTGGTGTGAAGAAGAGGGGGAGGAGATGCCCTTTTATAACGGAGGAGAGTGGCACCTTTGGAATAACGAAAAATATTATTTTATTATAAAGTCAAATTCGGTTTTTAATAGCTCCAAATTGATATATTTCTAAGATAAGGTGGGTTGGGTTCTAAATCCTCTCATCCAATAGAATTTATAAATGTTTAGGTATCAATTTTATCCTTATCATTTAGATTTAACTTTAAGTTAGATAATTTAACTTTTACCGTGTCTTCTTGTTTTCTTACACTATAAAGTTAATAAACATACTATATCAAGACAAAAGAACCCCAAGTTGTTTATTATTAATATATATAACCTTATCTAAGTCATTTGGCCGAACCATATATTTTTTGGAATAAATTAACAATTAATAATATAATATTTGTTTTAAAAACTATTTTATGTCAATTTTGACAGTATTTAGTAATTGATTTTTGTGAAAATCATAACAGAATGATTAGTTCTAACCAAGTTACTTAAATCAATACTAACATGTAATTTTAACATATAAAATTAGTGTAATTCATAAAAAGTCTCACATTACATTTATTTGGGTATTTATAACATCAATTATTTCAATATTTCATTAATTAGATAATTACTGCATCATCATCGTGTCATAAATAAATTAAATTATATAATGTCTAAAAATTACAAATAAAATACCATTATGTATGAAATATTTTTATATTTATAATTAATATTTATAGTCGAATTTATATTATGTATAACCCCATATTAAAAATGATTTAATTATTAAACATTGATTTTAACTATTTTAACCCTTCATTAAATAAATTAATAATAAATGTCCTAATATAATCCAAATGGGCCTAAATGATCATATTTTATTCATAAGGTTGTTTTTTGTCGAATACACTTTTCCAATAGAATTAGTACATGTGTTAGGGTAATAATAATATCATTTTTACCCTTAATTACCCTATTTAATTATAACCGTGTTAAAAAAAGTAAAGAGTTACTATTCACCAAAAGATTATTTTCATCTCATTGAACCACATTTTACTTACTGACATCAACCGTGTCTCTCGGATTTTCGAAATTCCACTCACAGAAGCTGTAAAATTATGTTTTATGAAAAATTCAGTTTTTTAACTACCATTTAGTGGTTTCACTACTCATCAAAAATTGAACGTTTTCAGAAAAATACCCAAATTTCACCCTAGGCTAATTTCGATATTCAGAATCCAATAATGAAGTCCATTTTGAAAAATGAAATTTATAAAATTTCAAAAAGTGGTTATTACTATTCATAACGACTAGTTTTTATAATATTTTAATAGCATATCATTGTTTAGTGAAACTCGGTATTGCGTACGATGCAAGCTATCGGGGAAGGCCGCGGTTGTGGGTAAAGAAAGCAAAGCTAGTGGTGTGTGTATTGAAAGACTCCTTTGATGATTTATATAACATAAAAACAAAATATTTCGCATAAAAGTCTCGTGTGTTGCAAAAAATTTCTATTTTCTTTCCCCTATAATCCCATTTAAAATATTTTAAATCTTAGTGACAATTTGTTATCCTAATTAATCCATTTCCATTGAAACCTCCAAGTTGTCACCACTCTTCCCCTGGGGCCCTTGTTGGGACTACCCCAAGCTCTCCTTCTATAGGCCAGGGGTTGGAGACTAACCCCGGAAATAAATCACCTTAAAATGGGAAGTCATTCCCTCAAAACCTATACACACACAGATAGGGAACACCAGGACAAGTAAAAACCAATTGATGGGGAATGGTACAACCACAACATAAAACCACCATATAGTTTAAAAGTAAATATTGATGTAAATGGGACAAAATAAAATCTCTACTGAAATGGAAATATAGAAAAATTGGAAAACATCACTTGAGGTCATCCGCCAAGGATCCTTTAAAAAGGGTTGGTATCGCTGGTCACAGTGGATCTCCACATAAACTGGTCTCCTCCGTACACTATGATGTCCAGGCTCCTCAACACTCAGTCAAAGCTGGCCATCGTCTTTACAAGACACTACAAGGTGTAGGAAAATCCCGTGTAGGGGTGAGTATACCAATACTTTGTACGGACCCTGATACCCTCGACATTCTCTTAGAATTTCATAATGAAAAATCCACAAATCATGATCTTAGTCACTAAACACAAAGAAAATACAGCTCACAGCAGATATATTCTACGGTAGTAACAATAGCATCATCAGTCTCATTGTTGAACACCTCAGCTATTGGAGATATCTTCCTATATCGAGTACAGTGGGTCATACAAGTCACAGATAGGTACTTCACACTAACCATGAACAACTTAGGTACTCCTCCCTATCACGTATCGTGTGTCTTTTTGGTCAGACAGAGCCACTCCCCACTGTGGCCTGCTGAGGTCCTCCTCCAGTCGAGTATCGTGGGTCAGCCAAGTCACAAAGCATCTCTCCCCACCACGGACCTTCAATGTCAAATAGTGGTTCTTCCCACTGGGTCGTCAAGTCACACAGAGTAGAAAGTCAGTAGTCTTTAGGTCTTAGCCAGTCACTGGGTTCCGCACATAGCACTCTTGGAAGAACCTTTCTTCATGCTAGCTATCATATTTCCAACAGAACAAGGTCCCTTGAAGAAGTAACTCAATGATCTAAAATATCATAAGGGTTCCATCACAATTGAAGGTGTGTCAACAAGACGTTCGTTCTCTATGTTATTAGAATTTTAGTGTTGAGGGCCTAGTTGGATTCTGGAACAATCCAACCCGACCAAAATCCATCATTCTCCAATTCTCTTATAGAGAATATCAAACGACCAGCCTTGTCCTAAGAGTTTCAGCTCCACAGACGGTTCATCAAAAGGTCGTCCGGTTTATAAAGACACACATGTATAAGAGTAACTGTGAAAAGAGTGGTCTGGGTACTATCTGACTAGGCCCACTGGGCCTAGTCTGAAGGGGGCTGGGCTCGGCCAAGAATGGCTGGGCCTGGTCTAGTGCACTGTGTCGCGGGCTCGGGCCACTGTCCGTGGGCTCGATTTGGGAGGCCATGGTTTAGGGCCCGCCCACCCGGCTGGCGAAGCACTACTGGGGCGCAGAACCACACGACCTGCTGGCCCATTTCGGGTGATCTACTCCCCCCAAGAATAGATGTGCCATTTGCGTCTTCAAACGAATGGCACAAGATGGTGCTGCACCACCTGGGTGGCCCATGTGGGCAGACCTTCTACAGAACTCGCGGACTCTAGGACCACCCTACACCGTGGATTGAAGTCACGAAAACCCTATAATGTTCCCAATAGCCTTCCAATGCGGAATACTACCCCTTTTTCTGTCCTGGCAGATTCATGTGTTGTTACTTTCACATGGTCAGCCGTAGCGGACTGCTGCCTCTTCCAGGTTTCGGCGCCACCACACCAACAATGCTTCCACATGCCACCAACAATGTTATAGTGGTCTGATTCCATTACTGTCTTCACATACGGGCCTACCAGGATGGATCCTACACTCTGCATCACAATGATTCTCCTTACCTCTTTTTTTCTCGGTTGAACCTGAAGAAAGCCAACGACTAGAGATCGGTGGATGGCCCGTGTGTTTTTTGTCTCGGCCTTCACCCTTCGCATTAGCATTATATCATGAGAAAGATTATTTAATCATAAAAACTACCAAAATGAAACCCTGAATTAACCTCCTATATTACATAATGAAACACGTATCAACCCATAGGATGGTGGATTTCTTTCTTTCATAATATTAATTATTGGGGGAAAATAAGGATTAATTATGTAGATAATCCTTAAATCGAGATAATTGGAAGTATTTGTAGATGAGGAAGGGGTGTACACATTCGGTGGTGTTGCAGATCATGGAGAAGGTTCATGTCCTTTGGAGCACTTCATGTCCTGTCATTGAATCCACTAATATTCATTCAGGCTTTGTTATACATTGGGGGAAGATGTCGTGAGCACTTCACCATAGGTTCCTTTCATTCATAAAAAAAATCATGACTGAGCTCTGTTTAAATAGAGGATAAGAGGATATCAACACACAACATAGTTAATGAGGTTCATTAATGTATTTAATTAATGAACCAATTAATTCTCCCAAGTGTGTGGTTGCACATCCATTTGTAACCAGCCATTAAATGGTCTAACAACCCAGCAGTCCCCCCACCATCGCCCAACTGTTACAATGAATGAAATAAAATAACTAGTTGAGTTATTTTTTATTTGTAAATTTAAAAATTAACATTTTCATCTGACCCTATCCAGTCAAAGTTAAGATTCCTCTATGAGTATCCCAGCAATGTGAATTCAATGGTGTCATTTTATATTTAATCATAGCTTCGGTTCAAACGATAGAAATCTCTTCCTGCACGTACACTGAATGTACCTTAAAATATGTTCCAAAATTATTAACAGGCACCCTCGACCCGTACCAGTCAAGCATATGATATGCCTAAGGGAAACATGATGTGAAGAGCTCGATGGTACTCTGTATTTCCAATCCGAGTTACTGTTTAGGAGTTATATAATTTAAATCTAAAATAATTGTTACTTTATTATTTTATTTATGGGAAATAATTAACATTCACTATTGGACTTCGCTGGATATGGTTGAGATTTTCCTAAGGAAATCATACCCTCATGTGCTAATTGGTGGTCTTTATTTTTTAATCTGAGTCACCATTCATGAGTTATAATCATTTCAAAAATAAAATATGTTTATTTAATTATTTTATTTATAGTCATTCATTTTTGGCTTTTCCCACTAGAGGCATGCACTGATTAATCTTTTGTCAGGCCTATTGTAAATCTGCCATCATGAATGAAACTGTGCCCTCATATTTCTGATTCAGGGTCCCATTTAAAATTTATTCATCTTTTTTTAGGAAAACTACTAACACATGATTTTTAAAGGATAACATTTATTCAACAGATCATTTCGGGACATATGGGCCTCGCAATCATGTGACATCAATTTCTGATGTATCATAATAATCCCATATAATAAAATATATATATATAGAAATTCCTGGTCTTTACATCCTCTTATCTATAGGGATTTTCCCCCCTGAAAGCCACAACAATTCAATGGAACCAAATGGGGGTACTGAGCACATATCTAATCATCCTTCTACCATGTGATCTCGTAGAGGATCATGTACTGTCACCTAACTCAGAATAGAGGAATAAACCACCCACAAAGGACCCCCTAATGTCGAACCATTATCACCATCGAGAACTCCTTGAATTCCACCTCATCGTCCTGGTCAAGTACACCCTAGTCGATAGCATGCAATGTATCATGCACGTACCTCCTCATCCGTGACACATGGAAAACATTAATCACATGTTGCATCTCTGGGGGGAGATCTAGATTGTATTCCACCTATCCCACTCTATTGAGAATCTGAAAAGGATTGATAAACCTCTGAGATAGAAGGCCACCCTAACCAATTATCTGATATCCTCTTCGTGGAGAGACCTATATGAAGATGTGGTCTCGGTCCTTGAACTCCTACGGTCTCTGTCTTGAGTTGTTTTATTACTTCTATTGGCTCTGTGCAGTCTTCATTCACTCCTAGATGATCTACACCTTATCAGTGGTATCTTGTACCATCCTTAGATCCATATTGATGATTCCCATGTATCAGTCCAGCATAGAAGGTATCAACACTATCCCTTATACAAGGACTCAAACATTGCCATGTAGATGGGTGAGTGACAACTATTTCTGTATGAGAACTCCAACATGGGATGGTGTTATTCCCAACTACATCCAAAATCATGGATGAAATCACAATGCATGTCCTCGAGAGTCTGTATAGTCCACTTCGCCTGACCATATTTTTGAGGATGTAAGGTGGTGCTCATGATTAACTGAGTCTCAGATGAATCCTAAAATCCCTTCCACAACTTGGATTTAAAATGTGGGTCACGATCTGAGATGATTGTCAATGGAACCTAATGTAGCCACAGAATCTATTGTATGTAGAGGCATCCCAAGCCCTCTACTGACCCTTGCACTGGGATAGGTAGGAAGTGGGCTGACTTGGGGAGTCGACCAAATATCAACCAGATGGAATTGTGGACCCTGGAAGAAAATGGTATCCCTGTCAAGATGTCTATAGATATTCCATCACACTTTCACTCTGGATCCTCAAGTGGCTAAGTCATGCCTTCTGGAACCTGGTGTTTAGCCTTCATTTACTGACAAGTGAGAAATCGTGAAAAAAACATCACCATTTCATTCATCATCCCTAGACACAAGTACAGACACCAGAGGTCCTGGGATATCTTTGCCACACAAGGATTTACCAAAAAAAGGGAATGTGTCAAATTCCCTCATCACCTCTTATCATTGAATCACTAGTACCATGGTATGTCCTTTTAAAGGATGATATGCTCTCCATCATCAGAAAATCCTTCAAGATCCCATCCTGAGGATATTTGAGCACATCGAGCTTCATAGTCAACGTTCCCAATATATGCCTCCCTTACTAGTTGAAGAAGTTGTGGAGTGACTATTATAGACTAAAGGTAAGATGATCCATCACTATCACAAAGAATGACACTAACACTATTAGTTGCTTAGTCTCATTACTCAACATATGTAAATGAGACCTCGTACTGAGTCTGTCTACTAATACGTTTCACTTCCCAGGATCATATACTATCTCAAAGTCGCAGTCCTCGAGGAACTCCATCCATCTTCATTGTCTTATGTTTAACTCCTTCTGTGAGAAGATATACATGAGACTCATGTAATCAGAGTGTATTTTAGACCATTCCCACAAATATACTCTCAACTACTAGAGCTCCACAAGATCCATATGGTAAGATGTTATAGATATTGGTGTCAACCTTGGGTACAAGCCAATGCAGAACTCCCTCTCCCTATGAGTATGTAATCCAGGAAACATCTTTTTAATGGATGTTACAAAACTCTGCCACAACTGTTGGGAACTAAAAACTCAAAACACCTGCTTCTATGAAGGTAATGTTGGCCGACTAAAGAGTGATCTACTACACCCTCCTATGCATGAGTTTACCCAATTCAACATGGGTTTCTTTTTTTACCAACAAAGAAAAACCCCATTCCAACATTGTAGATATACCACATCCATGTTTCCTAAAAAAATCAATCTCAACATGAATTTTGGATGAGCATTCCATAATAAAACTAACATCGTAAGGCTGTGACACTACCACCAAGAGGTTCCAACCGATAATCTTAACTCAAGTGTAAGATCACACCATTAGCATATGTGTTATTAATGAGTCACCTCATATAGGTATATCTTGATGTTAGGATATCGTAACGGATTTAACCAAAAACTCTAGGTATCGAACTTGATTCTTGATAAAAAAGAAGGATCATTACTTATGTCTATTACATATGGCAGCTAGTTGTAGACCCATAGTGTACCTATAATCATTCAAGGATACATTGGGTCACACTCCATGACATTATGAAGCAACTCCCTTCCCCTATCCTCCATCTCTTTAAGCCTGCGGAGAACCACATTGGGGTGGTGGATATAACATTTTGAAATGTACACCACCTATTACTTATATCATATCTCCCCATCCACATCTTCCGCCCTGCATATCCATCTATTCTAGTAAATTCCTCTTCACGAAACATTTTACATTTCCCAGTCTCTTAGACTGATTTCAGTTTCTAACATTCATACTACTGAAATCCCCTGGCTACATCAACTCAGCCAAAACATGTTCAACAACTAAAGATCCTTTTAGTACCCAAACATAAGTAATAATTAATAGTGGAATAATGTTGGCACAGATGTCCCTAGACACGTCTTGCTTAGTGGATCAAGCCTTGAATTAATGATCGTATTATATTTTTTGAGTATATAGATTACTCGGTAAACCTCAATGAATAAATAATTAACAAACATGTATTCCAGTCAAAACTATAGAAGCTCTTGGGAACACAAACCCCTCACTTGTTCACTGAAAGATACACCCTTCTCTGAGGAAGGTTCTCAAGCTGTTGGGCAAAAATCCCTCAAGTTAACATTGCAGTATTTTTGGGTTGATTGTGTTTGTTGACAAAGCAGGATTTCATGGATATTTGTCAAGTTCCCAAGAAGTTGTTGACAATCCATGTTAACAACGAATGATGACAAAGGAAATGACGATCTAGAGGTGGTACAAAAGAGCAGTACAAGGTGGTGTCGTTTCCTAGTGATTGCCAAATTTTTGGGGTCCAAAATTTGGAATTTTGTGAGCATCACAAAAATAGGATTTCCATGAAGATCATAATTTAATATGGAAAATGAATGAATTTTGTGAATATAGGATGGATGGTTTGGATTTCGTGAAGACCAGAAAAATGTTGACATTAATGCTTCGCGATTACGTCAAGCTCCGCGAACGGAAAATTGCCGTGGTGCTTTGCGATTTGGACAGAATTCTGGATGAAACTTTGGAGCATCTCGATTAGAGATGACGTGGTGTTGACTTTGCACGGACGGGTTGTGGGTCGGTGGAATCGCCTATAAATAGAGGCTGACCCCCTCGAGAGAAGTAGAGATAATTTTTAGAGAAAATCCATTGCTCTCGGTTCGCAGAGGTGGTTCACGAAGGCAGTGTGCTTCACGAAAGGGGAGCTTTGCGGTGGCCATTCTTGGTCCGTGAATGGCGTGTGCCCCACGTAGGCTCTGTGAGATTCGCGGAGAGGTAGGAGCTCCGCGAAGGCCTAAGCATTGCGAAGGTCTGTGCATCGCGAGAGTGCATTGCGATAGGGCTCCGCGAAAAGGAAGGAGCTTCGCGAAGGCTTGTTTGAGGATCGCGAAATTGGGAGCCTAGCGAAGTAGAGTGCTTCGCGAAGGTGTTTCCAAAGTGGTCTTCCCAATGGGTAGTGGCAATGGGGTATTCATCTACGGGTGAAATTTGAACTTCAACAGAGCATCTATATAAAGAGAAGGATGAATTTTTTAAGGGAAATGAAGAGAACTACAGGTCAATAAACTGTGAGTGAATCTCTTCACAGAGTAGTGAGCTTAGGAAGAGGAAAAAGGTGATCCTCTCCACCGGCAGTTAGCCAGAGAGAGAGAAACAGGGAGTGACCCTTGGGAAAGTAGTGAGCTGACCCTAATCTTTGTAAGGGCAGTGATCCTGGGCATAGAAGTGATCTAGCACGAACATTGTATCCACATCTAGTGAAGATTAGTGTAATTTGGTACGCATGGCAACTTGTTGGCGTATGCTCCTTGGATGTAGCTTAGTGAGGGTGAACCAAGTAAAAAAACTTTGTGTCTGCCCGCTTACTTCCCCGCATTGCATTTTAAGCAACATCATCAGACAAAGAAGAACATAAGTGATCATAATAAAGACACAAGTGCAAAAAAAGTGACCCTTGTAATAAAGAGGTCAAGATCCAGTGGGGCAGGAAGAATTTTGAAAAATAATATCCATACCCTGGTTCACCCCCCCCCTCTCAGGGTATATAGGCCCCTATTGGCCCTAACAATTAGTATCAGAGAAAAGGTTGATTTTATCAGATTTGTTTGCTCTAACTTGGTGTAGTCGATCTGTGTGTTTAATGATTCAGTCTATACTTATCTCGGTGAGCCATGGAAAAGGAACAAATATCCAAGAAGAAGCAGAAGTCATGTGGTATTCCTCAGCGTGGAAGTGTGTATGGAAAAACTGTGATTCAATTAAAAGATTCATATAGTTTACTGAAGGAAGGTCTGGATGAATCTGGTAGGGAAAAGACTGATTCACTCAAGCATGATGCAGGAATGAGTGAAGTACATGAACATCAAAGTGATTTTGAAACAAGTGATGGTGATGAAGAAAGAAGTGAAAGAAGAATAGATATGAAAGCTGAGTTAGAGGCTGCTCTTGAAGAGATAGATGTTTGGAGATCCAAAACCAAGAAATCTAACAAAGTTGTTCACGATGCCAAACTCTATATGCAGCAGCAGGAAGAAGAGAATTCTGAGTTGATGGATAAAATTGAGGAACTGAAGTTATCATCACTAGAGAACTCAGAAACAGTTGGTGAGAATAAGCTTAAGATTGAAGAACAGAAAAGGGAGATCGATGGCTTGAATTGAAAAGTGAAAGATCAAGTCAAGTGCATCGAAGAACCTGATATTCCAAGTGACGTTGGAAACACCGAAGAAGTCAAATATAAAGATATCTAGATCAATGTATTGGAGATTGAGGTCAACAAGCTGAGAGGATTAAATGAAAGGCTTATTAGTGTGGAAACTAACCTAAAGGAGAATAATGATTCTCAAGGTGATGAACTACAAAAGCTAGCTACAATAAAAGGAAAAAAAAGGCTGGTGATTATGAAGAGAGTCAAAAGTGAGATGAAGTTCAGAATCTGAAAGCTAGAAATGTTGATCTCGCTACACAGCTATCTGAGCTAGTTCAGAAGAATCAAAGAATGCAACAAGACAATACATGTTGTTTTGATTGTGTTGCTCAAGAATAATTGAAAGTAAATGAGCAGAGTGACATGGTGGATAAGCTGACACACGAATTGGAAGATGAGATGAGTAGAGGGAAGCTTCTCAAGGGATAACTTGATGTCCAACTTGAATCAAGGGATATTAAGATTCAAAAGTTGGAAGCAGAGCTAGAATCAGTCGAGAAGAAAATGAAGAAGTCTAAATCTAAAGATAAGCCCAAGTTGAAGGATGCACTGCACTTATTATTTGATTATCCTTCGACAGGTGATGATCAAATGAAAGCAAAATATGCTACATCAGAAGAGAATCATGAAAGGATTGTATCATCCCAAAGGCCATCCATGTTGGGAAAATCTGGAATTGGATATGATGTTCTCACTCCTATGAGTGATAGGAAATGTGCAGAGAAAATATATAGAGATATGAAAAACCTTGCAGGTGCTGGAGATAGACCTAAAAGGGATTTTACAGGAATAAATGATAGCATGTGCTATTTCTGCGGGATTCATGGACACACATCCAGCTTCTGTCTAGATGCAATGGAATACATTTCAGGCTGTGAAAATATAAACTTTGATAAACCCGAGGATAAGAAGAAGCATCATTAAAAATTAGAGAGAAGAGTCTCTATGAGGAAAGAATTCATAAGATGCAATTACTGTGGAAGAATGGGACACACCATGAATATGTGCCAGGAAGCTCAAGAGCTCAATGTCAGGGGTAGAACTCAAGTTCCATCAACATCTTGGCTAAGAGATGATGAAATGAGGTATGCCTTTAATGGATGTTGTTTCATATGTTCTAATCATGGGAATTTGTCAAGACATTGCAGAAAGAAGAAGGCTGGAAAGCAAATGGAACTCCAAAGGAGATTCTCAACTTTAGTGGTGTATAATGAGAAATCGTACACTGGGAGAGAAAGTGGTATGTTGAAGAATAAGATTAGAGTTCTTGGAGAATCACAAGGAGCTGAACAAAAAGTGTATCAGTCACACTCACAACCGCTCTCTAAGTATGATCATGAAAAAATATAGAAGAAAAGGGGAGGAAACACTACAACTATGAATAAGAAGAGTGCACATTCAATGGAGAACTCACCACCAGTGAAAAAGAGTGTACTGATTCAGACATCTGGTAAAAGGCAGATAAATAAATAATGCATTGAAAAATTCACAAGTCATGTGCCACGGAGAGGACTGGATGAAAAAGGAAAATCCATGCAATTGTGGAAGAAGCAAGGGGAGATGACAAGCAAAGAGATTCATTCTCAGAGAAATAATCATGGAAAATAGAATTTTGGAAGAACCTCAAAGAAGAAAATCAGTACTAATGGGTCTATACCCCAAGTGATCAGAAAGGTCTGGCCTACAGAATCTACATGTCGAAAAAAGGCTCAGCATGAGGGTAATGAATGCTTAGTCATATGGCCAGAGCAATTGAAGTTGGCCAGGAAGCTGGAGGAAGCAAGAATGGAGTGTGATGCCCTCCAAGAAAGAATCAAAGTGTTGACCCATCAGGATCAACCACAATCCTCATCTTGAGGAGTCCATAAGGAATCCCCTCTCCCTATGAATATAAATGCTATTAAATGATGATTCATGTGTTTCAGGTTTTAGGGAGATACGATCCAAGGGGAAGTGGCATCTAAAGATGCAAAGTGGAAAGGTGATATGCTTCAGAGTTTAAATTGATTCAAATCAGGGAGAAGATTTGAAAAAGAAAGGGAGAAACTGAGCAAAATTAGAAGTGATTGTGTTATTAGCTTTATCTCTTGTTTCCTACAGCGAGTTCCAACTCAGTAGGCTTAGAGATCTAGTTAATGGATCAATGCTGAGTTCCCTATTAGTATAAATGGTGCACGTGGAGAAGAAAGGTTATGGGTCTCTACCGTTGGGCCTAACAGATAGAAGTGTGGGTAACATAGGGGGAGTATCCTATAACAAAATCAGATGCTAGATCCATCAAAGAAATAATTGGATGACTCTTATCAGTAATTCCCTATTGAGGGAAGAAAGAAACACAGGGAGAAGCAGCAATAACAATGTATTTCATGATTATCTACATTCTCTAACAATATGGTATCAGCTGATTTTTTTCAGGATACCAAGAAGCTGCAGGAGAAAATCAAAGGCGTCTCAACAAAAATCTGAGAAAAGTAGCTGAAAGAAATGAAGCCACTGAAAAATGAGTCAGTGAACAACATCTTGATGAATGTTTTGAGGAAGAATACAACACAGGGAGAGCAGAAGTGGCTTATGCTGATTCAGAAGAAGACACCGATGAGGAACATGAAAGTGTCAAGTTTGTGCCTACAGGGAAGCCAAATAGCTAAGCTGAAATTGATTGACAGAATATCATTGGTGATCAGGCAGCTCATGTTCAAACAAGAATAATGATGTCACTGCAGCAGAAATCTTTCCTACCTCAAGTAGAGATGAAATGCTTTGCTGATGCAGCTAACGTTGAATACTTGGTTCATGCTATGAATAAAATGCTTGATCAGATTGCGAAGAACCAGATGTGGGAGATTATTTTGAGGATAGCAGATAAAAACGCCATCAGGACTAAATGGGTCTATTAATAAAAGATGAATGAATATGGCACAGTGATTCGAAACAAAGTACGACTGATGTGCAAAGGATACTCCCAGATAGAGGGAATAGATGTTGATGAGACAATTGCACCGGTTGCGAGGCAAGAGACAATCAGATTATTCCTAGCCATTGCAGTGCAAAGAAAGTTCAAAGAGTTCCAGATGGATGTAAAGACTGTATTTCTAAATGGGTTTCTGGAAGAAGAGATGTACATTTAGTAGACAGATGGTTTTCTCATTCATGAGGATGAGAACATTGTTTTCAGGCTAAAGAATGCATTATATGGGCTTAAATAAGCTCCAAGAACATGGTACTGAAGGCTATATCAGTATTTGAAGAAGATTGGTTTTCAGTGTTACACAAGGTAGGAATGACACATTCATTTATCAATCCAAATATTCCGAGGATGATTTGTAATGATTTGGAATGGAAAATTCCAAGGAGATGAAGACTCTGGTTTTTACCTGGATGAAATCATCAAAATATGATAGTGGAAGGGAAGTTAATTTCACTGAAAATAGGCAAATTATCAGCATTTTGTTGTACATGACTGCAGCAAAGCCTGATATTGTTTTCACCACATGCCAAGCAGAGAGATATAAGAGTAATCCCAAGGAAATCCACATGATTACATTGAAAAGAATACTTCTGTATATCCAGGGCACAGTGGATTTCAGCTTGACATATGCTGATAAATCTTAGACAGAGTTATTGGGATATACTGATGCAGACTGGGCCGGTTCAGCGGATGATATAAAATCAACATTAGGTGGTGCATTCTAACTTGGTGGATTTTGTATTTCGTGGCTAATCAAGAAGCAAGATTGCATTTCATTGAGCACCATAGAATCTGAGTATATTGTGGCCACTCATGCATGCACGCAGTTATTGTGCATGAAGCAGTAGCTTGAAGACATGGGAGTTGAAGTGAAGTCTCTGACCGGAATCCAGTGTGACAACTCAAGTGCTATAAATCATAGAAAAAAACTCCTCCATCATTCAAGGACAAAGCACAATGAGATTAAGTATCATTTTATCAAGGAGAAGGTTGAGCAGGGAATCGTGAAGTTGGAGTATGTGCCTACAGAGCTACAGGTTGCAGACATTCGGACAAAGGCCTTACCCAAGGAAGCTTTTGAGAGGCATCTACTGGATCTAGGAGTTCAGTCGATTCCCCGCACTTGAAATAGTGTGGATGTGGGACACCTCCCCACCCCTCTCTCACCGAGGTATGATGTGTTTTTCCCTAATGTGCTAATATGTGTTCTCTACTATGTTACAGACTACAAATGAGTGTCCTTTGGGTTCATTGACAAAGGGGGATAAAATAGTGATTGTTAAAGGGGGAGACAATGTGGAGATTTGACAAATCATGAATGTTACATGGAGAATCTGACTAGTGGAGTAGCCAGATAGGGGGAGCAATGAGAAAGGGGGAGAGTATAAATCTGACAATGCTAGAAGTGATCGGTCAAAGCATAGATATCATGACAACTGAGGGTCGTGATAAAAGCAGAACAGTGGTGTTGGAATGGTGAGAGAAGGTTTCCAGCTATCACTAATTGGGAACAGTGTGGTTCAACAATTGGTATCAATTTAATAATTGGTATCATGTTGGAATCGTCAATTGGTTTTTGACATGAAGTGATTCATTGATGAACATTTCATACTACTCTTGTTTCTCACATCGAGCATTGCTCATGTGGGCATAGAGTACGTGTTAAGTGAATCCTTGAATGTTATCATAATCGCAAGAGTTGAATGGTGGTAGCGGTTGGAATAAGACTCAGTGAGGTATCAAAGTGAAGAAAATCTTTCTGAGCAGAGTTGTGAAGAGTTGTCAACAAATCCAAAGGGGGAGATTGTTGGGCAAAAATCCCTCAAGGTAACATTGCAGTATTTTTGGGTTGATTGTGTTTGTTGACAAAGCTGGATTTCATGGATATTTGTCGAGTTCCCAAGAAGTTGTTGACAATCCATGTTAACAATAAATGATGACTAATGAAAGGACAATCTGGAGGTGGTACAAAAGATCAGTAGAAGGCGGTGTCGTTTCCCAGTGTTTGCCAAATTTTTGGGGTCTAAAATTTGGAATTTGGTGAGCATCGCGAAAATAGGATTTCCATGAAGATCATAATTTAATATGGAAAATGAATGAATTTGGCGAATATAGGATGGATGGTTTGGATTTCGTGAAGACCAGAAAAATGTTGACGGTAATGTTTCGCGATTACATCAAGCTCTGCGAACGGAAAATTGCCATGGTGCTTTGCGATTTGGACAGTATTCTGGATGAAGCATTGGAGCTTCGCGATTTGAGATGACGTGGTGTTGACTTTGCGTGGACGGGACGAGGGTCGGTGGAATCACCTATAAATAGAGGCCGACCCCCTAGAGAGAAGTAGAGATAATTTTCAGAGAAAATCCATTGCTCTCGGTTTGCAGAGGTGGTTCATGATGGCAGTGTGCTTCGCGAAAGGGGAGCTTCGCGGCGGCTATTCTTGCTCCGTGAAAGGTGTGTGAACCGCGTAGGCTCAGTGAGCTTCGCGGAGAGGTAGGAGCTGTGCGACGGACTAAGCATTGTGATGGTCTATGCATCGCGAGGGTGCTTTGCGATAGAGCTTCACGAAAATGAAGGAGCTTCGCGAAGGCTTTTTTGAGGATCGTGAAATTGGGAGCCTAGCGAAGTAGAGTGCTTTGCGAAGGTGTTTCCAAAGTGGTTTTCCCAGTGGGTAGTGGAAAAGGGGTATTCATCTACGGGTGAAAGATGAACTTCAACAGAGAATCTATATAAAGAGAAAGATTCATTCCTTAATGTATATGAAGAGACCTACAGGTCTAAAAACTGTGAGTGAATCCCTTCCCAGAGCAGTGAGCTTAGGAAGAGTAAAAAGGTGATCCTCTCCACCTGCAGTGAGCCAGATAGGGAGAAACAGGGAGTGACCCTTGGGAAAGTAGTGAGCTGACTCTAATCATTGAAAGGGCAGTGAGCCTGGGCATAGAAGTGATCTAGCCCGAACTTTGTATCCACATATATTGAAGATTAGTGTAATTTGTTATGCACGGAAACTTTTCGGCATATGCTCCTTGGATGTAGCCTAGTGAGGGTGAACCAAGTAAAAATCATCGTGTCTTCTTGCTTACTTCCCTGCATTTCATTTTAAGCATCCTCTTCAAACAAAGAATAAAATAAGTGATCATAATAAACACACAAGTGCAAACAAAATGACCCTTGTAATAAAGAGGTCAAGATCCAGTGGGGCAGGAATAATTTTAAAAAAGAATATCCATACCCTGATTCACCCCCCCTCTCAGGGTATATAGGCCCCTATTGGCCCTAACACAAGCCCATTCCATAGAAAAAGTCACATGATCATAAGATATGGGTAATTTAAACCTTTCTGCCGCCCTGCTGAGTCACATATAATGCTCACTACCATGTCCTCAATCTAATCTAATGGTTCCCAGGCTAGAAGGAAACTCCTTCACCACCTCAAGCTAGTCCTTAACTACCTGTGAGTTGAGCTCGCCATGAATCCTGAGGGGTATCTATCACTGAATCTCATGTATGGAACAGATTATGTATGTTTCTTCTACCGATAGAGCCAGTAGAAACTACTGACCAAAAGGATGCGGTGTTGCTGGGATGCCGCCTGAAGGTACCACCTTAGGCAACAGTCCATGTACTGAAGCCTCATCACCCTGTGGGCCATCCTTATGGTCATGAATTGGTATCCTGGTGGGATAGATGTGTGGAGGCATCATCAAAAGGAAATCAAGATGATCCATGGACAATATGATATACCTGGTGTGATGAATCCAAACAGATCAAATGAAAAACATTTCAAAAACACACAAAATCAGTGCTTTCATGTAGTGAGTCAGAAAATAGAATTGACGGTGTTGGTGTATGGATATGTCTTCCTCCACAACAACTCTATATTCCCTAGAATTAAAATAAAACTCACGATATTTATCATTATTACTCCAATGAAATCATACACACTCAGTAATTCTGGTAGAACCGACCCCTTTGATAACACATTTTCATGACTTCTCCCCCAGGGCCCATGTCATGACTACCCCAAACCTGCCTTCCTTAGGTCGTGGGTTAGAGATTTTCACCTGAAATGTTTTTCCCTAAAATGGAAAGGTGTGGCCTATAAAACTGTACACCTACAGACGTGGAACACTACTCATAAGTAAAAAAATTAGAAAGGTACAACCACAGAAAAAACCACCACAGTGTGTAAAAGTATGTAATGAAGTGAGGGGCTAGAATACAACCTCTACTAAAATGGAAATATAGAAAGAATGGGAAATAGCTCCTTAAGACCTTCTCCTTGGATCATACATGATGGGTAGGTATAGCTCATCACTATGGATCTCCAGGTTAATGAGTCACCTCCATAAATAGTCATTTCCTGGCTCCTCAAGACACTATGAAAGCTCCTCACCATCTTCACAGGATAAAACAAGGTGAATGTGAAGCCCATGCAGAGTTGAGTAAAACAATACTCAGTAGGGACCCTAAGACTCCCAATGTTCTCAAAACATTCTACAATGGGAAAAACTGAAATCATGATCTCAATCACAAAGCACAAAAAAAAAGACAACTCACACCAAGTATATTCTAAGGTAGTAATTCTAGCATTATCTGTCTCATCATCAAACACCACGATGGCTGGATAACTCCTCCACTACCGAGTATAGTGGGCCAAACAAGTTACACATAGGTGATCCCCAAAAACCTAGAACTTCTTTGGTACTCCACCCCATCGCGTACAGTGAGTCTTCCAGGTTACATAGAGCCACTCCCCACCTTGGCCTACAAAGGTACACCTCCTATTCAAAACAATGGTTTTGTTAGTTCACACTGAGCTTCTCACCACTTTGGGCCTACAATGTCACATAGTGGTTATTCCCACTAGGATTTCGAATCACATAGAGTCGAAAGTCAGCAGTCTTAATGTCTTAGCATGTCATAGGGTTGTACAGGTAGGGTGATTGGGAGAACCGCTCCTCAAGAAATTGGTCATATTTCAACTAGAATGAAGTATCATGAAGAGGTAATATGATGATCCACCATTTCATAAGGGTTCCATATAATATGATATTGTGTAAACCAGATGCCTGGTCCGTATGTTATATATATTGTATCACTGAAGGCCATGCTAGACTCTGGTAAGATCCATCCTGGCCAAACACCAACATTCCCAATGTATCTAATGGAACAAATAAAAAAAACATCCTCGTCCTATGAGTTCTAGCATCGTAGACAGTTCGTCCAATGGATGTCCATTTAAGGAGATACACACGTTTAAGCATAACTATGAAAAAAGGTGTCTGGGTATCGTATGACCCGGCTAGGCCATATCAACCCGACTCAATAGGCCTGGCCGAAAGGGGGTCGTGCTCGGCTAGGTATGGATGGGACTGGCCCAGCCCACTGGCCTGCGAGCTGAGCCCCCCCTATCGATGTGCGGCATGCCAGTTGGAAGAATCGCACGACCCATAGGCCGGGGCATGGTGGATCTACTCCCCTCAAGAATGGAAATTTTTTTCATGTGTTCAATGTAGAGGCTGTGGATGGCACCACACCATATAGTCGATCAGCATGGACCGACATTTTGAGAAACCCAAAGACCATGGATCCACCCTCTTCCATGACTCGAAGTTGCAACCTTCCTTTGTGGCGCGCCACCGTAGTGTGATGTCCTGCCTCGATGGGGCATGCACAATTATGTCATTATTTTTTTAGCTGTAGTGCCTTTGGCCACCACCACCTTGTTCCGGCTGGGGGTAGACGGCTGCTGCCTCCTCCGGTTGTCAGTGTTGCTGCATTGACGATGCTTCTGTGGGCCACCGACAAAGCTCCGGTGGTCGGATTCCATTCCAATATGCACATATGGGCCGCCATTGATGACACCTACACGACACGGAATGATGATTCACCTTGTCACGATATTTCTATGACTTCCACGTAGAATGCCACCAACCCAATATCGGCGAAGGGTCCTGGCCTTGTTCAGCTCGGCCTGTGCCCTCTGTGTAAGCGTTAAAACACGGGATGGATTATTGAAATACAAAAACACTCATATATAGATCATGTATTAACCTCCTACATTATTTAATTAAAAATGAATAAACATATATGAATGTTGATACATGTTTCACATAATATTCAGGAATGGGGAAAATGAATAAATTAATAACACAACCTCTTCCCTCGAGTTCATTGGACGTAGCTGTAGATGAGGAAGTGGTGTACATATTCGAAGGAGATTCTGATGAAGGAGAAGGTTCACATACTTTGGAACTCATCGTTTCCCATCATCGAATCCTCCAATGGTCATCGAGGCTCTTTTCTACATTGTTGGAAGACATTGGCGGCAATTCATTAGAGGTTCCTCTCTTTTGTATAAAATCTCATGCTTGATCTTTGATTAAATAGATGAATATAGGAGATCAACCCCCAAACAATTAATGAGGTTCGTTAAGGATTTTAATCAATGATTCTATTAATTCCCCCAATGGTGTGATTAAAAAACCATTTTTAATCATCCATTAAATGGTTTGACAACACAACGGTCCCACCACAACCACTCAACAGTTCCAAAAAATAATAATAACTAATTCAGTATTATTATTACTTTATTCTAACGTGGAAAATTTTCATTTTTTATCCGACCCTTATCAGTCGATGTTAAGCTTTACCTAAGTGAATCCCAACACTGCGAATTAAACAATGCCCTTATATTTTAAATCTGAGTAGTCATTCCAATGATAAAAATTCTCTCCTACACATTTACTGAACGTACAATAAAAAAGTTCAATAATGATTAATAGTTACCATAAACATGTTCTGGTCGAGGTTAAGATCATCCTAAGGGAATCAAGCACTCATGAGATCAACATTACTCTAGAATATCCAAACCAAGTTACCATGTAGTAGTCAATGAATCTAACAATAAAATAATAGTTTTGAAATTATATTATTTACGGCCAAAAAATATCTTCCACTGTTGGACCATGTCGGCCTATTTTAGGATCTACCTAAGGGAAGAATACCCTCAAAAGCATAGGTGTAATGTCAAATTTTTAATCTGAGTCACTGTTCGTGAGTTATAAGAATTTTTGAAATATATTTTTTTAATTAATTCTTTTATTTACGGTTATGCCATATTTGGGTTTTCTCAATTGAAGAATGCACTGAATAAAATTTAGTCGCACCTAGGGTAAACATGTCACCCTAAATGTAACAGTTCCCTCAAATTTCTAATCTGGACACCCAATTTAGAGTTATTCTACTTTTTCAAGAAAAAATCTCACACGTGATATTTAATGCTTAAAATATTTTTGACGAATCATTTCAGGAACTCAGGGCCTCGGAATCACATGCTATAAATTTTTGTAGTCAATAAAAAATCCCATAAAATCAATAAAATATGGAAATTATGGGTCATTGCACATCTAAATCATGTAATGGTCATTCATGTTTTGTGTGAACTTCCACCTCAATGATGAGCCAACATCCCATTTCACCACCTTCTATAATATATCATTATATTAGTTAAATTTATGAATTTATATGAAATTTATACTATAATCATGTTTATAATGTTTAAAATTATAGTCTACCTCATTTATCTCTCTTTTATAGTGAAATTAATACATTACTCAAGCATTATGAAGACAAGTGTGTCCAAAAAGTAATTTATCTCATTTTAAATCTAGTTTCATTATTTATTATTAAAATCACTTAACTTATGATTTAAATCCTTAAATTTAATGATATAATATTTATATTCATCCCTAAAAAATATTATTCTAAAATAAACCACATTTATAATATAAATCATCAATTGTTAATCTTATGTTCATATATTGGTTGGTCTAAACAAAAATTTGAACAATGCTATAAAATTATATCGTGGATGACTAGGAGAACTTAATTACTAATGATATAATATAAAAATAATAAAATTATTATTGTACCTTTGTTATTTAATGATAAAAACTGTATGAAACTAAAAAAAATTGATTCGATGTTTCATTTGATAAAGATAAATGAGACATCCATTGTACCAATTATCTCCATAGTAATTTTGAAATAAACTCTAATGGAATGAAATTATGACATTGTAAAAATCAGGACTAAATAATTAATTTACCTTCAATGATTTTGCAATATTTATCAATAAACAATACAACAATTTTTAAACCTGTTAAAAAACAATCAATATTAATCAATAAAGTTATTTAAAATAAATAATAACTGACCAATATACATATTGAAAATAAATTTAAATAAGGTTTAAAATGAAAATGATAAGAATAAATATATTTAATAATTGATATATATATTTATATGTAATTATATTTTTATACAATAAATTCATGTGCTTTAATGGATATTTTATTTTCATGTAGTATTTCATTGCCTAAAATATATTTTCATGGGTTATATTTATTATTCTGCTCCATGAAATCCATTAAAGGGTGTAATTAATTAATAAATATTTTTACCCCATTGATGGAATTTAGGGTGTTTAGAGTTCTATTTCATATTTTTTATTTAAATAAACATTGATTCAAATGATTCCAAATTTTTAATAGTTTCTTTAACTCTACTCCCTGTTATGAGTTATATTTCCTCCCCTAAACATCAATAATCCAACATTTGTTTCTTAAAATTAAAAATATATTATTTCTGGTTCAATTATAATTATTTCTTGAGAAAATTAAATTATTGTTCAAAACTACTTTAATGATAAATTTCTTATCCATAAAAATTATATCATCATCATTAATAATTTTCATCATCTTTAACAAAAGATTACCCCCCTTATCAGAATTATACTTCACCATTAATGTTATAATTTATATTTGGAAATACATTTTTCTAATCTCATTTAAATTTTACAACAACCTAGTCTTTTAATACTATAAAAATACATTATTTTTACAGAATACCAAAAAAATTACACTAATAAAAACCCTGATACTATATTAGATTAGATCCTTTGTAATCATCGAAACATATAAAATAGTACATATGTGAGCTACATTATTTATTACATGGTTCTTCAAGAATATCACCCAACATAGAATATTTATAAATAATGCATATTTTCATTTCCGAGTGAAATAAAACATATGTAGTGGTGACGTAAAATGCTCAGTAAGGGTGAAAATGGAAATATGTATGAAAAAACATTATATTAATGGTGCTGTAATGTTATCATTAAAATATGAGATCTTTCCATGCATATAAATGATCAAAAAAATAAATCACGTCATTAATATTTCCAGTTCATAATATATGCATAAAAATGTGATTAATAGAATAATAAATGAAATAATAAAATTGTTGTAAGATATTGAATTCATGTGATACACATAACCATAAAAAAATATTATGTCAACACTGCCTACGCGGGCATTCAAATCATGTTAGGCTTGGGATAATATATTGTGGATTGGATTCTCGATTAGGCTAACAACCTTAATACCCTGTAATTATAGAGATTAAACATTAACATGGATACCCTCTTAGGTTCAGGATTTTTCTATAACCCTTGCACCATCTCAATTTAAAACTGGATATATAACTCATGTATATGTTAATTTTTATTCTCGAGGTACATTATGTGCACCTTCTTGTATTTAGGAAATGGCTAAAACTTGCGTACCATCCATTTTTTTCTTATTTTACAACCCATGACCCATTTTTCCACATATTCCATTTTTCATTAACCATTTAATTTGAGGGTGATATAGGCCTTCACAATATCATAATTATATCATACATAAGTGTTCCAAAATATTATAAACAGTCATATCTTAATTTATGAAATGAAATTAGTTTAATAAAAATGTAATCATATAATTACAATTCAATATATATGTATATATATATTTGATTATCTCGAGAATTAATGGTCCATAAAAAGAAATAGATTTCATAAAAATAAAACCCTTGAAATATAAACAAGTATCTTACAAAACATTCCAAAAACAGAATCAATTTAGAAGATAAATATTAATGGAACCATTAGATAATTTCATCACATAGTAGGAATAACACTAAAATATTTCATATTAGAAAGTAAACAATATGGAATTATACTTTTAAAATTATTCCTAGATGAAAATATCCCATTACCATTAAAAATTTACCTTACAAAATAAATATTTTTGAAAACTGTTCTCTTTGGGAAAATAAAATGGGTGCTTTGAAACATTTTTAACACCATATTGTATTGAAAAAATAAAAAATAAGATTGAATATATTCTAAAAAACATTTTTTTAAAACATAAAATGGTTACTTGAAAACATTTTGAAACCATGTTTCCTTGAAAATATATAAATAGAATGTTGAAAACATTTTTAAACCCATTTATTTGGAATAAAAACTCGAAAACATTCATGAAAACAGTTTATTTTAATAATAATTTCAAAATTATATAAAATACATCAAAAAATAAAGCCATTATAGTTAAATCATAAATATCACTTTTTAGAAAAATTCATACATTTTTTAAAGTCATGTCATGTGCCTCAATGAAACAAAATTGATACAAAACTACTTTACATATTTGGTATCATTTAAATCGAAACTCCATTGTAAGATTGTCCATAAAATGGATATATTGATACCCATATATATTAGGATAATTATAATTAAATATATTCATTGTAAATATATAGACAAATAATAATAATTGAGTTTTAAATAATGCATAACTCTCATATAAATAATAGTGAGATTCGATACCCACATACATTATGTCATGAATATCAATTTAATCTTTCAATCCTCATTTATAATAATTATAATTTAATTATAAATCTACCTTAATACCACATTATTATATATAATACCATATATATCTTTATATTACCCATTTAATAACATATCCATTTAAATATCACATTTAGAGTGATATTAGATTTATTTTACATAAATGGTCTCATTTGATTTTATTGATCCTATTTATTATATATAATGAATTAAATTTTTAAATAATATAGAAAATTTTATAAATTTCATATATATTCAATATATTTTTAGTATTTATAATTTAATTGATAATATATAAAAATTAAATGGAATACATCGTGCATGGAGAGGTTATATCCTATGTATTGATAAGCATTGTTTCTCTTTTTCTGTCGTATTGAACGAAAGATAAAAAATGAAATACAGGTATATATATATAGTATTATTATAATAGAATTTTTATTTAATATATATCATATCCATTATTTTAATTTATCTTTTATACATTCCTTTTAGGGTGTGAATGAACCACGTTGCATTGCGGAGGCAGTAGATAACACTTCGCCAAAAACTATGATCGTATATAAAAAAATATAAAGCATGAATTTGTGTGTTATATAGTGATTCCATATGAATAAGTAGATCCAAAACACCATATATATAATATAAAAATATATTATCTATCATAATTCTTATACATTATAGGTGGCTAAGTAAAAGAACAACATCATTTTGTGAGGCGGTAGTTCACCGTAAAAACGAATAGTATGTTCGTTAACCACTAAATAAAAGTGTGTGTAACTATGTGTAAAAATTTTAAATTAATAGAATACTATTGTATTGAGGATAATGATTTTGTTACATAATAATGTTATTATAATACTTAATTTGATTGAGAAATAAAATAAAATAAAGGATCTAGTGAAAGAATGTTACATCTTTTTTGGGTAACTCTGCTTAGTTGGCACCAAAGAGCTATCTTGGATGGATTTATTACAAAATATATTAATCATTGATGATTTTAAGGATTTTTTTAGACTATTTGGGAAGATTTTGGAAATGAAAAATTTTCTTGATAGGTTTGAGGAAGGTGAAGAGTGAATGCGTTTATATAGTGAAGGAGGAGAGGCATTCTTGTAAATACTAAAAGATAAGTACTAATGGGAGGTATCCCATAACTAATGTGGTTAAAAATGTAAAAATTAGATTAAATTTAATTTATGTTGTTACCAAATCTACAAATAATGAATTTAATTTTAAAAAATTATCCATTGTTTTTATGTTTCATTATATTTTTTATTTTGGTTTTTCATATAAGACACAACTTTTCAAACCTATGTACTTTAACCATCAAGGCAATATTAGGGATTAATTTATTTCAAAATATATGACTAAATAATTATATATATAATATTTAATTTTTAATATAAAATTCTACTGTTTCGTGGATATTAATCTTACAACAACCGTATGTAATGTGCAGAAACAAGAAATTAACTCGAAATGTGCTAATAATGTTTTTCCAATTTAATGGTATAAATGATACTTATAAAATAAAATTTGGTAAATTAAAAAAAATAATTATATATTTATTAATAAATAAAAATACCTTGTTTTAATGTAGGTTTTTTAAATTATAATAAATTTTATGAAATATAATTAATTTTTAAATTACATTTTTATGAATTTTGCATTATTTATTTTATTATAATCTGATAATAAGAAAATATTATTTGAATTAAAATATATTCATTTAAATTATTTTTAAAATGATATAAAAATCTACAAAAAATAATGTAACACAATCATTCAAAAAAATTAATATACTTTCGTTGTTTTAGAGTCAATTATGTTATTTAATTATTAACTAAATAATCCATGTCTATGCGTTCCATAATCGTATAATCTTACTAATTCGTCTCTAAAATATAATGATAAACAATTATGTTCAAAATAACTAATTTACCATTAAAAAAGATATTTATAACATAAAATATTTTTTTTCATATATTAGTGTTTTATAAATGATAAATGTAAGAAAAGTTTCTTTTTTTTCTTTATTTTACTAATAAAATAGGGGAATTTTGTTGAATAATATCCCAATTACTCATAAAATTAGAAACATGAATGTATATAGTCTATATATTGGGTTAAAAATTATTTTTTTTGTTTACAGGTAATTTTATCCCCTCTGTTTATGTTTTAGTCCATTTTTATTCCTAATTTTACCTTAATCATTTTTATTAATCCTAATTTCTATCAATAGTGTTTTTTTTCAAAAACTAATTTTAAATTTATAGATTTTATTAATTATTTCGATCCAAAATATGGGACCCGATTTGTAAAAATCTAATCACATTTGTGGTATAAATTATTCTAAATTTATTATTTTAAATGAGACAACAATGGGGGGTTTTCATGTAAACAATTTAAAAAGCTTCATTAGTTTTTATATATAGTTTGAAATTAAAATCATCCATAAATAATTTGTATTATAATCATTAAAAAATAATATTTACAATTTCTAAAAAAAGTATAATAGTTTCCAAAATCATATTTAAAATGGCTTCATCATTAAAAATTAGTCAAATTACTATATATAAAAACTCAACTTTTTATTCCTAAAATTATAACTATTAGTATTATATACCTCTTGAATATATTGGATTACAATTATAAATAATTATTTATTATATAATATACAATTTTTTAACCTGTTAAATATAGTTCCATAATATATAAAAAAGTATATTTAGTGTTGTGTGAAATTATGAATATCGAAAAGATAAAATTAATTTTAAAAAATAATTTCACAAAATCACCAGGTGTTAAATTCTAACACCCTTATCATGAATTTCTCCCTCAAAATTCATATATTTTATTAATGGTTTAATACTTGAAATATCATTTCTTATAAACCCATATAATAATAACAAATAATAATAAAACCTTCAAATTGTGAATTTTGGAAACATTACGGTTACCCAATGTATCACAAAACTTGGTTTCCACATTTTAGAATAATGCTAGGAATGGAAGATTAATTGTTGAATAAAAAAAATAATTATATATATTGATAAAAATTATTGATAACCAAAAATTTAATAGATAATATAATGATATGGATCTCATTACAATAAATCTAATATAATTTTTATAAACAATAGTTGAATAGAAATAATGTTTTTATGATAAATCATTTTCAATATTCTTTTCTTATTGTTTAATAAAAGTTTTACTAGAAACGAACATAATAAAATATTCTTACCTCATTTAATTCCATTTGATATGAAAATTATCACAATTTAGTTTCCAGTTTCTCGATTTTCACTACATCTCTTGCGGTAACAAATGAGGGGAATTTATCATTCCTAATTTTTTAGTAGATCATAAGAAAGGGTGATACGTCATTCCATTTGTATATAGATAAAGTCAAATGAAATGTTAGAATACAATACCCAATATGTTTCAATCTACTTGCAGTTAGGTAATAATTTAATCTCACACAATTCATCTGATGTTTATCATAAAAATTAAGAAAATAGACATCCATAATACCCATATGAATTATAAAAATTCAAAACCATAGAATAATGTTCATGAAATTAACCTAAAATTGATCCTCCTTATATCATAACGGATGTCACAGTTGTCAAATTATTAATATGTTAATACCTTCATCTAATATTCTCTTGAAACATGGTAACATCCTCAAATACTATAAATAATTTTTAAAAATATGCAGGATTCTATATTCCAAATATTACAAATATAATCCATAAATCCCAGAAATTGTAAACTTCATCCATGATAACATAAACAACATTGTCCGAAATTTTTTAATTGGTTCCAATGTAATATATATTTTCTAATTTACATTATCGAAATAAATTATCTTTTTATCCAAGATAAACATACTTCCATCAACATCATGATCACATTAAGGGTTTAATTCACTTATATTTAAATAACATCATTACATTAAATCAATTTTTCTGTCTTCATAACCATTCACTGTATCATTTTCCATCCAAGGTGAAAAAAATATACAAAAAATACTTGTATATTTCCGTACTCATATAACATTATTATTGGATTGTAAAACATATTCACATTAGTCATCCAGATATATTCGCAAACTACTAATTGGGAAACATCTTATAATTACATAATATCCCATTACTAAAATATGAATAATTAATCATGTATTAAATTCAATCAACCTCAATCCAATTATATTTTAGTTTTAATGTATGTAAAACTAGAGGAATATACCAAACATTTCACATGTCATTTTAAATCTATTTATCTTCAATTATCGAAGCAATAATCATACCACCTTGATGACTAACTTCATGAGATTTCCAATTAGGAAGTCAATTTTTATTAACCATATACATTACATATTTGAAACAATCAATGTAAACCATGTTCTTTTTATATGTTGAAATTGAATAAAACTATAAATCATAGTGTGAAAAAATTATTATAATCCATAATCACTTAACCATGTAAAATATAACTTATTTGATTTATAAATGAGGGCTCATATTATTTTTAATATATGAACATATAGGTTTATCATATGTAATTAATAAAAAATTTATATTTAAAAGATTTTTTATGGTTTATAATAATTATATGAATTCCCATATCATGTCCCCCATTTGTGCTATACTATGTGTCTAGAAAATCCTATTGTCATGTAACAAGTTATGCTCGATTCATGCCCGATGAACATTTTCAATGTTTTGACCCCTAGATAAAACAATTCCAGAGAATCATCAATGTGTAGTTTCTATAAATGGATATATATTTAGGAAACTAGTCAACATATTATTTAATAATATTTCACGATATTTCTATTACCTTTCCTCATCCTTCAACATATTCTTAGATTAGTATCTAGACATATCCTAAAAAATATCCCTAGGTATGTCTCTAAAGATTTCACATACTAGTATGAAGATTCTGATTGAACCACTTCTATCATACCAACAAAAATATTCTAGTATTAACATAAATAGAAATTACATAATTTTTATAGAATAAAATATCATTACACAAATAAATGCATAAAAAATTTATTAGATTAGTTTAATTAGAAACTAGGAAATTTAAAAAGCGGTACATAAATGATCTATATTATATCCCACTATGATCTTCATGACTATCCACTTTTTTGGTCTATCCTATCTAATACGAATATTCATGTTTTGGTGAAATAAAACATAATAAAGTGAAATATCGTATTATAATTTATGGTGTAAAGGGAGATACGTGAGAATAAACATGATAATAAGGGTATGATAATGTGATCATTATTTTCGATGATTTAAAATTTCACATCAAATATCATAGTCATGAATCTATCATAAGGGTTCTTACGTAATAAGTTATGAATTATAAGGTGATTAAGATCATATTTCATAAAATAACAGCATAGGAGTATAACCTAGAATTTGTGGTATACACATAATAATAGAAAATCGTATGTCATGTCTACCATCCATGACCTTCACAACATGTTAGGATTGGTCTAATTACCTGTGGACTTGCTTCCATATTGGGATAACAACCTTTGTACAATCTTATTTTCAATATTGGGATTCCAACTATGTACCCTCTCACATGTAGTCTTGTGTTAAAAAAAAGTATCCTATCACATTCAGGAAAGGACTACATCCCATGTAATTGTTCATTTTCAGGCTCCACCTGCTACTTGGGTGCCTTATATCTTTTATAATCGGCCTAAAACCAATGTACATTGTTGTTTTTGGGCTTGGGATACAACCAACGTACCCATTTTGGTCATAGAATATTTATTATTTCCCAAATAATTGGAAGAAGATATAGGTCTCACCCATCTCATAATGAGAATATAAGTACATGTTTCACAAATTCATAAACAATTATATCAAAATACATGAAATTAAATGGTTTTCATGAACATGTAATTATATCAAAACCTATTGAAATATATTGTTTTTATATTCATTTCATCACATATTTCTATTTTAATATATATTGGTTTCATAAGAAAATAACACATTGAAGAAAAATACGATTCATAAAAATCATTCCATAAATACATAATCCATTTCAAAGAAATAATATAATAAACCATTGAATCATTTCTCATAAATTCCTTAGTAACAATAAAATATTTCATTGTAGATACATTTTTTTTATATTCTTTTAAAAACAATTCATGGTGAAAATATGTTTTCTTCATTAGGTCAATTATTTTAAATCATAATTGCCTTTGAATAAATTTTTATTTGGAATCATAAATTGGAATCATAGAAAAAATTAGAAAACTATTTTACGTGAATGCATATAAAATACAAATGAATTTTTTTCCAAAAACAATTTCTAGATAAATTATATCGAAGATTGAAAAAAATTTATAATACATTTTCCATGAAGAAAATAAATTAATCTTGAAGACATTTTGAAAACCATTTATTTGTAAAGAAACCACATAGACATTTTTAAAAACATTTTTTTAGAAATTTAAGGAAAATTCATAAAATAATAATTAAAACCACAAAAAAATTAAATTCTTTTTCCCTTGAAATATATCTTATAGATCATTTTGGAAAATATTTTTTAAAACATGGGGTTTCAAGTTAATTTCATATGTCTCAAAGAATGAAAAATGAGAAAAACTACTTTACTGATTTGTTGACTTTTGAAACAAAAATTCAGTGAAAGACTGGTATATATAGATTTTTAAATGACAATAAATTTTACAATAAAAATAATATAATATATTCATGTGTAATATATACATGAAACCTAATATGTAATTTTTGAATAGGGCGTAACTATCATCTAAATAAAAGTGTGATTAGAACCCCCCTTACCTCATGTTTTCAATCTCATCATACTCACTCAAACAACCAGTATTTAAATGTAATTTTATTATAAATCTACCACATAACTATATTATTATATATAATATGATATTTGTATTTATATGATGAACTAATTTATATGCCTAGGTTATGATTACATTTCATGTAATATCTACTTTATTTTTCATATATAAATATGACTTGTTATTCCTGATCAAATTACTTTATTACTAATTTATTTTTCCCATAATTTAAAACATTATATAAATATATTAAATATTAATTTTATATTTTTTTATAATAATCGATATAATATTCATGTATGAAATTAAATATACTCTTCATGGAGATGATATTCCAAATGTACGCATGGATGTTTTTTTATGTTCATATTGAATGAATGAATATTAATGAAATATATGTATGTGTATATAAAATATTATAATTAATTCTTAATTTTCTTTCAAATATATTAAAACATTTCACTATGTGTGTCCCTTAGACATTCCATCTATGGTGTGTACGAATTACATCTTTTTTTGGAAGCGGTAGTCCACAATCCCACAAACAAAATTATCATACAATATATTTTGAATGTATGAAGGTATGTGTGATATAATAATTAAAAAATAATAAATATATCCAAAATATCATAGATAAAATATAAAAAGGTAGTTTCCATCATAATTTCAATCCATGACCGGTAGAAAAATAAAAAATAAACAACCCCATTTCTTGCGACAGTAGTTTTTCATTAAGACGAACAATAAAATTATACCCATTAGATGCAATTGTCTATAATATTAGGTTGAATATTTTGAAAAATATCATTTTTATATATTTAGGATACTTGTTTTTTATATAATTCTGGAATAATTTTTATATAATTGGTTTAGAATGAAGATAAATTTAAGGATGTTAATGAAGGATGTTACCTCTTCTTTTTGTTACTCTACTTGTATTGCACCAAAGAGATTCCATGGATAGATACCATCCCAAAGGGAGGATTATAAGATTATGGGAGGGACTTTGGGATATTATTTTCGAAAATTTTGGATGAGGCATAGTGGCTTGAGCGATGTGAGGAACAAGAAGAATAATTTACATTTTATAGTGGAGGATGTGTAACACCCCAAGCTTCTACGGTACGCTTCTCTTTAAATAATGTGACAGCATGTGTTGTACGCAACACCGAGTTCTAACACACCATAACCAATCAAACTAGCCGTTATGAATATCAATACCTACATTTTGAAAATATATATATTTTATATTTCAAAGTGGACTTCATTTTTGGATTCGAAATATCACATTTAGCCTAAGATGAAATTTTGGTACTTTTTGGATAACTTTAATATTTTGATGAATAGTGAAAATTACTAAATTTTAATTAAAAACAACTTTTTTAATCAAAATAATTAATAGTGATAAATTATCAATTTGAGTGGTTTTAAAGTATATTTAGAATATATTTTTACTATTTAATACAATGTTGGTCATTGGACATGATTTTACAATTAAACCGGACATAAAAAAGTGTCAATCTTTTGATAGTTATTATCTCTTAAAAACACGCTTTTTGTTTTAACAACGGTAATTAATTTTAAATTAATTTCTGCCACTTCTGTGTTTTGAATTTGGAAAAATGGATTCCATATTTGGAATCTAGATGTTCAAATTGTGTAAATAAGAAACTTTTATTTTTAGAGATTTTGAATAAGTATTTCGGTAAATATTTTATTTACCATGGTTAAGGGTAAATCCGATAGGGACACTTAATTTTAATTAAGTTAAAATAAGTACAAAAATGGCATAGGCATATATCTTTTGGAAAAACAATTTTTACATCAGGTTATATATGTTGGATTTTCGTCTATAAATATTCATTAGAAATATAAAATTATTTCCTACATAATGATATTTTATTTATAATTTTTAGATATTAAATAAGTTAATCTATTTATGTCACAATGATGATGCAGTAATTAACATAATAGTGAAAAATTTAAATAATTGATATTATAAATACGCAAATAAATATAATTTGAGACGTTTAATGAATTACACTAATTTTATAGGATAATATGACATATTAGGAATGATGTAATGCACTTTTTTTGAAGAAATAATTCTGTTATATGTTTCACAAAAATCAACTATTGAGTATTGTCAAAATTTACATAAAAGAGTTTTTAAAACAAATATTATATTATTAATTGATATTAAATTCCTAAATATCTAAGGTTCGGCCAAGAGACTTATATCATGATAGTTGTATCATTAATGGACCATTTTGGGGTCTCTTGGATGTATATAGTATGTTTATTAACCATATAATATAAAAATACAAAGAGACATTGTAAAAGTGAAACTAATTAACGTATTGTTAATACTTAAAGATAAGGTTAATATAAGTACCCAAACCTATATAAATTCTATTGGTTGAGTGTTTTTCGACCCATCACCACCTTAATATTTAAATAATCCACTTTGGAGACATTAAAAACCGAATATGATTTTCTTATAAATTAATATTTATAGCTTTTCCAAAGGTTCCCCTCACCCCTCTTATAAAAGGGAACTCCTCCTTCTCATTTCTTCACACCTTCAAAGCCTTTTTGTTCGGACAACATCTGCCCAAAATACTCTCCCAACTTCCCTCAATACAACATAGAGGCCTTATTTTGATCCGAAATCCAACCAATGTAGCCCTTTTGATCAAATCAAAAGGAAGAACTCGAATAAGAGGTAATGTTTTCACCACCCCTTTTCAAGTTCCTTTCTTCTTCCACTTCTTCATTCATTGTTATTACAATTATAAAATAATAAATCCAGTATATAATATATATTGTGATGTTATTATTAATATGGTACAACCATATTCAGTATTCTATCCACCCTTTGAATAACATGTCACCATACTTGCGTACGTACAGCTTACCGTCTCCACGTCGTGGTGTAATTGTTATTCAATATTTTATTATTTGGATGGGTATAATAATGATGTGTAACTCTTGTAAATAATAAATATAACATGTTAATTATTCTTTATATATGACATAACATCCATTTATATATTATTTTAATATCAAAATAATGATATTGTCGCTCGTGCGTACGTACGGACTACCGTCTCCATGAATGCGATGAGATTCATTTCCCATCGTATGCATTCAAGTATAATTATCATTTGATGATTTAAAAAGGATGTTTAAGGAATTGATATCTTTTTGGATATGAATAACATACAACGTATCCATTATAAACATTGATTAAGTAACAAATCATATAAAAGAAAACGAGTAAGTTAACACCCGAAACAACGATAATACTAAGATATTATAAATAAATCATTGTTAAAAGATCATATATGATATCATATTAATGTATATGATTCTTGTATAATTTAATAAAAATTATTTCTCCAATATATGGGAGGTTAACTTACCCCAACCTAGTAAAAGTACAAGGTAAGGGTTTATTTCACAATCTCTTCATTATCCGAGATTGTTTATAAGTAATAATCTACTAGGATCTCTTTATCATCCATATCCATGTTTCTTAAAAATGAATTTCAAAACATTTTTACTATTTACTAGAATATGGGTTAAATTCATTTATACACTTGTTTGACTTTTTTTAAGAGGCTTATAAGGGAATCTTTCCGTCATTTTCCAAACAAGGTGCTTTTTAACCTTTTTGAAAAAATTAAGGTAAGAATGATTTTTTAACTTATACGGTGGGTGTGGCTTTTTACCGCTGTTATAAAATAATCATATCATCCCTTACAAACTTATAAGAATATTTTCAATATAAATGTTTTATTTTATAATTATTTGACTTTTAAATGATTTCAAAATGATTATTTTAAGAATTTGTGAAAGGTACTCTTTATCAAGATCATAATTTTTAATATTTTAAAGATTTGTCTTTCTAAATATTTTTAATTAATGTCCATGATTTCAAAAGGATTTTAGGGATTTATATATATAGTCATGAAGTATTTGAAATGATAATTCATTTCAAAAGTTTTAATGTGGTATGGGACACTATGATTCAAAAATATTTTTTAAATTACTTCCTTTATAAATGTGTGAAATTTCAATGATTTCGAGAAAAGAGATATTTCTCTCAAATTGTTTTGATTTAATCTATGTCAACATCCATTGATGGATTTTTATCTTATTTGAAGTTGAGTTATTATAATACTAAACTTTTGTATTTTATTGAAGGTTTTGTGATATGTTTTTCTGTGGATGTGTAATATTTATACCATTCATGTTTTATGGAGAAAGTATTGACATTACGTATGCTAGTTTTAATACGAATGATTATGATATTTTTAACCATTTTCATATGGGAATGCATTGGACTTAGTAAGTGACGAGTGGAGCCCATTATAGCTCCTCGATGCATCGGTAGGTCTCATGAGACAAACTAGTTTCTTGGAACAAGGCCTTGGAAAAATCTTATTTGTAGTCTTGGAACGAGGCCTTGGCTTTGTGGTTATGATAGTCTGGCATTATCCATTCCATCATTATGAAAGTGGTTATTGATATTGCATGTGATTATTCGATTTTTAGAATATCCATGTGAATAAGTAAATTGAATTATTTCATTTTATTTTTGGCATACTATGTTGAAGTTCAAGTTTAAAAGGATTTTGTTTTAGTTATACATTGCCTTAAATGTTTATTCTTAATTATGAAAGTTTTTACTATATTGTTATACTTACTGGGAATTTGAGCTCACCCCTTTTCTATGTTTTATTTTACCCAGGAAGTGAAGAAGTAAATTATGAATGACCTGCAGGGATATTATGAGGAGATAATAGTGTGGATTATGGAGACAATATGTTGTTGTAGTAGTTTTTCACTTCATGATGTAATGTAAAACTTTATGAATATATCTAGTGTTTCCAAGGCTACTAAACCAATCGGTCTTTCAAGATTTGATCTTCCTTGTGATCATGCCAATGTTATGTAATAATGCACAGACTCTGGGTAACTGGGGTCGGGGCGTTACAATTGGTATCAGAGGGGGGTTTAGTACAATCCTTGGAAGCTAGATTTAGATAAACTATGATTAGATAACTTAGACCTAAGATGATCTTTGAGGATTAGTATAGAATTACTTCCTAAAATTTTGGTATTGTAGAGATTTTGTGAGTTTTCTGAGCAATACATCCCTGTCTGGATACGAGTAGGTAGAGGAAGCTCTAGCACAGATGTACCTATGGGTAAAACACAAAAACAACGCTTTGAGCTAGACTCGAACAGGAACTGGTACACGACAATGGGCCTTGCTGCACTCTTGGTTATGACACTCCAAGGGGATATTCTTAGGATAACTCTCATTTTCTTTACAAATCATTATGAAGGGTTTGTGAGTATATAATTCCTCAAAGAAAACATTCTTATGATTATGGACTATATCCAATAATAGTTCAATTTATGTTAAGTGTTTTATATGTATGGGATTATGTATTTTGATTCAGAAACTGATCTAGTTTATGCCATTGTTTAGAAATGGCGCATAGTGGAAGAAATAAAAACTGTATCAATGCATTCACTCCATATAGGGATTTCCCTCCTTCCAAAGATAATTATAGTGGAGCTTGTGATGCAACTGGTGTCGATCATCTAATCACCAAACTCAGACAACTCACTCAGGTTATGAATAATAACCTTACTCATTTGGAGCACCCTGATCCGCAGAGTGGAGGATCAATGTTAGATCGATTCATGAGGCAACAACCACCAACATTCAATGGGAGTACAAATCCCTTAGTAGCTGTGAAATGGATAAATTCCACAGAGAAAATATTTCTGGCTTTGGGGAGTAGTGAAAGGGAAAAAGTTATCATGGAAGTTTACCGCCTCACTGGAGATGTTGATCAATTGTGGTCATTGATTCAAAACACGAAGAAAGATGATGAAGTATCAAATATGGAATTGAGGGAGTTCAATGATCTATTTTTAGAAAAATACTTTCCTCGCGACCTTCAAGCAGATATGGAAAGGCAATTTCTGAGTCTGATACAAAAGGAGGATGAGAATGTCGCAAAGTCTGAGGCTAACATTACAAGGTTAGAAAGGTATGCTGGAGATTATATCTGTAACCCAAGAAGTATGATTGATCATTTCTTTGCGGGGTTAAAACCATTTCTCCTTCAAGCATTAGTCTCACAATCCTTTTCATCATACAAAGACATTATCTCATGTGCTATCAAGACCGAAAAGGAATTCTCTAAGTCTTATGACTTTAATGAAAAGAAAGAGAAGAAGAGACCTACTGATCAATCTGGGAATGGAAATAATGGTAATAAGGGAAAGGTTGAATATCCATCCTGTGGTAAATGCTGGAAGAAACACCCTGGTACTTGCTTGAAGGGAATGGGAGTCTATTACAAGTGTGGTGAAAAAGGCCACCAAGCTCGTGATTGCAAGGGGAAGAAGGAATATTCCAATGTTCAGTGCTACAATTACAGGGAGATGGGGAATTATCCAAATGAATGTCCTAAGCGTTAGGAGACCTTACCTCAGAAAAGGACAAGGGATCAAGGCCAAGATTATAGTATCACTACTGCTGAGGTAGAAGCTCTGAAAGATGTGGTGGTAGGTAATTTAATGGTTTCCTCAAGTTTAGCAAATGCATTATTTGATTCTGGATCATCGCACTGTTTCATATCATGCCAGTTTTCTAATAAAATTAGATATTACCAATTTGATTTAACAAGGGAGTTGTCAGTTAAAACTCCTAAGGGAAGTATCATTACAACACTGTTTTTTGAATCAGTCCCAATTAGAACACATAAATGTTCTTTATCTGCTGATCTCATCGTCAAACCTATGATTGAGTTTGATAAAATCCTCGCTATGGACTGTCATTCGGACTATTATGTAAAGATTTATTTTTATAAGAAAGAGGTTAAGATTCTTGATGATGATGATAAGGAACACCTTATCTTTAGAGCATAATCGTCACCACCTAATTCTTATTTAGATCCACCCCCAATAGCTCAACTAAATTCAATTATTGGGGAGGAAGAGAATGAAATAATTGTGGGTGAGGAAAGGAATGTTCAAATAGAGGTTGTTCCGGTTGTGATATAATTTGTAGATGTATTTCTGGAAGATTTTCCTGGACATACTCCAGAACGAGAAGTTGAGTTTTCCATTGATTTAATTCCTGGATAAAGCCCTATATCAAAGACCCCTTATAGAATGACCACTATAGAATTAGTTGAACTAAAGAAACAACTAGAGGAATTGAGTAATAAGTGATTTATTTTCCCCAGTGTTTCTCCATGGGGAGCCCCTGTTCTTTTTTTTAATGAAAGATGGATCTATGAGGTTATGTATCGACTACGGGGGATCAATGCTTTAACAATAAAGAACAAGTATCCCCTACCATGCATTGATGATTTATCTGACCAACTGCATGGAGCTCAATACTTTTCAAAGATTGACCTTCGATTTGGATACCATCAGTTGTGTGTGAAGAAGGAAGACATTCTGAAGACAGCATTTCAAACTTGGTACGAGCATTAGGAGTTTACTGTAATGCCTTTTGGATTGAATAATGCACCCTATGTATTCATGGAACTGATGAATAGATTTTTCTATGAGTATCTCAATGAATTTGTGAGGGTACATATTGATGATATCTTAGTATACTACAAAAGCTATGTAGATCATGAAAATAACTTGTGCATTATCTTGAAGACTCTGAGAAGGCCTGAATTATATGGGAAGTTTAGCAAGTATGAATTCTGGCTTCAGGAGATTTCTTTTCTTGGCCATATTGTCTCTAAAGATGGAATCTCTGTTGATCCTTCTAAGACCAAGGCAATCCATGAATGGCCAGAACCTATGATTATAACTCAGGTATATAGTTTTATTGGATTGGAAGGTTATTATCGACGTTTCGTCCAGAATTTTGCCCGATTGGCTAACCCATTAATGAAGCTCACACGTAAAGGGGTTAAATTTGTCTGGACAATAGAGTGTGAAATTTTTTTCGAAGAACTGATGAGAAGATTAGTCAATGATCCTATATTGACTCTACGATCGGGGAATGATGGGTTCATTATTTATAGTGATGCATCGAAAAAAGGTCTTGGTTGTGTCCTTATGCAGAATGATAGTGTTATTTCCTATGCATCACGACAGTTGAAAATTCATGAACAAAACTATCCTACTCATGATCTCTAATTAGCAGCTGTGATATTTTCTTTGAAGATACGGAGGCACTACCTCTATGGTGAAAAATGTGAGATATACACTGATCACAAGAGTTTGAAGTATATTTTCTCACAAAAAGAACTCAACATGAGGCAATGGAGATGGATTGATTTTCTCAATGATTATGATTGTGCGATACACTACCACCCGGGGAAGGAAAAAAAGGTGGCAGATTCTTTGAGCAGAAAAGATCTTGGAGTTTTGAACAATATGAGAATTTAAAGGGATCAAATTTTCATGGATATAGTGAAGATCTACATGGGAATAACTAGGGATAGAGAAACATCAATGCTTTTTCAAATGGTTTCCAAACCATCTTTACTAGAAAGGATTAAGAGTTCTTAGATCGATGATGAATAATTTCAAAAGAAGTTTAAAGCTATGAATGATGGGAGACTAAGAGACTTTTTGTATGAAGATGGTATTTTGAAATTCGGGAATAGACATTGTGTTCCTGATATACCTGATCTAAAAAGGGAATTTCTGGATGATGCTCATAGTTCCAATTTCTCTATTCACCCTAGGAGCACCAAAATGTATAGAGATTTGAAGGAACATTTTGGTGGGACAATATGAAGAGGGAGATTTCTGATTTTGTGTCAAGATTTATGGTTTGTCAAAAAGTGAAAGCTGGAAGGAAACACCCTGGAGGAGTCATGAAACCTCTTCCCATACCGAAGTGGAAATGGGACAATATTACGATGGACTTTGTCATGGGGCTACAAAAGACTCCTAGGAGGAATGATGAAATATGGGTTATTATTGATCGTCTTACCATGTCAACACATTTTATTTCTATAAGAGAAGATCTGTCACTGAAACCTCTAGCAAGACTATATATTAATGAAGTTGTGAAACTTCATGAAGTAACCCTATAGATTGTTTTTGATCGTGATTCCCATTTTATATCATGATTCTAGAAGAGTCTTCAAAAATCCTTGGATACTTAACATCATTTGAGCACTTCCTACCACCCTCAGACAGACGGACAATCATAACGGACTATTCAAACCTTAGAAGACATGTTGAGATCCTTCTCTCTTGACTTTCAGGGTATGTATGATTAGTATTTACCTCTGGTATAATTTTCCAATAACAATAGCTTCCATTCGAGTATTCAGATGGCACCATATGAAGTGTTATACGGATAGAGATGTTGCACACCAACCTGTTGGGATGACTTTGGTGAAAGAAAACGTGTAGGTCTAGAACTGGTAGAGGAAATTATGGACAAAGGGAAGGTAATCCAAAATCACATCAAAGCAGCTCAAAGTAGGTAGAAGAGCTATGCCGATAATCGAAGTAAGGATTTGGAATTTCAAGTCGGTGAACATGTTTTCCTGAAGGTATCTCCATGGAAGGGAGTCATACGTTTTGGTAAGAAAGGTAAATTGAGTCCCAGGTACATCGGACCTTTCGAAATTCTAGAACGAATTGGGGCTGTAGCTTATCGATTGGCAATTCCTCCAAGTCTCTCCAAAATTCACGATGTGTTCCATGTATCTTTGTTGATGAAATACATGCCTGACCCAACACATGTACTCACCTGTGAAGAATTAGAAATGGACCCGATCTGTCTTATTGTGAAGACCCCGTCAGGATTCTTGATACGAGAGGACAAGTACTGAGAAACTGGACGACACGTCTGGTAAATGTTTTGTGGAGAAACCATATGATGGAAGAGGCAACGTGGGAACCCAAGGAACTTATGATGAAGAACCACCCGAGTTTTTTCATGTGATAAGTATTATAGAATCTTCGAGGATGAAATTATTTGAAGGAGGGGAGAATGTTACACCCCAAACTTCTATGGTACGCTTCTCTTTGAATAATGTGATAGCGTGTGTTGTACGCAACACCGAGTTCTAACACACCATAACCAATCAAACTAGCCGTTATGAATAGTAATACCTACCTTTTGAAATTATATATATTTTATATTTCAAAATGGACTTCATTTTTGGATTCTGAATATCGAATTTAGCCTATGGTGAAATTTTGGTACTTTTCGGATAACTTTAATATTTTGATGAATAGTGAAAATTAGTAAATTTTAATTAAAAACAACTTTTTTAATCAAAATAAATGATAGTGATAAATTGTGAATTTGAGTGGTATTAAAGTATATTTAGAATATATTTTTACTATTTAATACAATGTTGGTAATTTGACATAATTTTACAATTAAACCGGACATAAACAAGTGTCAATCTTTTGATAGTTATTATCTCTTAAAAACACGCTTTTTGGTTTAACAACGAGAAATAATTTTAAATTAATTTCTGCCACTTCTGTGTTTTGAATATGAAAAAATTGATTCCATATTTGGAATCAGGATGTTCAAATTGTGTAAATAAATAACTTTTATTTTTATACATTTTGAATAATTACTTCGGTAAGTATTTTATTTACCATGGTTACGGGCAAATCTGGTAAAAAAGGGTTAAAAAATAATATTATAATAATAATAAATTACCCTATAACGTGTCCTAGCCTTATTGGTTGATACATGTTCGACCATATGCATCTTTGGGTCGATTTTTGGACCCCATTGAGCCACTTGTAGGTGATAGGGACACTTTATTTTAATTATGTTAAAATAAGTACAAAAATGACATAAGCATATATCTTTTAGAAAAACAATTCTTACAAAGGGTTATATATGTTGGATTTTCGACGATAAATATTCATTAGAAATATAAAACTATTTCCTACATAATTATATTTTATTTATAATTTTTAGATATTATATAATTTAATTTATTTAGGACACAATGATGATGCAGTAATTAACATAATAGTGAAAACTTAACATAATTGATATTATAAATACCCAAATAAATATAATTTGAGACTTTTAATGAATTAACTAATTTTATAGGATAATATGACATATTATTATTGATTTAATTGACTTTTTTATAAGTAATAATTGTGTTATATGTTTCAAAATAATCAACTAATGAATAGTGTCAAAATTGACATAAAAGAGTTTTTTAAAAAAATATTATATTATTAATTGATATTAAATTCTTAAAAATATAATGTTTGGCCAAGAGACTTATACCATGATAGGTGTATCATTAATGAACCATTTGGGGGTATCTTGGATGTATATAGTATGTTTATTAACCATATAATATAAAAATACAAAGGGACATTGTAAAAGTGAAACTAATTAACATAGAGTTAATACTTAATGATAAGGTTAATATAAGTACCCAAACCTGTCTAAATTCTATTGGTTGAGTGGTTTTATACCCATACCCACATTAAAATTTAAATAATACTCTTTGGAGACATTATAAATGGAAAATGAATTTATTATAAATTAATATTTCTAGCTTTTCCAAAGGTGCCCCTCACACATGTTATAAAAGGGCACTCCTCCTTCTCATTTCTTCACACCTTCAAAGCCTTTTGGATCAGAAAAACACTGTCCAATACTCTTCCAACTTCCCTAAATACAACATAGAGGCCTTAGTTTTATCAGAAAGCCAACCTAAGGAGCCCTTTTGATCAAATCAAAAGGAAGAACCCAAAGAAGAGGTAATGTTTTCCCCACCTATTTTCAAATTTCTTTCTTCTTCCACTTATTCATTCTTTGTTATTACAATTCTAAAATAATTACTCCATTATCTAATATATACTGTGATGTTATTATAAATATTTTACAACCATATTCAGTTTTTTATCCACCCTTTGAATAACATGTCACCATACGTCCGTACGTACGGCTTACCGTCTCTATGTCGTGCTGTAATTGTTATTCAATATATTATAATTTGGATGGGTATAATAATGATGTGTAACTCATGTAAATAATAAATATAACATGTTAATCAATATTTATATATGATATACAACCCATTTATATATTATTTTAATATAAAAAGAATGATATTGTCGCTCGTGCGTACGTAAGGACTACCGTCTCCACGAACGCAATGAGATTCATTCTCCATCGTATCCATTCAAGTATAATTATCATTTGATGATTTAAAAATGACGTTTAAGGACTTGATATCTTTATGGATATGAATAATATAAAACCTATCCATTACAAAGATGACTTACATAACATAACATATAAAATAAAATGAGTAAGTTAACTCCCGAAACAACGATAATACTAAGATATTATTAACAAATCAATGCTAAAAGATCATATATGATATCATATTAATGTATATGATTCTTGTATATTTTAATAACATTTATTTCACCATTATACAGGAGGTTGACTTACCCCAACCAAGGAAAAGTATAAGTTAAGGGTTTATTTTACAATCTCTTCATTATCCGAGGTTGTTTATAAGTAATAATCTACTGGGATCTCTTTATCATCCACATCCATGATTCTTAAAAATGAATTTCAAAAACTATTTACTATTTACTAGAATACGGGTTAAAGTCATTTATACCCTTGTTTGACTTTTTATAATGTGTTTATAATGGAATCTTTCCGTTTTTTTCCAAACAAGGTTCTTTTTAACCTTTTTGACAAAATTAAGGTATGACTGTTTTTTTAACTTATACGGCGGGTGTGGCTATTTACTGCTGTTATAAAATCTTCAAAGCTTCCCTTACAAGCTTATAATAATATTTTCAATGTAAATGTTTTATTTTATAATTATGTGACTTTTAAATGATTTCAAAATGAAAATATTAAGAATTTGAGAAAGGTACTCTTTATCAAGATCATAATTTTAAATGTTTTAATGATTTATCTTTCTAAATCTTTTTAATTAATGTCCATGTTTTCAAAATGATTTTAAGGATTTATATATATGGACATGAAGTCTTTGAAATGATATTTCTTTTCAAAAGTTTCAAAGTGGTATGGGACACTTTGATTCAAAAATCCCTTTTAAATTACTTCCTTTATAAATGTGTGACTTTTCAATGATTTCGAGAAAAGAGATATTCCTCTCAAATTGTTTTGATTTCATCTATGTCAACATCCTTTGATGGATTTTATGCTTATTTGAAGTTGATTTATTATAATACAAAATTTTGTATTGTATTGAAGGTTTTGTGATATGTTTTACTATGGATGTGTAATTTTTATACCATTCATGGTTTGTAGAGAAAGTATTGACATTTCTTATGCTAGTTTTAATACGAATGTTTATGTTATGATTAAACCATTTCATTTGGGAATGCATTGGACTTAGTAAGTGATGTATGGAGCCCGTTATAGCTCCTCAATGCATCGGAAGGTCTCATGAGACAAACTAGTGTCTTGGCACAAGGCCTTGGAAAAATCTTATTTGTAGTCTTGGCACGAGGCCTTGGCTATGTGGTTATGAAAGTCTAGAATTATGCATTCCATCATTATGAAAGTGGTATTGATATTGCATGTGATTATTTGATTAGTATAATATCCACGTGAATAAGTAAATGGAATTATTTCATTTTATTTTTTCCATACTATGTTGATGTTAAATTTTAAAAGGCTTTTGTTTCAGTTATACATTTCCTTAAATGTTTATTCTTATTTATGAAAGTTTCCACTATATTGTTATCCTTACTGGGCATTTGAGCTCACCCCTTTTCTATGTTTTATTTTTTCCCAGGATGTAACAAAGTAAGTAATGAATGACCTGCAGGGATATTATGAAGGGATAATATTTTGGATTATGGAGACAATATATTGTTGTAGTAGTTTTCACATCATGATGTAATGAAAAACATTATGAATATATCTAGTGTTTCCAAGGCTACTAAACCAATCGGTCTTTCGAGATTTGATCTTTCTTGTGATCATGCCAACGTTATGTAATAATGCACTGACTCTGGGTAACAGGGGTCGGGGCGTTATAAGATGAGTGGTGTTCTCGTAAATACTTAAATGTAAGAACTAATTGGTGATACCCCTTGAAAAATTTGGTTCAAAAATTGAAAAATTGTTGAGTAAATGTATTTTATTATTGTAAATAATATATGTAATAATAAATTAATTTTTTTTGTTAATTAGTCTTTCTATTTCTGTGTGTATTCATTTTTTTTCATTCAGGTAACTATTTCATGATCAAATTTAATTTAACCATAATGTATAAATTAAAATTAGATTTATTATACAGTAATAATCCCTTGAATATTAACTATTTTATATAATTTAAATATTTAAAATAAATCTCATATTTGAAATTAAATGTAAAAAAAGCATATGTAACGCAGAAAAACACAAATTATACCCAACCAATTCTAATAATGTTTGAAAAATTAGATAGTCTATATATTAATTATAAAATATAATGTAGTCCATTAATATAACTTTTTTTATATTCATTGAAACATGAAAATCACTTGGCATAATGTAGTATTTTTAATTATTTTTAAATATTTTAACCAAATAATAATTATAGTTAGATAACATTAATTTCAATTTCATAATTATTAAATTTATTTAATTTAAAAAAGAAAAAAATATTTAAATTAAAATATATTAAGATATAATTTGTTTAAAATTATACAGTTATCAAAAATAATAATTGAACATAATAAATCATTAATTATACATTACATTTAATGTTTTTATCATCTTTTTTTAATTATTAAATATTAATTCATATGTTAGTGTTCGTTATGTGTTTAATATAACTAATTCAGGTTTAAAAACCAATGATGAATAATTATATGAAATCCTATTTTTTTCAAATTGATTTGTATAACCAAATATATGTTTTTTCAGTATCTCAATGATTTTTATTGGTTCTAGATAATGAATGTATCCTTTCGTCTTTATCCTTACTTAACATATGAAATATGGAATTTTTATTGAATAGTATAATAGTAATTCATTAATTTACAACCATTAATTTAAATATAATAAATATGGATAGAAATGTTCTTTTTTATAAGTTTCCAGGTCATTATGGGTTTTATGTTTAAGATTTAGTCCCTTTTTATGAATATTTTAACATTAATCATTTTAATTTTTTTAATTACTTTCAGTAATATTTGTTGTCAAAAACAAATCATAATTTATTAAAAAGTAAACTTTATGGAGATCAAAAACATGGATTATATTTTTGAAAATTTCCAATCATAGAAGTGGTTGAAATTACTTTACATTTATTCCCACATATGAGAAGACAAGTCATGTTTATATAATAAAACGTTTAACATTTTTGTTAGTTTTTAAATCTATTTTCAAATTGATGTTTTTCTACATTAACTAAATTATATTATTTTGTGTATATATTATCTAATTGAACATCCAATCCAATAAAATGTTATTTTAGCTTATTAGTAATTTAGACAAAAATGAATTTTTTGAATTAAAACTCAGAATTATTTATTAATCATTAAAAATAAGACATTACAAAAAATTACAAAAAATAAGTCATAATATAATCTTAAGGATAATAATTAAACAATAATGTGTATATTGTCAAATAATAATTATAAATGTGAAAAAAATTAGATTTAATATTGGTTTCCCATAAAAAGTACTGAAATTAAATTTTATTAAAATAAATAATTTATTCATAAAATTGGCTTTATTCTTACCTTATACCCATAAAATGAATTTGATAATTATAAAAATATTGATTCAATGTATGATATAAAATTTTTAATTTAAACATTAATCAAAAGTGGTTTGATTAATTTATAGAGGTAAAATTAGGATTGTACATAGAAAATTAATTTTCATTGAAACGTAATTTATATTTTTTGAGTCATTATTACAATAAATAACACTAATTAATAACTAAAAGTTCCATTTCACATACATATTTAAACAATATTTTAGTTAATTATTTTCATAACCTCCATTTCAATGGAATTGGTGGTATCTATAATAATATTTTAATTATTATATTAGTAAAATATTATACTTTAATATAAAATCAGCCATGCTTGTAATGCAAGGTATCAAAGGGAATTGATATTGTGTGTAATATAAGAAAGGAATAGTTTTGTGTGTACTAAAAGATAATATATGTGTTTCATGTAGTTAACAGAATCCAAAAATATTTATATAATATATAAAAAAATATATTCAGTATTTAGTGAATCGAATAATATCATTGAAATTAAATTTATTCAAAAATTTATATTTCCAAATATATCAGGGTGTTATAAATTTCATATTTTACTCTCCCATTTTTATAATGGATGTTTTATTATACATTCTTTTATGTTGGTTTCCAAGAACTGTATTTCAAAACATTCTTCAATTATTTTGAAATCAAATATTTTTTCTTCATCTAAAAACTTCATTCAATAAAACTAATTTCATTTTATGGATCTATTTTTAGAGTAATTTTATATTTTTATGTGTTTAAAAATGCTTCCAAATAACCATTTTAATACTTTATTTATTTTTATAATCTAGTTTTTTGTTCATTCGGTTTTTTGGATATTGTTGTAAAAATTTTCTGATATTACTTTTTTGGAAAAATATATGTATTTTAATGGAATGATTATTTAGATTAATTTTCAAATTTTTATTTTTTAAAACTTCTCAATTTCAATATCATTAAATATAATTTTTTAAAAAAAACATTTATTGATACATAAATTTGAATTTTTTGATGATGAGAAAATTTATTTCAATAGAATTTATTTTTTATTTTCTAACATTTTTTATTTATTAATAACATATTTATTTTCATTAATAATATTTCTCCTATATGGCTCTCTAAATATTCTAATGAAATAACTTTTTTTGTGTTTTTTTTGTATAAAAAATTTATATTCAATAATTCAATCGTAGTGATACCATCTAGAAATATTATGAAACTTATTCTTAATCACATGGTTTCCTTATGTTGTGATCATTTGATTATATTATTTGGAACATAGATATGATAATGCTTATCAATGGTTTCATATATCTCAATATAATTAATTGGATAAGGATATATACTCCATGGTAGAATTCTAGAATTATTATATTGATTCATTCTACACTCTGGAAATAAAGAAATGATACTTGTTTGAATATGTCTTGATAATTAGGTAGTGAATCCTTCTCCACATTTTTTTGTAATACATTATTGATGCATATTCCACTATATGAATTATGAAGTGGTACCTAGACCACCATGTAATGGAAATGAGTAATTAATATCCCTCAACTAGTTTATGATTTATATATCTATGATAAATCCATAGTATACTCATGTGATTCATTTACATGAATTTACATATCATTATGCATGTGGTTTTTCTACAGAGATCATTTTTATTATATAATGTTTCCATAACATTATGTGATTATGACTGTTTTATCATTTGAGATTGCATTTCTTGTTATCATGACATTTCATCACAATTTCTATTTTAATTAACATGTAAATAAGATATATATCACTAATCATGTGTTTTAATAAGATTATGATTTTACCCTTGATTATGTAATGAACTAACCTGTAATACCTTCTAAACTTTTACCCAACATATTTCCACTTCCCTGAAAAACATTCCTGATCTACATGGGTTGGCGACAAGAACCTGGGCATCCAAAAAAAAGCATTTAGAACAATTTATCACAAAAAAAGGTACAACATTGTTGTGAAATGTGATAAAAAATCATTATATATACATATATAAAAATATATGTATCATGTATAATGAGACACTAACATAATTGAATGTGTATCATGACCACTAAAACACATATCCTAGTGGTCCACAACCACCCACTATGTCCCAAGTCACCGACAATTGGTATCCTTGGTAATTACTCACTTATTACCCATGGAATTAGAATATAATGAAACATTACATGGCCTCAAGGGACATCTATAAGATGGAATGGTTGGAAATAAATGTAGAAGGGTTTCAAATACAAGTGGGGGACAATTTACCCTTTAATAATTAATCTAGTAACAAAGAAAGCCATAAAAAACAACATTCAAATCTTGCATGAATAAAATAATGAAAAAGAACTACATTATTCATATAAAAAATGCTCCAATGTGTGCTAAAACGGAAGAAAAAAAATTATTAAAGAAAACAAAGAAAGAATAACTAGATATTATAGACCATAAGACTCCAAGCTCTACATGCTCTGTGCTCTATAATCACTAAGAAAACATGTATTATGTGTTGGTAATAAAAATGTGTGACAATTTAACTTTTCCAATACCCTAGAAGATAGTATCTACAAAATCACCAATGTTTCAGAGCAACAATGTGTATAAAACTCAGTCATATGTCACCCATGGATTCCCTACTCACACCACTAGGATATAAAAATTATCCAAACTTATATAAAACGACTTATATAAAATAATTCGATAAAACTATCTATAACACAACATTAAACAAATTACAAAACAAATTGTAACCAAATGAATAAAATATCCCATTAATCTATTTTCCAGAAAGATATACTTCCATCATAATAGCCAAAAAATCATTAAAACTAATTTTCATTTATCAGTTATCCATACCCATCCATTACTTCACAACACAAACACATTCATGCTTCGTTAGACATTTCCATACTCATGGGATATCTCTCATCTTATCACCATGTGTCCCACTGACACATGCCTATGATCCTGGGTCATGAACCATGAACCAAAATAGTACACGTCCCTTATTTAGGGGCACATAAAGGATGAACTCTTTGAACCCAATATATTCCAAAACATTCAAAATCACCATTTCACACCATTTCAATAAAACCATAATTTATATAAAAACCAAAGAACCAACCAATATCGAAGAATAAATTTCATTTCAATAAAACATTCCACTTTATTGAAAACATCTATACCAACCCATGTGTCAATTTTCTAGAAAATATCCATCTTAAAATATATATTTGAAAATCATGATCAAAATCACTTTATTCCAGTACCCAATTTTCTAGATTTCCCAAATATGACAAAACATCACAAAGATGGGTTTTCAAGGTTATATAAACATCGAATTCATAACAAATTCCAAAAAAGATTTTCAATTTGAAAGACTTCCCATCAGTTATACAAAGTGGAGTTGAGAGTGAAGGCACATACCTCGATGGTTTTTCTGGAATCCTAAAATGGATGAAGAATGCTCTTGATGCCAAGTTTATTCTCCACGAACCACGACCTTAGATCCATTCTCCAGTTACATCCAAAACAAAATCTCATCATATATGGCATCCATCATATTAGATCTACCCATAATATGTGTTGATCTAATAAGTGAAGAGAAATGATGGAATAAATCTTATTAGATCAAAAGAAACATGAAGAGAATGTATATGAACATCACTTACTATGAGAATCCTAATTTTAAAAGTCAAATTAAGGATCCAGATTGGTTTTTTAATGCCTTTAATATGTACCCCAACATTCAATAGAGTTAAATATCGATTTACGTATGTTTAGGAACAAAAACGGGCAAGTATGAAGAAAAATGAGTACGATCATAAATAATAGAATCTTACACTGTCCCAGCATATAGTTTGTCCACATGGATTGGTAAACTATGCTCTAACCATATATTTTTTGCTATCCAAAAACATATTTTGTGTACCTTTTCTCAATGGATGTCCTCACTAGTTGGAAAACTCGTTCAAAGACCATGCACTACTGGTTAGTCCCCAAAAACTTCTTGCATGTTTACCAAACTCTCCAATACATCACTCTTAAACATTATAAACATAAAATGAAAACATTAACGTTTATATACTAGAAAAAGGGGGCACTAAATTCTCTCCACCCTTGGTATTTCGGTTCATTGAATATAGAAAACCTTCACTTTCCTGAATGAGTTCTGAACAATACACATAAATTTCATTCTCATGTCCCCAAGTCTCTTCCTAAATATGACCATGTTACCATAACCCCGCACTAGACCAAATCTTTATCCATGCAAGACATTCTCTTTCATACCCACAATCCATAATGATAAATGTAACAAAATAACATACGGATCAAGGTAAACATGATATCATTTGATCATGTGGTCTGGCTCAGTCACATATATCTTCAATTGAGAATCGTGGAACATAATATACACCAAACTGAACCATGGTGGAAATTGGATCTGATATTCCATCTTTCCAACCCATTCCAATATCTACAACATGAAAATTTACAGAGGAGATAACTTGACCTACTTCATGAAATTAAGATTTACATGCCTTGTAGAGATGCTCAAAAACACATGACCAATCACAACATAGGATAATGGCTATCAACGATGATCCTCAAAATATTTATAACAACACCAAACCATATTCATACTCTATTTGATATCCAGATTCATCTTTATTATTTCATGGACAAGGCTCTACCCAAATACAGAAGTTGGTCCTATTTCAACCCATCATAGTGTATAACGAAAGGGAAACCCATACAATTCATCAAAGAGAGCCGTATTTATTAATTAATGATAGCTGATATTATAATAGAACACCACTAAGTGTACATATTCCTCTCATGAGACACTACAAACCATTATACAAGCCCAAAATATTATTTCCAAAGTTTATATCATCCTTTAAGATTTCCCATCCATCAAGGGATGATATGTCATAATCAGATCCAATTAAGTACTAAGGGATTTCTATAAGGATTTTTAGAAATGAGATGTGAACCATAGATCTCTTTTCTAGATTATCAAAATTGGTATTCCATGTCTATTAACCACTTCTCATATATAGATTTTAGTCAAATCCTCCTTCATATGAGTTCTACAAATGGGAATAAAATAAGCAAAATTTATAAGATAATCCAACATCACCTATATAGATTCATGTTTCCAAACCCTTATTGGGATATCTATAACAAAATACATCGCAATATGATCACATTTATACATTGGGATTTGTAAAGACTACAACATAACCATTGGTCGATGATGCTCTACATTCACATGTTGACATATTATGAACATTGAAACAAACTCAACTACATTATTTTACATACCGATCCACCAAAATTGTGCCTCAAGTGCATTCTACATATTATGTATGCCTGGATGTATAGTACATATCACAAGGTGGTATGAATAAAAAAAATTACTGGAAAGCTATATGTATAACAACAAGATTTATGAACTACAAAACCAAACCACCATAAACCTTTCAGCCCTCAATATTCACCCCACCATTGAGTTTTCCACTCATAACCAGACATAATACAACATATGTTTATTCCTCAAAAACTATCATTACCAATTCTAGAACCAATGAAATTGAAAGAATACCTCCACAACTCCTATTTCTTCACATTCCACATGCATATATTCGAGTACTAACATCAATCACCATTCATCTAAAGAATCATTTTCCAACTGAGCATATGAATTTCTTCATAATGAATCTTCCCCCATATTTTCTACTTTTTGTTGTTTAGGTTATGTAAATTTCAAACACCTTAAGATACTTCATCCATATTTCTTTACATATATTCAAATCTCATTGTGATAAAACATGTTTGAAGCTATTGTGATCCCTAGAGACAAACTATTTCTCACAAAAGAGACAGTTACACAAAGTCTTCAATGAATAAACGACTACAACTAATTCCAAGTCACGTGTTGGGTAGTTATTCCCATTAAATCTCAACATCCATAAACCATAAGTAACCACATTGTACCCTTGCATGAGAACACATCACATCCCTGATCTCAAAGAATCAGAGTACACTATTTACCCATATCCAGATTCTGGGATGATCAAGATAGGGGTTGTTGAAAAACACAATTTCATGCACTACAAATAAGCCGGGCATTCTTCGGTCCATTGTAATGTAGAATCGTTCTCTGTCAATTCTATCATTGTTGAAGCTAGCTATGAATGGTCATGTTTATGTAATCGATAATAATTAGATAGTCCAAAAAACATGGTATCTCTAAAAAATTATTAATAGGTTTCCATGATATAAGAACATCTATCTTATCAAGGTCAATTGAAACACAATTTTCGTAAATCACATGACTGATAATGAATACCTATTGTATCCAAAAGTCAGATATAGCCAATTTGGAATACAAACGATGGCTTATTAATGTTACAATCATTGTTGACGAGTGTTACAAATGATCATCCTCTATCCTTCAATACACTAATACGTCATCCATAAACACCACTAAAAGAGAATTTAGATATCTATGAAATATATGATTTATGAAATTCATAAACACCGCTGGTTCATTTTTAAGACACAAAGGTTGGTCTATATATTCATAGAGGACATTTATTATTCTAAAAGTTTTATCCATAATATCATCCTTCTAAACTTGCAATTATTGATATCCTAATCACTTTTTATTTTCAGAGCACCACTGACCTAACTGAAATTGATCAAATTTATCATAAATGTAATGTAGTGGATACCTATTCATTATATTAACCTAGTTAAGCTGATGATAATCCACACAACAGACCAAAGATTCCCATGGAGACATACTTGAATTAATAAAACCTTTTCATTCCAGCTCCTCAAACTTTACATTATATTCTCTTAACTCTATTAGTGCCATCCAATAAGATGGATGGGAATTGGAATCATCCTCGGGAGGATATCAAGAAAAAATCAACTTCCTTTATAGGTGGTAACCTAGAGAATTTTTTTACAAATACATTGAGAAAATTATCCCCAACTTCTTAAAAACATGTATCTGTGATATCTTCTATTGATCCCAATGTCAACGCCACCAAATGGTTATTGTTCATTCCCACCAATAGAACCAAAACTCATGTTTCACCTTTCATTACAACATTCTCCTCTCCTAAGAGATTCTCAACGTCATCCATAGTCACAAAACTCATAGTTCTTCTATAATAATCGATGAGATCCTTAAACATTGTCCACCAATCCATAACTAGGATTAGAGGATAGAAAATCATCTCCAACATTGATAATACTCACATAAACTCAGATCCATCAACAATTATAGAACATTATATACACACAAAATCTTGGTATTCACTTTCACTAATATGATTTGTATGTTTTATCATATAAGGAGTCATCTAAAGTTTTAAGCATTGTATGTCAAAATCACAAGAAGCAATGATGAAATGAGTCAAACCTGTATCAAACAACACTTGCAATAGATTAGAATTCCAAAGAATCATACCACTCACCATTGATGGTATAACATGATCATTTAAAATTATCATATAATCTCCATATAATGGATTTGTCATTTCACCGTTCTACTTGTTTTCATTTCTATGATTTACATTGATGCGGAGTCATGGTATTTTGAGAATCACCATGGATAGCTCTACTCTACTAATGAGACTATGTCTTTCATCCTAACCACAATGAAGAATAAGATTTATATGATGTCAGATTAGTGTCTTGAGTACATGACCATAGAGCACTATGACAATAGAGCTAATGATGTCCAATATTTTTTTAATTATGGAATACTCTTGGTTGTTTCATACTCTCTCCCTTTATGTGGAAAAGAAAACAACATTTGAAATAGCCCAATTTTCTCCTCATTCATGGAGGAATGTTCACTGATCCAATCTAATGATTTTGATTCCCAGTCCCTATTTGGATATAGAATTCTCCCTTTCACTTTCCCCATGATTTGGAGTTCTTTCCATTTTCCATAAGTATCATCGTACATCTAGATGGCATAGATATTGAGATATTTCACCCATGCAATATCACTTTAGTCAACATCATTGTATAACCTGTAATGCAGATCAAAGAAATCATCAATTTAATCTAATAACTTTTCCCTGATTTAATGATATGTTCCTTCAAGGACACAATCATTGTAAATTCATGTTAAAAGCACAATAAATTCATGAATATATCTGTATACTCTGTGAAAAAGGTATTTTCATGTTCCAGAATAAAGAATTATGTCATCCTCTTGGTCCAGAATGTGTGAGGATATACATGTTTGTTAAATAATTCCTCAGAATATTCCTATGTAAATATTTGACCCCCATTAGCATGAAGTTCCAATTCCCACCAATCACTTGAAATATCCTAGAGCATATATGTGTCTATCTGTATATTGATATACATTTGTGTTCCAATGAATTGAAAGATATGATTCATCTTATTCAACCACAACATTTCTTTTTTGGTCCAGAATCACCCAAAAATATAGATGTATTATTCTTCATGAAATTGATGGAATGATACAGATTCCTTGGATAATCCCCCTAGTGTTCAATATCTACAACTTTAAAGGATTTAATGACACTTTGAACCAACTCCTGGTTCACATGTGGCTCAGGTGCAGCCACATTCCTTGTAACATCTTCCAGTTTGTTTCTATGATTCCTATCAGGTTCAATATTATAAAAAACTATAAAATCATCAATTATCTATAATTTTTCAGAATTTTCATGATTTTTTTTTAAATTTATATAGAATTATTTCCAGATTAAACACATTGACTACATTTGATTACAATGACTAGTGAGCCTAGAATAGAATATTGAACTTTTTTTAGATCACTAAAGATGCGTGCAGGTTTTTCTAACTTTTGAACCGGTTCTTGGATCAAAAATATGAGGGCACTAGTGAACTCATAATTTTTGGATTATGCTAGAAATAACATAAGAATTTCTCGAAAAATCCAAATGGGAATGATAAATTTCTGACCTTTCGGAAATGAATAATATAACATTAAAAAGATAGTTTATTTCCTTTTCAAAAATGATGAGCGATGACATGATTCCACTAAAATGTGATAATGTGGCACATTAATGGAACTCATTATTGGATTTTATACCAACTTCATAACAACACATTAATAGAAGTGTAACGGTTATGCTATTTTCATAAATGAAATTGTGTAATGACACGACATCACAACATAAGTAAAATGCTCTAACATGTTTTATTTATCTTGTTTAACACATTTGAGAGACGGAAAATAATTGTTGGAAAATTACATAATGAACAACAATAGGTTTTCCTATCCAATAATTAATGACAAGCACAATCGATGAACGACGATGAACGATGACGTACACTAACAGATCAAGTATCGACGACAGCTCATAAGTTCACCCCTTGTCTGCGATAGATCCTCAATTAAGGTAGGGGTTGTGAATATGTCTTTATCCCAATTCATAAATTCATGGATGAACATTGATTATCCTATGAATGGGATGATCCACGTATTGTGTATTTTTGAAGAGGGTGGAATTTTTGGAATGTATTATCTGGGTTTAAACTATCACTGTTTTGAATGAACTAAAATCTGTGGAAATTATTTAGCTTTAAATCTATATGGAAGAGGGATCTGGTTGACATGAACAAGGATTGAGCACCTCCACGTTGTGCGTTCATTGTGGCCACATCATCAAATTGGTGTAAAGATGAATCTGTGTACAGGGAAGTGATAGAAGCGACCCGAGAAGCCTAAAGTTGAAGAAGGATCATGGATCAGACCACAGGAGTAGACATGGAGGCATGTGAAATGTTTCTCCATCAAGACACCACTGGCGTAGCATTGTCAGTGACTTACGGTAGTGGCCATCCCTCTCCAGTCATATGCAAGAGGCAGTGCCACCTCAGGTGTCACATTCTAGATGACGGTTCCATCCTTCATCATCCACACTAGATGAGGTGGCACACCCATGCACAAGATGGTGAAGGAGGATGTGGAAGAGGAGGACATGGAACCAGCATTATGTCATGTTGAGGTGGTTGCAATGTCCTAGTCTCATTGGAGTTCTACTGATCTGTGGTCACTCGAAAACGGTATTAGTAAGTCCCCACGTTGGCGCGGTAGTAGAGGATCCTGATGCGACATCTAGCCACATCCCGAGCAGGTGCACCAGTAGTCCCCCCTGGCGAACTGATCCTCAGTTGGAAGGCCGCACCCTCATCTAGCAGACTAGACCTGACCTCTGACCCAGCATTCCCAACCAATAGCCCAACGGGCCAGACCTGATTTGACAGGCCTAACTAGCACTGGTGGGTCGGACCCATGCCTAGGAGGGTGGACCTACATAATCAGGCTTGACCCGCAACCTTTGGGCTGACCAAAATGATACCGTGTCATGGGGTGACCCGATGGTCTAGACCATTGGTCAAACTAGGCCGGGTCAAGGGAGGCCCATTGGGCCTGACCCACATGCTAAGACAGACTGGACCGAGCCATACCAGAATTGGGTTTGGTCGATTCAGTCGAATTAATCTGAGGTATATGGGGCCCTCAGTCCATATTGGTCGGGTCCGTCTAACCTGGTCAGATCAGACCCAAACGTAACAGACCCCTGTTTACTATGATGATAATAACATGGAAATCAGGCCTCCAAATAATGATCCTTTTTTATTATTTGGACCATATCAATGAGGTGGATCTTATGGTATGCTATAAGGATTCATTCATAAATTTTTAGATGCGACTAATTGCTTGACTGAGGTTCTCCAAATAACACTACAAACGAAACCCTCTAGTTGGATTGGACCTGATGTCTACTATCAAGCGACACTATGTGGCTCGACTATGGACCAATAGGATGAGACTCTATGTTACATTTTAACCCTAGGTAGGAGAAAGACATTGTGACTCACAAGACCCACGATATGTGATAGGGAGGGGTACCTCAGTTGGAAATGTCGGAAGTGCCTTTGTTTGAGTTGGAAAGCCCACAGTGGAAGTGAGACTGTGTGACTCAGTATACCCAAGGTACTCATTAAGGATGAGTACCACAAAAATCCCATGTTAGTGTGAAGCGGCATCAATGTGACCCAGCATGCCTACTATACTCACTGTGGAGGAGTTCTATAGCAGCTGTGGTGTTCGATTATGTGACTGATGATTCTTTATTCACTACACTAGATGTATTCATTGTGTTAGTGTTCTGGTGATTCATTATATTTATTCATGCATTTCATTTATGTTTTCTTTGTGGTCTTTCATTTGTGTATCGATTACCATTATTGAGTATTTATTTACTCACCCCTTCAGGGGCTCACACGGATGTGTTGTGTCTCGTGCATATGATCCATGCTTCGATGGAGGACTAAGGGGACATTGACTATCGGGGATCAGTAGGATCTGGTGGACATGACATAATACTTTAGCTTCCAGTAGATACACATATCTTAGCATCAGGTGTGTCTTTCAATAGATGTCTACCTGATTTCCTTTTTAATTTCCTATTTTCTGTTCTTTTTGTGGGGTTTTTATTCTAGCCCACTTGTTTTCAGTTGTACTTATACTTAGACCATGTTTTAGTATACTAGTTTTTTCCTTTTAGTTTTGGATACATGGTTGGGCTTGTGTGTGCATACAAGTAGTCATTAAAATTCCTAAAACATGGAGGTTTACACTTTCAGTGATATTCCCTAGACCCTGGAATCTAGGAGACGACAATGGGGTAGTCACAACACGGGCCTTGGCGGATGGGTTGGGAAAAAGTGGTATTAGTGGGTGGTTATTTCCACCACTATGACCGAGAGTCTATTTGATTTGTTTTTTTGGTAGCAGTGTAATGTGTTTTGAGTATAAATTTCAGATTTTGGGTGTCCAGTGTTGGTGTGACACCGACATATCCACACACTAAGACCTTCAATTATGTTTTTCTACTCTAAACATGATAAAAATATTTTCATAAGTGTATCCTTCTGTTCATTTATTTAATAAGTGTTAGTTCACTAGGTATAATCTTTTGAATGTGGTACATCATAATCTATTACACGATGCCTCCATGTATGCATTTATCTAGGATCTCGATATTTGATCTTGTGGAATTCTTGTCTAGCTATGAGGGGTCGGTTCAACGAACAATGCTTGAGAAGGCCCATTCGGGATGTGTACTAGTTTTTACATCACCCATTGATCAGTAGTTACATCTAGCATTTCTAGTAGAGGATGTGTGCATGGTCAACGCTATGCACATGTTCCAAAGGCAGAATTTTGAGAGAGGAGTTCCGCAGGGAGACAGATGTAGAAAGGGAGCGAGCCGAGTAGAATATGGTGGGAGAAGGGTAAATGTACTACTGTCACCACCCCTTGGTGGTCCACCACGACTTTAGAGAGCAGGAATATAGGGGTGACCTCAGCTTCAAACATCAGATGATTCTGATCCCGGTGCTTTGGAGATGATCTGAGGTATGATATGTGTCTTCTCCACCCATGATGTAGTTATTATAGACAGAAGTTTTAGTAACTCATTCCATGAAACAACTCTCATTTAGAGATCAAGGATTCCAGTGGATCCTTTGACTTGATCATTATGGCTAGAGACTTCTACGGGAGGGGATTCGACGATTACACACTAGTTCCAGTAGTGTGATCTTACTCCAGGAGGTGGGATCTTCAGATAAGATCTCCAAGTAGAGGCATCTAGGACTTATGATGACTTCTTGGGTATGGAGTGGTTATCCAAGTCAATGATCATTTCGACTATATTAGGTGTAGATTGAGGTGTGTCCATGTGGATGGAACCATGTATTCTTTCACCATCAAGAAGGAGACCCACACATCACTAAATTGACTTCCTCATATGAGGGTGTCTCCTATCAACCACTAGTTCTCTAGACTCACCCTCACTATAGTGGGTGAGATGTGTCAAGATTCCCTATATTGGTGGATGGATAAATGGATATTTTTCCTATTGATGTTGCTTGACAATACACTTGCAGAGAGGTCGAATTTTTCTTCGGCATGTACATTGATACGACACCGATATCCACACTAGCATATCGGTTGTCTCATGGAGATCATAGAAATCTAAGGATATAACTATAATTCATTTAGAAGAAGGGGTTTGTAAGGCCTAGTGTTTCCCTATGGCAAGCCCCGGTGATATCTTCCAAGAAGGAAGATGGAATTTTAAGGTTTTGTGTGTTATTTAGATGGTTGAACCAGGTTACTATGAAAAACAATTATTTACTAATGAGAATTGATGACCACTTCGATCAGTAGAAGGGAGTGATATGGTCCTCCATGATAGTCCTCAGATCAGGCTATCTCCAATTTAAGGTACGGGATGAGGACGTACTGAAGACAAACTTCAAGTACTATTATGGACACTATCCATTAGTGGTGATGCCTTTTAGAACTACCAATGTCCTATTACTGTTCATTGGACTCATGAACACGATTTTCTCGCCTTAAGTAGACCGTTTTTCATTGCCATTATTGTTAATATATTGGTGTATTTGTGTCAGAAGAGGATAATGATAAACACCTACCGATAGTCCAGGATTCACTCTGAGAGAAACCACTTTATGATATGCTCACAAAGTGATATTTATAGATTCAGGAGGTCCACATTCTAGGACAAGTCATCTCGGAGGCTAGAGATGCAATGGATCTGGTGAAGATAGAGGAAGTTCTCGCTTGGGAGACACCTAGCAGCGTGACTATTGTGTGGCGCTTCATAGGGTTAGTTGGTTACTATCATATGTTTTTGACCGACTCTTACAGAGTGGAAACAACCTTATCATCTTTCACATTTAAGGGAATTCCCTTCATGTGGACAGAGAAATGTTAGTAGAGTTTTCTGTCGATGAGGAGGTGAATGACAAGTGCCCTCATCTTGAGACTACTAGAGGAAGGCATTGTGTACGTTGTCCTCTGAAATGTTTCAACGATCGTACTAGGTTGTGTTCTAATGTTGGATTGAGTTGTGATCACCTATGGATCACAAAAGTAGATAAAGATTGAGTAGAACTACATGACCCTTGACATAGAGTTAGCACTAGTTGTATTTTCCATGAAGATGTGGAAGCAATACATGATGTGTTAGCAGTTTTTAGTTTACTCTGACCAGAAGAGTCTCATGTATATCTACTCCCAGAAGGACCTGAACATGAGAAAGTGGTGATGGATATAGTTCCTTATAATCTATGACTTTGAGATAGTGTATAATTCTGGGAAGGGGAATGTGGTAGAAGCTGTGCTAAGTAAGAGGAAGGGTTTGTAGTTGCTGAGTGCGATGATAGAGAAACATGTTGTGATGTATATATCGTTCATGGTTAATGATGGAGCAGCTTCCTTCAGTAAATTACTCTCAATTGAACAATATTATAGCGATTCGGGGAGGAACAACGAGTGGATGTTTACTATGAGGCCTGACATGCTCAGTTATACTAAAGGATTTCTCTTGATGGAATTTCAGTAGGTCAAGAGTCATTACCCTTTTTAGAGGGTTCATCATAGAACCAATGTATTTACAAAAGGATTTCTTTATGGTGTACCTTACATCTCATGTGGAAATAAATCCTGGAGTGGCAATGATGTTCAATGACATTAGATGTTAGTACTGGTTCCTTGGAATGAAAAAAGAATTGGCTAAATTCATCTCACGATGCCTCACTTGTCAGCAACTGAAGGCCATGCATCTGATTCCAGCAGGCTTGGCTCAACCACTTGGGGCACCAGAGTTGAAATTATATAGTATCTCAATGGAAATCAAGATGGGGTTACCACATACATCCAATGGTAATGATTCAATCCGGTTGACCATTGACTGACTCACCATGTCAGCTCACTTCCTACCAATTTGGTAGTAGGGACTAGAAGAGGTCTAGGAACACCTCTATATTTAGAATATAGTACATCATAACATGTTTACTTCGACAATCATCTCTGAACATAATGAACACTTTACAACCAGGTTATGTAAGGGATTGTAGGATGCGTTCGGGGAGTAGCTGCGCTTGAGCACAACCTTTCATCCCCAAATGGATGGTCAGATGGAGTGGACCATATAGACTATAGAGGACATTCTCCAAAAATGCATCCAAGATTTTGTTCATTGTTTGGAGGACCACCTACAACTTCTGTAATTATATAAAAATAACAAATATAACTCTACCATTGGGCTGGAACCATTTGAGCTCTTGTACGGACGACTTTACATATCACCCCTATGCTGGATAGACCCCGGGGATTTAGCACTCTTGGGTCCGAAGTTGGTATGAACTACCATTGAGAAGTTTTATATCATCCATGTGTTGATGAGGAAAACATAGAGATGGCATAAATTTTATGCTGACATGAGTCTATGTTACATGGAGTTTGGGAAGATAGACCATGTGTTCCTATGGGTATTACCCCGAGGTAGATTGTAGAGATTTGACAGGGGAGACAAGATATCATTGAGGTACATCATACCTTTTCAGATCTTGATTAGAGATGGAAGGGTGTCTAAGAACCTACATCTTCCCCCATAGATGCACTGGATGCATGGTGTTTTCCATGTGTCTTGGCTGTGGTGATACATGCATGATTCATCACACATCTCTGAATGGGTTGAGATGGGCATTGAAAATCGGGAAACATGTTCCGAATCCTTGGTGGAGTTAGAGGATCAATAGAAGTGGGTTCCTTCATGGGTGGTCGATTACTATGGTTCACATTCAGTGAAAATATGGTAATCGCTAGGAGAGCACATGGGAGCGGGAGGTTCATATTCATACTCAGTACCCCCATTTATTTGATTAGTTTTTTTTAGCCTTTGGGGATGTATATACCAATGGAGAGGAGAATATAAAGTCTCACAATATCCTAGTATTTCTTTTAAATTATATGGAATTATTTTGAGAATACACGCTCATATGGCATGTGATTTCGAGGCTCGGTGATCCCAAAATTGAATTTTGATATTTTTTTTAGTTCACTTATGTAAACATGCATGTTGGTTTTTTTAAATTCTGAAATCGTGCTCGGATAAAAAATATGAGGGATTCTTTGAACACAGAACATATGGATTATTTTATAAAGGGAATAATATCAAATATCATGGGTCAAATAGAAATGATAAATTTCAGACCATTTAGAAAAAATAAAACAAAATTAAAAAGATATTTTATTTCTATTCCACAACTGATGAGCGGGGACACGAAAATGATGAAATGCAACAATGATGATATTTAATGGAAGAAATTAATGGCTAGAAAAACCACAGTGTAATGATGAATTTAAATACATGTGATATTTTGGTATCACATGTGAACTAAAATGTTGTGACATGTTTTCTTTTTTTAATTGATGCATTAGAGAGATGAGAATTAATCAGTGGAAGATTCTCTAATAAACCACCTGTTGATTTCCACTCCTTTGAAGAATGAATAACATCGTCGATGAATGGAGATGAATGCCTCTGATTAACAGTGACAGACTCTAATAGATAGAGGATTGATGATGGCTCAGATCTTCTAAACTCATTAGTGAAAGATCCTCAATCCAGGTAGGGGTTGTGTTTAATTTAATTTTTCCCCATCCTTAAATTCAATGACGAATGCAGATTAACTCATGAATAGGTTGATCGACAGATAGTGAATTCTTTCATGTGGGTTTATTTTTTGGATTTCGTTATTCCGGTTTAATCTATATCTTCTTTTTTTGAAATGAAATCCCCATAACTTCCCCATATTTAAACCTCTAATGCGGAGGGTGTGGGCCGACATAAACAAGGCGCGAGCTCCTCTACCTTGTGCCTTCATGGTGTATGATTCCCCAAATCGGTGAAAAAATGAATCTGCATCCAAGACAGGGTTGACGGTGACCCATGTGTCCTGATGATGTAGACAGATCGGTGATCGGACCACCGAAGCCGACCTGGTGGCCCGTGGAAGGTGTTGGCTACATGGAAGAGGTGCCCCCCCCCCCAAGAACCACGTGCCGTATGAGGCCGCATGGAGAATGATGCATCATGTAGACCATGGAAGAGGAGGATTTATGGATCATGGAGGTGGTGGCTCTCATCCGGTCAACCCGGGTGATCGGGAGATCTACGATTGATCAACCCTGATAGGAGGGTGGCCCACGTCCGTCGGGCATCGGAGGATCTAGACACAACATCCGACCATGTCCCGGACATGCACACCAATAGTCCACCCAGGCGGACATGGCCTCAGCTGGCAGGTCATGCCCCAAGACAATAGGCTGGACTCACACCCAGTGGGCTGGACCAGATGAGACTGGGTCCTCGGGCAACCCGGTGGGAGGGACCCGCAGCTAAACTTGGTCAGATCCGGCGATGCCCATTGGGTACGGCTGACATTGCCGTCTAGACTGAATTAACCATGAAGCAAAACTGGCCGTGTCGAGTAAGTATAATTAAACCAGAAAATTTGGGACCTCTGGACTGGGTTTCTCGGGTCAGACCGGCCCTAGATACATCTACCCCCTCTTTACCAAAACTCTAATAACTGGAATACTGGGCATCCGATCGACGAGCCATTTTTAGTAATGGGACCTGATCTTTGAGTTGAATATTTTGGTATAATATATTTATACCTGCATGGATGTTTATATAAGATTAATTTATTGAGGAGAGGTTCTCCCAAGTGCTCTTTGTATGGAACCTTGCGGTTGCTGAGACCTAAAGAGTACTAATAAAAAGCTATGTGTGACTCAACTTTAGACTAGTGGGAAGTGAATCTATGAAAATTTTGGAGTCCCATGGTGGGAGCGATACTATGTGACTCGGTAGAACCATGGTACATGGTAGGGAGGAGTACCTTATTTGGCCAAGCTAGGAAGATCCTCTGTGTGACTTGGTAGGCCCATGTTGTTTGCGGGACTGGGTGACTCAACATACCCACAATAATCATCATGGTTGAGTACCAAATCTATCCAAGGTTACTGACTGTTGATTCTTCTATCACTTTTCTTGATATATACCTCGAGTCAGATGCCTTGTGGTTTTTAATTGTGCTTCATTCTTATGCTTCATGTTTTTCCTCGAGTATAGATTTGCAGTCTTTAAAATTTTTTGGTGTCCCCAACATAGTATTTTGATAGTCATCCAAGCACGGGCATTGCGTTCATGTGTGGTGTCTGGTGCATATGATCGATGCTTTGAAGGTGGACTTAGTGGCCTTTGAGCAGGCATGGCCTAGTACGATTAGGATGATAGATTGTATAACATAATTATCTATTAGAAACACTACTCTTACAATCAGGTGGGGTTTTTAGCAGATGGCTACCCAATTCCCAATGTACATTCCTGTTTTTAGTTCATTTGTTGTTGGGTTTTTATTCTGGACCACTTGTTTTTTGTTGTAGTTATAATAAGCACATATTTTAGTATACTTGGTTTCCCCTTTAAGTTTGTGGGAAGTGGTTGGGTGTGTGTGTGCATGCAGGTACTCAGGAAATGCCTCCCACATTCAGGTTGATTCCATCAGCGCTAGTCACCATCCCCTGTCCTCTGAGAGTTGGGCTTGGGGTTTTCATGACACGGGCCTTGGGGGAAAAGTCATGATAGTCTTACTCGCTAGCAACTGATGGCTTCACATTTCACATTCTATCACCACAACGATTACAAAATATTTTTCAAAATATGATTTTTTTCACATTCAATCATTTTTGGAAAATAATTTATTGTGTTTCAAAATTAAACCATTTTTAAAATAGACTTAGTATTCTCTATTAGAAATCCTTAATATAATAAATAAATTTTGAATTTTTAAAAAATATATAACTTTTCACAAAATCATAAATCATTACTCCAAAAAAATATGAAATCCTAGTGGAAATTCATTCCTCAATAAATCATGACTTGATCATCACAATAGATAAACCAATTAAAATGATATTTTGGAATCCTATAAGTGTCTCCCAAACACTTATGTACCGAACTCCCTAGTTTTGGGAATTTTAACATAAACTGGTTTTCTATGAACTTTTATGCTATGTATTTCATGTTTTTACAATACTTATCATTTCATAGACCAAAACCGAAGGAATAGATAAGAACAAATTTCATCTCCAAGACAAAGAAAAATAATTACTACTTGTTTGGAATGGAATGAACAAGTTGATACCATTTTTAACGATCCACTTATTCCCATAATCTTGAGAATACAATGAATCATTACTTTTCATTACGGAACATCCCCAAGATGACAAAGGCCAGTTGGATATGCAGAAGTTTTCCAATATAAGTGAGAGACTATTTTCACTTTAAAATAAAACCATTTACCCAACAATACATAACCAAATAACTCACCAAATTATGCATGAAAAAATGCATGACAACAGAAAAAATTTATTCATTAAAAAAACTCTAAAGTGTGAAATAGTGAAAGACCAAACAACTATCAATTGGAATAGAATATGAACAACTAATGATTCCAAGAATAAAAAAAGACTCCATTCTCCACAAGCTCTATTCTCCATAATCCCCAAACATCCCAACCATCAAAAGGTGGTTCTAAATACATGTGATACAACACCTTTCCCATTTTCCAAAAAGATAGTATCTAAAAATGAACAAAATTTATAGAGTAGCCATGCGTATTAAACTCATTAGGCTTTCCACAATGATATCCCCACTCATATAAAAGGATAGGAAAAATAACAACATATATAAAATACCATTTATATAAAATTATTCTTTAGAACATATTATAACACAACATACGAAAATTCCAAAACCAATTGTAACCAAATGAAAAAAAGTTCTCAATTAACTTATGTCTAGAAATTTATTCTTCCATAAAAACAGCCAAACAAAGCATTAAAAACAATTCCAATTTATCATTTTTTCATACCTATCCCATGGTTTGAAACACACACACATGCATGCTTCATTTGACATTTCCATACTCATGAGCGGTCTCTCGTCTTATCACCTTGTGTCCTAATGACTCACGCCCCTAGTCTTAGGTCAAACACCTTGTACCGTAATGGTACATGTAAATTATTTATGGGTGCACCATGCATGAGTTCACACAACCCAATATATTACAAATCCTTCCATATCCCCAATTCAAACCATTTCAATAAAAATGTATTTCTATTCAAAACCAAAGATAAAAAAAATTCAACGAAGCCATTTCATTTCAATAAATATTCCCAATTACTGAAGTAATATAATCCAAACCATGTTCCAAAATTCCATAAAATCACCAGTTTAAAATATCTGTTTTAAAATCAATAATGCAAGAACATTATTCAAATAACCAATTTTCTAGATTTCCCCAATTTTCCAAACAATCATAAAGACGGTTTTCCAATGAATAATAAAAAACAAATCACAATCAATTCATCACATGATATTCAATTTTAAAGCATGGACATAAATTCTACTTTGTGGAGTTGAGAAGGAAGCCACAATCCTTGATGGGTTGGGTAAAAAAATACAACGGACATGGAATACTCTATGAACCTTGTTGATTCTAAAAAAATGGCCTAATATCCCTTTATAATCACAATAAATACCAAATCACTTCATATTGGGAATCCAACATCCGATATCTACCCATAACATTAATATATATTATAAATAATGATAATATAATAAGTTTTTCTAATTAGATCCAATGAACCATGATGAGAACAAAGAAGAACATCACTTTTAGAGAGAATTAGGCATTCAGATGCAAAGGGAGAGATTCATATAATTTATTAAGATCCTGGGAGTGCATTACCTTTCTACAGTGGAGGTAAATATTGAATTATTTCCATTTACTAGGGAAATAAGAAAGTATGAGAAAAAATAATTAAGATCATAAAAAACAAGATATTACATTTTCTATGGGCCTGATTAGTTTGAAATGTTTGGAAAATAGTGTGATAACCATGTGTTTTCCATTTTCCTAATACTTCAAGTGTGAACGGCTTCTCATAGGTCCTACAAACTATTTGGAAAAATGATTCATAGAATGTGAACCTCTCCATTACCCCCAAAAACATCTTGAATGTTTATCATAATCTATAATCCTTCACCCATACACTTTATAAACACAAAAATCATAAATTAAGGGTTACATACCCGAAACTGGGGCTACTAAAACCTATTAAAAAACCCATATATGTAAAATAAATCATGAACACGTGCTATATGATAAAAAAGGGCTACAAACCCCTAAATTTAAAATAACGGTTGGATCATAATATCCTATTAGGATTCCATCAAATATTCTTTATAAATTAAACATAATGTGATTTCAATGTGATAAAAGATGATAAAAATTTATTGAGTGTGTTGTATTAGATTAAAAATAGTGTTTAAACATTTAAACATAATTTATTAATATAAATATATAAAACATTCAATTTCGCCATTTAATAAAAAATAATTTTCATTGAATTCTTTGAAAACTAATTCACAAACTAAAGTTAGATAATCAAGAATAGATGAAAATATACACCTTGTATGTAAATATAAACATGAATCATTATAATAGGGTCTTGGTGCACAATAAAAATAAATGATTAAAGTAAGGAAACTCTGATGCCCAATGGTGAAAACCGAAACTATAATGTATAGATCTCATATACAAGGATGTCTTTGGTAAAATATAGGTATTATAGTGAGTCTGTATAATAATAGGTAACAAGGTTACAACATGACTAATTGATGGGATTATATCTAGTCTAATTGGTCTAAAACAATCTATTTCCACCCACACCTGATTTCTTATCCACAAGACCATATCATGAATATTTCTTGTTCTTTATATATTCAGTAGAAGGGTGTGAGTCTTCTAGTGAAGAATATTCCCAGTTCATCCCATCTAAATATAAAGGTCAACATTACTATTCAAAAGATGGGGTGAGATAAACATGTTACAAGGATCAGTTGATCCTTATCATTAACATTTGAATATCATCCCCAAATACCCTAAGAATAATTTATCTCTTTCTCTACCCCAACCAAAAAAATTGAATTAGAATAAAAAAATTGACTAAGGTATTTTCACATGCAAAAATTTTCATAATGGTCCAATAGGGCCATCAAGAAACATCATTTTCAATTGAAAACATTTTATACACTTCAATAATAGAATGTTTAATACTACCAACATTATTTCACATTCCATCCTTAAAAATGAAAAAAAAATTAAAATAATATTATATTTCAAAGCATCCCTAAATCATATAGATGAATTATTATAAGTTTTTTAGAAATATTGAATACATTTAAATAAATGGTTTCATAACCTATTTCCATTTATAAAAATCATTTATTTAAAATAACCTATAAAGGCCAATTCCAAAAAAGTTAAAATTAACTAAAGGTGATTATTCTTTATATAATAATTTCATGTATTCAAAATAATTTATGAAAATGTTAAATAATGAAATTCATTTCATAGAAAATGAAAAAATTCACTTAATAAATCAATACTCAAGGAAAATCCCCCAATTTTACGAAAACAACATTTTATTGTTCTTTGAAAATAAATAAAAAAACACGTGATTATAAAATTCACAAAATAAGGGGATAGAAATAAATATCAAATCCATTTATTTTATTCAAATTTCAATTCGGAGAGAAAATTATCAACAAAGATTTAATTTGGATGTGAATGGAAAAAATTCATAGAACTCCTTCCATAAATAAAGAAACATATATCTATGAATTTTCATGAAATAATGAATCAAAAAATGAATGAAGAACATGGAATCATCTACTTGTAATATTAAGAATCCATATTCGATTAATCCATGATGTTCCACCTTTGATGGCTATCACTGGATCTTGCATAATAGATGATGAAAGAAGAGAGAAGATATCCTTGATCAACAATCCCACAATAATCATACAATATCAAAAGAATCCCAAGGCCGTTATGACTATTATGAAGAATAATTAAATAGAAAAATGTATATCAAATATCATGATGACAAGAAGATACCAAAAGATATGATATATTCATCGATTAGAGGTTCAAACCACCACGAATTGTGTTTAGTATAGGCATTATGCCTCTTAGTGGCTCTCAAAACCCAATAGATCATATTATAGTCGAGTGGGATGAGTATTGAGTTAATTAAGGTGTTTTTAAACATTAATTACAATATTTACATATTTAATTATCATGTGAATGGTTCGATGGTCCTAATTGCCTTGTTATTACAAACCATGTGCGTTAATTGTGCAATGTTTCTTACTTATGTTACACACTGAATTTCACTATGTGCAAACCATGAATTGAGGCTTCACACATTGTTTAACCATGAACAAACCATGAAAAACCCATAGAAAAAAATTAACATATTGTTTATCCATGAACAATCCACACAACACAAGTTTCACACATTATTTGACCATGCACAAACCATAAAAAACCGGAAATAGCACAGAGACCATAAAAATAATTCGGTAAAATAACGAAAACAACCTGAAAAGAGATCCAAAATTTGGGTAGTCAAATAAATGGGTCAAAACACATACCATCATATAACATAATTTTACAGAATCTCCACTATAGGACATTATTTCCCCAAAAAGCATCAAGTGCAAATGATATAATATGATGAAAAAAATAAGAACTTCCTCATTTATCTTGTGAGGTGAACGATTTGGGGCCCATAATAGAGGCTCACCCAAAGGATAAATTCAAACTGAACTCAATGATCAAAACTCAAAGATATACACATTCCACTAATCCATTTAAATACTAGGAACCTAGATTAGGTATCCCCTCTTTCTAACGATTCAGAAAGATGGTAAAAATAAGAAAATCATGTTCTATTAACCCAAAGAATAGATATAGAAACAATTTAATAAGGATTAAAATAAATGATATAACATAAACCATCATGGTAAATTTTTAACAAGGATTTGTACCCTTGTTAAGTAGTCAGTTGTAAAATATATTTTTCTAAAACTGGGCATCATACCTCAATGAGTTCATCAAATCAAATGACTACACAACCATGTGTCTAGTCTATCTATAGTTTACATCATTCTAGTTACCCAAGTATATTCCTATGATATATCCAAGTATAAAAAAAAATATCTCAAACAAAATAGTTAGTACACAATAGGGAACTCTATTCTCACATGGGATATCATCCATCACATAATAATTGACCTCTTACCATCAAGTCAAAAATAAAGTTTACCAAGAAACATTTAAGTTTATATCATGAATAGGAAACCATTATTTCATCACACATCCATTAATTATACAAACAAATATCTACAATATAACATCAAAAAACCCAAAACAACATGCCTCTTAAAATATATAATCTACAAGAAATAAAAACAAAAATAGTTCCACTCTGGTATCATAAACAACATGATGTATCATCATACACCACATTTGGAGAGAAACATCTATTATCTAAAATCTCCTCTGCAACATGAAATGATTCAATATATTTGCTATGTTTAGATCACTATTTTCATGAGGAATATGTTATCCCATAGTTCAATGTTGATATTCTGAATGGAATGTTTCCTTTCTGGTGGACCAGCATATAGAACATTATAAAGTGACCTATGTGCCCAACACATTTACAAACAATAAGATATTTTGACCACTAATTCATTGATGTAATATGTTTTTTATAATGTAAATTCAAATTAGTCCTCATAATTTCATCTTGATACTATACATACCAAATACGTAATGTGGAATTTTTTCATTCGCATTGTTTTTCTTGGTCAACTTCAGCCGAAAAGTCCCATTCAAGAATCATTAGATAATACATCAACCATTAAATTTTATTGGATGTTATAAGTTCTTGGTGAAGACCATTTATAAAAGGGGTTGCCTTACAAAATTCATTACCAAAAATTCATGATTTTAAACATACAGAATATGAGAATTTCCGGGTATACATCACAACTAATAGATCCTCTTAACTAAAACCCACATAGAAAATTTCTCATTATTCATTACTTTAGGATACTTTTAGTGATTGAAGACTAAAATTAATAATTCAGAAGACATTATTTCATTCATACGAGTGGAAATAACTACATTCCAACTCTTATTACTATTTACCTAATATAAGGAGTGGATATACTTTACCTTAAGATATTAATTTTTCTTGATTATATCAAAGATCACAAGAATTTCTTCAAGCCACTACTCTGTAACAAGATAACCTTGTTCAGCATTATAAAAATGTGGATATCAATACATGAATTCAAGGATGGCTTTGATGGTGAGAAAGTCTATAGATCCACCATTCAATGCGGAGTCATGGTAGGGTCATTGAAAAGGGATTAATCTTATAAATAACATAATGAAATAGATTATGGACTAGACCATTGCATAAACATTATATATTACGTGAAGTAAATTCTATGAGAAATTTATAAATTTACAATTCATAGACATAAAAAATCAAAAATCAGTGTTCACTCGAACAGAGTATAAAAGATTATAAACATAGTCAAAACCCACATTTTTCAGTTAATTATAAATTTCAATACACATAATATTTCACCATTTATAATAAATTAAAATTTCCTATATAAATTATTAATCATGTTATAAATCAATGAATTCTAACAAAAACCATTACCATAACATGCATATTATTCAAATGATTCAATATAATTATTCAAATTATCACATCATCAAAACCATTTCTATTTAAATTCAATAAAAACAAGAATTAAATCTTAAAACCGTGTCTGATCAAATAACATAATTGTCATGGATAATTAGTTTTCTATTCCAAGAATTTCATAAAATAATTTTTTTTCTAATTGATTATATTTATCAAATAACATACCAAATTATTTCTTAGGAAACAATTTATTTTTCACATTAGATTTAAAAATTTTAACAAGGGATTAAATTTGGGAGAACCTAACAAGATCAAGAAACAATCCATATCTACAACCGACATAACCAACGTCACATATGTGATGTCACATGTATGAAAATAGATAATGTTCCATCATTAGATCCATGTTAATAGCAAAAACATCTTGGTATTATGGGCGGGTTAACCAAAAACCAAAAACAAAACTATTAATGACTATATTTCTAAACCGTCCACAAAAATTCATCGTAGTTTATCTGACCATGAAATCGGGGTTCCACTATGGTCATCCATCTATTACTGGTCAATAAATAATAAGATATTCCCTAAATAAAACAAACTCACATTGAGAATATAATTATAATCAATCATTGTAAAACCAATAACTCAAAAGAAATACTCATGTCCCAATATCCATGGAAATTCATTTATCACCATGAAGGGGTGGTAATCATGCACCCACCCATGGACTACATATTGATTCCTGACACAGTCTTAATCTCATTTATACCTTGTATAACCCTCAAATAACATCATTTCTCCAAATTAAATTATTTAGTAAAGATCCCTTTGGACACCATTTATAAGGAACCTACCTAAAATACCATCTAAATGAGTGCCTGAACTGATTCTCCACTCTCTTTACGAGTGTTCCAAATCTCCGTGTGCTAGAGACAACGACCTGGTTATTAACAAATAATCATGTGGAATTTTTTCTCAAGAAAAATACTATAATAAAAGTTACCACTTAAGAAAAATTATTATATATAAATAAATTAATAAATACATATCATGTATAAGGATACAATAATAAATCTGATAAAAGAACAAAACCACCCAAACACATCTCCTGGTTGTCCACAACCACCAACTATGTTTAAATTCTCCAAAACATGGACACCGATGAATGATTCCACATATGAAAAATAAAAAACGAAAACTAGCTATAAGATAATAATGGGATGCAAACATTATAAGGTAAAATCATGGTGGGAAGATCACAGTATAATTCGAAAAAATTATTTTCTACCATTACATCATAAGTTTATTCAAATATTCTAATAGAGTATTAAGAAGATTAAGTATGAGGAATTAGTTTAGTAATAGATTTTTAACATTTAAAAACTATTTATTAGACTAACCATGTATAAAAATACATTTCAACTTTTATAAAGTAAACATTTTCTTGAAAATATTATTATACCATTTCACAAGGTAAAGTCATATATTCAAGAAATGTTGAACACATACACCTGATATGTAAAGATGATCACGAATAAATAAAATATAGATAAGGTGCATAATAACATCAAATGAAAAGGTCATGAAAACACTAGTGTAAAATAGAGGAAACTAACTTTTTTGAGATCAATTATGTGATATTCATGGGAACAAACTAGTTAAAATAGTGAGTCCACCACAGAATAGAAAATATAATTATAACATAACTAACTACCAGTATTTCATCTAGTATCATGATTCTAATGAAATCCATTTTTATGAACACCCATATTCCTATTCGTATGTCCATCGACTCAGCCTTTATCATTCCCTACAGATCGGCTTGAAGGGTGTGAACCTTCTATTGGATCGTATATCTATGACATCTCATCTGATTGTCCAAGTTCCCATTATTATTCAAAATCAAGGGTAACCTAAATAAGTTATGAGGATCATTAAATTCTTATATATAAAAATAACTCTCACCAACAAAATTATATTGAAGTATATAATATAATATTCAAACCCCATATACAATTTGATGTATAAGAATCGATGAAGTTATGATTATGGGATTATCACATGATAGAATAATTATAAATTATTAACCAAGATATCAAGCATTATCAATTTAATTTCAACACCCTTTATATAATTTAATATTCAAGAGGCTAATAATACCCATTTACTTTCCCAATTCATCTTTAAAAATCAAAAAAGTGACTTTAAACCAATCATTTATTTCTAATAATCCCTAAATAAATTAAAAAAAGTATTTAAATTTTAAAAATTATTGGATACATTTCAAAACATTGATTTAAATCCTATTTGTATGAGAATAAATCAGTTATTTCAAATAACAGAAGAACACCAATTCTGAAATAAGGGTAATGTAAATTAAATTTTGTTCTATGTCATTTAAGAAATTGATTAATTTAAAAAAACATATATTACATTATGTATTTCAATTCACTTAATTCAAATCTTTGAAATTATTTTAATAAATCAAAGCCTTGTAAAAATCCATCAATTTCACAAAAAAAATATTTTAAATGTACTTTGAAAATTAATAGAAAATATGGAATTTTAAGATATAAGAAATTAGATGACAAAGATCAATGTAAAGGTTATTTAATTCATTATATATTATATTAATGGAGAAAAAGGTGAATGTAGGTTTTAGGTGGAATTAAATAGAAAAATTTTGTAGAACATGTGTTAGAAATAAATAAACATGAATCTATGAATTTTGAAGCAACAATTAGTTATAAAATTAAAAAATTGAATATAAACACCTACTTGAAATATTTGGAATTCAACAGCAATGAATCCTAGATCTGCCAAATTTGATGGAGATCACTGGGTCAAAGTAGAATAATCCGGAATAAAGAGGGAACATATCCTAGATCTGAAATCCCAAAAAAAACATACCAATATCCAACAAAAATAAATGGTATCAAGACTTTTAGGATTAATAAATTAAGAGAATAAAGTAGATCGATGATAAAGAAGATGTGAACTTACCAAAAAATAAAATCACCAATTTGATTGGCACTAAAATTTTCTATGAAATGAGTTTTGGAGAGACAAAATGCTTCTTGATGGCTCTGTAAAAACTAAGGATAGTATTATAATATATTGTGAGGATGATGGGGATAATTAGAGGGTTTTGTTTTTTTGATAACAATTGTGTACCATTGATTATCGTGTGCACCTTTTCTTGAGCCATGTCACATGGTTACTAAACATGTTCCATTTATATGAATCACTACACACATACTTTAATCATTTAGTTTAACCATATGAAAACCATGAAACCTGGATGTACACTTAATTTAAAAATTCTCAAACCACACACAAACCATACTATAGGTTTAACACATTTCATTAACTATTTGATAACCATGAAGCCCATGTTTTACACATTATTTATCCATGAAAAAACCATTATGTAACCATGAAAAGGCCCAGAGACAATAAAAATGGATTCTGAAAAATAAAAAAAACAACCTAAAAATATATTCAAACTATTCATACAAAAAAAAGTTTCAAAAAACATAAAATATGTAATAGGGTATTACATATTACATACTGATAATTTTTCACATACTAAGGATTTAATATCACCCCTTTATTTTATATATGTTCCAAATGTTAGTTTGTTGATAATAACCAATCAAAAGTATATAAGTTAGTCTAGTATGTTTCAATATGGTATAATTCTCGAAAGAAATTTAAAATTTATTTAAATAACTAGCTAATCTTCTGTTAAAACAATCTATCAGTTCATATGTTTGTGCTATTATATGATAATGGAAGGAATATCCATGAAAGATAATGAATGAAGTTTGTTTATTAATTTTGGATCCCCACAGTTTTTATTATTGGAGGTTTAAGTTATTTTTCTAATTTGTTTACAAAACATTAGTGAAGATTCTATGGGTAATTGAGGGGTATAATTACATGTATGTGTTAATATCCAAAAATCATTTATTTTTTTGATTATGGGGTTTTCATGGAACTAAAAACCCTATCATTATACTATATGTGATGTAGGATCTATGACAGGTGTACCAATGGTTAGTTACACATAAAAGGGAATATTGGTTATTAACTAAATTTTCTCATGGTGAAAAGACAATAAGTAATAACTACACGCATGGATTAACAGTTAAAGATGACATTCTTTGGTTAATCACATTCTCTTTATAGTAAATTTTTAATAATTTATTTTGTTAAGGATTTATTTTATTCAATAAAGGATATCTAAATATAATTAATCATCAAATAAACCTATAGTGATTTAGGTTGATCAAATATCTAATGTGATGGATTCAAAGTGTTATATCTTTAATGTTTGTTTTTCCCATGATATTTTTATGATAATGCCATGTAAGTGTCAAAATTATAATCTCTCGTGTTATCCCATTTTAATTTAGGTAATTATTGGAGAATATATACGTGCAATTAACTATTTGTTTTATGTAAAATGTGTCAGGTGTCCCAATGTGAAACAAAACAAGAATTCATTTGGAGTGAAAAGTATTTTATTGATTATGAACACAATCTCCTAACATATGAAATATAATAAAATCTATCCTAAGATCCCAGATTCACCATGTAAATATCATATTTATATAGATTCATTCATGAATAAATGTCTATTAGTCATCAATTACCCTTCCAAATCACTAATTATTGAGTAATAGATCATTATGATCGAGAATATATTTTTATTTCTCTAGTAATTTGAACATGATATGGGTTTTTAGTGCATTTTTTATATACATTGTGAGGATGATCATTTGTGGAATTTAATTGAAAATATAACATAATATTTTGTATCACTAACTATATAATTGGAGGATTTCTTGAAAATATTCATCACAAAATATTTTCCAAGAGAAAATAAAAATTAAAAGGGTATGGAATTTATAGTAATGAAATATGAGGATGAGGAATCTATTTTAACTTTTTATCAAAACATTATGGGGATCAAAATATACACCTATTATTTTATTAATATCCTTTAGAGTAATAATAAAACAATTCATCCTATAACTGGTTATTTGAAAAAAATAGATATCCATGATTTTAGAATCCATGTGGTAGATTTTTTATGTCATCTTAAGATGGATATAGATTATATAGGCTCATACTATTATAGAGAGAAGAAATTAAAAATTGGACATTATCAAAATATAGATTATAATGTTTATAGATGAAACCAAGTCCAATACACTAAATTCCATAAATGTATTGAAAATATCTATGTTAATTGTGTGAATATAAAATTTAAATGTTTTAAGTGGTTTACATCAATCCAACTTTAACCAATATTCCAATGTAACGAAAAAACAAAAATTAACACAGGTGGGGAAGATACAGTACCCCTAGACACTCCATCCACACACAAGTTATTCAATTAAAATGAGTTTAAGAATTATGTATATTTATTCACAAATCTATAGGATAATGATGAAAATAAGGCTCAGTTTTCTATTAAGCCATCAGAATAATGAATAACTATGTGTTTACTATCCCTATAGTGGGTCATAAAAGTTAAGGAACGATTATCCTTCACTTTAAATTGTTGATGTCTAGTTGGTTTATAGATTTAATGTATCAATGTATATATTTAACATATTCCAATGTGATTATATCACCATCCTTATAAATTGAATATTTATAAAAAATAATATTTGTATAATTAAAATTATTTTACATTTTAGTTTTCGGAATTGGTCATTTTCAAAATCATAGTATCATTCCTTTAGATGTATTAAATTTATTTTTTTATCTCCACATTTAAGAAAAAAAAATTTAAAAAGGATATCACATTTCATATAATCATATGGTTTTATATCATTGGATCAATTATGGTAAAACCCATATAAGGAAATTGAATGTTTTTTCTCTTCATAATGAAAAAAATAAAAGGTCTTCCAACAAAATTCAGAATTACTCAATGATATCCGGAATGGCTTGAAGCCCTTATTCTCATTTTATTATGGATAATACCCATTTTAAGGGTTGAAGGGTAACCCGTACATGACCTGTAGGCCCAAGGCACAAGGCCCGACTGACCTGCGATACATGACTCGAAGGCCTTGAGGTATTCCAAACCAAATACATGACCCATAGGCCTAACCCACTAGAGATTCCCCTCCCAAACATCTACATAATTGAACCTATCTCCACAACTTTCATTGCTAGTCATCTATAATTTCCCCATACAAAGCTTCATGTTGCCTTTTCCCGATGGAGGCTGCCAAACACTCTCATTCTTTTATGCAGGCTAGCTCTTCTATTGGGGGATCCTACTCTTGTTGCTTTGATCCTCTTTTGGGGAATGTTCTATGTGAACTGCCTTACACCATGGTCTTTGTGTCCCTGAGGCCCTGTATCCTGAAGTCCTTTGATGACATGAAGGCCCTTGAGACATGTAAGCCCAAACCGGTGGCCCGAACGCCCAAATGATGTGAATAGTTCCGGCTACGACAAGACTAAATAGTACATGCTACAGTAACTGCTACAATACTTCTACAGTAATGCTACATTGACTTCTACTGTAACCTGGAAATTCACCTCCACTTTGTTTTGAACCTTGGTCTCTTTGATGCCATGAAGGAGCCCTAACCACTCTAGTACGGGCCTTTTGGAACTGAATGATAGGGATGGTAATATTTTGTGGAAAATTATAACATTCTTAAAATTTTACAGTTTGTATCTCTCTATAAATTATATGTTGATCCATTTATATATTTTAAATAACCATAGGTATTTCATTAAAATTTTATAATAAAAATTGGGAGGATGTGATTTATTAACGATGTAGAATGTAACACAATTAGACATCGAATATATTATTCCTCAAACATAAAAATATTCAATAGAATTCATCACACAAAACACAAAACGAAAAAATGATTTGAAACATATGAGGATACCATTATTACGAAATAATAAGTTAAGTGACACCTATATAAAATAAAAATGTATGTAATAAATTTAATTATGTTCCTTTAGATGGAAAAGAATTAATAGGATTGAAAATTTATGAAGTGTGATTTATTTCCCTAAAAATAATATTTTGAGGTGTTAATTAATTAAATAATCATATATCTGACATTAAAATAAATGATATAATATATTAACATCCATTAAATTATAAATATCTGTGGAATAATATCAAGAACACTTAATGTTAAATAATGAAATTTTGTACCTAAAACTATTTTCTATATATTAACAATTTATATATAATGGATAATTTTTATAAATTTAATTAAATAAATAAAATATATTTTTTAAATTTAGAGTGAATTTTTTTAATTATAAATAATTTTTTTTATTTTTTTTTAAACAATTCATCTCTAGGTGAATAGTGAAATAATTTTTTTACTAAAATCATAGTGTTTATGAATATTTAAAGATGTAATTTTACCGTAAAAATAAATTAATTTTTTTTATAATTAATGATGTATTATTTGGTTAATATATACTAATAAATTATTTTCTGAATTAATAAAATATGCTAATCAATTTATGTCTGATTTTCCCAAAAAATGTTTTCGTATTTATTTCAATTATGTATTAATCTAATTTTTTTTCAAATTCTACATTCTATTGCAGTTATTGGCATATAATTTTTTATTTTTAATTGATAAAAATTTTGTCATATAAATTGAAAATATTTATAACAATTTTTAAAGTATAATTTTAAATTAATTAATTCCCTTTTACAAAGAATTGGAATTTATTGTTTACATGAGATCATGTTAAAATTATTTTTTACATTATAAATAAATTATTCATAATAAAAATTATTTCTTATTTTAAATAAATAGCTACATGTTACGTAATAATTTTCATTTTATTTTCTATCATTTAACCATAATTTCCTAGGAAAAAACATTTTACTATCAATATACCCCAAAATATAAATGCGAACATTGTAATAATAGATGACATAAAATCAAATTTATAAAATTATTTCACAAATCGTTTTTAGGAGTTATCAAGATTATATCCTCATCAAATAAATTATTTTATATTTTTCCAGAAACTAGACTTGTGGAATATGTTCTCTCGTTATATTATGTAGATATACATACAAATAATGCATTTATAATAAATATTTAATGGGTTTCACAACCCACATTTAGTCCTACTCAAATAAAATGTTTCATATTTCAAAACATGTATTTTTTATCAGCTATTATCCCATTTTATATCCTTTAGATTTTTTCACTTCATGATTTCCTATGAACTTCTTTTCGATGTACACATCCAATGAAAAACTCATATCCACAACAAATGTACTCTTTTTTATAACATATTTTACTCAATATCATAATATTATTTTATAATGTCATTATTACTAAATATTTTACTAATTATTAATTTTATACTAACTTTTATTTTAAAATAATAATAATTAATTACCACCATTCCCATTTTATGTGATGAAAAACTAAACTGTCTTTAATTTATTGTGTGGAATATGACAACCAATAAATGATTACTTCCATTTTTAATCTCTGCCATAATTATATGATTATAAGGGTGAAATTTAACAATATGTATTAAATATGTAATAAAATATTATTAATAATTAGAAAATAATAATTCACATTCTCTCCCTCTATATCTTTGGGGAATGAAAATATTAACCATGCATTGTGTGGACTACAAGCTCCATAATGTATTGTATATCATTATTTATCAATTTTCATTATTTATTGAAATAAAATAAAATAAGGTTTGATAAAATAAAATAATATATATAATAGAATTATTCTTATTTATTTTGAAAATATTTAAAATTAAACAAATTTCATAATCCTAATCTCCCATTAATTATTATATGTTCAGGTTAAGGTCTGTCTAATGACCATCTTGAACAATGATATTAAATAATATCATGGATGACCATGAGAAAAAAAATTATATAAGATATAGGTAAAAGGTAAATAATTATTTTATTAGGGTAATTTATTGAAAAATATTATTAATCCAATTAATTAAGATTCAATTATTCCTTTGTTAATGATTAATAAAACATTCTTATTTTCAATATCATCTATAAAAATCATGAAAATATATCTCATTGAATGAAATTATAACATCATTATCTATCACGAAACATTAGTTATTGTTATTTATATGATCTATTAATGATTCTCATTTGAATTATAATTAATAACAAAGTCAGTATTATGAAACTACTTCAAAACGATCAATATCAACCACACATGGTATTGAAAATTGATAAAAACTAACAATTATTCATGAAGGTAATTATTATAAATAAATTTTATAAATGGTTAAATACATTTTTATGGTTATTAAATATATGATTATGAAGTATTTATTTGTTATATTTGGGATTCATGTCACTTAGTTGAATCTATGAATTAATGTATGGGGTTTAATTGTCACAAATTTATTTTCTAAAAAAAATTCTTATTATTCATCATGAAATCCATGATACGGTTTGACAATGTCTTTTTGAATTTAATTAACAAATTTAGTAAATTCATGGGGATTTATGATCCCTATTGTTTTCAATCATTAAATTCCCTTTGATTGAAAAAAAAATTCAAATATTAGACATATTTTGGTTTACTCAACTACCTTCCTTTCTGTTAAAATGCATCTCCATGAAATTAGTTTTCAATGATTTCCTTTATACATAATAATATTTTATTTCACAGTTATTTATCTTTATATAGGATAAAAATTAGAATTTTTATTCAAATATTCATCTTCTATAAATTTTTTACCAATAAATGTACAAAATTATTGTGAATATTTCTCCTCCTCATTGTTCATATTTTCCTTCCTTATCAAATGCTATCCATTATATTCAAAATTATAATAATGATTAATTTCTATTTACTAAAATATAAAATGTTTCCCCTTTCCAAAATGAGTATTTACTACAAATGTTATTATGTCTATTTTCAATAGAGGTATTTACAATCAATTTTCCATCTATTATATATATATATATATTATACTTCACATTTTATTTTATAATTATTATGTAACAAAAAAGTCATATTATTAAATATATTTTTTCAAATTAGGTGTTTTTGAAATCATTGTCTTTATCATTTAAAAACATAATATAAATTTAAATGATATATTAGTATAGAAATTTTAAAACAATATTTTTTGAAATTTTTTTCACATTATCGTTTTGAACTATTTATTATTTCTAGTGCATTATTATTGACATTAATTTCCAAATACAAATTTTTGAAATGAATTCCATACAATTTCACATGGTTAATTTTAATAAAATATTTTTTAATGTTAATGTATCTTAATCTATTAGTAAAATTAAAAATTTGATTTATAAAATAATTATTATTTCTCTATATTATATGATTTATCCCTATAGGATTTATTTTAATGCAAATTATTTTTCATAAATCAACCTCTATCATTTAATATAATGTAATTGTTATGGTCCTTGAAATTTTGATTAAAATTTTTATATTATTTATTTAAATTATGGGGATCCATATTCAAATTTGGGTATAACCATTCATTCATACAACGGATCTTTTTTTCTGATTCATGATTTTATTAAATATAAAGACATTAGTATGGGTGGTGTATGATGGCGTATTAATTGCCCCCTCAAATTTATTAATCAGGAGTTAATATAAAATTAGATAAATATGGGAATTAATCATATATTCATACTTCACTCTTGTAATCATGAAGTGTTACATGCTCTACCATGTTATGGAAATAAGGTTGTGTTGCATCCTCCATAGTATTAATGGGAATCATGTAGTTATACTGACTTCAGAATGGTAATCAGGCAGTAAAAAAACACTGAAAAGTTATAGAAATGGGTAATGATTCATGGTACTCATTATAATGATTGAAAATACTATATTAGTGTTACAAAATACATTTATGATTATTTTCCATGACATTCTATATATGTTTCTTATGATTATGTATCATGAATCAATTTTATTATCTTGACTTTCATTGTAAATCTTCCATGTTGAATGTTTTATTTTGGTGATTATATGTCTTGTTATCATTCCTTAAAGAATACTCTTATTGTTCAATGTTTAATTTTGAGATATATTTCCCCATGATTATTTTTTCCCATTTTTTATTATCCTATCCTTGTTGATATCATAATGATTTTTTATTTACTATAAATTTATTCTCAACCCTTTTGTGCGTTTATATTCTAAATTTTATAAAGATAAATATAAATTATATTATGTCTACATGGTAGTCTAGTAAATTTATATAGAAAATTTTTAAATATAGTTTTTCACCAAATACAAAAAACATAAGGGTCTTCATTTTGTGTAAATATTTTGGATTGGAATGAGTATAAATTTAAAACAATGAACCCATTAATCTTAATTTTCATGGGATGCGTCCTATTATTTTTTCATTTTTGATGAGGAGGTAATGTATGAATATTTAATTCAATCTCATAACATAATCATTCCAATATTGGTGTTGTTTAATTATAGTTGTACCCCTACATGAAGTTTATGTTAGTGATGACATGGTCATTTCTAGTGAATGATAAGAGGGATATCCTAGTCAATGAAATTAATATTTTTTTAGAAAAATATAAAATTATTATTACATTTATCAACAAAAGATGATATATGTAATAAATTTTATTATCTTATTAATCTCCAAATATTTTATCATGCCTCACTAACCCTCAGTAATAGAATAAATGAGCCATATTTTATAGGAATTCAAGTAGAATGGATTTGTATTTCCATTTCATAATCCATAAAGACATGAAAAATGTAATACATTATTTTGGATTGATGTGTTTATATCATTTATCATGTGGATTCTCGATTGATTATGTGGAATCTGTAATCCTAGAATCCTAACTCAAATCTCATCAACACAAACCACCAAATGTATTTAAAATATCATAACCCAATTAAATACTAACATAATATTTTCAGGTTGGACCAAAATATTTTATTGGACATTTTAATAATTAGAAGTGTCATCAGGGACAAGAAAAGGGAATTTTTTTCAATGTGTCCATCATAACTTAAAAGAATTCCATGATTACGAATTAATATTAATTTGAGGTATTTTTTTCCATTTATAAAAATTCATATTCATTAGATATATATTTCATGTTACTATAATATGGATTTTTTATAATTTATTTATATTTAGTTGATAAAAACCTTAAGAATAATAAAACTATTTTAATTCTATATTGCATTAATGTTAAATTATTTATTTATGTTATCAATATAAATAATTCCCACAATTTTACCATGATTACTATATAAATTAATGTAGTCAAATTACATTATCATGATCAATCCAATAGATGATTTGTAGAATATATAATAAATGACCATAAATCCTTCCACAAACAATTTATTAGATGGGATTGGAATGAATAATAAATTATTCCACCATAAAAATTTGTATCATCTAGATAGGTTTCACCTCACCTTATGTTGTTAAAAACCCCCTCTTCTTGAATCTTCAGCAATTACATATTTTAATCACATAGGAGGGATAGAAACCGACACTTTAAAATATAACATTAATCCATAGACACATATGAACATCATAATATGTATTGATTAGACGACTTGTAGTTCATCATATTTATCTTAATAAAAAAATATTTCTGAATAAGAATTATTTAATAATAATAAAATAAATATAAATTATTATATACATTGGACAGTTATCTCACATGATCTTTCACATATAGGTAACCACATTACATTTTTAAAATATGGAATAAATTGATTAATTATTGTTTATTTTAAATAAGTTTATATTGAATTAATAATTAATGTTCATTTAAATTTAATAATTTGACCACTAAATTTTTAACATAAAATTTTCTTTTGATGAATGATATTTTATTTATAATAATTTATAAATAAATTATATATAACAATATTATATAGATATTCATAGGTATATGATATGTACATGAAGGCAACACAACATATTCCTTTCTGAAGTACATGATGTATGATGATTATTATGTATTATGAACTCACATGGTGTTTTGAATAAACCTATTATTATGTAAATTACATGAAATGTACTATGAACCTATGAAATAAAAATGGGTGTTAATATTCATTGTGTATGCCTCTTTGGATGAATTTATATTACAAGGTTTATAATAATAATCATAAAAAACAATTATTTTTGAATTTAATAATGATTTTTATTATGAATTTTACAATACTTCAACATTTTCACACGATTTATTTTAATTTAATACACAAGAGACATAAGTAATTGTTTTAATTATTTAGTTAATTATCTTTATATAGACTGTTTTTTTGGTCTAAAACCTCACATAGAACATACTCCATATAAATGGGTATAAATTAAAGTTAATAATAATTATACAATGTGTGTATATTATTTAATTATAAAAATAAATTACTTCAGTTAGAAATTTCCTATTTATTAATATAATTTACACCACATGAGAAATAATTATACATTATGAGTTTATTAATTAATTACCAATCACAAGTGTATTAAATACACACCATGTGTATAATAAATATATTTTTCATGTACATTAGTTAATTTCACACTAAATGTGTGTTATATACACATTGTATGAGGACTAACTAATTAGAAAAATTGTGAAACAATTATAAAACATTTCCTTGACAACAGAACCATCATGACATATGAGGTTACACTGCATGCATTTAAGTAACATGCCACATAACTATGTAAACCATATAATTCATATGAATTTTATATTTAATTTAATAGTTCATAGTGATAATAAGTGTAGCATATATGTTATATTTAAATTTTCATTCAATAAATAATATTGAAATTAAAATCGAATTATAAATTTCAAATATATAAATAATTTATAATTATAAATTTAAATATGAATAATATGATATGAAATTCCAGTTTTAGGTGTAGTTTAATTGGATTGATTACATTACCACCAATGATTTAGTTTTGAGTACAATTAATAAATAATAATAATTTGATGGGGGACAGATGAGTAAGGGGATAAAGGAGAAGATCCCAACCCTGGGGATCTTCATACCCACTTAAAGAAGAAACCTATGGAAATATAAAAAATCTCATTCATGAATGATGATGTTGGTAATAATAAAAACTCCCACCTGTAATCAAGTAGGTTATGCATGGAGGGATGATATTATACAACTTATTCTATTATGAAGTTATTTTTTTTCATGTGGGAAGATATACAACCAACCACTCTTTTCTAAATTTTGAAATTCCTTCCCCTAGAAGGATCATTAGGAATTGTAGAATATCACATGTTTTAGTCAACTGGGTGACCCTTTGAGAATGAGTGTTTTTTAGGTACTCTATTATCACATGGGTTATAGTTTCAAAAGTATACAAATTATGTAAAATTCACAAACTCACATGATGTATTGTGGAGATTTATGGATTTGATGACTGGTAGATGATAATAATGGGAAGGGATACTATAACATGGTTATACCATCTTATGATTATAAATTAATTTCATTGAGCATTTGGCAAATCTCCCTAATGCCTTTTTTTTATGAATCCATGGATTTTATACGATCTTAAGGATAAAAAAATATAAAAAAACAGTCACCCACATATTTAGATCATTATCTATATATTAAACATTGTATATTGGAACATGTGGATTCTTCAATACATACCATCATCTATCCTAAATACCATTAAAACAGACAAGAATATAGAAAATCAATGATTTTGGAATTATGATTTTATTCTGGTGGAGGTATATGATTCCAAACCCCCGATTGAAGTGCTACTGTTTACAATAATGAAAGGTAGAATTAAATATGTGATCCAATATATGACAAATCCTGAGTTGTGAATGAGTTGCAATTTTTTAGTCTCAGTAAATTTTAATGTAATATAGATAATGATTGATATTTTAAAAAATTAATGGTGAATGATGATGAATATAGACAGAGAAATAAAAGAATGGATAAAATTCCCAATAATAAACTAAATAGAATCATTATACATGGACCCTCTTATACTGATAAGGTAGGGAAATGGACAGTTTGAAAACATGTTTTTGGAGGGAACATGTTAACAACATTAGTAGCCTCGAATTGTGGTGGTTGGGAAATTCAATCTAGGATAATATCAAAATTATAATCAGTGTTGCTCTGGTTCCATTGTGGCCACCTACTAACTACATGCTAGAACTGAGAGAGTTATAGAATTCATCAATGAAGTACATTATTGGATTACTCATAAGTAAAAATCTCACATCAATAGACAATATCACCCTCTAGTAACATGGTTAATCACAATTTCAATATTTTTAGTTACATTAAGGGGACCACACAAATAAATCCTTTAAATTATCGAGATAAAAAATGGAGTTCAAAATGAAAATAATTTATCACTATGGGGTCCATTTATGGTTTTCCTTTAAACAATGATGGAGTTCTTATAGTCATTACTGAGAGGACTTTACTAGAGGATCCATATATACCCAGATCAGATGATAATGATATTATAAAATAACAAACTATGGAGCATATCATTTTAAGGACAGGAAAATGATCTCGTGAAGAACAAAAAGAATCTTGTGGAGGAATGATCATAATTTTAATTTCTGGGATACCACAAGAATTTCCAATAATAACATCAGTGTTGGATGAATGAAAATCAAAAAATAATAATACGATGAATGGTGATAAAATTTAGTTTGTGGGTTACAACTCCTAGGTATCCTCCCATGTGGATTCATATGATAGTATCCTTTGGATAATCATCCCTGGCCTAATAAATCCTAAAGCATGTTCACTCTTTTGAGTGGCATTTTTTTGTCTGGTGATGCTAATGACAATACACTATTACATATTGGGAATAATAATGAATATCAGAACGATTTATATAAATATTATGTTCAAAAAAAATTTGGATGCTAGGAGCCTAGAGGAATCAAGAGTTTATAGAAATTGATAAGAGGGAATGGAAAAAAGTTAAATGGAAATGTTTGAATTGTAATCGGAATATGACACAACAAAGAGGGCCTCTGATGAAAGGAATATCCTCAAAACCTTAAAAATATTTTATATCAATTTTCACGATATAATGATCCACATAACATTAAAATCAATTTATAATGTTATCATTTCCATAAATATAAATCAAATAGAAATTTCTAAAATAAAAAAGAAATTTTAATTTTGGAAGGCTTTCAAATTGGACTATCTTGGGAACAAAATTATCCCCTTTAATCTGAATGATTTCAACAAGGTCCATATATGGGTTTCTAAATTTTAAATCATTTCTATTATCTCATCCTCTTTAATGACTTTCATATTTCTGTTTCTGTTAGAATTTTATGTTTTACTATTTCTGTATCTTTGGAATATGGATCCACCCAATACATCATGATATTAGAATTAGGTATGGATATAGAGGAATATATGAAAATATGAATCCAAAATGTATGATTGTGGTGAAAATAAATTATATCATGATAATGGAAGAAAAAATTTGATCCAATTTCCACAAAAATTTTATTCTTGGTGTTATCCTATTATATTAATTAATGTATCCTTGTTGAAGTTAAAATTTATATATATGACATCACATGGAGCATATTTACCTTATATCGATGGAAAGAAACTATAATGGAAATAATATTTTTGAAAATGGATAGTATGATTTGTTCCAAGGGGGTCTCAAAAATTACATTTCCCAAATATCACACAAATCATAACCATATCATATTTGAACTCTCCACTAATATTAAATAACTTCTACCTCTAATGTTTTATCTAAAAAATGAACAGGTTTTTAGTCTTTGATGTAGGGATCACATTTGTGGGTCCTTAAATATGGATCCCATTGGCATCCCACTTTAGAGAAATGTGGGAAAATTAAATAATACGAAAAAGATATTAATGTAATTTAGAAAGAAAATTTTTTATGTGATAGATGTTGAAATAATATTTTTTTTAATTTATTTCCTATATTCAAATGGGTAACCAGCATCAGAACATCCCCTCTAAGAGAGTAATAAAACATCAATAAATGATTGATGTCCTTTTACATTTTCATCAAAATCTAGGAATGAATAATATAAAAATGAAATGAGTTAAGTATGTCGGTAAAAAATCATAATGTTTCTATATATTTCATAAGTATATAAGGGTTAATATAGGACACAATGCCATTAGCATTAAATAATGTCTATAAGACACTGAAAATGAAATTTTTATGCAGTTTCTTGAGAAATTTCATGTATTATATAATGCTTTTGGTGTGTATAACTCAAATAAAATCATTGAAAACATTATCATTTTGCTTGGGGAATACTATAATCAGTTAGAAATCATTAAACCTACCAAATATAATTTCAATGAATTAATTATATCTCTTATTTTGAAATGTTCTCCTGGAATATATCATTTCAATAAGATATTTTCCATGTTTAGTTGGGATATTTTCAAGATGATTTGAAATGTGAAATCATTTAATTATTCACTAATTTCCCTATGACATATGGGATTAATAGGGGCTGCATTATATTGAATCCCACTAAATATAATATTATTGATATTAATGAATGCAGTTTAATTTAAATTTGAAATAATGTCCCTAAAATCATTTTTAATATTTTATAAACATGATGGGTGGAATAATTAATGATTAAATTACCCCAAATTAGTTTTAATTTTCACCTGGTATAAGATTACATAATTTCTTATTCCTACCTCAGAATGTGATCATATAATAAATTGAAAAAAGGAGAAAATTGTGCACTCATAATTTACATTTACACAAATTTTTATACATTGAAGTTGATTATATTCTATAATAAATAGATATGGATTCTCTATATATTTTATTTTATTGGAGAACCCCATCCTTAATTCGGCAAATCAATCTATTATAGAAAATGTGTCCCTTATAGGGTTCTTCGAATGTTACATTTTTCTTACGGAAGGGAACGAACACTTGGGGCTTGTTAATGATATTATTTATAGTTTTGTGAGTTATTTGGTACATGATCTTTCACAAAATGAGAATATAAAAAATAATGTCAATATGTGTATTTTCATCCTGTCACATCTATTGTATGCTGATGATATCCTCATTCATGGAAAATCCCCAATGAAAATCATGTATTCTATCAAAGGCATGTTTTCCCAATATAAGGATGTGGTTATATAGGATATAATTTTTGTAATGTCTTATTTTTTATTTTGTGATATAATATTTTTTATATAATGAGATAGAATCACTATAAAACATGTTGTGAAAAAGGGATCCATTCAATTCAATTCTCTTTATTTATTGTTTTGGGGAATTGGAAGATACATATCTTTAACTGAATATGTGAATGAATCATTAATACAATATATTGGTGGAAAGAAAAATAAATTTCAAAATTATGAATGGTGTTCCTTGTAAACTCAAACATCACTACTAAATTTGTTTTCTCGTTCTCTCGTTATATGTAGCTAACATGATTTATCAATGTCCTTCAATGCATGAACCTGATTTCCATTTGTCCTGATTCTATATATTAAAATATATTATTTTTTATTGAATGGATGAAATGAATGAAGCCTATTGATATGGGGATATGTGTGTTAATGATCATGGGATCATTAATGATCCTCTCATTGGGAAATTTACATGGAATATTTCCACTTCTAATGACTCTTCCTGTGAATTTTTAACAAGATGGATCAGAAGGATATTTATATATGGGTACCCATATTTTCATTATTCATCATTCTTGAATTAAATTATGATGTATTTAAATTACATAAATCATAAAAAAATTATTTCATCAGTAAGTAGTCTATTTTAAATTTTTGGCGTACAATTGGCTGCACATCCCTAGTACAAATAGGTTGAATGTTCCTACGAAAAAGATACAAATGAATATTGGTGATTTCATTATTCATTATAATATCCAAATTTTTATTTCCACATAGGTTATTCTATATATCCAAAACTATACCATTATATAAATTGACACCCATATATAGACACTTAACAACAATAGGTAGTTCAGTTTTAATGAATACTATATGTTTCATTGTCAGGGCCATGTTTTTCTATTTTCATAGACTAATTAATTTATTTTATAATACATAAAACCCTCACGAAATATACAACTACGGAGAATCCTGAAAAAATTATATCAATGCCTGATCATCTAAAAAATTACAACAACATGTTATTTTATACATTTATCATCACATGAGGTTAGAAGAGAATATACGACAACTCTTTAGGGGATGTTATTTTTTCCAATATATATGGCGGAATAAAGGTAAAATATTTGATATCAACTAGAATATTTAAAATAGGGACAAATAAACTATGGATTTCATCATTAATGTTGTGAAATGTTATCAAATCCAATAGCTCTCCAGAGTATCACTGGACTATATCAATGAATCTATATTGAGTGTGTGGAATGATAGGTTATTTTAAAAAAACATCCTCTACTCAAGAATGTGTACTTTCCATAAATAGGTAGGTGAATGCGTCCTAAAAGTTCGAATGGTAACAATATATTAATGTACACATTACATGGAAACACATAGATGGCAGTGGGACCTACAAAGGCCAATGAAGCCTATGGTTTTCATGTAAAGTCTCTAAATTCCATTGATCTCTAAATAGATAATTCAAAATTATTATGGGAGGGCCCCTATATGAAAGGATAATTGTGTTATGGAGGTATCTATTAAACCCATCATTGTTATCAATGATTTCTTTTGACATTTTCTTGCAATTGAATATAGTTATAATGAATAGTTATGGTCAACGATTTTATGCCATCGAATATGTTTCCCAATATAATGGGACATATGTTTTAATTTAATTGAACAAAAAAATTGTTGTTATATTTTTAATGGTGATAACCAATAATATCCCTCAGAAACACATACCTTTTTGGAATGATTATATTTATCATGCCATTAATTTTATTTTGGGTATTTGATATATGTACATATATGTAAATAAAGAATAAGATGCTTTTTAAAATAGGGAGATCATAGAGGCAAGTAAAATGTTGGATTTTAGGACCCCAAATTATTGTTGACCTTTTTTGGGTTCAGATATATATTGATTCATTTTATCCCAAATTTGTAAATCCCCTTGTAATATTTGAATTTTTTTGATTATGTTACTGAATATATTTCATTACCATATTTTTATGAGTCCTTGAACTTATTTTTAATATTAAATTGACTATAAACTATATATATCATGATTGTATCCAATTAATTATATTGAACAAATCCTTGAAAAATATATATAGTTATTCTTGTAAAATGTCTAATTAATTTTATAAATAAGAAAATAAGTAAATGTTAGGATATTTCTTTGGTCCAGATTTAAATCCTATGATCATTTTTTGAGTTATTCAATAAATTTATATGATGGTATTTTGTGAAATACCAATAAATATAATACTAATGTGCTATTTGATTTCAATATATCACCACCAGATCACTTGGTTCTATGGTATATGCATTTATTTATGTGTTTCATTCAATGAAAATTCAATTTACATCATAGATCACATCTCTTGTTCACATAGTCTTGAGAGAGTTAAGGGTGATGTGTATAAAATCCCTCAATCATTAGGTAAATCCAGGATATGTTCGTGATAGAATACAGAGATAGAAGTTTATTGTGAACAATGAATCATTTTCACATGAGACCATTTAGGTTTACCCATAATAATGAAATTGTAATTAATATATAGTACCATGATATTAATTTTTATAATAAAAAATTTATATCATATCGAATATCAAACTACTTTTTCCCATTATATTAATAAAAAAAATAATATTTCAGTATTTTTTAACATGCAAAGATGTTAAATATCATTTTATTGAATAAATAATAACTTTATTATTTAATAATGTACAATATTAATATCATTTTAACCATCGAACCCTTAATTATTAATTTTTTTGCCCATTACATATATCGAAAAATGAATAAATAATATTAATTTAATGAATAAATATCATTATATTATTTATTTGATATAAAAATATATTATATTGATGGTCTACATAATAAAAATTTACTTGAATATTGATATATGTAAATGAATGTTTATTTCAAAAAATATAATTTTTTTATCTAATAAAATATATTTTTATATATATTAATATAAATAATATTTTACCATATATTTAATATAATTTAATATTAAACTCACATGTATATAATTACACGAATAATTGTTGATTTAATTAATTTCATTAAGGATACATTAATATTTATTGAAATAAGTGATGGGAATAAATTTTTTCAAATTTTAAATTTAATTTATAATTTAATAGAGATGTAGGTTATAAATTTTTCATCACTCACTATGACACATATGTTGTGGAATTTGTCAATATTACCTAATGTTCAATAAGATACACAATAGATTAGGTAAAAATCTAATAAAATAATTATATAATGTTGAAATTTTGAAAACAACATATGAATGATCCTTTTTAATATAATATCTTTATCTTAATTTCTAATCATGATGCTTTCATTTTAAATTAACAAAACAATATTTTCAAGAATCCCTTCATTTAATATCAAAAATTATCTTGTCAATACACTAAGGTAAATGAATTTATTTTGATAGTTCTATTCTTATTAGTGTGATGAGATATAAACATTCATAATGTTGTAAGGCGAAGTTACTTTTTCAAACTACTCATTAAAAACATGTCATTTCTGATGCTCCCAACATACCAAAATTTTAGTTAAACACATCACTTCATGATTTTTGTAAAAAATCATAGTAAAATAGTTGTGATATGTATTGATAATAATCATAAACTATAAGTATCATCAAACATGATTGTAGACATGAATATCCTATGATGTGTAATATAAGAAATTCCAACAAGTTTCTAACTTAATATTTCCTACAATTTTTTAAATACCTATGAGAAAACTTCATATATGAACCATAATCAAATTGATATTACCCACACATAACATTGAAACATACATTGTGTTCTATAAATAAATTTTATATAATTGGAAGTCATATATTTAAGAAAACAGTGAAAATATTTACTGAACCTCATCATAGTGGTAAATGGATATATCCAATCAATACGAACGATGTTATGGGATATGATAATATCAATGTATTATAGAATAATTTATTTTCAGGTTAAAATTATTACATTAAAATCCTCATATTTTAATACATATAGTAAATCTTAATTTCAAATTTTTCTACTATTAGACTGTTGAAAAATAGTCCTCATGTATAATTATTTAATTCTTAAATTAACTTTATCAACAAATTGTTTTTAAAATAATATTAAATTTTTTTAGAACATATTAAAATTAAATATTATATGTTTTCAAAACAATTATAAATTAATCCAAATATAAAAGCTTTTCCACAAACATGAAATCCAAATTTTGATAATATAAAATAATTGAATACATTTACATGTCAATTTTTTTGATATTTTATAATTAAAATAAAATATAATACATTTAAAAATAAAATAAATTATATAATATGGAATCCTAATCCACCAATGATTGCATATGATACACTATTTTTGTTTTTATTAATATCTTAATATCCATAAAACCAAAACCTTTTTACTCACAATCATGATCTAACTCATAAAAAAATTCCTTAATTACATGACATCATAATTCATACATTTACTATTTAATTATCCAAAAAATAATATCATTATATCATTTCAATAATGACATATCTATTTATAGTTAAATATTGAATGGGGTATGATGTTTATAATCCATGAAAAATGTAGTAAAATGTATCTATCATATAATTTTATGTTATTGAAATTAGTTGTAGAGATAATAATTAGTCAATATTTATTATGCAATGAAATCACTCCCACTAATCATATTGGTTTCATAAATAATAATTATGTGTTTATAAGTTCTATAAGAAGATGAACATAAATTAAAAAACTAAAATTAATCATATCATGCCATACAATATAGATTATATTAATGGACTCCATTATTATTTTCAAACCCATATTGGACTCCCATGAGATAGATAATTCTCAATCTCAATGCATAGTCCATCTGTCCATGCACCTAACTGTACATTCCAATTTTCCAAAAATATTATCATAAACTATTTATTTGTATGTATTGTTATACCATGATCATAATCCTATATTTTTTTCCATCCCTCAACAGTATAAATGTTTTAATCATAAATGATTAATAATAAAAATAGAAATACATACAAGATGGATGTTCCAAAAAATAATACCATCAGATTTTAATTAATATTTTTTGAGAAATATTACTACATATCCCCACCATGATAATTTAATATCTTAAATATAAATTTTTATAATACACATAAATAAATTATAATTGGAAATAATCTCAATATAATATATTGGATACCATGTACAATGTGAAATTACCTTACAAATAATGGTGTTAGTCCATGTAAATATTTTAGAATACTTTGACCTAAGAATTATTAATTTTTTTATGAAAATATAATTAACAACATATTATATCTAATTAATTGCATGAAATATTTCAACATCTATATATTGTTATAATTTTAATATTATTCTTATTAACATAAAAAATATGTTATATTATTTTGATTCAAAGAATACACCTTAATGAAATTATATCCATAACTATATCTAAACATGTATATTAAAACCCCATTGTCCAATGTTGTGAATTTAGAATCTTATTTTATTCTCAACCTATTAAATTGTTACAAATCATATATCAAAACATTGAATAATAATATATGATCATCATTTGGCCATTACTGTAATTGATAACACCATTATAATTCTTAAACACATTTTCATGGGATAAACTTGTAGCATTATATTTCGAAAGAATTAATATGAACAAAAAACTCTAACACTATCAATTGGATCATAAATATCATTAATGGGTTGATTGAATATATCAAAGGATATAACCAAATTTCATTTAATTCAAATAGTTATGAAATATAATTAAAAAATATATGTCTCCATGAGTAATGAGAGTGATCGAATTCCAAAACATTACATGTTTAGTAATAAAAAAATCAATGATATAAATATAGATATCAAGACGATGGTGTAAACACTTAAGAACCCGGTTTTCGCTATAAAAATTATTGGAATATTCTTGATGTTATTCCAGAGAAGCCCCTTTAGACGGCATGCGATTCTAAGCCCCAGTGTGGCTAGAATTAAATTTTCAGTGCATCCAAACTGGGCATGCCAAATAATTAGGTTAACTCCTAAATGGTAGCTAAAATCGGAAAACTGAGGGCACCGTTGAGTTCAGAGTGTGCTGTTTACCCTAGGAGGGGTGTATGTTTCTCTAGTGCAGACCCTCTGTTGAAAACTCCTCCATGGGTGTTTTCGTAATTATGTGGTCTCAGTCGTTAGATTTTATATCTTTCGAATAGAGCCTCAAATTAAAATTATGAGGCCACCATTGTACTCGGGAGGTGGGGTTTAACCTTGGAGCAACCTAAATTTCAGTGTGTTGGGGGTTTCAGATTCATATTTAATTTTGTGTTAGGTTTTTTTAATTTTAAATGGTTTATTTTATTTTATCTTTGTTTCCTCTCCTCCCATATCCTCCACTCATTTTCCCCTTGTGTAACCTCTCACTCTCATCCTCCAAACTCCAATAATCTCAACCTCCTCCCTTTGGCGGACGACGATTAAGCATTGGATCGAGGAGTTCTGAAGAACAACGAAGGCAGCAGATCATTGCGAGCGTGTTCTTCTTCGACGAAAGATCCAATTCCAGTTTTGATTTATCTTTTTGAATTCCTTAACGCATTTGAATATTAACTATGAACATGAATTAAATGAATTAATTTTCGGATCGAAAAACAATTTATTGAATCAATTTATTCTTGTTTATCTTGAAATTGAAATTCTTGTCAAATGATAACTATTTATTTGTCAATTTATTTAGTTTGTGGTCCATGTTTAGGTCAGGTAAACAATCCTTCCTCTACCCATACTATTATTATTATATTTTACTTCTTTGGTGAAATATCTAATAAAACAATTTCACACTCAAATAAACTTTGGTGCAATGGAAGGTATTTTGTGAAATCAAGATCAAGATCGGGTATAATCGAACCATGGTGTGCGATTTAAGTTCGAACATGGATTGGGGTCGGATTTGGCATGGTAAGTTTGGGATCTGATTTTCTCGGAACGGGACGCGATGGAGATGGCGATCGTTGAACAGTGAATGATGACTAAAGGTGGTGCGACTCTCTTTTCTGGATGTATCCTGTGGCCCCTGTTGAATAGTGGTGTGGTACGGTAGGTTGAGTGTCTTTGGCGATCTGGGGCGTGTGATGCGGTCGGCGAGGTGATGACCACAGGGGAGAAAGACCCGCAGTGCGTGAGTCTTATTTGACGCCGCGTGAGGAGAGGAGATCGGCCCGGGTGGCCGGTCCGTTAAAAAAAACCAGACATGTTGTAGGGTACGGTGTTTTCGATGCAGGCCACATCGAACTGGACCGGACCCGCAACAGGGCCGCGGGCCGGTGGTCTGGAGTGTCTCGGCCGGGGTGGACCGCGCCAGCTAAGCCCCCCTTCTATTCGGGGAGCCGTATCTCCTAAACGGAGTGTCTGTTTGATGCACCATATATGTATGTGGAACTGTATTGACGAGGAGAATATTTTAAGATGGTTTCAGGGGTTTTGAACGACCGAAACGAGGGCCTAGGTGGCGTGACACGAATTTAAGTAGATTTGTGTTTTTCTGGGGGTTCTTGTTTTGGGCGGCGCAGACACATCTAATTTCCGTTTTGAGCCCGTCAGCGGCGTTGCGACTCTAGAATCGAGACAATGGTTTTCAAGGGGGTTTTTCGGGCGTTGGAGCCGAAGATGACTTGTGGGCCCCACGGGCCATCTTTCGAGCTGCACGCACATCTTTTCAACTTTTTTATAAATCATCTTTTCGGGGCATGAGACCAGTCAATTTTGGGTGTTTTTCAGATGGCATTACATTAGCACAATCCAACCACATTAGTTCTGATTGATGGTGTGTGCCCCATGATGGTTGTTTTGGGCATTGATGGTGAATTTCTATCTCCTTCACCGGGTGTCTGTTTCAGACAAGTGGTTAGTCGATCATGTGTACAATTTTGAGAGGATCACAATAGTTTGATCCGTTTGTTGTGCTTCGGGATCGGGGTGCAGGTCCCACGTAGAACCTCTCGTGTGCGCTATGGAGAAATTCATCTTTTTCCCTAGATATTCGTTGCACTCAAGTGACCAGTCCTTTTGACGTGTTTTCCCTTGGGGATTGCAATGGTGTTATGCGCCCGACTGTTTTCATGGACGAGACTCAAGACCACAGGATTTAGTTCGGGTGTGAGGCAGTGTGAGATGACTTTTACATCGGATATCCGTATGAGGCAAGTATGTAGTCGATATCTCATGTTTTTTCATGAGGATTAAAATGGTACTGTCCTTTTTGATGTACGGAGTCTCCTTCGAGATCTCATTTAAATGTGGAAGTGTGAAAGGTGTACCAGTAGAGGTTCTTCCTGCGGTGTTTGTAGAGAACCATTGGCATGTGATCGCATGAACTGCCATGTGAGTGATGTAATGTTTGAAGATATGTAGTTGGTCATGACTGGGCCGATGAGGTGGCGAGTTGGATTTGTTACTTTTACGCCCTCCATGTTGACGTTGGGTGTCGTGTGCACAATAGCCTTTGGGATGGAAACATGGTATACTCAAGGATTATATGGGAATTCTTGGAGGTACATGTGGTGGTCAGTACCTGATAACATTTGTGCACTTGGTCAGAGATGACTTGGGGCCACACGTCGTGTGGGCCCCATGTGTGTTTAGTGTTTTGCTTTGTGAACCCTTGACCTCTCACGACGTAGAGGGTCCTTCTTTTCTCTTTTGTTTGACCACCCAGGTTGAGTTTTACCCTAATTCTGTTCTCATTTGTTGACCAGCAAGGTTGAGTTTCCCCTGTTTCTGTTCTCATTTATTGACAAGCAGGGTTGAGTTTTCCCCTGGTTCTGTTCTCGCTTGTTGACCAGTAGGGGTTCAGTTTTCCCCTGGTTCTGTTCATGATGGTTTGATAAGAATAGATGGTTTGGTTCCTCTGTTTCATCATATATGAGGGGTTTCATTATTGTGCCCCTCTTACCGGACTGCTGCACCGTTTACGACTATGTGTGCTCGTACAACGGGGGTGGTTTCCCACATTATGGGATAAGTTGTCTCAGTCCGCTTCGACAGTGACTCAGAAGATTAGAGTGTGATCACCCTGAGGGGGCTGAGGATTTTATCCCATTCATTCGTGTTCCCTGGTAGAGTTCCTGTGGATTCGGTGTGAACAACACATTACCTGGGCACCTATCCTCTACACAGGTGGATGTTTCAAGCATTGAGGACTAGTGAGCTACCATTTAGCAGGGATGGCTAGTTGGTTGCCATCTAGTAGAGATGGCCAGTACAACTATGTTCATCGAGAAGTACTATCCAGCAGGGATGGCCAGAGCGGTTCCAGGATTACTTTCAGTGGCGTTGGGAAGTGGTCCCTGATGCCTAGTTTACATGCAACTTGGCTAGGAAGTGATCACTGATGCTGGGTTTACCTCCTGCTAGGCTGGGACGTGGTCCCCGATGACAGTTCCGAGCCTCCCTCCAGTAGAGTACCCTTTTATGGTATGAGGCTTTGGGACTCGTTGATGTGTTTAGCCAGTATCCCTCAAGTAGAGTACCCATTTACGGGACTGGGTAGCGTGGCACCTGTCGACTCTTGTCGGGTCTCCCTCTAGTGTGAAACTATTGACTTCTAGGGACTACCCTCTAGTGGGGCTGGGCAGGGGGTCACTTGTCGAGTTTGAGGAGACCACTCAACTACAGGGTAGTGACGAGGTGTGGTTTGACTTTCCCCCAGAACTCTCATGTATGAAGGGCACTTTCCCCACCGAGACGTGTCCTGGCGACACGATCTAAAACTCTGCAGGTGAGTCAGTGCCACCCAAAGAGGATAGTGTCAAGGTGCGGTAATTTGATCCCCCTGACTTGCAGTTCGGGGAAGACGTGCATGATGCAGGGCATCGATGGTGTTTATTTCTAGGGCTATTGGCTACTCACTTTCCTGGGCTGATCTATAGGACGGAGATCCCCTTGAGATCTTGTTCGAGCTTCTTGATTGAGCATATAGATATGTATATACCTTGTTCTAGTACCCACTCCTTGGGTTTTGGCTACTCTCCTTCTAGGAGAGTCGAAGACACGCGGTGTATGCCACTTTCTTTATGTGTCTAGCTTCTCGTGGTTGGACGAGTTTACTCTCCTACTATAGGTAGAGAAGACTCGAGGGGATGTTCATCTTCTCACCGCTTCATGCTCCTTGTGTTTGGACGAGTCTACCTCCTTTCTCTTGTTGGGTTGAGTTGGACTCTGTATTGTTACTCTATACTCCACTCTAGGTTGTACTCCTTTACTTTCCCATGTTTGATCTACTACTCACCCTTCGGTACCTCATTTGTTTCTCCCTCGATCCATAAAGGAATCCTACTGAGTGTTTTTATACTCACTCCCGCTTGGGCTTTTCCGGCACTTGGTGAGCCTTTTCAGACGACAGAAAGGTTGGTCATGATGTCAGAGGATCTTAGGAGTTCAAGTGCATGGACCGCGTGTGGGGGTCGTAGACGGGTCCGAAGTGTGGGACTCTCCCAGCTGTTTACATTTGTCACCTTTTGCCGGGTTGTGGCACTTTTCTAGTTGGGCGTGTGTTTTTTCCCTTTTCTTTTCAGTTTACCTTCCACACTTTCTTTGTACTGTTATAGGCCGATGCACATTGTGGTCTATTTATAGAAGTTGGATCCTTACCTTATTCTTTTACTCTTCAAAATTTCATTGACTGTGATGTGTGTGTGTGTGCAGGTACTTATGCAATGACCTCCCCATGTTTTTTAGACTTCGGCGCTGGTTGCTAGCCCCTGGACTATGTAGGTGGGCTTGGGGTAGTTGCAGCTCAAGCCCGGGTTGGGTCAGGTCATGAGAAAGTGGTATCAAAGCTGGTTCGTTCATTGGGATGTTTTTCAGACGACCCTAAAAAAGTAATTGGTTGGGATTTAGGGAGACAATTTTAACATGTCTCTAGAGTGGCTCTCAGGCCAGGGAGTCCAGTGATAGTGTCGCGGCTATGTATCCATTCACCAGGATCCTGATAACCAGATTGTTGACTCGGTATGCTGAGACACTTGTTGATGGGAAAATTGGTTAGTGAATCACATAGGATTGAGTCTTTGACTGTCCTTCACGAGTCAGCTACCCATTGATGTTACTATTAAATATATATTTTCTAATCTGACCACAACACTCCTTGATAATATTCAGGATGTATCCATGAATATAGTCATTTAGGATACCAGCATTGGTTCGTGACGATGACCCTACGAGCTATGAGGCCACAGTCTAGGACCTATCATGCGATCCCCATTCTCCGGGTGGTCCTAAACCAGCACCCCAACTTGTTGAGCAGGAGACAACACCAGCAGAGCAAACAGGGCTTGAGCGTAGGTTGAGCGGGAACCGTGAGTTCTTGTGGCAGAGAGCGCTGAGATTTGGTGGTGAGGTAGATCCTCAGGCAATAGAGGTTTTTCTCGAGACAGTGGTTCTCCTCTTCAATTTTGTGAAGATGCTGTCAGATATTTCAGGGTCTTTGGCCGCCAACCTTTTCTGCGGTGCAGCATGGCGTTGGTGGAGTCTGGTGAATCAGTTTCTTGGCGAGTTGTCGCTTTATGGGGAGACTTTTAGTTGTTTTGTGAGGAGTTTTTCCCCTCCTACTTATGCTCTGTTCAGATTCATGAGCTTCTAAATTTTCAGTAGGGAGGGATAACGGTGGCCAAGTACACTGCCAGTTTTGCAGAGTGTGCACATTTTTACCCTGACTTGGTCCATGATGGCAACATCCAAGCGCAGATGGTTGAGTAGTGTCTCCACCAAGAGATTTGTGCTATCAAAGTTCCCTTGGGAATTCATGCTTATGCCGAGGTGCTAGAGAAGGAGGTGGTTACATAGAGCTTCCTGTCACACTCTAATGTTGGTAGGGACCGCAGGCTCGACCGAGGAAAGACGTATGCCCCAGCTAGCGGGCGTCGGTAAGCAGAACCATGTCGTACGTGGATTTCTGAAAACAGGATTCAGGGGAATTGTCGTACACCACAGTGGTGTCGGATGGCACCAGTGCAGCCCAAAGAGAGTCGGTGCTATGCTTGCGTTGGGAGAGGCCACCTAGCACGAGACTAACTGACTAGGCACACTGAGATTGCCGAGTAGGTAACAGGTGCACCACCACGACAGAGGTAGCGCTGTGATTGGAGTAGTACCCAGAGAGGTGGTACTAGTAGAGGAGCAGGAGGTGGTGGATATGGAGTAATATCTTATGAGGTCTTCCCATCACCTCTAGGTGATCGATGTCAGGCTTGAATAGTTCCCGGTTGGGATCACAGATAGCTACAATCTTTGGATGTCTTGGATTCTACAGAGCATGAGGTGATAAGAGTTACAATCTACGACTCTCCTACTTTTTGTAGTAGAGTTGATAGATAATGTGTGTGAAATTAGTTTTTACCTTCTCCTTGTTTGGGTTGTTACCAGGGAGATGTGGGGCGTTGGTGTGGCCTTCTGTCGGTAGATTAAAAGTAGTGAATCCTTTGTCTTCAGTACATGGTGTTGACTCATTCTCTTTCCTGCGTGTAAGCGGGTCTTGTTTGTGGGACATCGGCTATGAAACCTTTCGTGACCAGATATCCTTGGGTGCCTCACCATTGGATATTCTGAAGGAGGGAATAACCAGGCGTTGCCCCAGGTCTGAACATTGATTCCAGTCGCGGTGTGTGATTTAGGGTTTTGGTCGGGGAGGTAAGCTAATCGTTGATAGCCTTCATGCCATTTGAGACCGTGCAAAGGGATAGCGTGGTTCCCTACAGCCTTGACCTAACTCCAAAGTCTGGAGTCGGTGATCGACGTCTCCCGCATGGCTTACCTGAGGAGACATGTGTGTACTCCAATGCATGTCATCGGCAAGGGAAGACCGCGCGCGAGCAGATAAAATCCTTTGGTCTATGTGCGGTCAGGGTGGATTGTGCAAGAGTTCTTCTGGGTACGGGAGATCCAGGTGTGGGCTTAGTACCCTGAGTTTTTCCCTGGTTTTGCTATTCTAGGACAAAAATCATGAAGGAGGGAATGATTTAAGAACCCAGTTTTTGCTATAAAATTCTTGGGAAAAATATTTATGTTATTACAGAGTATCACCGTAGGACAACAAGAAATTCCGAGCCCTGGTGTGGCCGGAATTAAATTTTTAGTGCGTTCACACTGGGCACACCAAATAATTAGACAAACTCCTAATTGGTCACTTGGATCGGAAAACCAAGGGCATTGTTGAGTTTGTAGCATGCTATTTACCCATTGAGGGGTTTAAGTATCACAGGCTCAGACCCTCTGTAGAAAACGCCACCAGGGGTGTTTTCGTAATTAAGTGGTCTAAGAAGTTTGATTTTATTTCTTTCTAAGAGATCCTTAGATTAAAATTCTGAGACCACAGTTGTGCTAGGGATGTGGTGTTTACCATAGCCATAACCTAACATTCATTATGTTGGGGGTTTCAGATGCGGATTTAATTTTGTGTTATGTTTTTTTATTATTTTAAAGGGTATATTTTATGTTATTTAAGTTTCCTCCCCTCCCATCTCCTCCTCTCATTTCCCATTGTGTTTCCTCTCCATCTTCTCCTCCAATATCGCATCATCTCCTCCTCCTCCCATTGGCAGACGACGACAAATCTTTGGATCGATGTGTTCCGAAGAAACACAAACAAAAAAGATCTTTGCGAGCATGCTCTTCTTCGACGAAAGATATAATTATAGGTAGGATATATCTTTGTGAATTTTGTACCCTGGTTGAATATTCATGATGAACGTGAATTAAATGAATTAATTAGTGGATTGAAAAACAATTTACTGAATAAATTTATTCATGTTTATCTTGAAATTGATGTTCATAACATATGATAAATGTTTATTTGTCAATTTATATTGTTATTGATCCATGTTTATGTCTAGTAAACATTCCTTCCTCTACCGATATTACTATTATTATATTTTACTTTTTTAGTGAAAGATCTAATAATATAATTCCACACACAAATAAACATTGGCGCAATGGAAGGAATTTTCTGAAATCACGATCTAGATTGGGTACAATAGAACCATGGTGAGCAATTTAAGTTCGAACATGGATTGATATCAGATTTCACATGGTACATTTGAGATCTGATTTTCTCGGAATGGGACGCGATGGAGATGGTGATCGTTGACCGGCGACCGATGACTAAAGGTGATGAGACTCTCTTTTCCGGCAGCATCTGGTGGCCCCTGGTGAACAGTGGTGTGGCACGGTAGGGCGAGCGGCATCAGTGATCTGGGGCGCGCAACATGATCCGCGAGGCAATGACCTGGGGGGAGTAAGGCCCACAAGATTGGGGTCTTCCTTGATGTTGCACGAGGAGAGGAGACCGGCCATGGTGTCCGGTCCGTTTAAAAAAAACCAGCCCCGAGGCAGGGTCAGGTGGTTTGGGGGTGGGTCATGGCCAGCGGGCCGCGGCGAACTGGGCCAGACCCATGGCTGGGCTGCGGGCTAGTGGTCTGGAGTGGGCCGGCTGGGGTGGACAGGCCCATCTAGGCCCCCCTTTTATTCGGGGGGTCATATCTCCTAAATGGCGTGTCCATTTGACGTGATGTCTGTGGCTATGGAACCGTATCGATGAGAGAATATTTTGGGAAGGTTTTTGGGGTTTTAAATGCCTGAAACAGGGGCCTCAGTGGCATGACACGCCTTCAAATAGATTGGTGTTGGTCCATGGGTTTTTGTTTTGGGCGCCGCAGACACATCTGACTTCCATTTTGGGCGCCGTCAGCGGAATTGCTACTCTGGCATCGATTCAATGTTTTCAAGGGGTTTTTCAGCCATTGAAGCTAGAGTTGAGACATGGGCCCCACATTCCGCAATTCGAGTTGCACACAACTCTTTGCAACTTTTTCATCGGACATCTGTTCGGGGCGTGCGACGAGTGAATTTTTGGTGTATTTTATGAGGGTATTGCATTGGCGCAATCTGCTCACTTTAATTCTGCATGATGCTGCGGGCTCCATGAGGGCCATTTTGGGCGTTGATGGGGAATTTCTATCTTCTTCACCAGGGGTCCATTTTCGGAGAAGTTATTAGTCGAACTTGTGTACTTTTTCGAGAGGATTTCAATGGTGAGATCAATTTGTTGTGCTTCGGGACCGGGGTGAGGATCCCACGTAGAACCGCTCGTTTGTGGCATGACAAAATGCATCTTTTTCTCCAGATTCCTATTTCACATAAGTGAGCAGTCCTTTTGATGTGTTTTCCCAAAGGGATCGTAATGGTGCAATGCAATTTTCTATTTTTGGGGCCGATGCTCGGGACCACGGGACGTCGTTCGGGCATGAAGCGGTGTCAGATGACTTTTACGTCAGATACTTGTTTGAGGTGAGTAAGTAGTCGATCTCGCATGTTTTTACATGAGGATTACAACGGTATGATCCATTGGGATGTACAAAGACTCCTTTGAGATCTCATTTAAATGTGTATGTGTGAATGGTGTACCAGTGGAGGTTCTTCCTACGGTGTTTGTAGAGAACCCTTGGTTTGTGATCGCATGCACTCCCTTGTGAGTGAAGTAATGTCTGAAAATATGTAGTTTGTCGTGACTGGGCCGATGAGGTGGAATGTAGGAGTTGTTACATTTACACCCTCTGCATTGATGTTGTGTGCTATGTGCACATAGCCTTTGGGATGGAAACATATTATACTATGGGAGTATAAGAGAACGCTTGGAGGTATATTTGGTGGTTTATACCTATAAACATTTATGCGCTTGGTTGGAGTTGACTTGGGGCCACACATCTTGATGACCCCATGTGCGTGTCGTGTTCTACTTTACGTACCCTTTCCCTCTAATGACGTACAGGGTCCCTCTATTCTCATTTGATTTACCAGCAGGGTAGAGTTTCCCCTGGTTCTGTTCTCATTTATTGACCAGCAGGGTTGAGTTTCCCCCTGGTTCTGTTCTCGTTTATTGACCACCATGGTTGAGTTTCCCCCTAGTTCTATTGTCGTTTTGTTGACCAGTAGGGTTGAATTTTCCCCTTGTTTTGTTATCATTGGTTTGTTAAGCAGATATGTTTTGGTTCCTTTGTTTTTTCAGTTGTGAGGGGTTTCAGTGTCGTGCCCCTTTTACTGGACTGTGGCACCATTTACTACTATGTGTGCTTGTATAGCGTGGGTGTTTTCCCACTTTAAGGGATGAGTTCTCTCAGCCCGCATCGACAGTGACTCACCAGATTGTACCATGATCTCTCTGAGGGGACCGGGGATATTCTCTCGTCCCATCGTGTTCCCCAGTAGAGTTCTTGTGGATTCAGTGTGACCAACACATTACGTGGGCACCGATCCTCTACCCATGATGTTGTTTCTAGCAGGGATAGCCAGTGAGCTACCATCCAGCAGGGATGGCTAGTAGGTTACCATCCAGTAGGGATGGCTATTATATTGGTGTTCACCGAGCATTACCATCTAGCAGGGATGGCCAGAGCGGTTCCAATTTTACCTCCTACGGGACTGTGAAGTGGTCCCTAATGCCAGTTTTACCTACAGCTGGGATGGGAAGTTGTCCTCGATGTCGGGTTATCTCTAACTGGCCTGGAAAGTGGTCCCCGATGACGTTTCTGATCCTCCGTCTACTGTATTACCCTTTTATGGGACTGGGCATTGGGACTCATTGACGACATTAGCCATGTCTCCCTCTAGTGGAGTACCCTTTTACAGGATTGAGAAAGGTGGCACCCGTCAACTCTTGTCAGGACTCCCTCCAGTGGGAACCTGTTGACTTCCAGGTATTACACTCCAACAGGGCTGTGAAGGGGGTCTTTTGTCGACTTTGAGGATACCTCTTGACTGCGGGGTAGTGACAAGGTGTGGTTTGACGTTCCTCCAGAACTCTCAAGTACGAGGGGCGCTTTCCCTGCAGAGATGCGTCCTTGAGATGTGACCAAAAACATTTCGGGCGAGTCAGTTCCTCCCAAAGTGGATATTCTCAAGGTGTGGTGATTTGAGCCCCTTTACTTGCAGTTCGGGGCAGAAGTGCAGGATTCTGGGCTTCGATAGTGTTTGCTTCTGGGAATGTTGGCTACTCACTTTATGGGTCTGAGCAACAGGATGGAGATCCCCTTACGATGTTGTTCGGGCTACTTGACTGATAATATGGATATGTATATACCTTTTTCCAGTACCCACATCTTGGGTTTTGGCAATTCTTTTTCCAGGATAGGCAGAGATGTGCAGGGAATGACATTTTCTTTCTCTGTCTAGCATCTCGAGGATGGATGAGTTTACTCTCCTGTTATAGGTATCAAAGACTCGACGTGAAGTTCATCTTATCACCGCTTCTAGCTCCTTGTGATTGGATGAGTCTACCTCCTTTCTCTTGTTGGGTTGAGCTAGACTCTGTACTATTACTCATTACTTCACTCTCAGTTGTACTCCTTTAAATTCCAATATTTGACCTAATTCTCACTCTTCAATACCTCCTTTGTTTCTCCTTCGAGTATTCGGGGTATCCAACTCAGTATTTTTATACTCACACCTGCTTGGTCATTGCCCGTATAGAGTGTACCCTTGTAGATGACAGAAAGGTTGGTCATGACGTCAGAGGAACATATGAGTTTGAGAGCGTGGACTGCGTGCGGTGGTCATAGATGGGTCCCAGGTGTGGGACTCTCCCAACTGTTACTTTTGTTCACACGTTGCTGGGTTGTGGCACTTTTCTCATGGAGAACGTGTTTTTTCCCTTTTCTTTTTAGTTTACCATCCTCACATTTTTTGTACTATTATAGGTAGATGCACTTTGTGGTTTATTTAAAGCTTTTGTTACTTAACCTTTTACATTTATTCTAAACTTTTTCATTGACTGTGCAGCGTGTGTGTTTACACGTACTTAGGTAAAGGCATCCCCGAGTTGTTTTTCCTTCGGCAATGGTCGCAAACCCCTGCCCAATGGACGTGGGCTTGGGGTAGTTGCAGCTCGAGCCCGAGTAGGGTCGGGTTGTGACAAAACACCAAGGGTTAAGAAATTATTTTTGTGAGGTTATACCCCTTAACTCAATAGAATGGTGTTTATACAATTAAAATCATACTTTCCCCTATATCAATAGAAATATAACCCATAAAATACATTAAGATCCTCTATATGAACATCTATTACTTGATAATTAAATAATAAGATATGATGTAAGAATAAAAATATAATAAATACTAAATTTATGTCAAACATTTAAAAAATAAGAAAAATATTTAAATTTTAGGACAATATTTGATGTAAATATGTCCACCAACCAAATGAGGTAAGATATTAATAAAAGGTTGAATCCAAAGAAATCACTGAAATTAAATCATGAAATAATAACACTAGTTCTTATAAATTATATTTTCTTTATAAGGTAAAAAATAAATCACCCAATACACAACCTCCAATTGATTCTAACCCATTTGTTTTAGTTGCATCCTATTACCTAGACCATTTAGAGAATGGTTTTCATACAATGAATTGGGGACTTTTTTGGAGTGACTATAATGAATTTACTAGTAGTCACCACCCTGCACCAAATGACCTATCATATTCAAAGGTAAATACATAGAAGAATATAATGATATTATAATTATTCTTGACCATCTATAAATTATAACATAAATAAAAAAACTATAATATCCAATAAAGGGATAATATTTCAGTTATTTTTCTAGAATAATGAATTTACCAATAAAAATGTTTTTAATGGATATTGATAAATATTGTATCTCAACCCATCTTGGTGGATATCAATAAAATATCATGTAATTTTCCCATAATGTGGTATATAGTAAAGGATATTCAAATATTGGGTCTGACCCCATCCCATGGAATAAGATACAGGGGTATTAAAATTTTTATGAACATCTTTTAATATATTAAAGTCACATGTAAATAAATTAATATTCATTAAATAACATAATGATCATTGAAATAATCATACTTCTCCAGTATCATTTGAAACATGATAATTTAGAAAATTGGTTCACAAGTGTTCTATAACATTTGATAGAAATATAATCATAACTATCACCTCTCTTTTTCATATCATACCTAAATCATATATTTTTAACATGGGAAATGAATCATATGAAAGGATGAGTTCTAATGGTCAATTATAGAAAAAAGGGACATATCAATTATCATATAAACATAAAATGAAAAATGGTTATGGGAAAATTAGATAACAATTTAATAACCACATACAACATATCAAAATCACAATCTTGAGTCACAGTAGAAATATTTATAGTTCAAAAGATTTGGATCATAAAATAATAAATTAACATGATCTATGAGAGCACAATTTATGCAATCTTCATTGAAATTTTGAATGTACATAAATCTAGAAGATAATATTCATAGTAGTCAATGTTCATTTCCATCAATATAATTTTCTATCAGGATCACTCCTAAATCCATCATAGTTTTAAAGATTCACTATAAATACTGTATTAGAGGAAAATGTACGGATGCGATCAAACTAGGATTAATTCATCTTATCATTTAGGAAAATGTCCCATACTAAAATGGGTTCACTAACAATTTTATTTCTTTTTACCTCATGAGATATCAATATTTACCTAATGAATTCGAATGATATATTGTAACCTCACATTAAATAAATAAAATCTAACTTATGTTCTAAACATGATAATAAATAATTCATCATGTTATATAGCATTAAAATAAATTTTTTCTATAATCATGTTTTCGTTACATAAACCTTGTAAAACAATTGGGTTTAACAAACATTTAATTGTTGGATAACCCATGGAAATAAAACATGATTCATAGATATTATTTCATAATATTCATAATCAATATGGAGAAATAATAATGAGTGTATCATTGGATCATATTCAATTTCGACCATATGATTAACAAGGGTTTTTTTATTTGATGTAGATAATGGTCTCTAAAAGGTCACTACAAAATTATATACGAAAGTTAACCTTATAATTTATAATAATATCATTAAAAAGAATTCCAACATATTAATGAAGTAAAATTAATTGAAAAATATCCATGGATAATTTTAATTGAGGATTTTTATGATTTATTTTTCATGGTGGTGGTAAATTATATTTATCTCATCCATGTTAAAATAAACCATTCTTCTAAAAATTTTGTAAAATGTCAAAAGATTCATGTTTGAAAATTTCAAAGTTCATTCTTCTTAAAAAAATTTGTAGAAAGATATATGATATAAAAAATTTAATTAATAATAATTATAGAATATTTAAATACTTATATACAAATAAATTTGAAAATGAGGATATATATTAAAAATTTATTAAAACCGAAGAGATATTTAAAGTCTCTTTTAAAAAAAATATTTTCAATTTCTTGACTGCATAATTTGAGGAAGGTTAAAGGAAACATGTATATTCAACAAATAAACATCATAATAGAAAATTCACGAGTTACTAGAGAGTTATATCATATATATAATCATTAATATCTATTCATTAACAATCTTGATAAATTAGGATAATGTGACATGAACCCCTTACTACAGGTCTGACATTATTCATATACATGTGAACCTCCATTATAACGATATAGGTTTATTATAATTCTTATTCTAGAAAAATAATCATTTAAACCAAAAAATAAATGATTTAAATTTATCTTTTTATCAACTATTTTGAAATAACTATTTATTAAAATCACAATTATGAGTGATTATTGATTTAATTTTCACGTATGTTGATGTTTAGTTGTTATATTCCATGTACATTAATCATTTCTACACAATCTCAACAATTTCCATTAGGGAAAAAATATAATATATATTAATTATATATATAGTCTTCTAAAATAGTCAGTCTTATTTATTTTTATTACACATTTTGTGGGGAATATAAGTCATACACACACATAAAAACCATATCATTTATGAATTCATTAAAATAATGAAAGGTAAATTCTATTGAATAATTAATGTAATATTATTGAATCATATATGTCATATATATCCATCAAACTCATATAAATTAAAATCACTGTAAATTATATTTGATAAAATTCACTTTAAATCCTGAAGATAATAGGTCATATGTATGCATGAGTGATACATTCACATCTAATTTGATGGTATATAGATTTTATAATAGTTTTTTCATCGTTATAATGTAATTTCATTACATTTAGGATTATGAAGATAATTTTTTATAAATAATATAATCAATTTAATGGTTTTGAATGAAAATTTTAAAATATTGTGATTGTTTAATGAAATTTATTCTTCTTTGAAATGAAGTGACTAGAACTCTTCCAAATGGCTCTGATGTTGGTATTTTAGGAATCCAAAATTCCCTAATATGTGTCTACATATGCAGATAAAATAAAATTGTAGTTTTCGGTAAATAATGAATGTTCAAAATGAAGTGATTAATTGAATTGAGGGGTGCCCTTTTCAAATTGATGTTGAGGAAACGCTTTGACTTTATGAAAATAATAAATTAAAAAAAATTAATTTTTATGCCTAAATCAATCCAAATTGGTTATATGGGAAGATAATGTTATAATTAGTGGAAAATAATCATATTTTAAAAGGATTATGTTTTGATTTAACACTGAATGAATATAAAATATGGTCATTTTATTGGATAATGTCACAAACCAATATGGGTTTCCATCCAACTCGGCTCCTAAACTAGTCTGTAGCAAGGTCCAAAGGGAGTTTGTTATCCTTCGTGCTAGCATAATTGCCTGGGCATCATATAAAATAAGAGGTTACGATTTACCCAAATTCAACGTTTAAAATTACTAACAAAACTAAATATTCAGATCTGAAAATTTCATCCAAAAAAACTCTTATCAAATTTCAAATTAAATTATATACCAAATTAGTAAAAACCAAAAAAAAGTATTGTGAAAGGAAGAAACAAAACAATATATCAATCTTCTACGAAATGAGAGTAACTATATCATCAACTCGCTACCACCATGGTCCACACCGAATGCCACAAGAACTCAAATTTCCAACATTACATCATTCAATAACATGAATCAAAGGACAAGAGGGTCTACACACACCCAAAGGTGTATGCAGGGTGTGAAACATAGCCCAATATGATTCCACCCATATAAATGATTCCACGAATAAAAAATTTCATACAATTGAAAATTCACATTTAAAATTAATTCTTTCAATATATTTCTATGAAATCATGTTTGAGTTAAAATTGAATGAAAAGAAACCACTTACAAAGAAAACAAATACAACCATTTGTTAGAATAAAAAGGTATTGTAATTGGGTACACACACACACTCACACAAGAACAATTGTTACGACATATGATGAAAAATGCTACCACAACATATAAGGTAAAGCAACATGGGTAAATACATAGGATCCAACATTCTCTAGTGGGATTCAAGGAACTGCATATTATGGTGAAAATGTGGTTTAGAAAACCCAAATATATGTGTTCTCATGCATGAGCCACTACTAGGGTACCAACATGTATCCCTCGTGGTCTCTAAAAATCATCCCAATATTTAGTTAGTGTTTTATTCATCAATCCTACTAAGTGAAACTGGGCTCAAGACACTTCAAAATCACTAGCTATCTAGTCCAATTCTATCCACCGTGTTACTTAGGATTCCCTTTTTGTGGTAAAACACAATTATTGTTAACATTATATATCATTTTAACATTTAACAAACGAAACAAGGCATTAAAAACACAAAATCCACCACATGCACACCCAAATCCCGTTTTAAAATCAACGGACACTAAGGAACCATTCAAAATACAATATCCATTACTTAATCATTTAACAAATTAATTGGAATCACACGGTAAAATTAATAAATCAACCAATCAATTCATAAAACATTTTAAATAGTACATCTTGGTTTGCACCTATAACACAGTCAACACCATGTACAATTGAAACATTAAAAATAAATTCATTGAAATTACATAATAAAAAGTTCTTTCCATTTTTCATATAATTTAATGTACAATTTTAAGGGCGCACAACAAGGCTAACACATCAAATCAGTCCATTTTCGATTTTACAGACACTAAAACCACTTTTCAATGCATTTATCCTCAATTGCATTGTTCACGGACACCCTTTTTTTAAAACACAATGAACACACACAATTTTTTAACCAATGCCATTGTCCCGGCCCCATAGTAAAATAATTATCAACCATGATCATTTTTTAAATACATTTTAATTATATAATCTATTTAGAATTTAAATTCAAACGTGTACAAAAAGTTCAACATTCCAAAATAATACATTTTTCCTTCAAATCAAAATTTTAATAAAATCTAAATAAAAATATTTTTCACTTTCATAACAAGGAATGAAACTATTTGGAAGAAACATTACAATGTGATACACAAGACACCAACTAATTTATTTTAATGAAAAATTAATCTATAACACATATACATGTAAAAACATTACCAAAACATACTTTTCACTCCTTAAATAATTGATTTAATGGATCTAGGAATTCCTGCAACACAAATTATATGAAAAACATGAAAATATCAAAATCACAACCCAATTAAATCACACATGCATGTAAAAATACATCTGGGACACATTTTCTATCAAAAAAATTTAACTATAGGACATGTAAAATAATAATTAAATAAAACAATTTAATAATCTACTAATTTTATTACATGAAACAACCTATATTAGGTAAAGAAATAATAGGAAAATGTTTTGAATCCCATTTTCACCACCATTGTACCTGATGTAAATTAGAATGGACCCAAACCTGACAATTATTAACAAAAACACGTGGATTAAACCACATCAAAAGAAAACTCTAAAAAATTTAAAGGAATCCAACATAAAACAAGTGATGTGTTTGCCCAAAGAGGAGATGAATCAACATAAGGAGATAAAGAACTACTGAAAGATACGACCTACAGAGTAGAGGTCACTGGTGTAGATTCCACTTGAGGAGAGAGGTCACATGGTCATGCAAGGGGTTCACCGGAGGGAGCCTCTTCACGTCAATTTTGTCTGTGGAGAGAATTCGCCTTGTTTTCATGTCGGTGATGTGGGATCCCAACAATGAGGAGATGTTAGAATGGAAACATGAATGTGGGGTTGTAAGGGTGATGGGATGGGGTAGGTGAGGGAGGAGGCATGACAAGATGGGGGAGATGAGGGAGGAGTCATGATAGTAAGGGAGGATAACCCTAACCAATACAGATAAAAAATTAATACAGTAAAGAAAATAAAAAGTATAACAATTATAATTATAATAAAAAGGATAATATTAATAATTATATTCATTATTATAATTATTATTATTTTAAAACACTTAATAATAATATTTTAATTATTTTTTTCATTAAAATATCATTAAAAATAAATTTTTATTTTTATTCTCAATTTATAATTCATTTAATTTTAATTATTTATTTTGAACACTGGCCCAGAGACACGAAGACCTTGACGAAGCCGTACGGTTTCCCAGACTATACTCTACATTTTCTCCAGATGATGTCATTCCCAAAACGTGGATTTTTTAAATAAAAACTCAAAAATTTAAACTGGGATTCATCCTGAACATCCCAATGCTAGAAAAATTAATAAAATAAATAATTTAAAAATGAAGTATGTGACAATTCATCCAACTATAATACATTATTACCACATAAATCCATGACAATGTCTAGAAAAAAACGAAAATGATGCTCTTCCAAATTTAAAGGAGATCCCCAACATAAGATGATCAAGATGAGGCATTAATACAAACAATAAATAATGGTACTTAAAAATCAAACATAGTTTACTAAAAAGTAATCCACACCAATTTTCATCCGCACCCAAAGACAAGACACCTTAATTTTACAATCAAATGGTAAGAACTCTCATAATGCACCATTTCATCCTCCCAAGACAAAATGTCATAAACATTCTGATAGTGGATCACACAATTTATGAGAAACAAGTGATTTATTCAAATGAGGATACCAAAACTATGATTCAAAATATTTTTGGGTGTTCATTGAATCTAACATCTTACCAAAAAAGGGGATTACAGTTATATAGATCAGAACGTGACCACCTATCACCAAGATGACACATGAACCTGTACCGGATTATCAAAATATGGAGGCCCACATGGAATCCCAACAATAAGGAATAAATAATAATTGAGATAGATATGAGACACCAATATATGGATTAATTAATGGTCTCCCTACCATAATGAGTAGGCTGACTTCACTTCACTTCATGGGAACTCTCAGCGAGACACATTGTAGGTCTCCCTGACATTAGAATTAATCATCATATCCTACTAACAAACACTGATAATAAACCTCACAAATACCATATCCTGTCACATACATGTCTTATTTTAAAGGTAAATTACATTTAATTTCCATTCATGCTTTGTTTTGGGGGGTTTCTCAAACTTTTATGGGGGAATTGGTGTGTTTTCCGGAGTTGGGCCAAACCATGAACCCAATTCCAGATTTAAAAATAAAATTTTATTCTTTTATAACTCCTTCATTATTCAACATTTTTCTTCAAGTCAAATTCTTAATTTTTATCCCCTTACCAATTAACACCACCATATTAATTTGGACCATTTAGGAATACATAATCATGGTGGATATGGGTTTTTATTTAAGAGATTGTGCCTTCCTGAAAGCCCATTTATGCATTTTAAATAAATTTTAATGCTTTAAGTTCTCCATAAATATTTATGTATTTTCAGTGATTCCAACTCTCACCTGAGAACACATAACAACGACATGCAACAAGTCTCTCCACCCACACTTTAAAGCTCAATATAATGCTAAATTGGTCGAAACTTCAATGGATTTCAGAAATCGCACAGATTTAGAGAGGTAAATTGATTATTTCATAACTCCTTCTATTTATACTCTTTCTTCCACATTCAAGTTCATACATGATCTCATCATACTTTTTAAAACCTTCATTGAATGTTTGGTTGTATTTAAAATTCATATACTAGTGGATTTTGGGTCGTTTCATTAAATTTTTTTTAATAAGTGTTTCTCTCTTCAATTTCATTCTTCTGCTTAGGGTTTCCTCCCTCTATCATTATGTTATAAAATTTCCATAAGTTAGGGTTTGAAACTATGGTTTTATATTGTGTCTTTGAGGTTAAATATTATGGTATAGGGATGGATTTATCTTCGTTGTGATGCAGTGGTGGTGCATTTGATGTTTCACACCATGTTTTGATGGATTCGACACATTCAGTAGGTGGTTCTATGTGTAAACAATTATTGATGAGTTAGCATGTGGTATTTACAAATTTTTCATATTCCTTATATGTTTTGTGTCGTGATAAAAGTGATTATGATTGATTTGGTTAAATTTTTAATTTTATAGTTCCATTTTAACTTGAATTGTGTGTTTTCATGTGTCACTCATAGTGTAATATTTGGGTGTATTTTATAACATATGGAATTGGTTTACTAGATCATGTTTGTCCTACCAATTCTGGTTTTGTAATGTATTACTATCATGTGGGCCTAAAAATCTGGGTTTTGAATAGGTTTTATGTGCAAAACATTGTTATACCTCTTGAGTGCATTTTATGAAAATGTGTGTTTTCATTTGGATCTTTTGCAGTATTATTCAAGGTGATTTTTATAAAACATTAATGTGGTTTTATAAATGTATCTATGGATTAAAATTCTTTTTCAGAGAGGAATTGGTATGATTTTTGGTCTAAAATGGGGGTTTGGAAATGGTTTTTGTGTGCAAGACATATTTACAACACTTGGGTCCTTTTTATTAAAATTGAAAATGTTTTAGTTGGTTAAAAAAGTGGGAAAAGGATGAATATGTACTGTTTGGTATGTGTGTTCACCTATTAATTCATTTTTAATGGTGAAGTCATGTTTTAATATTTCAATTTTTTTTAGAATATTTTGTAAATTTCTGAAATGTTTTATTAAATTGTGATGTTGGATCGAAACTTGTTTGTGGGTTGTTCCGTGTAAGTTTGATGACAAAGTGATTTTGAAGGTAAAAAGAGTATTATTTAACAAGTGACTGGGCTATAATGAGTGTTGTAATATATTATAATGGTTTTATATTATTTATTAACATATTTTTGGATGTGTTAAATAAATGTGAAATGTATTGTGGGCTATTTTGGTGTAAGTCGGATTTCAAAATCAATTTGAATGAAAAGTTGAATTTTGTGACTTGTGTTGTATAAAGGTGGGATGATTAGTGAATTTATGATATGGAAATGATATTTTCATGTGAAAAGTATATTCATTGACTTGTTTATCTTCTTTGATCAGAGATGGAAAACTCGGGTATCTAGGTGGGTGGACGTGTACTAGTATGCTACTGAATCTCTGGGATTTGGCCTCAGTTTCACTTAGAAAGATTGAAACATACAACTCTGACTAAACGATTATGATGATTAATGGGTACAACTAGGTTATTGGTATGTTCCCTACTTATGGCACGTAAATGATAACAGATATTAGTGACGGTTACTCTCACCGATATACAAATTCCCTAGTACACATAGGTAGATAGTGCCATGGTTTTATTTTCCATTTCTTATGCTCACTAGATATTTTGTGTTTACCATCGGCATACTGTAAGGGTGGATGGAAATTTCAGTATCTTATGTATATATTTTAAAAGTGTTTATTATTTAAATTATCCCACCTGAAAACTATTTTTATTTAATGTTTCATCTTTTGGAAATTGTTACTAGCATTTCATGTTTTTGAAAACATGCATGATTTGCATCATTAAATTTTTATCACATAGAATATATTAGTGGTGGTACCCTATTTGTATTTGGCGCACACCCTACATAAAACCTTGTTTGTATGCAGACTTGGTTATTTTTTTTGTCGCAGGTTGGGTAAAGTATTTAGTTCTAGGGGTTCGGGTCTCTAGAAGGTCCATGGTGTTGAAGTCTTCAGGAGATGTCTTGAGTGTGGTTCCCCATTCCATGAGGGTTATTTGGATGTTCCATTTTTATTTTGTACCTTTTTTATAGCCTTGTTGAGTTTTTTTAAAATATGTAATTTAGTTATTTTTTTTGTAAAGGATTATTTGGATTAAAAAATCCAGACTCGTTTTTCTTGGATTCTATTGTCGGATTAACATTATTAACTCAGGTAAATCATTCCAAATTATCATTTTATGACTCCCAGGTAGTTGTGCCCGCCCATGAGGATCAGTAACGCCCTTCAGGCCTTGTTGCAGGCCGAGACGAGTGCCGGGTTTTATGGAGACCAGATTCATTTCATGACAAAATGGTATTAGAGGAGGATCAGGTTAACTCTTTGGGTAAAGTTATTTAAGGAAATGTTAGGATTGTCTGGATTTAATATTGTTGGGACTTGGAATTACATTTATCGGTAGTTTGTTTGATCACCACACCTCATGATGGGATTCATGTTTCTAGGAGAAGTGAGGATTTATGTATGTCCTTTTGTTTTCTTGGTTCGATGATGATTTGGGAAAATGAAAAGATAGTTGGGTTAATGGTCTTAGTGATCTCCCATGGCTTGGAACACTATGTAGATCCTAGGATATTCCCATTACCAATCTCTGTGATAGTGAAGTGATTGGAATATGGCTACAAACCATATGTCCAAGTCACCAACAGAAACTATTTTCTTCTCGCATTGTTTTTTTCTTTAGTTATGAGAACATGGAACTTTGGTTTTAAAAAGCATAAAGATTTTGTGAAATGATATTCAAGTAAAGAGAGAATGGATTTATTTAAGAAATGGTGGAACTGAATTTTTAGAATTTTTTTGAAATTTAAAATGGTGTGCATACACCTTTATTGAAATCTGGAACTATATTGAAGATGGATTTGAATAGTGCTTCCAATATAGATCTCTAAAAAATAAAAGGGTGTTTTAATGGGATGATTTGTCTTGAAATTGATGTGAATATCTTGAAATTGAGTAATTTTCTAAATGGTTGTGTTTTTACGAAACGTTTTGTAAGATGTGAATCGGGATTTTCATCTTGTGGTTAGCAGTTTTGAGAAAAAAGATGTGTTGGTTGACTTTTATGGTTTTGATAATGGAAAAAAAAGTTAAAACGCATTGGTATTACCATGAGAAACCAACTCCATGGGGTCATATTGGATGATTGATGGTTTATGTAATGACTGGATGAGTGTCAGGATGGATATGAAGAGGGTTCCCAGTGTGGCACTGAAACATGCATGTGTAAGGCCCATGGGGTACCATTGGTGGATACGCTAACTACTGAACTGTTTGTTTTCAAGAAATGTTTTTAAATAAAAACATTATGTGTTGTTGAATTGTTTGGGATGGATTTTATTATGTATTTTTGGAAAATGTCGATGTTGTGGGATGTTTTGAGTCCAAGAACCCCTACTGTTTGAACTTTGTTCTGGGTTTATGTTTGGTCGGTAAGCTGGGTAAAAGGACCGGTTAGTCGTCTCCTCAAGGATATGTTTCGGAACTCTTTTATGGTGGTTCCCATCATGGGTTTTGATCTATTTTATGAATTGTTTTTACCAATGGACCAGATTGGTTGGGTCTTTGGTTTCTCTCATTGGATAAGGTATGCCCCATTAAGGGTTAATGCATTACTGATGTGAAACCTGGAATGTTTCGCCATTGGAAAATCCTCCATTTGATCAATATGAGGAATCTTATATCAATATTTGTTGACTGAGTCTATACCCATTCCATTAATTTATTTTTATATCATCTTGTAGTGAGATATTTCTTGTGGAAGGTTGAAAGAGACCGTAGTTTCTTATGTTTCCAAATTCGTCGATGCGGGAAGTGTTCTGGGGTTGTTGGTGGGGATGAGATTCCTGATGGTGTCTAAGAGGCCCTCTGGGTTCATCACAGTTTCTTTGAAACATGAGTTCATGTTAATCCATGAGTATGGGAAATGTGGTCACAAAAGGATATTAGGTCCACTTTCTAGAATTGTGTGTTGTTTCGAAAAGTTGTATAAGGTCCCTCTCCATCAATTGTTTATATCAGTCACAATGGTCATGTTTGCTGATGCCTTATGATGTCATGTGCTTGATTGACCGTAAAGGTGAATGTTGGGAAATCATCTGAGTGTCTATGTTATGTTGGGAGAATGTATCCTTTGGAAAATCATAAAAATACTTTCTTTTAGAGAAAGGTGATTATAGGTGTTCTTTACATCAATTGTTTCTCACCTGAAAAAACAAGGTGTGATGTGTGTGCATATTCTATGCCCTTGTTTCACTAAAATATTCGGTTAGGGTAATGTGATTTTGGAATGTGTTATATCATGGAAATCATATTGGGGATTTCAGTGTATTTATTGGTTTCACTGAATAAATAATTCTCGTTTAGGGGGTTTCCAAATCATAATTGCATGGCTGAATATGATTCAATCATTTGAGCTCCAGCCATAGGTCTTAGAGAGGAGTTGTCTCGTAGTTAGGGGAAATCATAGGTTTTTTAAAACCCATTTAAAATTTCTTATCCTCAGAATGAAAGATAGGGAGAGTTTAAACCTATGGTTTCATCATTATTCTTCTTCTGATCCTGTTCAGTTGAAAAAAGTGGAGGGCCTTGTTCCCATGTCATCGCCCAATGTTATTCCCTCCTCCATTGATTTCCATTGAGTTTTTGGAGAAAGTTTTTAAGTTTGGATAGACAGGTTGAGCACATGGTTGGCACTTCATTAGTAGTGACCATGCCCTAGAAAACCATGTAGATAGAACGATTCCCACTGTTAGTGTCTGGTTTCCCAAACTTTGCAGACTAACCATATGATCGTCCCAACTCACTAATTTTTGGGTCTTTCTGTATCATTCAATGCTGGTAGGTTAAGATGGTTGGTTCTTATAGTGGGGATACCCAGTATGAGTCTTATATAAGATCTTTTGTAAATTTCTAATGAAATTATACCCATTGTACCTAAAATTCCATTCAGGCCTCCACCTGTTAGTGTCAAGATTCTGTCTCGGAAAAAAATTTAGATTGTCACTTATGGTGGGGAACCTATTTTTGTTCCCTCGTACCAGTAACATAGAGTTATCAAGGGTCTTGGAATGGTTTTAGGTAGTCTTTTATAGAGATATCAATCTACCTACATCATCATTGGGTAAACGTTGAGATTGGAGAGTTCCCAATGGCTTAGTTATAGCAAGGTTAGTGTAACCATGTTTGATGTTGTTGTTCATTTTGGAGAATTGACTGAGTCTTGATGGGATAGTGTTTATGGAGTTTTATTTTGGTATACATATGAATGTGATTTATCATTTCAAAAATGTTGTGTATGATTTGTTAGTGAGAGTAATAATTCATTTATTGATCACGGGAGGTGTTTTGGCCTTTGGGGATGAAACCTAGAAAGGGATTACCTCTTGGTTTCTCAGTTGGGTTTGGTTGTTGCTTTGGTGTTGATGTGACTTTTTGGGGTAGAAATTATTCATGGTGGGTAGAATTATCACAAAGATAAATTATTTTAATGTTTAATTCCATTTAATTTCCATTCATGCTATGTTTTGGGGGTTTCCCAATCTTTTATGAAGGAATGATTGCGTTTTCATGAATTAGGAAAAACTGTGAGCCAAATTCTATATTTAGAAATAAAATATCATTCCTTTTTAAATCCTTCATTTTTAAACATTTTTCAACCATTTGAATTCGTAATTTTCATTACCTAACCTATTAACACCACAATATTAATTTAGAACATTTAGGAATCCATAATAATGGTGGATCTGGGTTTTTATTTATGCGATTGGGCCTTCCAGAGAGCCCATTTTATGAATTAAAAATAAATTTTAATGCTTTAATATATGCATCAATATTTATGTTTTTTCTATGTTTTAATCTGTCCTCAAAGCCCACTTACCTGAGGTGCACCCCCATGCTCTCCCCCCACAATTTGGAGCTCAATAGAATCACGAAATTGTTTGAAAACTATCTAGATTTATGAAATCATTCAGATTTGGAGAGGTAAATTGATTATTCATAACTCCTTCTATTTTTACTATTTTCCCCCATTCTTGTTTCTGCATGATCTCCTCATCCTTTTTCTAACCTACCATGAATGGTTGGATGTTTTCAAATTCAGATAATGGAGGATTTTGGGTCGTTTTATTCATGATTTTTTTGAGTAAATGTTTCTCTCTTCAATTTCGTCCTCCTCCTTAGGGTTTCCTCCCTCTTTTATTATGTTATAAAATGTCCAGAAGATATGATTCAAACCTATGGTTTGATTTGGTTCTTTTTTGGTTAAATATTTTTTCCTATGGCTGGATTTATTTTCCTTGTGATGTGGCGGTGGTACGGTCGATGTTTCACACCATGTTTTTAGAGATTCGATTCTTTCGGTAGGTGGTTTAATGTGTAGACAACTATTGATGAGTTAGTATGCTGTATTTACTAATATTTCTTATTCCTATTATTTTGGGTGTGGTGCAAAAAGTGTTTATGATTTATTTAGTTATGTGTTTAATATTATAGTTTCATTTTAACTTGAAATTGGGTGTTTTCATGTGCTACTTATGGGGTATTATTTTGGTGTATAGTATAACATACTGAATTAGATTACTAAATCTTGTTTAACTTTCCAATTACGGTTTTGTAATGTATTAGTGTCACGTGTTCCCAAAAAGAGGATTTTTGAATAGGTTTTATGTGTAAAACATAGTTATAATTCATGAGAGCATTTTATGAAAATGTGTGTTTTCATTTCGATTTTTTATAGTATTATTCAAGGTGATTTTTATAAAACGTTAAAGTGGTTTTATAAATGTCTATAGTGCTTACACTTCTATTTTTGATAAGAATTGGTATGGTTATTTGGTCTTAAATGGGGGTTTTGAAATGGGGTTTTGTGTGCAAGACATATTTACACCACTTGGGTTTTTTTATGAAAATTGTAAATGTTCTTGTTGGTTAAAAAAGTGGGAAATGGGTGCATATGTACTATTTGGTATGTGTGTTCTCCTTTTAAGGGGTCATGAAAGGCGAAGATATTTTTTATGATGTAAAACATTTTTAGAAGGTTTTTTAAATTTATGAAATGTTATATTAAATTATGATGTTGGAGAAAAACTTGTTTGTGGTTTGTTTCGTGTAAGTTTGATGATAAAATGATTTTGAAGGTAAAAATGGTATTATGTAACAAGTGAGTGGGATTCTATGAGGGTTTTAATATATTGGAATGGTTTTATAAAATATTCTATTGGATTTTTGGAAGTGTTAAAGAAATGTGAAATGTGTTGTGGGATATTTTTTTGTGATTCGGATTTCAAAATCAATTTGAATGAAAAGTGGACATTGGTGACTTGGGTTTTATACATGTTGGATGTTTGGTGAATTTATGATATGGAAACGATATTTACATGTGAAAAGTTTATTCATTGGCTTGTTGAATGTTTTTGTGCACAACGGGAAAACCCGGGTATCTAGGTGGGTGGACATGTACTAGTATGCTTGTGAATCCGTGGGGTTTGGCTTCAGTTTCACTTAGCGAGACTAATGCATAAAAAACAAACAAAACAATTATGATAATGATTGGGGACCATTAGTTTTTGGGAATGTTCCCTACTAGTGTCCCATGCACGAGAATCGATATTAGTGATGGTTACTCTCACCGAGATACGAGGTACCTGGGACCCACAAAAAGCTAGTGCATATGGGTTATCTCCCATTGATTGTGCTCAATATATATATTTTTCTTACAATGGTCATATGGAATGAGTGGCTGGAAAATTCAGTATATTTGGAATTTATTTTAAATGTGTTTATTCATTAAATTATCCCACCTGAAAACTATTTTTATTTAATGTTTCATCTTTAAGAAATTGTAACTAGCATTTCATGTTTTAAAAACTTGCATGATTTTTGTCATTAAATGTTTATCACAAGGAATATATTAGGGGTCGCATCCTATTGGGAAGTGGCTCACACTCTACTTACACCCTTGGATATATGAATACTTTTACATTTCTGGTGTCGCTGGTTGTGTATTGTTTTTTGTTCTAGTGGTTTGGGTTTCTAGCATGCCCTTGGTGGTGAATTCTTATGGAGGTGGCTTGAGGGAGGTGGCTCTTTACATTAGGTTTCCTGGGATATTCCCTATTGGATTTATACCTTTGTTATTCTCTTGTTTAGTTGTTTTAAAATATTTAACTTAGATATGATTTTTTGTAAATGTTTGTTCGGATTGAAAAATCCATATTCGTTTTTCTTGGATTCTTTTGTTGGTTTAAGTTTATAAACTCAGGTAAATCGTTTCCAATTAACATTTTATGATACCTAGGAACTTGTGCCAGCCTGTGGGGATCAGGAACGCCCTTTGGGCCTTTTTGTGTGCCAGGTCTTGTGCCGATATTGATGGTGACCATATTCGGTTCGTGACATATCCCCAAATCAAGGGGACTAGTTAAAGAAACTATAAATCAAATAGAAAAATTTCCATGGTCCACAAATCTTGCAAGTCATCACCATTATTATTAAAGAACAAATAAATACAAAAATCAAAATTGACATAACTGGGTATTCATACATGGGAAATCACATGAACATTCTCACTCAAATTTTTATACGAACTGAGGTTCAAGGAAACAAGAAAACCCTTCCCCCTTGTAACCAAGGAGGAACACTTCTACCCACATGGGTCATGAATTGGAGATGCATTCTCCATGACTATATTCACCATGATAAGCCATTAAAATAGTACTGCCATACCAAAACCCTGAATTTTCTTCACCTTATACACCATAGACAGAAGTTAAACAAAAATGTGTTACGCACTTGGGGTTTCTGGACTACATGCCAACTTCACTACGGGGGTTTTTTTATAGATATAATGATTGAATCATCTCTTACCATGTAGTCATGTGCTAAAACCCCCCAATAATGAACTTATTCTTGTGGGGTCATAGAAGACCATACCGTGACCTAAACAGCACCATCAGACGCATCACGCTTCAACATCCATTTTTTCAACACATCACATCACAAAAATAATGTCTTGGAAGATGTGTTGGCATCACACATCTATACATATAACATGAAACATCACGGGAAAGGACACATAAAACACACCTTCCTCTAAAATAGTGATTTTTATTATTTCATGATGGAAAAACACTTTTATCAGAATTGATGTTCTCAGTAGGGTGTACATCCTTCCCCTATGTCATAGAGTAAGGACATGACACCACAATGTGTCACCAAATAAGATCCTTGAAACTGATAAATACATTTCAAATAGAGGGAACTAAACATGAGTCCCTAATAACATACGATTATTAAAATAGGCCATAACTGCCATATATTACAATACCCACCACATGAGTGTGTTAACATAATCTTTTAATTATATGAAACCAAAAAAAGACCCAAAGGCTCATTTTAAAATATCAACCTACCCTATCAATTCAAGACTACCTCCACTTTTTCCCTGCATGAGTTTCTTTCACTTCTTCCAGATATAGCCTAAAGACACACCGATGTTTAACTCTATAGTTATTATCCTAGGTAACGTAAGAGACCATAGTTTCTTCCAAATCCTCTCATATCTTCTCTCCCACTGTGAGAGGATCCACTAGACCACAAAAATAGAGGTTGATTAATTTTTAGATGTTCGAGAAAGAGATGTTCCTTACACTAATCAACTAGAGGATCTTCCCATTATGAATAACAAATGTCCACACTTCAATAGTACATTAACTCATTATGGGGGCATACACTAGCCAATGATGGAAAAACAAGGGCTCAATAAAACTCATACATTTGTAAAAACGTACCAAAAAACAAAATCAAACATACTAGGGGATCTACCCTAAGGGATTACCAAAATGCATCATGAAATAGATCGAAATGCATTACTCAATAACAACCCACGGATGAATCACAAACTGAAAACATATGTAAAATGAAGGTTTTTTAAACTCAAATCACAAAAAATATCACATTTAAAAAAATTTCCAAAACATGAATTAACATAATTAATTTTTTCCCAACAATTCATTTCAAAACACCACATGATTAAAATATAGAAAACCACTCCCGATTAACTCAACCACATTTCTTCTTGGTAAAATCAGGTTTCCAAATTATTTCAACAATAGTTTTAGAGATTAATTATTGAAATCGAAGGAGTCACAAGATGATTCAAGAGGAATCTAGTGCCAATGGGAGACTCAGACATATAGTAAGTGGTCATATTTCAGTCACATAGCCATTAGATAGACTTTTTAAAGAAAATTTCCCCATATCTACATGGCTTGTCGGGGCATGCGATATCTCAAATACCATTTACCCAAATATATTTTCAATCACCAAACATCAATGAAATATAAAGACTTGATGACTCACTGGAAACTGACATACCCCTGTAACATAAGTCTCACCATAATGTGTGCTATCTAGACATCATACTCTTATCCAAAAAATCATGTTCTGAAAATCATAGCTCTAGTCTACCAAAAATCTTTTCTAAGGAAGAATAATCAAAAGAGTGTAACTTGCTTTGATACCATTGATTCACGAATCCAAGATGGGTCACCATCATACCCAGCCCCCGACATAGTCCACCAAAATTCCCAGAGGGCATGACTGATCCACACATGATGGAACAAGTTACCATGTATCATATAAAAAAAGTGGGAATGATTTAACCAACTTCATGTTATTAAAATTCCCAACAAAACTAAAAGTTCATATCAGAAAAATCATCCAAACATGCCCTTAACCACTTACATATTTAAATATTTACAACTTTAGTTAGAACCAAAAAATTACTATGACATAACGAAACAAAACTATATACCTATCTAGTATGCAATGAGAGGAACCACATCCTCAATCATCAATCACCATGGTCCAAAACAAATTTCACATGAACTCAAACTGCCAACACTACATATTTCGTTAATCTAAAACAAAGGAAAAAGGGTCTTTACACACCCAAAGGTGTGTTCATGGTGGGATACAGGCCCTTCTAGGATGCCACCTAGATAATTGATTCCATGACAAATAATTTTAATACAATTTAACATGCTCATTTTAAAAATAAATATTTTAAAACATTTATAGGAAATAAATTCCCAGTAAACATATATAAGAAAATAAACTACATAAAAATAAAACAAATACAACAATTTTTTAAGATAAAAATGGCCACTAAATGTTTATACACACAAACACACATCCAAATACAATATAGTTCCACCGTATGTAGACAGATGGTACCGCAACATATAATTCAAAGAACCATGGGTAAATCCCTTGGGTCAAACTAGCTCGTGTGGGATTTTAGGAACCTATATTCTTATTAAAAATGTGGTTTATAATCCATAAAAACCAATGTTCTTTTGCATGGTCCATTAAAATGTGACATCTCTCTAACCCCAGTGCTCATCAATCGTCACCCAAACATTCTATTAGTGTCATAGATATCGATTTTGTTAAGTTAAACTGGGTCATAACTTCTTCTAAATCGCTAGTTAGCTAGTCCTAGTCCATTAACCTAGTTACCCATGATTGTCTATTCTAGTGCTCAAACAAGATTCACAATCACATATCACATCACTTTCCCATTAAATAAGAAAAACATGGATTTACACACACCGAATCCACCACAAGCACACCCAAACCCAATTTTAACATCAATGCACACCTAGGAACCATTAAAAATACTTTATCCATTACATAATCATTACATACACCGATTTTAATCAAATTAATAATTAAATAAATAACCTAAGTAATTTAACAATCATTTCTAAATAAAAAATCAAGGGTTTCTCCTATAACATTGTCAACATCGTGTGCAAATTTCACTTTACATCCAAAAGCATTGAATGGACCCAATATATCAAGCTTGCCATTATTCAAATAATACGAAGCTCAATTGTAAGGTAACACAACCAGTATAACACATAAAAATAGTCTATTTTCCATTTTACATGTACGCAAACCACTTTTCCATGCATTTATCATAAATTTCATAGCTTACAAACTCCCCTTTTTATAAAATATATGGAAAAAAAACCATTTGTTTACCATTTCCATGGGCCAAGACCACATGTAAAATTATTCTCCATAAATATCATTTTCAAAACATAATTTTTATTACATAAACTTCTTAAAACTAAAATTCAAAGGTGAAAAACAAGAACAACATGCCGAAATAATACGTCATTCCTTAAAATCAAATATTTATTACACTCAAACCCCTAAGTGCTTTAGAAAAAATTTCACCCTTTCAAGATAAGGCCTAAAACTCTTTTGAATAATCATTACAATTGGATACGCAAAGCAGAAAAAAATTTATTTTAACGAAAAAAATTGTTTATAATTAATTTACATGTTAAACAATAAGCAATACATACTTTTCACACCTTAAATAATTAATTTAACTTTTTCAAGATTTACCACAACAAGACCGATATGAAAAACCTACCAATTAATAAAAGAAAACCAAATTTCATCACACATGGAAGTAAAAATATTTCTAGAATAGATTTAGCATCACCCAATTTAACTATAGGACATGAAATAATTAATTAAATAAATAACATGATTCATCTAAGAGTGATTGTTAATGTAACAACCAACCTTGGGAGAATAATATCCCTAAAAACTGGTGCAAAACCCATCCGCACAACAACAGCGCAACATGAAACCATGAAGAGACCATAACATGATATTATTTTAAAAAAACAATACGATTAAAAACCAAACCAATATAAATATATAAAATTGAATGGAAATACACCTGAAACGAGGGAGGGGATTAATCCAATCGGAGATTCATGTAGAGAAGGGGATATGGGAACCAATGAAGGTTTTGATCTCTAGAGGATGGGTCATTGGTGTAAGATATGCCGGGGAGAGTGGTCAGTGGGTCACAAAAGGGGTTTGCAAGACAATGATGCACCGGGTCATGCACCATGGAGGAGAGAAGCTTGCAGGTTTTCATGTTGGAGAAGAGGGACACCAACTAGGGAGTTTTTTCAAAAATGAATGTAAGAGAGTTGTGGGTCGGTAAAATGTTATTGGGGAGATGAGGGAGGACTCGCGACATGATACGGGAGATGAGGGAAGAGGCGTGACAGGAGGGGGGAATACCCTAACCAAATCAAAGAAATATGATTAAAATAAGTTAATAATAATAAATATTATAATTATAATAAATATAATAATAATGAAAATAGTAATTATTATATTGATACTAATTATTATAAAAAAACTAGTCATAATATTTTCATTATTGTTGTTATTAAAAAAAATTAAAATTCATTTTTTTAATTATTTTCATTTATTCTCAATTTATTATTAATTTTATTAATTTTTAATATTGGGTAGGTCGTACCTCGACCAAGGTAAATTTTCACGGTTTCACAAAGTGTGATCTGCCCATGCACGGAATGCTGCCATGAAAAAAAACGTGTGTTTTTTATGTAAATTAAAAAATTCAAACTAGGATTCAACCAAAACTAACTGATTCTAAGATAACAAATAAATGTAATAATTTAAAAATGTTGGATGTGGTAGATAGAGAATCTGGCAGGAAACATAAGAGATAAAAAACCCACAAAATATATTCCTCAAATTCAATCTCTTCAATGAATTATGAAACATTCCACCATAATTATAAATGAATTATAATTTAGTATATTGTTATATAGTAATTCTTGGATCCCAAATACTAGGTCCAAACTCAATTAAAAAACATTTTTAGGGCATATGATTTAATGCTACGTATTGGAGTCAGTATAATAACTACGGATGGCATGATCCCTATCATCATATGATATGTATATATTCCTAGATCATCCATTCTAGGCAAATGAGCATGTTTCCATTCCTCTCAATCATGTCCATCCATGAGAGTTGGAACAAGGTAGAGGATTTAGTCCATATTAAATTGTCAACACCCTAATATATTACCTATAATGCACTCCCATGTAGTTTAATCGATGACCCAACTATCTGTTAACATTCATACTAGGAAAGACTCATGTGATCTAAGGAAACCTAGAGATCCAAGTAGACTGATATGATTGAGATCTCTTCAAAATAGTGAATTTTGTCCAAGTCGCATGATGTTAAACTGGAAGACCACATCCTCATAAAATGACATTAAACTACACAACCATATGTCTTCACTTTGAAAAAATCATCCCCGATTACGATTGTGTATTGAAAAATAACTCGTTTTATCCCTTGACCATAAAATGTGTTCAAAAAATTCAATCAATTATTCGATATACCTCAAATCCATTTTGAAAATTAACTTCTCCATGAACCAAAAGCATAACATCGATATTTAAGTTGATACTAACTAGTTCCTTGACTTTATGTCCTTTTTTGGAGACCCCATAAACAATGAGATTTCTTGATTTTATTGCCCCAATAGAAAATATGTTATATAGACTGGTTCATATACTATCACCCCATAAGTCATTACTGGTGAATAAAACTACACCATAGAGCTTACACCTACTAGATGTTCTAGTCCTAGGGCAGAATCCCCCCTTAAGTCCCAGAGGAACTTTCTTAACTATGTGGAAAATGGTATTTTACAATTATTCTTTGTTAAAATGTATACACTAATCTCTACATCTCATTGGCTCATATATTTATGATTTATTATTTACACATCCAATTTTCAATGAATTTTTATGACATTATATTCTTGTACCCCTCCATCCTAGGAAATGAATCACTTATAAAGTCATATTTCTCTGAATTAGTGATTCCATTAGAGATATTTTCTAGTTTCATGATGTTAAAATGGATCACAATTTCTTAGTTTCATGATGATAAATTTCATGACAATGTCCATGTCACATGTAGTGAAACTGCCCAACCCCATCCTCAATGCATGAAATGAAATTGCACAATAATAATTCACCAAAATAAATGGATCATCTCCTATGGTGACTGTGTATTTATGAATTTTATTTTTTATCCCTTCACTCTGCAAAAGTGTAAAATACATGTTACTTTATCCATTTGGATTCTTGAAACCATATTTAATCATACATTCTCTATGAACACACTTCATGTCTTTGACATCTTAGTTGATATTGACCACTTACTTCTGTAGATATCCTTCTCCTTGAACCCCATGGACCATGAGATATTGTGCTCTTAGTTCCCACTATAAATATAATTTATAATAATGACAAGTTAATCCAATGGGAACCTACTAGGCTTCACGGGTGAGTAATACAACACCATGGAGATTGTTCCTAGTTTATATTCTTGTCCCATATGAGAGGGACCCCTAAATCTAGGAACACTTATTCAATATAAATTGAATATTGGACTACTCCATTGTTGATTTTTTACATGTACCACTGGTCCCCACCACCCGTTGACTCGAATATTCATGGGACACAATTTACACTCCCCATAACAAAACTATTCATGAATATCCAGATTCCCTTGATCCTACTAATCTATGCATCATACACATAATCAATGTTTGATTATAAAATTTCATTATAGTACACTTTAAGTTTTTGGTATGTATCTTATATGACGTCCAAATTTCATTATGATTCAAAATCTCTCAAAGAACAACAACTTTTTCACCATCCTATCTTTGTACAACTTTTCATGTCAATATAAATATATTCCATGAGCGTTTACTCTCCTATAATTTCATGGGCATTGAGGTTAGTTCCTCTTGGTTCTCCCTGGGGGCATATTGGTAATATGGAAGGTATAATCCAACAGGTACACTAATAGGATTCTCTGATGAATATCACAACATCTAAAAGCTTGTTAAAAGTGGATATTCTAGTCCCTCCCATGATCTATTTCTCCAATAGTGTGGTGATAGACCCATTAATTATCAAATAATCATTCTTGATACAGGAATTTAATGGAATTATTTATTCCATTAATTTTCACCATGAACAATAAGTATTATGAGTGAAATACTCTTTTATTCCTTCATATTACAATCCCTAGAGTCATGACCCTAAACTTAATAGAATTTTTATCAGAACTATGTGTTTCTTGATACATGTTTCCACCATATACATAGTGATGCATGAGTTTCCCATCCTGTGTCCAGCTTTGATGCAATGATAAAATTCCCATTTCCCAAATATGAGTTTAATCTATGTGGGGATTAATTATATGAACTTTGTGTGAATTACACATATTCCATTTATATAAGTAGTGATTACATGATATCTCTTTCAGGATCACCCATGAATCATTCCATATAAGAGAACTATATCCATGTAGAATAATTTGTCACATTAGTGGCCTAGACATTAATGTGATATTACACATTAACATCACATGATCATGATATATATTGGGAAATTTATTTTGAATAATTATATATGGATAGATTTTTATGATCATAGGATACATAGTGACACATTGGTCTCCATTATACGACCAACAGTGATGTAAAAAAATTCACATTCCCTTGTAAATGGGTTAGACCTGCATAAGGGATTCTCTAATAAAAACTACATGTTTCTGGATTCCCATACTTTGGAATATGTAGTGATTCTAGGATCTTCTATTTCACCATAACTGGTGAATTATTATCAATCCCAAAAAATTTCCTCGATGATAACCATATTTTCGGGGGTATTCCTTCTCATAGATAAATTTGATTTCCCCTACATATTCCATGTTAGGTAGTCTCACACGGATCAATTGACAATCTTGTTATCGCTTGTTTATCTTGTCGAACATTACTCATGAAAGCTATGGGATCCTAGAAATCATCTCTAACTATTTTGATGGAAGTGGGTTCTATTAAAATATATGGATCCATATCCTTGTCGTATGATGGAAACTTCATGACAAGAGGTATCAATTATTAATGGATAATCTCCTATGATTATTTTTTACTTAATAATCATATTTTTTATCCATAATCCTCTAAATGTGTTTAATACATGTTGTTACAGTCTTTAGGGTTCTCAAACACTTATTTAAACATACATTCTCCATGAACCAATTTTATATATTTGGTATTTTTGTTTATATCAACCAATTGCATAAGTTTATATGCTTCTCTTAAAATCCAATAGACCGTGATATATCATGATATTGGTTCTACACAATAGATAACTAATATCAAGGATTGGTTAATCTAGACGGACCCCAATAAGAGTCACTAGAAAGTAACACAATTCTTTAGAGTCTATGATTAGTGTATGTTTTGGTCTCATAAGAGAGGCCCCCTAAAATAAAATAGATATTATCCTAGCATCATGGAATATGGAGTTCCTCTATTATTAATGGATGACTTTAACCCATTAGTCTCCACCTACCACTGACTTGAACTTTATTGTCTATGGATTCAAATATCCCAAAACCCAACTGTTCAAGTGGATTTAGATACCCTTGATGTTACACATTTTTTCATCAAACCCATATTCAAAGTAATATTATAATATTACATTATGGTAACCCTCTAACCCAGGGTACCCATCTATTTTGAAGACCCAATTATCCTTAGATATTCCTTTCTCTTAGTGATACATCCTAGTTACAAAATAATTTCCTAGTCTCATATCATTAAAATAAATGACATGTGGATCATCTAGAGTGGGCTAAAAATTTCTTATATTGGGTCTTTCTATCTATAAATCTATGATAGAGATAAATGATTCATCTACATACCTAAATAAATTATGGAAATTAAATTTCCCTAATTATGATCCTGATCTATGTATTAGACCCCATGGTCGACCATGATTTTAACAGTCACTAATGGAAGAGGTAAAAAATTCCCCTTCTCTACATATGGGCAAGATAAATATAGGGAGTCACTTTTGGTAAGAACAATGTGTGGATTCATTTCTAAACAATATTGATACGTAGGGAAGCATGAGTACATTTTGATGGTCCCAGACATAGGTTCACAAGTACAGTAAATTTATTATGTGTTGGATATATATAGAAAGATATCAACCTCACTTATTCATAATACTATAAAAAACCCCGTCCCTATATAAAAATTTTATCTATGTATTTATCCAAAAATTAAACTATGTTTTTATTGAGTACTGTTGTCACAAAATATGTAGTGAATCCCAAGATCTTTCAAACCAAGGAATATATATAAAATAAATCAAAAATAGTTAGGTCCCTTCACATACATGTTAAATATATGATATGGATTCTCCCTGAAGGATTTAAAAATGTGTAGGAATATCAAGGGAATCGAAACCAAAAAATCACATTTTCCCTCATGCTCGGGTACACCTTGTAAGATCTTAAACAAATAAATTATGGCATGATCATACAGACTCTCTTTACCTACGTAACAATCAAATATATGTATGCATTGTTGAATTTGAGATAGATCTACCAAATATCAAACCCGACAAATTGATAATCGCCAGTAATCTTTTCAAATGTTAAATGATTCCTACCACATATAAATTTTCTTGACCATTCAACTTCATCCTTCTGAATATTTTTCATAATTTTACATTGGTTCCCACATATTTATCTCTTGATTTTAAACTAAAAGTAATACATACCTATTTAATGATGTTAAAAAATAATAACAATGCCTCCCCACTTAAAAATTTTAAATATTAAAGTCTATCATCAATCATCACTCCTTATCAATGTACTGTGTGATCCTAAACCTAGAAAAACAATGTTTGGGGTGCTTCTATCATCTTTGATGCACCTTAATACATAAATACAACATCATTTCTTGACCAATTCATGATTATAAATAATTAGATGAACTATAGGAAGGATAAACGAACCCTCGATTTGACCATGTATTAGATGGATCTTAGTAAGATACATAGATCCTCCACCCAGAGGCATCTTGGCCCTATAAGAAAAACATTCATGCACATTAGATATCTAAAGTCGACACAATGGAACACTTCACCATAGTGTGATTATTTATCATCATCAATATGAAGTTCTCATGCCATTACATAAGACCTGAGAAACATGATCAATGATTTACAACATTCTCAGGATGTTAGAGTACACTAAATCTTGGGGATCCTAATTAGGATGTTGTGTAAGACTCCACTGATATTTGGTCCAAAACCCAAGACCTTAAACTGCTACTAAAAAAATATAGAACATGTCAGGCTATTAAATAATAAATGGAGTTCTAAGTTGTCACTCACCAAACTCTTCATCTCATGATTTTTGGAAATGGTTATGGAAGAAATAAAAAAGGAAAACCTCTTGTATGCCCTATCTTATGGACCTATTAAAAGATGGCCCACTCCTTCTAAACCCAAATGGTATAAGAAGTAGTTAGAGTAATGATTTTTTTAAAACTCATCATCTTGATAATGTGTTCACTAGGCAATGACATGAATTTTAATTTGTTTCAACCCTTTTAGAATATTATCTTTTCCAAAAAACACAATTATGTCTTCAACTCTAATATGACACTCCCCAACTGCTTAGGTTGATAAAGATATCTCGGAACCTCATATTCTTTTGATACTTCTCTTGTTTCTTCCCTGTAGTATATTTTTAATAGTTTCACAGTACTCTAAAGGCACAAAATCAATATTCACTAGTGAAGAACACAATGCCATGGAGCATGTGATTAGTGGATGCTTTTCCCCCAGAGGAAAGGTCCACCTTAAATTCATAATATATTATAATAGAAACATGTGATAATGGTTTATAATATTACTAATGGATGTATTATACACACTAACACCAATTTTCAGTTAACTCAGATATTCCTAGAAAACAATTCACAATCCCCATAACCAAACAATCCAAGTATATTCAACATCCTTGACGTTACGTCCCCATTTATTGTTAAAATTTTCAAGGAATGAATGTAATATTAAATTCTCTATAATTTTGATATTCGTTATCATTTGAAATGAAATCTCATGATTTTGGGACTAGTCTTCATAACCATAAGCCAAACTACCATAGGGTTCCAAAACCCTCCATGTGTTGTCTTTCATCAATACTCTACATCACTGTCCAAGTTTTTGAATCTTTATAAAGATCACATGATCATTGGAATGGATTGGGGAACCATCTATTTGTAAATGTACAAGATGGATCTTTATAAATTCAATAAACCCATATAATAGTGTAAATCTCTCCTTATAGGAAAGGATACTCAATCCTCATGATCCCTCCAACATCATAGTGAAACTCAGTACCTCATAATTTTTTAAAAATAACCTTGATGTGTCTTCCTCATTCCATAAACCTTAGTTAAAACTCTTATAAATATGATTTAAAAGACCCATATTCCAACTACCAAAGGGAATTTGGAATACCAAACATTACACCACCATACACCAAACTATATCTTAACCAGAATTCAAGGTATTTTAAGACTTAATAAATACCCACCTTTCATCATCTCAATAAGGACTCATGGTGTTCGAACCCTTCAAAAATAATTTTAAATCATCATATCATCTAGGATTTAGGGTATCTAAACCCTTTATGAATACCCAGTCATTATCTCTTGTCAACGATGTGGGGTGTTTGTACCCTTCAATAATACCCATCCTTCATCATCTCATTAAGGATATGGGGTGTCTGAACCCTTCATGAATACCCATCCTTCATACTAAATGTAATGATGTATGATACATAAACCCTTCATGATTACCATTATTTCACACATTATATGTCTTAGTTGAAAAAATAAAAAACATTTCCAATCTAGAAGACCCTAAAATATAGAAACTTGGGGTCCAATCTATAACACCCCAAATAATAGAAATAATTTTTTCATACTCAGAGTCCCTAAACTACCAAAATAAAATAGTCTAGCTTGCAAGACATTATGTATCCAATTAAAATATAAAAAATAATTTTAAGGTTGAAAACATAAAAGGGGATCCCATGAAAAAAATTCAATTGTGAGCTAACTGTACATGCACTTTTTACAATTTAAATAATATTGGGAATTTAAAATGTAGAATATGCACAAAATTTTTCGGTTGAAAACTCAAAATAGAGTAGCCTGAGAAAAAATCATGTCCACCGCTACTAATAATTCCCCATAATGTACTTTGGTAAAAAATTGGTCAATAAAAAAAAGAAACAATGATTAATAGGGATCATTATCTCTCCCTGGAAACAATCAATTTATGCTCACTAAGTACATTTACTTAGTAAAACGTTATAGAACATTACCTATGGAAATTTTTTCCCAAATTATCTGTTTGAACCAAATGTTCATGGAATGACTCTAAAAAATACATAAATGATGATTCTTATGTTCTTAATCACTTATCGATTATTCTCAGTGAAATTGTTTAAATTTCTTAGAATTTGATTTAAATAAATTAGGTTCACTTTTTATTATAATATAATTGAGGTATTTTACATTATCTATGATATTGTGTCGATAAAATTCCAATGAAATTATAAATGAACGAAATCCTAGTTAAAGAAAGGAATGGTTTAAAATATATTTTCATTGATGATGTGAAAAATAGGGGTGAATCTCTACATATTAGATTCGCAGTCATGGATTCACAAAGATACAAATATATATATATAAATATATACATAGATATATCATAATAGAAATTGTTCAACTGAGTTATCTAAATCATTCAGAGTCTAGTTTGGTAAATTGATTGAATTATAAAGTATCATTCCCTCTATTTCAACTATCATTTCAATAAGATGAATAGTTTTATCAAAATAGATCTTTTATTCACCCCTATTATGGGTGGTCACTAATAACGATGATTATTTTAATATATCAAACCTCATGCGATCTATTAGAACTTAATGTTCTTCTATAAGTGATTTCAAATATTCCGTATGACTGTGAAACTAAGAGACATTATGATGTCATTTTTCTACAACCTCTGAAGCATTCTTTATTTATTGAACTACATAAATTCATTCATCAAAGTTGTGCACGTATCTCTCATTATTGGAAATTTGTTTCTAAACAAGGAAAATATATCACATGTGGTCAAATAATTTTTTATAGTTAAATCATATGACTATCATGTCAAATATTTTCCATAGATGTTATTTCCCATGGTCACGTATCTCCTCTAATAGAGTATCAATAATCTTGGAATAGCTTTTCTACCAAGTAATCCTTCATGATTCCCGAATCATGATGACTGTTTGAGGTAGATCATTATAAGAAAAAATGGTTTATGGGATTTATTTAAGAACCAAGTCCATTTTAGGGGGGGGTTATTTTACCATATGATGAATCAAAAGAAGGAGCCTTGTGTTTCCTACCTCCATCCAGTTAAATATATTTTATTCATACCATTGGTCCATCAATAAGAACCTAATTTTACTATGACTTATGGATCCATTAATTTATAATATAATTATTTTTTTAATCTCTTATGAATGACTAGTGAGTATATAGAGTAAATTGGGGTTTATAGGGATTCTTAAAAGCTTGGAACCTCATCCAGTGGAAGAAAACATTTGGACAAACAGTAATTAGAAATCTTGTCGCCCAGCATGCTTGGTTTCTCCTAAATGTATGGTGAATTTCAATGACCATAATAAGGTGCATGATTTACCTACCAATGTTCCCTGGGTGGAAATCCCATTAACAATGTATGAAGATTTTAAAATTGTCTAATTTCATATTTGGAACATGGTTTCTCAAATTGTGTTGTTGAACCATGTCGATCCCCTACTTGGGCAGTGTGAGTCGCACAGTTGGTGCACATTTTTTATAATCATACATTCAAACTATTAAATATTTATATTTTATGTTATTTTACCATTTTTTTCCATAATGTATTATAACATAAAACACCCTTCCCCTCTTCTCATTTATAGAATATTGGAGACCCATTTCCCCCCCTTTAGAGCTCATCCTCCTTTAAATATATGTTCATAAAAAATCAACTTTCCAGACATTTATTTGACATATGATAATCTCATTAGATGTTTTAACATGAGTTATCTATTAAATTTTAAATTTTTTTTCTTTTTTCATCCACTAAAAACATTTATTTAGGTAGAGGTTTATATGCCCTATTTTTAGGGCTTTCTATACTTTTTTTTTTCTATTTTCGTCTAATCTTGACCAAACCAATGACCGATAGTAGATGAGTGATCCAATGTAAGCATATGGAACATGGTATAGTATTTTTCCCACAATGTCATGATGTTTTATACTTTGTGTTATTGTGCCACATGATGGTTTCACCATGAGATTCCTTTAAATTTAACCTTTCATCAATTGGGTGCCTTACCTGGGAATCTAATTACTCTCTTAGGCCCCCTTCAACTATTTTAACCCTTTGATGTGTTCCCATAAAATTTCCATTGTAATTACTAATTTATGAATGAAAAACCAATATTCTTTATGGTTTTGGATAGAATTATAAATTTTGATATTATAAACAAAATGAATAATTGTTTTGGTATATATTGGATAATATAATTATCAAGATATAATCAATTGTATTCAATGTGAGTGGAATTTCTTCACAAGTTTATTAAATAAGATAATGGTCATTCCCTTATTAAAGATAAATGCTATTGAATTATGAACTATTCATTTGATCATATTAAATCCTTTAAATATTTAACACTATTATGATAAATGGTCATGGTGACCACAATTAATAATGTTATACATGCATTGAATCCCTTATATATTTATATAAACGTAGAAATAGAGTCCCTAAAAGTATAGTTATATATATGAATTGAGTCCCCTCTTTTAATTTGATATACGGTCATTTCAACCCTAATTAATTATGATACATGGGCATAGTGACCCTTCTGATAAGATTTGGATGTGACGTCCCCAGTGATACGATACGAGAATGATGACACAGGGAATATGATACGGGAATGGTGACCCCATAATTATGATATGGGAATGCAACCCTATGAATATGATATGGGCACGATGACATTAATTTTATGATATGGTAATGGTGACCCCAATGATATGATACAAGGCATGGTGACCAGTTTATATGATATATGTGCATGAGGAGCCTAATTGAAATGATATTGGGGGCAGAGACCCCAATATTATGGTTCAAGAATAGAAACCCTACCTTTGTGATCATGGGAATGACGTCCCTTGATACCTGTAAGACTCATGATATTACACATGGATGAAAAAGATACTCCTCAGGTCCATACTGGTAGGTGTATCCATATATATGGCTATAGAAGTCACTATATATACAGACCATATATGTGATTAAATATGGATTCCTATTTAGAGATTATCTATATTTGTTCAAATAAGGTAGTATTAGCCTGGTGTCCTTCTAGAACAAGATCATACCATTTACAGCTTCATTGCCATTATTATATGAACACTTACATATTATATGCACTTACTAGATATTTATATACACCATTGGTGGTTGCATGAAATTTTAATCTGACCCCCAATCTATGCCACCAATGGTTACGTGGAAAACTCCATGTATACATCTAATGATAAGAGAATGATCCATGTTTATGATTCATGAGTTGCAAATAGCATGGGAGTAGGGAAGAACAAGACCGAGCTATGGCTTATGATTCTATTAGAGATATTATTTTTGATAAATTGTTCATTTATTATATATAATGTATTTCATTCATGTTTCCATGTCTTATTATTTACTTTTTATAGAAACTAGACATTACAGCATTATTTATATGATATTGGTTATAGTTTTTTTGGTAATTATTTACTTCTAGATGTTTACATTATGTTATTATTTATTTACTATGACTCCAATATTTTTATATCCATTTCATTATTGTGATAGTCTATTTTTAATGGTGTAGTCTCTACAATTTACCAAATTATATCCTCACTACCAGTCAGATGCCTCTAGCATTTGGGGAGGCGTGTTTGAGGCCATATTCCCAACCGGCCTAGGGCAATGTTTAAGTGCAATTTTGGTCGAGACGTCTCAATGTTTTATGAGATTTTTATTTTATTTTTATTTATCATTTTGGAATATTAAATAGGATATTCTGAATGTATCATAATTTGGTAATGTGTTATGCATGGTAGTTTCAAACCCATGAAGAAATAAAGGATATATTACATAGCATAAAAAATGTTGTTCTATATTGTTCTTATAAGATTTTATTTGATTCAAATGTTTGGTAAATAACATAATGTGTGATGGTTAATATTATGATTGTGGATTATAATTTATCTTTATCCTATTATATAAAGGATGAATTGATCATGACTAATTTTAGTAACCTTATAGGATTTATATGTCATGCAATATTCCACGCCTTGTTTATTTACTGTATGCATTGTCTACAACTTTTTTTGGTCATTATTGTTATTTCTATGAATTGTTCTAACAATTCAAGATAGAACATCATAAGAGACTGGTTTTCTATAAATGGATGACACAGGTCAATTTATGATGTGTATAGGCCCATATGAATTTTATGTTTTGATCCATATAGTTTGACCATTAAATACAATTTTTATACAAATGATGGTGAAATTATCTGAAATTTTTTCTATAATTTATGGGTAAATTTTATATAGGGAATCCAATTTCAATATGAAGGGGTTTTCCCATTATTAATTGAAATTGAAACTCCATACATCAGGACACATATATTAATAAAATGATCTTGACCCTATCCCAAACTTAAAATTGGATAGTAGGTAATCTATCTTGTGTTCTAAATAATTAATCATATTAAACAAACCTAGATTTATGAGAACGTAGATGGTGTGACTATTACTTAGGAATGATTGTACCTATATTATTTGTATATATATTAATTTTACCATTATCTATACAATCATAGGAATGGTTTAGGATATTGAAGATCTATTCCACCATGATATCCTATAGTCATGTGCGAGGAGGGTGGTGAAGACCATGATTTGGTGGTATTTATCCTAGAGCCATCTCTGATACATATAGTAGTGAATCATATGGTATCACCTATTACCCTATATTAGGGTGATGAAGAATCGTTTAAAGGTGAGTTTTTTCGACTTGTTCAGAACATTCGGGGAGCTCCATGACCTGCCCCATCTAGGGGATAACATATGTGGATGTTTTAGAGGAAGCACCTGCATAATTTTTCATGGGATGGTGGAACTAGGCTATAGATTTATAGATTCATATATTACTATATATATTTGGTAATATTGAGACACCTCCTGATAGGAGAGTGAATCTAGATACTTATATGCATCATGGATCGGCCAAAGATTTGAAGGATATTCTGAACTAAGAATGTCAGAATTGAGATGTGATCTTTTTGATTTTACAATTGAGATCCAATGATTATTTATTCCCTCAAACCCAAAGGTTCTATCATTCTAGTTTGTTCATTAACATATAATAGGGTTATATTTAAACTATGGACTACTCAACAAATTTTAAAAATCATCAACACTTCGAGACTATTGATATAGGTGATAAACTATTGAAAAAGAGAAAATTATAGGATGGGATTAGGCATCGTATTCCTTCCAAGGTGAATTTTTTTTATATAATACCATGTATGATATAGTATACCTGACAGTCAACACACAAAAAAGCCTGAGATAAACTGATGGTGTGATCTAGAGTGGTTCAGAATCAAGAAAGATTAGTGGTTCGACTAGTTGTAAGAAGTGACACATTGAGACTGCACAGGTGAGAAGTGGAATCCAAGTGACACCCACTGAGTGTTATGTGGTTTTTAACATGTGTGGGAAGCTATGTCATAATAAAACACAATTTTCTAGAGACCCATTTGTATGTGGATACTATAGATTATTTCCGAATCTTCAACATTTTTTCTGAACCTTCCCTTCTGTGCCAAGTGGGATAGGATCTGTATCAGCTCCGCTATAATGATAGAGATTGATATCACCTCACCAAAAAGGTATTTAGAGAACTAAATACAAAATAGGAATTGAATGGGGTCATTATATAGGTAACGAGGCCTTGTATATATTTCACTAGTAGAGAATACTTGCTTTGGGTAGTTAGGATGAATCATTATGTCTTGGATAAGGCCATATTTATCTAGTGTAGCCTATACTGGAGGACAAGGGTATCAGTATATCTATTATTCGATGTGCGATTCTAGAATCCTCTAATATTTTTCTCCTTTATTTTTCATGGTTGTTTCACATTCCTTCATCTATGTTGCTATTATAGAAAACCTTGGCCTTGATATTGATTTCTCATGTGTCATTATGACACATTAAACCCATTTGGGTTTACAATCAGGGAGTGTACTCCAATTCAAGGAATTCTCCCTTGAGTTAGGGAACCAAAATTTATTATGGGACCTCTTCATCCTCAAGATTATGAGCATGGATTTCATTCTCATGGGTGACTGGTTGGGCCCCTATATCACCTATGTGGATTGTTATCATTGGACGGTGTCGTTCACATCACGAGAGGGAAGTTATTATAATCACATGGGGGTGTTCTTTTAGGTAGAGTTATACCGGAGCATCTTGGGATATGTGGAGGGTCTGAATTGATTTCTATCCATTATATGTATGATTATGATACACATCAAATAAAATTCCCTCTTATAGTATATCATTTCAAGGATTTTTTCCTTGATTACATATATGCACTACCTCTTAAGAGTGAGGTATAATTTAGTAATGAGATAGTACATGGAGTTTCACTGGTATCCATTCCTACATATAAGATGGATTCTACTGAGTTGTAAGATATCAAGATGAAGTAATCTGATATAAAAGAATAGGGTTTCATACTGCTGAATACATCTCTATGGGATTCACTAATCCATTTCATCAAGAAGGGAGAAGAAGCCATCATGATCTGTGTGGATTATCAAAAATCAAATTATCTTATTGTAAATAACCAATATCCACTACCTTATATAGATGATATTTTTGAAAAAATTAGAGGAGAAACAATCTTATCAGTGATAGATTTGATGCCTCATTATCACCAGGTGTGTATTATAGCTTTAGATATACCATGTATGGCCTTCTGTAGTTAGTGCAGTATATATGAGTATTTGATTAAGACATTTGACCTCACAAACATTCTTTTATATTATCATGTCTATGATGAGGCAATTTTAACATCTATATTAGGGTGCATTTGTTGGGGTCTTCATGGACGATATCCCGGTGTATTCTTACAATAGGCATGACCATGGAAGCATCTTGACATCCTTGTGAATTTTCCGAGAGTTAACTAATTATATTTTAATCTCACAAAGTACCACTTAAATATGCATAAGGTACACTTCTTAGGTAATATCAACAAGGATGCTAGAGTATTAGTTGATATAGTAAAGGTGAGAGATATTGTTACTTGGGAGAAAACAAAGAATGCATTTGAAATATGGAGACTCATAGGGGATGATATAACTTATTGACGTTTCATATATCTATTATCATTCTTATGAGAACCTACTATGGGATTTAATATGAAATATATGATGTTTATATGGTCGTAATCCAACGAGATAACATTTAAAGAGCTGAAAGGAAGATAGACTTAAGCACTAACCTTGATTATACCAGAGACATGCATGATTAATATGATATGTTGTGATTAATAAGGTATTGGGCTAGCAGATGTAAGGATGTTTGAATATTCAGTCATTGTGTACAAGTTGTAGTGAATTCATCCCCTTAAGTGGAATTCTTGATTTACGATCTCGAGCTAGTCAGTATTGTTCATTATTTTTGTTGTTGGAGGCATTACCTATAGGGAAATAATTTTGTGGTGTTTATGGACCAAAAACAACTAAATTAAATCTCTAAAAAGAATTAATTTAATATAATGTATAAATTATGGGTCGAATTCCTTCAATCATTTGAAATTAAACTTTCATAGTCACCCACGAAAAGAAATGTTGTTTCCAATGCTCTGATCATGAGGACTCATACAAATGTAGTTTGAGAGGCCAATAACAAGTGAAAGCTTATGAAATTATTTTCTAAGATGCACCTAGATGTTTAGTACCATCATGGAACGACTATAATTGAATCATTATTAATTGAATCTTCACATATAGGGAGTGTGAAGATGAGGTAGTTTTCAAATAAAATTATTTTTTTCTGACAATATGTTATTTCTAATGACGACCTACCTCAAGATTGGTCTGTTGATAGAGGTGACATACAACATATACATGGGAGTATCTAGGTTCCAAAATACATGATATAAAAGTTTATGTGAAATTCATATGTATCACGGTGGGTACATTACCCAGTTATATCCACGATTTATTTTGATATGTAATGAAAGTATTGGTTTCTAGGGATGAAACTTAAAATGTTTGCTTTTATCTGTAGACATTCCACCTATTAGTAGGTGAAGGCGGGAACCAATACCATGAAATCATGGAATATCTATTACCAATCCTGAAATGGAAATGTTATGATGTCATGATGTATTTTTAATTTTAATTACCAAGGTCTCCTTGAGGTAGAAATTTGGTTTGGGTAGTCATGGATCGATTTAGAATGTATTCCCACATCCTACTATCTAAGTGATATTCTCAGTAGATGATCATGGAAGATTGTATATCTTTGAGATTTTACGTCTACACAGGCACCCTCATACTATCATTTCATATAAGGATGATAATTTCGCCTAGAGGTTCTGGTTGGTGTTAAAGAGATTTATGGGTATATAGGTGCTTTTGAGCACATCCATTCACCCCCAGTCCAATGGTCAGTCTAAACACACAATACAGGTGTTGGAGGACATTCTCATATCATGTTTCATTGATTATCAAGGTTTTTGGGAAAATAATTCCCCTCCTATAAAGTTCACCTACAATAATAGATATAATGAAATTATTGAAAATGGATTCTTATTACTTCTTATACGGTAGGTTGTTCCATCCACCCTTGTTCTTGTTATAGGAAATAGAGGCAGCATTATTTGGTCCTTATCTCATTTAGGGGACATCCATGTAGGTTTATCTAATTATGAAGAAGATCTATACAACTCATTCTAGACCTAAATAATATATAGATCATCATCGATGATCTCTAGAGTTCACGATCTTGGATCGTGTTTTCTTATTAGTATCACCAAAACATCACCATAAACAGATACAAAGGAAAGGGATGTTGACTCCATGTTATATTAGGTTGTTTGAGAGCGCGGGTAGATTCTGTTTCAATAGCCTATATATTCATATTACCTTAGAGGTACCTTGTCCTGAATGATGTATTCCATATATCACAACCTACCCATTTCCATGATGGTCGTCTTATAAAATTGATCATGAAGATGTATATGTAGATATTGATTCTTTTTAGGAGGTGTATCTCATAAGCATCGTTGATCTGAGAAAGGTGGATCTCTAAGTCCATAATGTCCCTTTAGTAAGGGTGATATGGAAGCATGATCAGGTATATGATAATATTTGGTAAGTGGAGGACAATGTATGTTCTCAATAGTTAGAGTTATTCCTAGATAGTGTTTCACCTCCCTAGTAAGAGAAACTAGTCGGTGATTTCATTTAATGGGGGGATACTATAAGAACCAAGTTTTTCTATGAAGTATTGATCCATTAATTTAATTTATAATTCATTAATTATAACTTATTATGAATTTCTACAGGGGATATACATGAAATGGGAGGTGTTTAGGGCTGTTTCACATATCTAAATATATGTATGTGGATGAAATCATTATGCTACATTGTTAGTAGCAACCATGCAGTCCATCCTAAACAGTTTTTCCAAACAATGTGGAGAATTTCATTGAGCAATAACAGGGTGCATTGTTTTTCATAACCTTTCACGTAGGGACACATTACCATAATGGTACCATGAAATTTATAATATTGGAAAATTCCATTGTTGGTTCATTGTTTCTCAAACCAAGAGACTGAACCATGCAACAGAACTGTGTGGGTGCATTCCTCGGGTCGTGCATGGTGCACGATTTGGCTGACCATGCACTCAAACTGTATGACTCTATTTTTGGGTGATCCTACCATTTTTCTATATGTTCTTATGACATAAAACAAACATATCCTTTTCCCATTTCTAGAATACATGTGATTCATTTTCCCCATTTTTTGATCTTATCCTCCTCTAAATCTAGGTACATCAATAAATCATCTTTTTAGTCACTAATTTGGGTTCGATCATCTTGTTGGATGTTGTATAGTTAGATCTCTATTCATCATACCATTGTTTTTATTTTTCATTCACAAGATGGAATTATTTAGGTGAAATCTCATATGCCATATTTTTAGATCATTCATTTAATTTGTCATTTTATTTTCATATGGGCCAAACCAATGAATGATACTAGATGCGTTCTCCACTAATGGAAAATGGTAGGAGGTCTAATATTTATACCTCAATGTTATGATGTTTTATATTATGTGTCATTGTGGTACATGCAAGTTTCACTTTGTGTTACCCCTAAATTGAATCTATCTTCAATTAGTTTCCTTGATTGAGAACCTAATGACACTCTTATGCCCCATTCCCTTTTTCTACCCTTTGAGGTGTTCCCATGAAATTTCTATAAGTTTAATAAATTTATAAATGGACAAGCCATATTATATATGGTTTTAGTTAAAATTTAAAATTGTGTTATTATAAAAAAAATAGACATTTTTATGATGTAGAATGGCTAACACATTTATCAACTTATATTTAATTGTTTTTAAGTTCAGTGGAATAGATACATCACATGTATTAAATAGGACAGTGGTTGTTCCCCTAATAAAGAGAAGTTACATTGAATTATAAATTATTCATCACTTCGTATCTAATCCTTTGAAAACTTATCACTATTATTGTAAATGGGAACGGTGGTCCATAGAAATAATGTTATATAGGAATGTAATTCCATTCACTATTGATATATATATATATATATATATGGGCATGTAGTCCCCTATACTATTGTTAACAAAGGGAATAGTGTCCCTTATGATAATTTTCTATACGAGAATGGTGACACTAATTAATTATGATACATAGGCAAGGATACCCAACTAATATGATCCTAGCATGACATCCCCACTGTTAAAATATAGTCATGATGAACATATGAATATGATACATGCATGGTTACCCTATAATTATGATATTTGAATGATGAACCAATGAATATGATATGATCATGGTGACCATACAATTATTATACAAGCACGGAGACCCTAATGGTATGATTATAGGCATAGGGACCCTATTGATATGATCTATAGGCATGATGAACCTTTTGGATATGATACTGGTCATAAACCCCTACTATTATGGTTTTATTATAGTGAACCTACAACTCTGATATTGGTCATGGAATCCCTTGAATCAATTGAGACTCATATTACATCTAAATGATTATTAAGTTACACATCAGTTCTTGAATTGTAACATCCCAGGTAAATAAAGAATATGACATTTTTATATTTATTAATATTTGTGATTTAAATAGTAATTTAACTTTAAAGGTATTGCTATGTTTGATAGCGTACCCGATACGCAACAACAGGTTTCTTTGAAATCTTACGTTACACACTAATAATATTATATAATTATTTTAAATTGTAGTCAACTCCTAGCCATCGTATTGGCAGGAATTAAAAAAAACTGAATACAATATGATTATACATGTTTATTAAATATATTTACATTTATCCAATAAATGTTAGAGGCTTACAATGTGAATGAATACAATTTTAAGCATAATTTACATTAAAAGGTCAATTTACCTCCATTTAATGTAGAACCCTCATTAAATATAGAGTTCGTCACTTTAATACATTCCATTTTTCCAAATAAAATTATTCTTTCGAATGAGGATATCAAAATTTACTTTGTGTAATTATTTTGAATTTTTCTGATAAAATAAATTTTTTTACGAATAGTGAAAAATATTGTATTTTAATTCAAAAGTGCCTTTTAATCTACTTTATTTATATGGTTACATTATGTTTTTAATTTGTTTTAAAGTGAAATTAAAATTTATTTTTACCATTTAATCCAATTTTGCTCATTAGAATTAATTTCACATTGAAATTAGACATAAACAAGTATCAATCTTTTCATAGTTATTGTTTCTTAAAAACACGCTATTTGTATTAACAACTGGAATTAATTTTTAAATTAATTAATTCCACTTCTATGTTTTTAATTTGGAAAAATAGACATCAATTTTTAATTCGGAATATCAAATATATCTTAGGCTGAATTTTTGGTATTTTTCTGAAAAACTTCAATTTTTGATGAATAGTGAAACCACTTAGTGGTAGTTAAAAAAACTCACTTTTTCATTTAAATAAAATATTACCACTTCTATGAATTAAATTTCAAAAATCTGACATACATGGTTTTTAAAAAGAAGAAAATTGTAGTTCATTAAGATGAAAATAAATTTTTGGTAATTAGTAACTTTTGACTATTATTTGACGCCGTAAAAGGTAAATAAGGTAATTCAAGGATAAAAGAATAATTTAATAAATCATAATTACCTTATCATTTGTCTAAAACTTATTTTTTGAGTCATTTACGATCTTGGGCATCTTTGGTTCGATTTTGGGACCCCATTATGCCACATGGGAGTGAAAATGAAAATTTAGATTAATTAATTTAATGTAAATGCAAAATTGTCATTAACAAAAATCTTTTAGTAATTAATTTTTATATGGTGTTAGATAAGTCCTATGTTTGAATATAAATTTTCATTTGAAATATTAAAATATTTACAATAGAGTATATTTTTTATAATTTTTTGACATCGAATAAATTAAATTATGTATGAAACAATAATGATGGAGTATTAGACTAAATAATAAATGATTAAAATAAATAAGATTATAATTATGAAAATATTATCCAAAACAAGTCCAATTCTGATTGGATGATTTTATATCTATTATGAGTCATCATATCTTTTACCTTAATGATTTTTGGATCATTAGAAACTGAATATCATTGTATAATAAAATAATGTTTTCACACTTTCCTAAAGAGCCCCTCCTCTCCCTTATAAAAGGAGACCATTTCTATTATGAGTCATCATATCTTTTACCTCAAAGTGATGTGACTCATTAATGCCTTATGTGGGATTCAAAAAGGATAGAGATAATGATATTATATATGATATTATACTGGAATTATAATATACCTATGTATCATTATGTTTTAATTCCATTAAAAGAAGAAATAGAAATGAAAGTGGTGTTCATGCGTACGTATGGCTTACCATCTCCTTGAACGGTGCATTTAATTTCTAACCTCAATATGATATGTACTATTATAAATACATGTATATACTGTATAAATATTATATAAATGATATATGAATCATAAATATCATTCTGTATATAATTATCCATTGACCACATTAATAACATGTAATTATATGAAGTCCTTTTTTGACACAAATACCAAATATCGACAAAATGAACATAATTAACTTAAATGATCACATAATGTTTATAACTTGGTAATAAGTGATATAAATGGAATAATAAACTTTAAAATGGTTCCTAAGAATGTATAAATTAACATTAGTTTATTATTCAAGAGATTAAATAACGATCGAGTCAAGTCGGACACAAGGTAAGGGATCTGACCCCTCATTCTTTTCAAGTACTCTCTTTTATGTCATTTCATTTATGCTCCATGATATTATGTTGGAGGATTTTATTTTATATTCACCAAAATGTAATTTTAATTTTCATATGATGAGATACCCTATCATAATCTCATCAATTCATTTTAAGAATTTTTATGTGGCACCGTTATGCTACCTAATATTTTTAAGGGATTTCTCATCTCACTTTTAATTCTGTGAGATTTTTTTTATTCACCACCTATTTATAACATGTGGTGTATTGTGTACATCCATTTTCAATATACTATAATTATTATCTTTATATTCACATTATTATGTTATTAGTTTGTTGGTTAATAACTTTTGGTCATACGGCTCGATGGAATTACAACGCGGTAAGGGGTCTTCATCTCAATTGTTTTTATTCCCATGAGATTCATGATATATTTTCCACTATATCCTTTTGTATGGTGTATGTACTACCCATGATTATACTAATTTTTTAATATACATTAATTTATGAGAATTTACATTTTCATTGGATGACCCTTCTTTCATGTGGAATATGTTTTGTAAGTTACCGAATCGGTAAGTGAACTCCTTAACCCAATTCCCATTCTTTGGGACGATCTTCTCTATTTTATTTATGACATCCTATGAATATGTGTGAATGAACACTGATAGTTTTACACTTAATATCCACTTATATTGGGATTATTTATATTTGTCACACATAATTATGAGATTGATTTATCGTTAATTTGAGAATACAATCTTTATAAGGGATTTTATCTCAATTTACATTTCCATTAAGACTTCATTATTGATATGCACCAATTCTCTCTTATATGGTGTATATACTATCTTTTGAAATATTATATCATTAATCCCTTTATTCTCATGATATTATAATGTTCTGATTAAAATTTATTCTCCAATTATTTGTTTTCAAGCATCTCTCTTTTTGTTAAAAACTCTTTAACTAAAATATCTTTTTAAATGTTTTAAATATTTATTCTTATAAATATTTATAATTAATGTCCATGTTTTAAAAATGTGTTTTTGGATTTATTTATATGGACATTTATGTATTTAAATTATAAATCATTTAAAATCATCAAAGTGGTATGGGACACTTTGATTATAAAATCTCTTTTAAATGGTTTTGAAATTGATTCGATAAATCATTGTTTATTTCAATATCTTTATTTGATATATTGGAATGTGGAAATGTTATCTTTCCCTTATACATGTGTGATGTGTTATGAATATGTTACGGATATTGGGTATTGTTTATGTATACGTGTGTTTCGGTGATAAACATAGGGCGGGTGAGCCCGAGATAGCTCTCTAATGCATTGGATAACATGATGGAGGTAAACGTTATGTTTCTCCTAAGAGATTTATGGAATATACTGTGATGGGTATTCCATGTGTAACTCTCTACGTAGATGTGATGGCTACAATGTATGTTTGTTAAGGATTCCATAGCTAACCTTAATCATTTATGATTTGTGTATGTTAATCATAGATCTTATTATTTCAAAACGTATGTTATTCATAGATCTTATGATTTCATAATGTATGTTATGATAAAAAAGTTTGGTTTCATGGATTTGTATTTATTGTTGGGATAATGTTTTCTTTCCTTATTTTATAACCCTTACTGAGCTTTTTATGCTCATTCCATGTTTTTCGAAATTTTTTCCACAAGACTTAAAGATGAATAGGTTCAAGGATGGGATCAAGGAAAAGTCATGCTGTATAAAACATGGAACTAGACATGTGTCTTTTTATGTGTTTTTATTTTATGAAAAAAATGGAAACTCTGTAGAAGTGTCTACCTTGTTGTATTTTGGGACATAATCGTTATGTCCTAATTCTCTAAAACTCTAAAAATTAAAAGATCCTTAAAGTGAATTATTCATTTTATTCAATGTAATTTAATATTTAAGGCTGTGTCTTTATAATAATAGTAGCAGTAACCATATATAAATATGAATTTATATTTCACTATGTATACAAACCCTATAAGTGTATACATCTAGTTACTTGTTTAGATCTTATATGGCATAATCTCAAGTAGGAAATATATGATTGGTGAACTTATAGAACCAAATCCAATCAATTATATCTTTATTACTGCTTACCATTATTATATGTACACTTTCAAATTATATAATCCTGAGTATATATTTAAATACATCATTGGTGGTCTCCTCCTAAGTTTATCTCATACCCAATCCAGTTTGTTGATGGAGCCTGAGAAGATTACATGGTTGTAGGAATGTATAGAGGAATGTGCCTAGTTTTTGATACTTGTGTTGCTTATTCCTTGGGAATATCGAATCACAAGACTAATATGTGGATAATGACTCTATTATAGATAGAATTTATGGCTCTTTGGTCTTTTTTTCACATAATGTTTTTCTTTTATTCTTCTATTTATTCATATTAAATTTTTATAAACACAATAAACTAAGTCATTTTGTATATTATAATAGTTATAGTAGTTTTTAGTTATTTAGTAAATTTGATTGTTTTCCTTTTTGCGGTTGAAATTTATTAATATTTCAATGTTTTTCAATTTAGTTCACTATTGTGATACTCTGATCATAAATTCATATCTTCATCATTATACCACCTTAGACCCAATGTTCATTCCATAATCATTTAATTTTTGGTGAGTTAATCTTGAGGAAATGTGTCCCACCAGATAAGGGTACCATTTAAGTGTTATCTGAGCAGGGATGTCATAATAGTTTTCCCAAGAAACCCTATCCTACTAATGAAATATTCATTACTAGAGTGAGATGGCTTCCTCGGGGGATCTCCTATGTCCTGAATTAGCTCCATAATGGGAAATAAAGGGGTCTCAGAAAACCAAAAGGTGTTTCTACATAATTAATTAATTGAATCAATGTACTAACCAATTTAGAATTTACCCATGATTAAACATAGTCCTGTGATAGGTTGAGTGTGGCATCAATAGGATGAATAAATTTTTTGGAAGTTGTATCTAAACAAAAAACTGGCAAATGGGTCTGAAATTTCATTCTTTCTATACATCATCTAATGGAAGAGGATAAACCATTTTAGTGTAGTGAAATTGTATAGACAAGTGATATGGGATTATATATCATAGATGATGAGCTTCTCTACATGATTTTTAATGACCACAACCTAGATTGGGGCTTTATACAACATATCATTATGGGATCCACCACCATTTTTAGTAATTATTCCATTAGGATGGGTGTATGGAATTAAATTAATAGGACTATTCCATATAAACATATCAATAACATCATCCTCCCCTAATGAGATCATCTCAACCACAGATATGTTTAGTATCCAAGAAAGAAACAAGGCATGATGAATTTTGGTAGTATTTTGACACTTCATAGTCAAAAAATTATCTCATATAAAACCAAATAAAAATAGAAAAGAACCATTGATCTAGACAGAGGAATTAACCTATTGAACAAGGACAAAGAGTCGATAATGAGAAGAAAGGGATGACATGGAGAGTTTGATAATCCCTTCTTCTTCTAATTGGTCCTCAATCAACAATGTGCTCACTTCAATTGCTAAGCATGCATCCACATCTGGGAATATCGATCCATATTGAAACAGAGTTGAATATATTGCTAACAAAAGTCCTATATATACCTATGTTCTCACCTTGTATTAGAATGAAGCATATTCCCTATGCTCCATAATTTCCCAATAAGATATCGTAATGTCCCTAATGTATCAGTAATAAAAATGATGAGGTCATGTGATATATTATTGATTACTAATTAGAAAAAAGAATATATTTATACAGTCCTTGAATGAATTTTTTGGTTGTAGATGGAAATCCTTATTTACCATATCATTCACAATGGTAAGAATATGTCACACATACAATGGATTTTGTTTAGGGTCATACCAAACATTTACATTAGGGTGGAATTAATCATACATCTACCCAGGCAGATGTATTCCCCCAGATGATGAATAGATCATAGGTTAGTCCATACCTCAGAATGTGTTAGATAAAAATTGTTGTTGTAAATGCAGTAGTAGCTGATCAATAATTTAAGAAGTCCTGGTAAGAAGTATATTATATGTTTAGAAATCCATATCACCTTATTGAGGTGAATGGTGTGAAGATGGTCATAAAATTATATATAACTCATTCGAACCCAAAATATCCATACTCCTTCCTCATAAATGATTCCAAAATGGATGAGATACATTTTTTAACTCTACCCACCTTTAGAGTTTTCCAGGGAGGAGATGAGTATACTTGATTAACATTGGGTGTTCATTTTATCAGAGAGATCAGGACTATTGGGACCTAGAGGGGAGTTATACAACATATAAGATAGCTAAATAATAGTGTTAGAATCAACAAAATATCATGGGAAATTGTTATTTAAATGAAATCAACTAATGATGAAACTTATTGAGAAGGATGAGTGTGGTCGGGTGAAATAATGGCAGTGTCATCGAGAATAAAAAATATATATGAAAGGATTATATGTGAAAAAATAATGTTTTATGCTCAAATAGAAGATTCCAATTGAAAACATTATAGTTTGAAATGATTTGGTACCGAGGATCGACATTTTTATATCGGGAAATAATGGCTCAATGGTTAACTACATCAAAATATATTTTCATAATGGATGCCATATGTACTTATCATTAAGCATTTATTATAAGATTTGTAACCCTGAAGAATAAATCATTCGAGTAAAAAAAATTAAATAATTGCATAGATCCTAAATCATAACGTAAATCATGTGTCCAATATAAGGTCATGTTACTATATTAACTACTAAAAATCATGTGAATTGTCTGACCTATATAACATCATGACAGAAAATTTAAATTTTTTAGAGACATGCTCATGCGACCATGTGAAGGTAACAAGAATCAAATAAATATTAATTAATCATATGTTATCAATTGAGAGACAGGGATAGAACATGAAGTGACCTGTCAATCAAGGAAGTGTGTTATATTTCAAGTGAATTATTTTTAAGTAGTTAGTGGGTTTGTTTAATCAGTCTTAAATACATGGTGATAATTCAAAATGGTAAAGTGATGAGATCATGTGAATGGTTCTCACAAAGGTATGATGAAACATATTTTTATGAAGAATCCTTGTGAGAGAGGAAATTGAGATAGATCTGTAGTTTTGGTTCATAAGTAAAATGATAGACCTTTAACTCCCCTATTTATAGGGAACCTAATAGAATAAAAATAATATTCTAGAAGTACAAAAGATTCTAGGAATACCAACTTGTTGAATCCCAAAGAAACAGAAATAGACATTTACTTCATGAGAATCAAGTCCTTATTCTTCCCGACTTTTTTTTGGTGGGTATTTGTTGAAACATTCTAAAAGAGCATCATCAGTTTTTGGATTCGATAAATAAAAAAAACATAGGTATTATATAATCCACAAAGGAAAGGAAGGATAGGAATGGATTCATAGGGAATAATCTAATGAAAACATATTGTGTATCCTTCAATAGGACAAGTGATCGCAAGACCCAAGGAGCATATTGTGATGGGGTATTATACTTCTTGTGATATTTCAATTAATCCTGTGAATGATATACAATGATAGATATTGAAATCTCTAAGGATTCCAAATTATCCATGATGACCATATAAATCCCATAAGACAATTCCTTCTAATTAAGATACATATTGTTTGATAAATTTTTGAAAATCATCCATTGGGATTTGGTGGTAAAAGATAAAAATAATGATACCATTATTTGAAGATGAGTTACATTTTTTTTCATGAGAATGAGTTATGATCATTGTGTGATCAGTTCATTAATTAAACAAAGGACCTTTGACATTCCATCTGGATTTCAAAAAGTATTCTAGATGATTCCATTTGTTCTTCAAATGTATTCTAAATGAGTCATCATTATCATTAGAAATTTTGATCAACTGATGCCTAAAAATCATACAAGGTGATAATGTGATGAATAGATGATAAAAATTGGATCCTTTTGAATAAATAAGTTAATCTGTTATTCATGTGAAGGTTTTCTGTGATTCGTGTAATGAATTCAATGATCATGTGAAGTCCACTTGACATTCTATCTTGATCTTGAAAAGACATCCTGATGAGTCCTGATAGTCATGTGAAGGATTCAAGATGAATCATTATGATTATGCGACATGTAGATTGATTTATTCTAGAAAATAATTATAGGGGATCATGAAATGAAAATTTTTAAATGATTTCTACCTTGTGAAAAGGGAGTTATGATGTTTTACATGTGAATGGGTCTTCAATTTACATGATCAATTCATTAATCATGTGAAATTCCATTGGAATGATAGATTTATCCTGAAAAGTGTCTCAGATGAGTTGAATCGATCACATGAAATTCGACATGATGTGTTTCTTAATATAATAATGATCTATAGACATGTTGACATGATATTGTGAAGGTTCTTGGTCATGATAACAAAATCATGTGAAGTATATCTAGTATTTACATTCAATTATATGAAATATATTTGGGCATCCTAGATTGATCATGTGAAAGTACATTTTCAAGCAATGGTTTCAAGAGAAATTGTAAAGGAGTTATAATGTGATCAATTTTAATCATGTGACACATATACAAAATCATTTATGAAACTTGGGGGTTATGATATGTATGTGATACCATAGACAAATCCTCCCTCCACTAACTGAAGATGATATATGATATTTAGTCAAGCAATAAATAATCATATATTCAGGATGGCGATTCCAATACAACCCCACTCAACACATATAAAACACACTTGAAGGAATGAGTAATCTTATTGATGTGAAGGATCATATGATATCAATATTATTCCACTAGAAAAATTCATGTGAGTAACCTATGGTATTACATGATATGTTTGTTCTCATTTCATTATCATTTCATTGATCACACAAAGGATCTACAACAAATGGATTACAAAAAGGTATTTTTTTCATGATGGGTTGATAATGTGATACCTAAGTAGGAAAATTCATGAACAATATTTGGATGTTTAATAAAAGAAGACTATAAATGATGCAAGATTCAAGAAAAAAATAAATATTTCCTGTCATGAAAATTACTTATGCGCTTCATGTGATTAGTAACATGATTAGATGAAGACACATTGTACATGTAATCTTGGATCAAATAACACACCATATACATATTAGTTGGGTTCACATGAATTGTATGGGCTTATAATCTATGATCACATGATATCCCTTGTGCATTTCAGCTAGTTTATATGAATTCCTTTGACATTTCATCTAGTTTTATGAGAATCACTTATTAATTTAAATTATATCATGTGATGAACATCATTCATGTTATCCTAATAATGAGATATCCCTCATACATGTAGGCTTAATCATACAAATTCCATTTGTCATGTTTCCTTTGATCATACAAAGATACCATGATATGTTGGCATTGATAACATGAATAATCATGGAAGTATCAACTTAGATCACATTAATCGACTTTGAAATTTCGTCGTCGATTATAGGAAGTACCTTGAACATGTCAGCTTCGATCATGTAATGATACTTCGAAATTATGGGTTTGATCTTGTGAAGACTCATGGACAAGTCATCCCTGTCAGAAAGAATCCCTAGATATTCCAGGAATATGCCCTATGAATTTCAGGAATATAATATAGACATGTGAGGTAGAAAACCTAATACATTTCAACATTGTCTCATAGATAAACGTGGGAATATACCTTGTTTCCATGTACCCCTTTTAGAAGGGGATTTCATTAATGGGTTATGGTTACACACTCATGAAACCCAATTAATTTCATTATCTCATAAGGACCTTCATGACATACCAAAATTATTCGATAGTCGTTTTGTGGTCATGATCTCTCTTTATCCATCAGATGATAGACAAATAACATGTAACATGGTTTTCCATTTTTGTATAATTCCATTTCATTACTAAACCCCGAGAATAAAAATAATCCCTTCGAGTTTGATCCCTATCCCAACCCATCAGTGGGTTTGGATTTAACTGAACTATTGGGACTATAACTCCTAACCAAATAGCATATATAAGATGATTTCCAAAGGCTTTATCTCTATTGGGAATCCACATCAATTTAATTCCATTAGTATTCCATTAAATCTAGTTCATAATACCCACCCCTTGTGGGTCGACCATTATTACTCATCCATAAATGGATTGAGATACATAATTGATCTATGAAAATTCTTATTTCTATAGTATGAAGGATAATTAGGATGTCTTATTAAGTCTCGATCTCCCAATCGAACACTTCCTAGGGGTCTCTTTAGTGAATAAGTCTTGCATCCATATACAATGCATCTGATTAATTTCCATCTCTTGTTTCTCACACTGAGCATATCTCACATCCACTTAGGGATTTTCAATCACAGTATCACTAGAATTATAAATTTTCTCAGATCAAGAAAATCACAGTTTATAGGAACCATTCAATAACATAAAAAAATGCATCATTAAATGTTAATAAACCATGGATCCAGTTGCTACGGTATTACCATATTGATAAACATTGGGGAAATAACCCTCTCAATATTTAATTATATATCCCCACCCATCATTAGGTTAAAAAAATTGTATTATGAATACTACGATTCTCGTTATAATTATGATACATGAAATTTATTGCAATTGAAATAGATTAATAGCCAATACCTAAATTCCATAATTATATCCATATCATATGATGTTAAACAGCACAGTGTAGTCCTATATATGTCTATAAGCAATGTCAAACAAACTACCTGGGTTTTTTTCATGTTATCATAAGATATGTAGGATGCATTGTGATGGTTTAATTCCTTATCCAATAAACTAATAACCTTCTTAGAAGATAGTAAACTGTATATTTTCTAGTTATAGATATTTTAAACACATTCAGTAACATTTTTATATTAAATAACATGAAATAATAGAGAACATGCGATACATATTAATGACATCAATTAAAGGACACCCATCTTCTTGCATATGAATTTAACAACGAATTGTTTTATCAGGGTAACCATTCTTATATCAGCAATTGAGAAAGATTAATGAGAATGTATTTAATCTATTAGATAGTCCAAGAGAAGAAAATAATTCCCATCCAATGGGTTTGAGTAACACAACCTCTATTCCTCTCGACCAATATGAGTTCCTATGATTAATTGGGTTTTAATCCCTTAATGATCGCCTATAATTGGAATGAAGAATCATAACTTGTAAAAAATGTGGTCTTCATTACGTGTTTCTATGAGAGGGTATTATTGGTGAACCTCCAGTAAATTATTTTACAACAACACTTAATAAACCCCAATCTAGTGTCAGGAATTAGACCCATTACTTTTATCGAGAAAGAAAAATGGTTAACCCAATGTGAACCTTGAAATAATAAAAGAAAATGTATATATTCTTGTTGGTCTATTTTTTTCAAGATTTTTGAAAATAGATACAAGGTTTTTTATTAGTAACTTATAACTTCATTATAACGATTTAATTTAGCTAATATATTATACATAAATAATGATACACTCATTTGGATGGAAAAATTCAAATTGCGATGACATAATTTTTATAAGGGGATGAGAATGTAACACCTAGATATTTAAATATTTAATTATAAATAAAACTAATAACATGTTTAATAATGTTTATCACACAAAAAACTGTTCATAAATGAGCTGTGATAACTACAAGGATATTATTATTCAAATATAACAGTTTTAACATTGTTGTTTGATTGGCATATATGAATGGGAGTAATCACACTATGATATACATATATATATAATATTAATAATAATAGTTTATTGAAGAATTTGAATAAAATATGTCTTCGCCTTTTAATTAGAATAATTAAATCATAGAAGGATTAGAACAACAATAAAGTGTTAATTTATTATATAAAAGTGATTTTGTTGTATATTTTTATTATTCATTTAAAATTTAAATTTATAAATATTAGAAAATAAATTCTATATATATGATTAATGTTCATTTTCATCAAATCGAAATTATCTTTGAGATACTTTTTACTATTTTTTTAAAATTTTTTTTTAGTACATAGTGAAAAATATTGATTTTACATAAAATACCACCTTAATGAGATTGTCATGATATAAGAACAACATGAATATTTATGAGTAATTGTTTACAGATAAAATATATATTTAAGTTATAATTTAATTAATTTAAAAATATATCATGAAACATATAAATCTATGTTTGACATTTTGAAAATCAATGTTACATTTATTTTTAAATAAAATTTATTTTTCTTTGTTCTATTTTAATGATGTTTTCATAAGGTTAATTAAAATTTTAATTTTAATTTAATATTTAATCAGAATTATTTTATTTAACCTAGTCCAATAAATTCCATGGTAATTGATATGATATATTATTTTTAAGGTGTGTACATGTGGACTACCTCCTCCACAAAGAGAAGGGATTCGTTTTTCATTTATGATTTACATGAATGCTAATACGAATGGATATAATAAATAAATATGATATTTATAATATTAATATGATTATATAAATGTATAAATTTACATATTTCATTTCTATTTCATCCTTTATTAAAACATAAGCATGACTCATGTGAACATATGGACTACCATCTTCATTAAAAGATGCCGTCCAATTTTTCTGACCACATTACATGGATATATCTAAAAGAATATCAAATGTATAAAAATTACAATTTTATCATGTTTTATATTTATAATATAATTTAACCAATTAATATTTTTCCCTATTGAACACATTAATGTTATTTTGGATAATATGAACCAAACAAACACAAAAAATATGATGTAAAGTAAATTAAAGAGTGGTGGTTTTCTATTAATTAATCCATTTAAAAAAAACAAGTGTATGTAGTATCTAACATAGATTCTCAAAGGTGAAATATCACTAAAAAAGGTAGGTTAGTTATTAATTCAATCTTCACTCAATGCATAATTATTGGGACTAAATATACATATATATTTACAATCATGAGGGGTATGATTTGGGTATTTCATATTTTTATTTATGAAATATTATGATGGATTTAAATATATTTTTTATATCATCATTCATCTAAATTTTTACTATACTATATGCTCATTATTGTATATGGATTGAACTGAAGGAAACACACTAAGAATGTTATCTCATTTATTTGGGGAATGATTAAAATTTCTTATGACAATTTTTTATCATTAATACCGATATTGATTATATATTATATTGTAATTTTTTTTATTCAATATTATAAATGCATTGGAAATTGTAATAGAACGGGTTGGAACCTCAATCAGACATGCCCTCAATTTATAGATATGTCTCATGAGAAATTATAATTTGTGTATTTGTTGTATTCCTACCAAATTATTTATAATGTAATAGAAAAAGACCTTGAAGATTTGTTAATGGTGTCTTGGAAGAAGACCTTGACAGTGAGATTATGATTTCCGACATTATTCATTTGATTATAAGGAAATAAATTATTATTTTCCATGTAATTATTTTAATATCCCTTTGATATATTCTATATTCAATTCATTGATGAATTTTTAAGAAATATTTTCATATAATAAGATAATTAAATGAGTTTATAATTTAAAATGATCTTTATGATCTATTAAATGTAATTGTTTTGTTTCTAAGGAAAAGGATTCATATTTTTCAAATAAATTCTCAGAATTATGATATTTCATTTATTCATGATTATTGAATATTTTTTTTGGAAAACATGACCAAAAAATTGACTTTAAGAGTAAATTAGTGTTTTTACGTGGATTTTATAATGTAAAATTTAATAATTTCATATCGTTTTTCATAAATTTGAAAAATATTAATAGATTTTCTTTCTTTTATATCCCTTCCTAGTATTTTTTTCATACCACGTTTTTTAATATTTTTATTAGGCTTCTGGATGTGTATTTATTATAGAATGTTATTTGATAAATCGTGAAAAAAGAAAAGGATTCATGAATAAAATAGGAGTGTAATTATAAGAACCATTTTTGGTGTAAAAAAATTACTTAATATAGAAATATATACATTGTTATGTAATGCTTTCCCTAAATCTCTAAAATTCTAATGAAAAATATCATTCAAATGTAATTATGTGAATCCCTTAGTATAAACATTGTAATTATGGGTCGTTTTAGTAATTTGGAGTTTTATACAATCACATTGAGATGTGATTAAACATTAATGGTTTTGAAAATGAGTGTGTCGAGATGGTATCTAGAATTTACATACTCAATCATAATTATGTGTGGTTTTTATTGAATTATCACGTGTTACAAGTGAATTAGATGAGCTATGCTGTCAGCTAGAGTAATTTTGTGATTACCATATAGTATAGAATATTTATATTATATATTTTTTTCATTGAAAAATCCTTGTAAAAATGAATAGAGACTCAATTACAACTATAAAAATGTGTATAAAGAATATTTAGTTGAGATAAATGAATAAGAAAATGACAATTAAATTTTTATAAAACTTATATAAATAAGTGGGTGAGGAAAAACATTAATGGAGATCATGGTAGTTCTCTCATGTATAAAAAATTGAGGAAATGGGATGATTTTCATATAGATTATAAAATATTTATCTATATATAAATATAGAAAAAGTATTTTGTTTTAACTTTTTATAAAAATGAAAAATAAGGCTAGATAAATTATTTTGGAACTGGAGATTGAGGGTTATGAACTAATAAAACCATATAACTATAGAATTTAGAATATTTTGTTGAAACTGTACTAAGGAATATTCATCTTTTGAATGATAAATTTGATTAAGGGTGGAATCTGTTTTGGGTTCTACAGTTTTAATCCAGTCAAATGGATGATATCAAGATGTTTGATAAGAACAGATTGAAGAGAGGTTGACTATGTTGTTTTTGTTCATATAACATATATTAAGCCTTTAAAATATATAGGATCTTCTATATTATATAATATCATATGATATTGACACTTATTATTTATTTTCCAGTGAGTAGTATCTATATAAGTACTATGAATTCATGTTATTAGAATAAATAAGGTTGTAATATATATATTACATCATTATTAAGAATTGTAAGGATCATTTCATAAAGGGATTGAATTGTACTAAAACACATTCATCCAGATAATATTATAGATCTACTTCAAATAGAGAAAAAGGATATTCTTATATATAAATGGTGGGAATTTGTGGAATGTATTAGAATATAAGTCAGAAATTTGTAACAGAGTGACTCTATAATACTAAAATGAAGCGGGAAATATTTTATTTTCTATGAGAATTAGTGTCAATGTGAGAAGAAATATAGAGTTATAAAGACTCTTTATATTATCATATGTTTATATTCTATTAGAGACTCTGTGATTGGGTAGAATAGCCAATCATGATAAGTAATAGATTTTCCAAAAAATGAGATAAAACCTTGAAAAAATAACACATGAATTACATTACCTTATTAACTAAATTTCATATGGTATATGTGAATGGTAAATACAAAAAAGATCAAATATTATCCAAAAATATAACATAGGTGCATATCACAGGTATATAAATACTAAAAATAAATATTTTAATTTAATAAAAAATATATAAAACCAAATTCACCCCCTCCAACTCATTTATTTTCAACAATCCTTATGGGAGTCTTAATTAGTATCAGATCAATGGGTACTACTAATGGGATTCATATATTATTTCAACAGTATTTTACAAATATTTAATTAATAGAATATTTAATATATAATATCATTAGTTGAAATATAAAAGTATAATTTACGTCTCAATAGATAAAGAAATCACATACAATACATTGAAAAATAATAATAAAAAGAGGCACATAACCTGGGAAAGAGATAAAAAGATAAAAATGCATAAACACTAATTTATGGTAGTTTGACTAATGAATATTCAATAAAATATAATTGAATGTGATTCCTCATTTGAATTGAGTTTAGTCTAAGAAGATAACAATATTGGTAAATCAGTTGATGAAATCTAATTTGGGATTAGGTAATATATGAATAAAATAATTGGTGAAGTTATTACTTTCATGTTTTAGTTTATACATGATTTGTATGATTATAGAATATGATGAAATTGAAATGAAATAATAATTTTCCTTTTATTTTCATAAATGAATATCTCTCATCCAAGAGATAAAATCTCAAGATAAATCCATGTATATTAGTAGAGAGGAATCATTGGAGAGAAATATAAAATAATTAAAGCTTTTTAAGGGAACAAACATTCATTTAAAGAATCATATAAATCTTCTACAGATGTTAATAATACTCATATGTATATTAACTCTAAAATGGTGATGTATATTGATAATATCGTTCAAGAAAGATGAAAGGTGCATGAATATCAAAAATTGAAATTATGCAATATTATTGGGAAGGGAGATTCTGCTCAGTTGAAGTTGAAAAGAATTCAAAATGTTTAAAGTCACTTGAAATGAATATTATATTTATAAATATTGAATCAACTAGGGAAGTATCATCTTGAACAATTGATAATATATGTGCTTCCACATAGACATATGATACAAATATTTCTTCAGAAAAGGATCCAAATAGTGCAAAATACCTTGATATCCTAAAGAGATCTATCTAATTCAACATTAATTTATATGGAATTCTCCTACCATAATAAATCATCTAATAGTAAATATGTTATAATTGTGAGTGAAAACTTAAAGTCCAAATCTGTAAAATGGGGATAAAAAATACTTGTAAACCCATCAATGTATCAATGATAAATCTATAAAAGTGTGATAACATAATCTTCCAAAAATGGATCCTAAAATGTTCTGTTTTCTTGAAACTAAATAATATGTTTCCAAACATTGATAATCAAGAAAGGCTTCTACTAATTTAAAATATAAGAAGATTCCTTAATATATGTTTATTCTATTAGATGATTTGGCATTGGTCCACTAAATGATAGCATTGTATTTCAATATATACCTTTAAAATGAAAATAAATAACAGTAAAATATTGAGGTATATGAAAACCTAATATAAATAATAATTTATTGAAAATGAAGAAGAATTTATCTATGAGAAATATATTTGAATACATGAAGAAATTCAATGGTAATTTAGACATTTTGGCCACAACAATATAGTATTTTGGTATGTAACAGCTGTTTATGAATCATATCTTATTATTAATGAATGGATAAAATAGTTATAAAATTATATGAGAATATAAGGTAAGTATAACATTAGGAGTGAGTCAAAGAGGGATGTGGATCAAATCATTATTAAAAATTTATCAAAGAAAGCTGACTAGGATTTCAAACCAAAGAGATGAAAAGTATTCTACTATGGGATGAAATCCCACATCATGGAAAATATAAATATGTCCATGAATACCAATAAATAATTGAAAATATTTAAATAAAAAGGAAATATATTCATTAAAGTTAAAATATGGTTGGATTAGTGGTTTACACTCATTGATTATGAGTTAACACTCATAATATTTCAACAAAATACAAAAAATTTATTTTATATGTTTACTTTCCTTTTTAATTGTTCCAAAAAATATGAAGATGATTTTTCAAATTCCAAAAGAGTTTTAAAAACATTTTAGATGTTTTTGATGTGTTATAGATGACCCTAAACCAATTTTAATAGAAATTGATAAATCGAAAAGTCCCCACGTAAGGGGATTTAGTTATGTAAAACTATTTAAAGGTATTAATAGTATATTAATATATATAAGTGGATCCAAATGATAGAGTATTCATATATATAGATCTATGTGAAGATAAAGATTGGTGTTAGAGGATTTAAGATAAATTAATAGGTTGGGATAATTATGGTGAGAATTCTATAAGTGGATTTATCTTGTCAAGAATACATAGAGTAGTTCAGCCTATGTAAAAGTGGGTAACCTACATAAGGAGGGACCCATAAGGATCAAATTATCCTTATGTTCTAGATGAAATTTCATAAATAAAATATTCTGAGTAATGTATGATAGTGAATAATTGTGGACCCTTATTAAAAGTTCAAAATATAAAAAACACCAAAAACAGAGTGTGATTCATGATAAATAATTATAAGTAGTTGTTCTTCAATTTTTTGAAATGAATATCATTGAAATGATATATTCTCATAATTAAATCAAACTGAAAAATAAAAATAAAGAAATTTTCCAATAAGAAAAGGTTGAATATGATGATTTTGGTAATGTTATTTTGTGTTTCAAACATAATAAGTTTTTCGATTCAAGATACATGAGCTGATTTATGAGAAGGAAAAATACGGTGAATTTATATGATTATTATTTATCTTCAATATGAAATTTTAGATAAATAAAATATAAAAATTATGTGTGAAGATGAATGATTTTTTCTCGATGTTATATTATCCTAGTGAGATGTGATTAAAGATTAATTGAGTTAAGGAAGAGCATACAATGATAGTATATAGGATCTAAATATATAATATTGAAGCTATATTGGTTTTATTAAATGATCTCATGTAGAGAATCGTAGCTTGATGTACATGGAAATTACATTACTTTTGTGGAATACTTAGTACATTACAAAAACACACACACAAGGACCGTAATAGTTTAGTGTCTTTGGAAACTCAGAATATAATCTTCTAATCGTGGTAAAAGATCTTCAATATCTCCCATAAAGATCTTCCCTTTCTTTTTCTTACCTAAAACCTTTCTTTATATACTGGGGAAAAGAAAACATAAAAAGGGTGAGCTCAAATGCTTAGTAAGGGTATGCATGGATAAAGTAAAACATACCATATACATTTGAACATAAATACATGAACGCAATGTTTAAACATCAAAAGCTTGAGCAATGACATAAAACATCGATGTACATAAGGCATAGATCATAATGAAACATCAATCAAAATAAAATAGCATGGGAATAAACATGTAATTGTGGAAACCATTAAGCACATGTTATGATTTCCATTGTAGCCAAGGCATTGCTGCTAAGACCATCTTAGTGGACAAAGTCCCTTTCTGAATCGAGTTCACTCCTCATTTCAGTCCTGAAACACTGAACCAGATTAACTTTTCGTTCCAGCCATGTCTATCTCATGAGATATAAATCATTACCCAATGCATTGGTGGGATATTTTGGTCCCACCCATCTCATAATGAAATCATTCTTACTTGTGCCAAAAAATAAACATACATCATTCATAATAACCCAATAAATAAAATGAGTTTCACAAACATCATCCCATAATTGCATAATCCATATAAAAGAAATGGATATCATTTCAAAATAAGGAAAGTGAAACCATGTAAATCATAGAGACATTATACTTGAAACATACATATATGAAATAATTTCATCATAGATGAAAAATTGTTTTGATAAAACACTTGAAATGAATTCTTGAGGAAAATATCCTTTCTTCTTCAAAATCATTTTCTTTTCACAAAATGTCATGCAATTTTAAAAGAAAGTGATTTTTTTAAAATAGTCGTGAAATATTTAGGAGGATGCTAAAGGAAAATAAGGCTTTATAAAACCGTAAAAATCTGTTCGTGTCATATAAGTTAAAAAACATTCTTCTCGTACTTTTGCCAGAAATGTCAAAAAGTACCTCGTACGAAAAAAGACAAAAGATTCCTTTCTTATAATTTATTAAAAACTCACCGAAGGGTAAAATTGGATTTAAACAATTTTAGGTGGATGGAAATAATATTACATATTTATGAAACATGGATGTGGATGATAAAATACACCCCAGTAAATTCCAAGGTATAAACAATCTCGGATAAAAATGAGATTGTGCTATTTCCCTTACCATAGGTCTGATTTGCTTCATAAGTGTCTGAACCCTCTGTATAATGATAGAAATGATGAAATTGACTTATTCCAGAATCTTACTCATTGTTATGTTATCATATATGGTTCAATTATGACTTTTTATTACCCGTTATTTTGTAAATTCCATGTTAAAGAGCATTTGGGGTAAAATCGTATCATTTGTCATCCGTGTTTTGACTTGTAATTATTTATATGATTACTTAATCATGATTACTTAATTCCCAAATATAAAACATGATTTATATATAATATATATTCAGAATATAAATATATATATAATAGATTGATAATTGGAAAGAAATACACCGTTCATGGAGACGGTAGGCCGTACGTACGCATGAACGCTGTTTTTGTTTCCTTATTGAGTTGAATGGAAATAATTGGATGAAATTCATATATATATATATACATCAATCCAGTATCATTAGTATGTCATATATTTCATGTTTACTTATTATATATACTTTATAATCATTTATGAACGGTTAATCATTGAGAATGAATCTCATCGCGTCGTGGAGACGATATTCCGTACGTACGCACAAGCGATGATATCATTCCCATGATCGTGGAATTATTTTGGACTGTATATATACTATTACAGAATCAATATAACTTTACAATAATCATATATAGTTATTATTTACACCATTATACCCATCCAAGTATGGTGGTGGTGGAAAATAGATTACACCACGGCGTGGAGACGGTATTCCGTACGTACGCACGCGCGGTGGTTTCGTTTTCCGTAGGATGGATAGATGGTGAAATAGGGTTGTTTCATACATATAATAAAATATCAGTATATCAGTGATACTGATTTTATTACTTCATAATGAAACAACTTATGAGGAAGAAGTGGAAGATGAAATAAAGGTGAAAGAATCGGTAACAGGAATTACCTCTTCTTTGAAGTGCCTCTTTGAGACCTCATTTTAGGGCACTAAAATTTGTCATTTAAGTAAACCAAGACCTCTTGGATGTTTTTGGGGAAGTGGAGAAGTGAATTGGGCAGAGGTTTTCCTAGTATGACTGCTCAAATTGGTGTGAGGTGGAGATGGAGGAGGTGCCCTTTTATAAGGGAGGAGAGGGGCACCTTTGAAATTCTTAAAAATATTAATTTATAATAAATATAACCCCATTTAGAATCCTCCAAAAATGACTAATATACAAATATTAGATGGTATAGGGTTGTAATCTCACCAAACAATAAAATTTAGACATGATAGGAATTTATTTTAAACATTGTCAACTTGATTTATCTTTATTTATTCAATTTTATTTTATTTATGGTAATAACATTTTAAATTTTAAATTATAACAAAAAATTACTTATCTGTTGTGAATTGTCCATTATTGGATACTTTACAACATTTTATAACATATAAATATAAATGTATAATTTTTATATATTTTTGTGATTTTTAAACAATTTTATGATATGTTATTTTTATAAAATAACAATAGTGTCAATTTTGACACTATTCATTTATTTGAATTTAAATAAAATATATACAGAAGAAATGTGCGAAATAAAATCTTTAATAGATTCATAAAAGGTAATATGTATTGATACAATTAGTGGAGCACATTAAATAGTTAATATAAGAGTTATTTTATTATTTTTAAAAACCATTTATTTGGTTTATCTCTTAATAAAATAATTAATAAAAAATTATTGTATAATTATTTAATATACTTATTTGTTTCATAAAAATTAAAAATAAAATTTTGTGATAAATATAAATCTATTAAAATTCACAATAATACTTTTACTAGAATTTATCATCTTAAAATCACAATATTTAAATTGTTATATTTATTAAATTATGTAGGTGACATCTTTGGCATCATTTAAAATAAAATAATATAAGTGTCATAATTGCCTTAATAATGATCCAAATGGTCAACAATTTGGCCATGAGATGATTGGGGTTTATATATACACTAATAATAAGTTTTTTTCAGATTTTGGGGTCTTTTGATATGTATTACTATTTCAATAAAAACTATATTATTGATTTTTCACTAAATAAATAATTTCTGCATCATTAATGTATCACTATTAATGACAATTATTTAATCCCAAAAAATTATAAATAAATTATAATGATTTAGATAATTTTATTACCTCTCTATAGACTATTCATTATTGATATTTTATGATGTTTATCAATAAATTAAATTTATTATACTTATAAGATTTAAGAGAGTGACATGTTGTCACTTTCTTTGTTTTTAATAATAATTAAATTATTTTCATGGTCAAAAGTCCATAAAATGAATCTAATCCGACCCTTAGGTTATATGGGTCTACTATTAGCCATCCAATATAATTTTGGAATGTGCTAGGATAATTTTATAATATTATATTTACCCTTAATTACCCGATTTACCTTTAACTATGGTAAATAAAATTTACTGTAGTTACTATTCATAATTTAAAAAAAAGTAGCTTATTAACATAATTTGGACCCAATGATTCCAAATATGGAATCCATTTTTCCAAATTCAATACACAAAAGTTGAAGAAATTAAATTAAAATTAATCCCATTGTCGAAAGAAAACGGGTTTTTCTTTAAAACATTGCAAATGATTGAATTGATTTAACCTACGAATTTAATGTAAAATCAATGATAATGACATAAATTATATTAAATGGTAAAAATATATTTTATTTACACTTTAAAAACATTCAATATTATAATTTAACCATATAAATTATTGCAATGAAAAAAGTTGTTTTTAATTAAAATATAGCCTGTTTTTACTATTCATCAAAATATAAAAGTTACCAGAATAATATGAAAATTTTATCCAAAGTAAATTTTTATTTTTTGATTCCAAAGAAGAATTTAATTTTTTCAAATGGAACTTTTAAACATTTCAAATACTAAATTTAAAGTGGGTGCTCCATCAAAATTCGGCAAAACTGCATTATTTGAAAAATACTTATTTTACTCGAAAAAATTATTTTGTTCTTATACCATGTTCTAGAAAATGTGTAAGATGAATAATAATGTTATAAAATTCAAAATGTAGTTAATACTATTCATAATGGCTAGTTCATAATAATATTATAATAATACAACATTGTTTAGTAAAACCGGGTATTGCGTACAACACACGCTATCAGGGAAGGACGCGATTGCATGTAATGAAAGCCAAGTCAGGGTTGCGTGTAGTGCACAACTCCTTTGTTGTTGCATATAACAGAATCCAACCATATTTTATTTATACATTGAATATATATATATATACACTCAATGTTTCGTAGAATATCTTCTATCAAATAAACATGAAATTGTGTATAACACGATCCAATAATTGTTTTGTGTATACTATAAGCTAATACGGTGTTGTGTATAGCGCAAGATAATCCCGGTGTATCGTACAACAGAATATATGAATTAAATTAATAAGAATGTATCTTATAAAATCTCAGGTTGTTACATTCTACTCCCCTAGAAATGAATTTCGCCCTCAAAATTTGTCGGGGTTATAAATCGTTTACTATTTATAGAAACCCACATCGTAAAAAGAAATACGAAAACTGAACTATAAAAACTAAAGTATGAAATATAAAGGTTACCCAGATTAACTCATCATTGGGTTTCCATATAGGAGAACATAGGTGAAAATATGGATATGGAAGAGAAATCTAACCATCATGTTCTGATAGAGAGTGGTAGAGAACATGGTTATGAAAAATCCAATAATCACAAATCCATAGATTTGCAATGATCTAAGGTACCATCTGATTCATTAGATATAAGGGAGCTAGGAAAATATTTTTGGTTTTCGTGATCATTTCCCTAAAGTTGATGAATTAAAAGAAATACGTACATGATTTTGGTACAATCTCACTGTTGTTTGTGAATTAAACAATTTCCACTTCATCCCATAAAGAAATGAAGTTGAATTTGTTATTCTTGATGTGTTAGCATTTCATGTGATAGAATTATGGGCCATTACATATCTTTCAAAAAAAAGGTTAGAAAAAGTTATAAGTCCATCTTATGGTTAGATTAATCGTATATAGTTCCAAAAATGAACTTATACTTCATATATAATACCGCTTAATAAAATAAAACTAGTTCCAACTAACCAGGGACTTCCTATAGGCCAGTTGTAGGTGATAAAGGCTAGTCGCACTTCGGTTGTGGGTTTGATTCCCATAGCCTTGTCTGACGCGATGGGTTGTCGCCCGTCCTGCAGGTTGACCTTTTTCTAAAACTATGTTACTATAACATCCTATCAATAATATCGGAATAACATCTATCCTTAAACAATAGTAACTTATTTCCAATATAATCCTTTCCAATATTTAGGCTTATCCAAAATAATATTGTCCAATCTCATATTATAGTGAAAACGATTACCAAAGAGTTCATTTAACAAACATGTTAATACCATCGTTGCTCCCCGTATATCATGACATATGTCGTGTTGGTCACATTCCAAACATTCGAAGGCCATAATCATGCATTTTCATGAAAAATGAATACCCATTGAGCCTTAGTGAAAACATGAATGAAGTTAAAAGACAACACTTTCCACATACCAAAATCCTCAAAATTCTATATACTCAATCCATGATATCACTTAGTCCTTATATCAATCAAGAGCTCATGAATACAATAAAACATCTCATTATCTTTGTATTCCTTCATTATGTACATATCATCTACATTACAAAAATATCTGAATAACCTTCCATGGATACTGGTACCATTCAACATATACTTTCAAATACTTTTAGGAAAAACAATATTGTAACAATCCATAGATGATTATTTATTCCATAGTACCATTATCAATACAACCTAACTCTCGATAAACATTCAATCATTCCACTACCTTTTAAAACAACCGACTGAGCTTCAACACTTCTTTCAGCTCATATATCATTTTTAGTCTCCTCATCATCATCCACATAAATACTACCCATTTGACCATGCTGATTATCTTCATGAGATTCTCCATTAGGGAATTGGTTTGCATAATTCTCGTACATTCCACATTTAAAACATCTAATCATTGTTGATGTCATAGCAATACCATTATCCTTGTCCATGGTGATAACTGAACCATTTCCTTTGCACTTACTAGCTTTGTGTCCTTCATTTCCACACCCAACGCAACTTCCATTTCCTTTGAAACAATCTCCCTGATGCCTCTTCCCACATGATATAAATTAGGGAAATTAAACTTTCTTTCCTCTATGATCATCATGAAACTCCATCTTTCACTTATTATCTCAGTTGGGAAACATACCAAAGTTGAGGTTATTGAACATATTATGAGATTGCTGATTAGGAATAATAACGATGTTTGGACTTTTAGATCCCATTTCATTTGGTTTTTAATGAAGAAAATCATTCCATTGTCTATCATATCCCCCATTATCGTGAATCTTCCTGTTTCCAGCCATTTTCTAAAACCCAAAAAGAACAGTGTGAGAGGAAAAAATCATGCTAGGGAAAACAACATTGTAAATGGGGAGTACCCTCAATATCTAACATCATAGGTTAAATTCTAAGATTGTTACCGTAGTTCTAGGATTATATTTTATACGTATACTTATCCTTAGGGAAATCACTAGACATACCATAGAAATATCTCTAGGGATCTCACTAACGTTTTAGCATCCTTGTTTCCAAAGGATGACTAAACCTTTCCTCTGATACCAACTGTAGGGACCCGTAGCTTGACGTTCATGAAAATTACATTAATTTGGCGGAATAATTAGAACATTACGAAAACACACACACAAGGACTGTAATAGTTTAGTGTCTTTGGAAACTCGGAATATAATCTTCTAATCATGGTGAAAGATCTTCAATATCTCCCATAAAGATATTCCCTTTCATTTTCTTACCTAAAACGTTTCATTATATCCTGGGAAAAAGAAAACATAAAAAGGGAGAGCTCAAATGCTCAGTAAGGGTAAGCATGGATAATATAAAACATACCATATATATTTGAACTTTAAAACATGAATGTAATGTTTAAACATCAAAAGCTTGAGCAATGACATTAAACTTTGAAGTACGTAAGGCATAGATCATAAAGATACATCAATCAACATAAAATAGCATGGGAATAAAACATGTAATTGTGGAAACCATTAAGCACGTGTTATGATTTCCATTGTATCCAATGCATTTCTGCCAAGACCATCATTGTGGACAAAGTCCCTTTTTGAATCGAGTTCACTCCTCATTTCAGTCTTGAAACACTGAACCGGATTAACTTACCATTCCAGCCATGTTTATCTCTTGAGATATAAATCATTACACAATTCATTTTAGGGAGATATAGGTCCCACCCAACTCATAAAAAAATCATTTTTACTTGTGCCAAAAAAATAAACATACATCATTCATAATAACCCAATACATAAAATGGGTTTCATAAACATCATCCCATCATTACATAATCCATTTAAAAGAAATGGATATCATTTCATAATAAGGAAAGTGAAACCATGTAAATCATAGAGACATTATACTTGAAACATAAACATATGAAATAATTTCATCTTGGATGAAAAATGGTTTTGATAAAAAACTTGAAATTAATTCTTGAGGAAATTATCTTTTCTTCTTCAAAATCATTTTATTTTCACAAAATGTCATGCAATTTTAAAAGAAAGAGATTTTTTTTGAAAAAATTCATGAAATATTTTGGAGGAAGCTTCAAGAAAAAAAGTCTTTATAAAACCGTAAATATCCATTCATGCCGTATAAGTTAAAAAAACATATTTCTCGTACTTTTGCGGGAAAATTCAATAAGTACCTCCTACGAAAAATGACAAAAGATTCCTGATTGCGCCCAAATTTACCCTACTGGTAAAAGCGGTCGATGTAGTACATGTATGGGTCGAATCCACAGGGACCTAAGAAGTAACCTTAAGACGCTATGATTTGGTGAAGGATGGGCTATGAAGTAGCCAACAATTGGTTTGATTTTTGATGGTTTAAAGAACACTAAGAAACCAATGCGAATTCAATTCAAAGAAAATGGGTTGATCTTAGGATCATGCTTAGGGTGGATTGAATGAATTTTACTTTTTAGAAAATTTTGGTTTTATTAATTCTTGATGAATCCATTCTTCAAAAATAACACCACCTTCATCATTTTCGGGTTTGGTGCCTACTACACAAAATTACTAATCCCCTATACACTTAGAGAATAAAATTCATGATCTCTCCGAGGTATATGGTCATTTAGTAATTGAATTTATTTTTCTTAAACACAGTAAAGATGAATAGTAGAAATAATTGAAGAATGGATGTCTTAAATTAATTATCCAATTAACAACAATTCGTTCATAAAATAACATTAAATCCAGCCTTTTCATCCTCCTAAGATCATCCCATTAAGGGTTTAGCCCTCCATTGATGGTATACTCTCAATGGTGGGTGGAAGATGGCTAACAAGAATTGGATTGAAGAAATTAAAACCGGGGAAAAAACGAGCACTCCTCCGTGTGTGTGAATGAAATTCACACCTATGTGTGAACTAATTCACAACAAAACAGAGATATCACTGTGCTTTGTGATAATAATGTTTTAATAAAATAAATGGAAAATATAGAAGTGAATGAAGTTGATTAAGAACATAAAGATACAAAAAATTCTTACTTGGAAATGGAAAACATTACAAACGAAATTTGGAAGCATAACCTTACAATGAAACAAGCAACAAAAGATGATATGAAAAATATCCACCATGATTCCCTTCACCAATAGCTCCTTATATAGGCATATTAGGAGCCATAGGTACATCCCCCAACAATTATTTCACCACCCAACAATTAATAGAGTCAAATGGAGTGTGAATAATTAAAATGAAATTGTTGTTTCGAATTTGACCCAGAAAACTGTCTAGATTCGTCTACCTTATTGACGTGTGAATTCCCAACTGAAGAAGGCCAAATCCGGAGGAGTTGTAGAAGAAAACTGTCTTCTCCCATTTGTCCTCTATGAGATGTAAAAATTTCAGGAAAATTGGCTCATCTGTTTGGATGTTATGATAAAAATGGTGGGACGGATTTCTGAGCATTAATGTCAGGTCCACCATTTAAATCTCAATTTAAAATCCCTTTATCATCATGCAAACATCCGAATTAGCTCCGGCCACAGTTGAATAAAATGATCCTCATGTTTTTATCTTTCTACTGTATAAATGTTATCTTCATTGGGCTTGGTTTCTGGGCCCCACATTTGTTTGATGGGCCTTAGGCCCATTATGCTTTTTCCAGCAAGTTTCTGCCTCAGGCGCAAAACTCTCCATCTTCCTTTGGGATTCATCCAGCGGACCTAAAATATAAAATGTTCCAAACAAAGTGATCAATCATATCCCAAAATTTCAAATTCAGAAAATGAATAAAATATTGTCAAAAAACAAATGAATGATTGGGCCCAAATTTGTATTTTAAGCATGAATTGCATTTTTTATGAGAAATGAAGTTATATTTATGTAATGCACTAAAAACAATGTTTATGGAATTTGGAAAAATGAATATAAAGATATTAATAATTAATATTAGCCACTTTCAGTGACTAATCACACCCCCCAACTTGGTTTTTCTAGTCCCGAGCAAAATAAATTACAAATATGAAATTCAAATCCCCTTTTCCAAAAACATTTAAATACTCATTGCTCACCCAAAGACCTCATACCAAAAAATTTTGGAACACATAAAAATTATTTAAAACAAGCTAGGACCATAAGCATATCCCAAGCCCAAGTCCATTCCTTTGTTCATATTCATCGCCACATTTCATCCAATTCCAATTAAGCATGATAATGTATTGTGCATCATAAAATATATGGGGCCCATTTTATTGTTCAAGGGGAAAAAATGGAAGCGCTAGGTGGGAATCACAATAAACCTTAAGATGAGTATCCTTTTTTTGAATTTTTTTTATTTTATTTTTTTAACCACAATAGATATGAAAAGACTATCTTTGGGCAAGACAACTATGGAGTCACGATCCCCAAGTGTCGGACGCCACACATATTGTCAATTTCATGCTCTACAATAGGGATATAAATCCTAACTCTGGGCAAGACAACTATGGAGTCATGATCCCCAAGTGTCGGATGCCACGCATTTGGAAAAAACATTCCTCTATGTGGTCATCATTTTTTTTGTTTTGGATACTCAAATTAAACTAAAAGTGTCCCTAGAACACTATGATATAATAAAAGGGACCCAAGAACACAAATTTACACCAACAATCCAGTAGACATGCATTGTGGAATTTTTATTAAGAGGTTTAAAATGTAAACTTTGAAAAATCACATCGGACAACCACACGTTCCAAAAACTATGCTCATGATCTTAAACATGCATTAAAATCAGAATCAAGGCATCCAAAATTTATTTGATATCCAATTTCAGAGTTTTCAATGTCTGTAATCATGTTTATGGTTAATAGAATTTTTCTTTTCATGCATGTTTTTATTCACAAAATAAAAAAAATCATTTTTTATCTCCCCCCAGCATAGAATGACACTGTCCCCAGTGTTTAATGAAATGAAAAGTTAGAAGGGGTAGGAGAGGAGTTCAAAGAGGAAATTTGAAAATGATAATCATGGAATGAAGTCACCTGGGGGTTGATAAAAAAATAACATGCCAATGTCTCCCTTCAATCCTAGGTTCGAGTCTCAGTGGCTTTGATGGTGGTGAATGGATTTTCCTTATGACTTACGACATGTCCTTTTATTTTTTCCACCTATAAAAAACATAAATATAATCAAAAAAAAGTAAACTGATGATACATTGTCTTCTTTTTAGATTTCTGGGTAAGGTATTACTCAGAGATCATGCCACGTGACACAGATGAATATGGCACTCCCCTTTCATACCCATTCCCACTCATAAAATAAGAATAGATCACCAGTCTATGGTAATTTATTATATGAAAAAAATGATTCAAAATGATTAGAAACATGGAAACCATGGGTTGCCTCCAATGCAGCTCTTTTTTTTAACGTTGTTAGCATGACTTGTACCCCCCCAACTTATCTAATTCCAACTTTCAAAATTTTAATGAACCCATCTTTCTCCACTTCAACAAGATTGAGATTGATTGTTTTTTTAAAATTTGTTTCGTATGAAATCATATTTTCTACAATGATTGTTAAAATCCAAGGAATATCTAGAATGGTTGATCGAGTTGTTTCTATATTATTTCCTAAGACACCAAAGATCATTCCTAAATTATTGATTTCATGATATAGATGAATGAAAACTGAAATTTCTTGTTTATCACCTATGATGGGATGCCTCAGTGGGGAAGTAAGGACATTGATTTTGAGTTCAGGTTGGATAGGCCATTCAAAAATAGAAAAGGAATTAGAATCAAAATCAATTTCATTTTCAGCATTTCCCAACACAATTGGTTCCATTTCAATGGAAGATTCAACCCTAAAGTTTTATAGATGAGTTTCATGAATGGGTATGGATTTGATGTTTGTGATTTCTCTTAATGGTTCAATCATTGGTGTTTCTAAAAAATTATCATTGGAGAAGTATTCCGGGCATTCAATCCATGAAGAAAACTTTCCCTCTTGTGAATTCATGAAATTAATTTCATCCTGATTTAAATACCCTTCAACATTTCCTTGATCGTGTTCAGTTATCCCATATACAAAGGTTTTTTCTTTTTTCAATTCATGAGTGGTTTTTGGGATAAAATATTCATCTATCAATGATGAGGAAAGAACATCTTGAGGGGGAACGGGTTCCTCAAAAGTCTTAAAGCCTTGTAATTCTAATCTGAAAGATGAAACTTCTGAATTCATTTTATCCATTTTTTCACACAATTTATCAAGAATTTTTTTCAGGATTAGTGTTGATATATGTTTGTACATCATGGACATCATTATGTTTGATCTCTCCAATCATCCTCGAGAGGTATGGAAATTGATCCTTTAAAAATCAGCATCCCATTGACCGTTCATGTTATCGAGTGTGGGGTATTCATTTAAAGGTTGATCAACGTAATTACCTATGTGAGGGGATTCCCAATGTTGATTTTATATTCGATTCCAGCTCGATTTTATGATAGAAAACTGTTGATGATTCTCCATTGGAGTTGAATAAAATTTGGATTTGGATTTGTTTTTTTTTTGGAAAAACAAAAAGGGGAAATGAAAAGAGAAATAGAGGTGAGAAAAGAGAAGTTATGTGAGAATAGAAGGTGGGTGTCTATGAAAACATACTAGGGTCTCCGGCAACGGAGCCAAAATTTGGTTGCGCCCAAATTTACCCTACTGGTAAAAGCGGTTGATGTTGTACATGTAGGGGTCGAATCAACTGGGACTGAAGAAGTAACCTTGAGATGCTATGATTTGGTGAAGGATGGGCTATGAGGTAGCCTACTTTTGGTTTGATTTTGGATGGTTTAAAGAACACTAAGAAACCTATGTGAATTAAATTCAAAGAAAATGGGTTGATCTTAGGATCATGCTCTTAGTGGATTGAATGAATTTTACTTCTTTTGACAATTTTGGTTTTATTAATTCTTGATGAATCCATTCTTCAAAAATAACACTACCTTCATCATTTTCTGGTTTGGTGCTTACTACACACAATTACTAATCCCTTATACACATAGAGAACCATATTCATGATCTCTCTGAGGTATATGGTCATTTAGTAATTGAATTTAGTTTCCTCAAACAGAGTAAAGATGAATAGTAGAAATAATTGAAGAATGGATGTCTTAAATTAATTATCAAATTAACAACACTTCCTTCATAAAATAACATTCAATCAAGCCTTTGCATCCTCCTAAGATCATCCCATTAAGGGTTTATCCCTCCATTTATGGTATACTCTCAATGGTGGGCGGAACATGGCTAACAAGAATTGGATTGAAAAATTAAAACCGCGTAAATAACGAGCACTCCTCCGTGTGTGTGAATGAAATTCACACCTATGTGTGAAATAATTCACAACCACACAGAGATATCACCATGATTTGTGATAATAATGTTTTAATAAAAGAAATGTAAAATATATATGTGAATGAAGTTGATTAATAACATAAAGATACAAAAAAGAAACTTACATGGAAATGAAAAACATTACAAAGGAAATTTGGAAGCATAACCTTAAAATGAAACAAGCAACAAAAGATGATATGAAAAATATCCACCATGATTCCCTTCCCAATTAGCTCCTTATATAGGCATATTAGGAGCCTTAGGTACATCCCCCAACAATTAATTCTCCCCCCAACAATTAATAGATTCAAATGGAGGGTGAATAATCAAAAGGAAATTGATGTTTCGAATTTGAGCATGAAAACATTCCAGATTCATCCACCATATTGACTTGTGACTTCTCAACTGATGAAAGCCGAATCATGAGGGGTTGTAGAATAACAATATCTTCATCCATCTGTCCTCTATGATCTGTAAATATATCAGGACATTTGGATCATCTGTTTGGATGTTATGGTCAAAATGGTGGGACGGATTTCTGAGCATTAATGCCGGGTCCACCATTTAAATCTCAACTTCAGATCCCTTTATCATCATGCAAACATCAGAATTAGCTCCGATCACAGTTGAATAAAATGATCCTCATATTTTTATCTTTATACTTTATAAATTTGAGCCTCATTGGTATTGGTTTCTGGGCCCCACATTTGTTTGATGGGCCTTAGGCCCATTATGCTTTTTCCAGCAAGTTTCTGCATTCAGGCGCAAGATTCTCCATCTTCCTTTTGGATTCATCCAGCGGACCTAAAAGATAAAATGTTTCAAACAAAGCGATCAATCATATCCCAAAATTTCAAATTCAGAAAATAAATATAATATTGAAAAAAAAATGAATGATTGGGCCCAAATTTTCATTTTAAACATGAATTGCATTTTTGATGAGAAATGAAGTTCTATTTATGTAATGCACTAAAAAATGATTATGGACTTTGGAACAATGAATATAAAGATATTAACAATTAATATTAGCCACTTTCAGTGACTAATCAATTCATTTCTTAAATTTTTCTAAAAACACACCGAAGTGTAAAATTGGATTAAAAAAATTGTAGGTGGATGGAAATAATATTACATATTGATGAAACATGGATGTGGATGATAAAATACACCCCAGCAAATTCCAAAGTATAAACAATCTCGGATAAATATGAGATTGTGATATTTCCCATACCTTAGGTCTGATTTGCATCATAAGTGACCGAACCTCCTGTATAATGATTTAAAAAATGTCATTGACTTATTCCAGAATCATACTCATTGTTATGATATCATATATGGTTCAGTTATGACTTTATATTACCTGTTCTTTTGTAAATTCCATGTTAAAGAGTGTTTTGGGTAAAATAGTTTCATTTGTCGTTCGTGTTTTGACTTGTAATTATTCATTTGATTTCTTAGATCATGATTACATCATTCCAGAATATAAAACATGATTTAAATATAATATATATTCATAATATACATATATATAATAGATCGATAAATTGAAAGAAATACACCGTTCATGGAGACGGTAGGCTGTACGTACGCATGAACGCTGGTTTTGTTTCCTTATTGAGTTGAATGGAATTAATTGGATGACATACATATATATATACATAAATCCAGTATCATTATTATGTCATGTATTTCATGTTTACTTATTATATATACTTTATAATCAATTATGAATGGTTAATCATTGAGAATGAATCTCATCACGTCGTGGTGACTGTATTCCGTACGTACGCACGAGCGATGATATTGTTTCCATAATCGTGGAATATTTTTGGAGTGTATGTATACTATTATAGAATCAATATCACTTTACAATAATCATATATAGTTATTATTTACACCATTATACCCATCCAATTAAGGTGGTGGTGGAAAATAGATTACACCACGGCATGGAGACGGTATTCCGTACGTACGCACGCGCGGTGGTTTCGTTTTCCGTAGGATGGATAGATGGTAAAATTGGGTTGTTTCGTACTTATAATAACATATAATTATATGATTGATACTGATGTTATTACTTCATAATGAAACAACCTATGAATAATAAGATGAATAAGAAATAAAGGTGAATGAATCGGTAACAGGAATTACCTCTTCTTTGAAGCGCCTCTTCGAGACCTCCTTTTAGGGCACTAAAATTGGTCATTTAATTAGACCAAGACCTCTTGGATGTTTCTAGGGATGTAGAGAAGTGAATTTGGCATTGTTTTTCCGTGTGTGATGGCTCAAATTGGTGTAAGGTGGAGAGGGAGGAGGTGCCCTTTTATAAGGGAGGAGAGGGGCAACTTTGGAATTCTTAAAAGTATTAATTTATAATAAATATAACCCCACTTAAAAACCTCCAAAAATGACTAATATCCAAATTTTAGATGGGATAGGGTTGTAATCTCACCAACCAATCAAATTTAGACATGTTAAGATTTTATTTTAAACATTATCAACTTGATTTATCTTTATTTATTCAATTTTATTTTATTTTTGGTAATAACATTTTCAATTTTAAATTATAACAAAAAATTACTTATTTGTTGTAAATTTTCAATAATTGGATACTTTACAACATTTTATAACATATAAATTTAAATTTATAATTTGTAATTATTTTTGTGATTTTTAATCAATTTTATGATATGTTATTTTTATAAACTAACAATAGTGTCAATTTTGACAATATTCATTTATTTGAATTTAAATAAAATATATACAGAAGAAATGTTTGAACTAAAATCTTTAATAGATTCATAAAAGTTAATATTTATCTATTAAATTAGTGGAGCACATGAAATAGTTCATATAAGAGTTATTTTATTATTTTTAAAATCCATTTATTTGGTTTTTCTCTTAATAAAATAATTACTACAACAATTTTGTATAATTATTTAATATACTTATTTGTTGCATAAAAATTAAAATTAAAATCCTATGATGAATATAAATCTATTATATTTTACAATAATACTTTTATTAGAATTTATCATCTAAAAATAAAAGTAATTAAATTGTTATATTTATTAAATTATGAAGGTGACAACTTTGGCATCAATTAAAATAAAATAATATAAGTGTCATAATTGTCTTAATAAGGATCCAAATGGTCAACAATTAGTCCAGTGGATGTTTAGGGTTTATATATACACTAATAATAAGTTTTGTGTAGATTTTTGGGTCTTTAGATATGTATTACTATTTAAATAAAAAGTATATTATTGATTTTTCACAAAATAAATAATTTCTGCATCATTAATGTATCACTATTAATGACAATTATTTAATCCTAAACAATTCTAAATAAATTATCATGATGTAGATAATTTTATAAGATTTATGGAGACTATTCATGTTCGAAGTTTTATGATGTTTATCTCTAAATTAAAATTATTATACTTATAAGATTTAAGAGAGTGACATGTTGTCACTTTTTTTGGTTTTAATAATAATTAAATTATTTTCATTTTCAAAAGTCCATAAAATTAATCTAATCCAACCCTTAGGTTATATGGGTCTACTTTTAGCCATCCAATAGAATTTTGGCATGTGTTAGTGTAATTTTATAATATTATATTTACCCTTAATTACCCGATTTACCTTTAACTATGGTAAATAAAGTTTACCGTAGTTACTATTCATAATTCCAAAAATAAAAAATATCCAATTAACATAATTTGGACCCACTAATTCCAAATATGGAATCCATTTTTCCAAATTCAATACACAAAAGTTTCAGAAATTAAATTAAAATTAATCTCATTGTCGAAAGAAAACAGGTTTTTCTTTAAAACATTGCAAATGATTGAATTGATTTAACCTACGAATTTAATGTAAAATAAATGCTAATGACATAAATTATATTAAATGGTAAAAATATATTATATTTATACATTAAAACCATTCAATATTATAATTTTACCTTATAAATTATTGCGATGAAAAAAGTTGTTTCTAATAAAAATATACTGTGCTTTTACTATATATCAAAATATGAAAGATATCTGAATCATATGAAAAATTTATCCAAAGTAAATTTTTATTTCTTGATTCCAGATAAGAATTTTATTTTGTAAAATTGAACTTATAAACATGTCAAAAACTAGATTTAATGTGGGTGCGCCATCAATAGGCGACAAAACTGCATTCTTTGAAAAATACTTATTTTACCCGAAAAATTTATTTTGTTCTTATACCATGTTCTAGAAAATGTGTAAGATGAATAATAATGTTATAAATTTAAAAATATAGTTAATACTATTCAAAACGGCTAGTTCATAATAATATTATAATAATATATCATTATTTAGTAAAACATGGTATTGCGTACAACACACGCTATCGAGGAAGGTCGCGATTGCGTGTAATGCAAGACAAGTCAGGGTTGCGTGTAGTGAACGACTCCTTTATTGTTGCGTATAACAGAATCCAACCATATTTTATTTATACATTGAATATATATATATATATACACACAATTTTTCATAGAATAACTTCTATCAAATAAACCTGAAATTGTGTATAACACGGTCCAAGAATTGTGTTGTGTATACTGCAAGATAATACGGTGTTGCGTATAGTGCAAGATAATCTTGTTGTATCGTACAACAGAAGATATGAATGAAATTAAAAAGAATGTATCTTAAAAAATCTTGGGTTGTTACATCTCATGTTGTAAGTGAATGGGATGAGCCATGTCACAATGTTATATATCTTTTAGATTCTCATAAAATTATAAATAATGGTTTACTACATATTTTTTAATGAAATTCTCTTAATAAGATGAAAATATACTTATATTCTACAGTATAAATTTTTAAAAGACATATTCAAATGAGATTTATAAAGAATAAAATTAAAAGGGTTTTTTTTAAAACTACCCAGGATAAGTAGTTCGGGAAAAAATAAAAGGATATCATTGGAGAACCCTCACCGAAAAATCGTTATGTAAATGATAGGAGTTCCATAATGACGATGAACATTTTTTCTATAATCAAATATAGATAATAAAATATTATGACATGTATATAAAAGGAATAAAAATATAGAGATGTAAATTTGATTAGAACTGTCGGTCGAGAACTACGAGTTTTGAAAAATAAATAACTCTCGAACTAAGATGATGATGAAGATCATCTATGAAAGTATAACTTTTATCTTTGTATGGAATATGTTTAAGGGAAAACGAAAATCAAGATTTTGATATAAATATCAAGCCAAAATAGTGAGAGGATAATGTTTGTGAATAATAGACTATGGAGAAACCAATTGTTCTATTTTTATTAATATCTGTAATGTAAATATTATTTAATATTGAGGAACTATTAAATGTGTGAATATCATGGGATATCAAAACAATGGTACGAAATCCCAATTATAAATTTCTTTATAATTTCATTGAATCTATGTTGTAAAAAAAATACTTAGTTGTCATAGGATTATGAAATCATTATTAGGCAGCTATGTAATATACTGAGAAGAAGGACATTGAGTCATATTAGTTCATTTACATCTGATGAAAATATTATATATAATATAAATAGTATGAAAGGAAACACTATTATATACATGGAGGGAAGCAATAGAACCAATGTGACATTGGGTATACAATAAGAGTATGGTGTGACTTTGTTGCACTAGTGGAAGGCTAGAAATATTTTATATACTATGAGAATAACTGTCAGTTTTTGAAGCATTATGCACTATTGATTTATCATTGAATCCACTTAAGATTATAGTAGATAAGAAAATCTATGATTTGTGGGCATTATCTGACATAAAAATGAGTGTGTCTCCCATATTGGGGTCTAACATTATACAATTACCATGTGTAATAATTTACATTACTTTTTTAATAGTGTGATGTATATGTGATTGTTCAATACTAATTATATAAAATATTATCCAAATAGATAATAGTGGTAAAACTTTCAAGGTGTAATTACTTAAAAGAATAACAGTGATTTCGTTAAAAATATATATAATCAATTTAGCACTCCCCCCATAGGTGTCTACATTTATCTATAGCGGGATCTCAATTATCAATAAGAATAGTAAATGGAGAAAGAAGATGATAACATGATTTCATGTTAGTAAAATATCTAGATTAGCATAAATAAGTCAATGGATATGCAAACGAATTTCACTCAAATTTACTTGGGATTTTGGAACATGTCATCACTCTCATTCTTCTTCTCATTATCAACATAACCCTTTAGACATGTAGGTTGGTCATATTAGATATTCATATATTTATAGTCAATCATTATTCACACAATGGTTTTATAAAGACTACCATTATTTATAAACTATTTATAAATAATGTATTGGTGAATAATCATCTCATGTTACTATTAAATCAAATGAAAATTGTAATAGATTCTCAAAAATCTCGTATTTCCTATGACTTTCATTATAGAATGGAAACCTACCAAGTATTTTGGTACCTTTATCTCCAAATATATATTAATGATTATGAATTTTATGTCCTGATGATTATCATGTAACACCTTTCATTTTTCAATTATTAAATTAAATTATATCATGATATTTTTGGACTTGAAACTAGAGTAGAACCAATTTATAATCACCTACATTCTGTGGTACAATATTTTCCCTGTAATCACCTAAGGGAAAACATCATGGCTAAATATATATTACATTGTAATAAGGTTCATAAATATAAGTAACATATCATATTCTATATCTCTTCAAATTCATAATATATTCTACAATGATGTTAGTTTTCTATGTAAGATTAAAACTTATATCCTATAACATCACCGTTATGGTATACTTGGATTCTCTTGATTTCATTGTGCATTATCACAAATAAAAACCAATCATTTTCAAAACAAATCAACAATAATAATCCCCCAAATAATCCATTATCAGGTTTGTGAATACATTCAAAATTAAAATATATATATAACTCATCAGTGAATTATATTAAGAAACAAGTCCTAGCATGCCTCTAATACGAATGTTATTTTAACACTATACTATAAAAAATGTTGTTAATAAGATTAATCCGACATTAAATTTAGGATCAATTATATAATAAAAATTTTCTGTGAAACAAACCAGTAGTTCCCCCAACCTAAATTAACATCATGATAGATTTTTATATTCATTTAAACAATAAAAATCCCTTGATCATCGTGATCTCATCAATCTCCCATCATGGAAACTACAACATCTCACTTAAAAAAGGTACTTGCTATTAATATGATTCATCGTCAAATTTGGCATATGATACATTGATATGTAGATGGAATTTTTATTATCACACCCATGGTAAATGCATTAAAATAATTCACCCTCATTTAATTTAGTTTAGAATTCAACCATAACATTGTTTTGGGTCATGAAATGGTAATACAATTTTCATTCAATGTACTCAATGTGGAAAAGAATTGAGTTAGTGTTTCATGAAACTGAAATTATTATGATAATGAATTCACATCCATATTTAGATTTATTATCAAAAACTTCTCCTTCCCAATAAAACATCAAAATATCTACAATGATAAAATTATGTTTTTATTATGCTTATACTAAAATCTACAGTCACATAGATTAAGTGTGTGATCCATTTTACAATTCTAATATGGGATATAATTTTAATATTTAAAAAAATTTAACCACAAATATGATATATGATCTACAATATTCACACTATATTAAGCTAATTATAATATGGGAACAAAATTTGATCCATACACCTTCAATATTCATTATTGGTTATCTTATACTCAATTATTACACGATTTGAGACCTCTAACAATTATTTCGTTCCTAAATAAATAAATAACTCATAAGAAAAATTTACTTGTGTGGGAATGAATGAAAATAATATTTTTAACATATAAACCCAAGAAAAAATTAATCTTAGTGATCATTGAAATCATGATTTATGTACTCATTTAAGTATTAAATTCCTTAAAACATAACTCTATGTTTCTAAAAATAAATATACCGTTGACATGTTTAAAAAAATATATTGAGTTTGTGTCATATATATTGATATATACATTAGATTCCAAATTTAATTTCTTTTATTTAATTATCCTAATTCTTCTATATACCTTTGAATACCATACTCATGGAACTTTTTCAGAATATATAAATCATTTTTCCACATGAAAAAATCAATTTTCAATGTAATTAAGGATAAAAAATTTTGGATGTTCAAGGTATACCTTTTCCTCAAGTTAACCATTTAGAAACACTATTGTAGCACTTATTTGGAAAAAATTGTTATTTTAGAAAAAAACACAAGAATGATTTGGAACATTTTAGTACTTAAGACTGTAATAATAATATAATATGAATCAATATCCATATTTTGAGTGTATCCCTTGAAACAAATATGATCATTGTTGGATTATAGATCACAATTACCATTGAGTTTATTTTAAAACCTATTTTATCATCATCAAAGTCTTTCCTTTTATGTTTGACACTAATTTGAAACTATAATAATTCTCAATTTGATTCAACTCTTCTACCATCACTGTTATCCATCATCTTGTTCAAATTCCTCTTAAACCCCATTTTATTCAACTCATGAAATAAAGTAATCATTATCATAATACCAAAAACACATTTAGGGTTCAACACTCATGAATTTTTTAATAATTATCTTAACATCCACATTATTTTTATGTCCTTATAAATTAATTTTACATGTCCTTAGGTGTTACTTATTAAGGGATATTTTAAATTCATCATAAAAGATTTTATAGTTTAACTGTATTTCTATATTAATAAAATGTTTTCTAATATATTATATAGTTGATAATTTAATGTCATCATCAATAGGATATGATGTCTATTAATATTCGTGGTTTTTAAATATAATTTCATTTATGAAGTTTATATTTCTCATCATATTCTAATTTTATAACCTATAACTCCTTCACCCTACTATATATATATAAAATATCACTTCATTGGATCTCTTATCATGATTTCCAAAATGTTCTCAATGATCATTATGAAATAGGGGTTGTTTAATACCATTAATATCTTAATGTTTTTCTACTTACCAAATTTAATTTCATATGTCTTCTTGAGTAAATTAGGTTGGTGTAAGAACTAATTCAATATGTAGATGAGACTTTTTTTTCATATTTTCAAAATAATTACAGTAGGTCATTCTTTATTAACATTATACATTTAATGTCTGAAAATATCTTGTTATTTCACTTGATTATTCTATTACTTTACGGTGTTTATAGATCAATATATACATGTCATATGACATGCTTCTCATGATGTACATTAAATACATAATTCATGTATTAACATGAATTATCTAACAAAAATATTTTTATATAAAATTATATTTGATTCTCAATAGTCTTTCAGTTGTTTTTAAATCCCTCATGTTTTTTTGATTCACATGTTATAAAAAAAACATAAATAATGTGTCTAGAATTTGTAATAAATGTAATGAAACACTTATTGTTGTTGGTTGAATTAGTGAACATCAGAACAATAATATCAGAGTACATCTAATGTGACATGTATTGGATAGATTTTTTTAAATACGATTTTTTGAATTAATTTTATTCTTGAAGAATATGTTTTCATTAATTAAAAAAAATTAATTGATAAATTGTGAATAAATAATAATTATTTATAGATTTTAAGGTGAATGAGTGATTTTGGTTGTTAAACTTATCATTTGATTTACACTTTTAATTATAATGTTTTAGGGAAAAATCATGATTATTTAGTTTATATTCATTAGAAATATTTGTGTTAATGTGTATGTGTTTTTTATTAAATATTTTTTATTTTAAATTTTATAAATATTTTAAATCACAACACATCATTGTATAAAAGTTTTTAAGATGGTGCATTTCAAATATATATTTCTATATATTTGGATGAATTTATTAATTTTAGGAATTATCATTTTAATTATTTTGGTAACATTTTACTAATATATTTTAATTATAATTTCTAAAATTTTGTTTTCATTTTAATAAATTTAGAAATTAAATTTGTGTTTTGAATGAAAAATAATTTTAACTACATTCAGTACATCAATTGATTTCTCCTTCCATGCCTTATAAAAATTTGAAAAAATAACTACCTCCATGAGTGAAAATCAATTTGATTTTTTTGGGTGAATATTTCATGCTTGCAAAATTGTCTATAAAAATTACTCTATACAACACTCAATCATCCATGAGACCAGACTAAACATCATTTTTCAGAGTAGACAGATAAATATTTCATTCTGCATGAATCTATTAAACAATATTTTAATTAATTAAATTAATTGATTTAGTCATCTTTCTCACTAAAATGATAATTAATTCCATGACATTATTTCCTTCCATTAATTTGATATGAAAAATCCTTCTGATTTCTGAGACTATTTAGGTGGTTTTTGGGATTAACTAAATTTACCAAAATTGGAATTAAAATCCAATTTTTTAAAAAATGATAGATAATGACCATTCTATATTTTTCAGAGATTACATTATGTTGCCTTGTTTACTGGCTGGTTCACAAACCAATTGACATGATTAATGGTGGCTACATGTGATAAAACTATTCTGGTGGATACCATTTGAGAATTATAGGTTTTGTGGGAATTGGTTGGAGTTATTTCAAACATGAAACCTCCAAAAATATATATAAATGTAGGGTGAGGAGGTCTTTATAACATCAATATTCAAGCCAAGAGAGCACATTTCATCCAATGATATAGTCTTCAATGAACTATTTTTTGGATAGATAGAGGTGTATAGAGAAATTTATGTAGAGATTTTTTCAGCTAAAATAAATCTAATTTTCTACCCATTTGTATTTCTCTACTACATTTCTCTATGATAAGTGAATCAAAAATAGTATAATTGGTGAAATTTGTTGAATAATATTGGTGGAAAAAGATACTTTCCAATAAACATAAAATTCATGTTGCTTGGATCCCTGTATTGAATCCATATTCTATATGTTAATGTCAAGGTGATTATAATAGTAAAAATTGTTTCAAAACAAATTTAAAATAAACATTCTACACTCATTCAACATTTGATTAATGTATTTGGTGTTACGGTACCCCTATATTGGGGAAGATGACAATGTTCATGCAACAGTGGAATTTCCAATATGTTTCTAGTAGATTATCTAGTGTTCCCAATCAATTAAATGTCATCACCTTATAATTTTAATGATATTTTTCATTCTAATTTTTTATATTTTATTTGATTATATCATGATCAAATGGTGTCTATTTTATATGACTTTTATTTCATCATCTCAATTTTTTACTATTATAGATTCAATGGTAAACACTATTTTCAAAATTCAGATTCCTTTTTTACTAAATAGGAATTCAACTGAGTGACCATCCACAGGAGGGATAATCATATTGAATTACTTGAAAACCCCCATATAGAAGTGACAAATAGATGATTCCATTAATTAAAAATATCTATTTGACCCCAATTAGAATAATGGATACATTCCTAGTACCACTAAAGAAGTATAAAATGTTCAGTCAAATACTACAATAGATCAATCTCAACATCTACTACCACATTACTCAAGAGATTTGTTCTTACGAGATCAAGATGATATAATCGAATATGTACCAATAAATGACTACAAAAAGTTATATTCTCTTGTAAAATTAGTAGATTAATATTTTTCTATAAAGTGGAATGTTTATTTCTGAACACACCAGTGAGTTCCAGAGCCTATAAAATTTTGTGGTGGCTACCGGTTAGACTCTAATTAATGAAGATAAATAAAAATAACTTTCAATCACACTCCCTAATATTTGGTATACAATTGTTATATCCTATATAAATTTATCACATTGTGGAAAACATAACATATAAATGATAAATGATTCTATGTTTAATGAAGAGACTCAAAGGAAGGATTCAAGATACAACTAGATGTAGTATACAAATCTATGGATGTGAGGTAAATTTTATGGGGTGATTGAGGGGAGTAAATAGACTTAATATGAAGAGAATATTACGGTACATATATGGTAGGAGGATAGTTTAAAAATTCTACCATTATGGAATGGAGGTACGCATGAATATGAACAACTATAAATTTTCTAAGTGAAAAGGGAAAAAGTATAAACCAAAAAAAAGAAATGGAGACAGAAATGTTAGAGTCACCAAAGAAGTTATACTTGTCTCTAGAGATAAATAAGAGAGTTGATTCATACATCATTATAGGACTTTGAATTGGTAGTCTATATTGTAGGATTGTAAAACACCGCTTCATATCTTGAATATTTACTTACATATCTAGATGTTGAATAGTGTATGTAATATGGGGAATACCAATTTGATGGATATTATTGGTATGTGTAATATCCATGTCAATATTAACCTTGGATACATTTTCACCATTATGGTTGTTCATATTTTTATAAGTCCTTGATTCAACCTATTATCAAGCATAGATGTTGATCAATGATGCTATGACAATATATTTAGCAATGGACAGTGGAAGATAATGAAATGAGTTATCATCATCACTCGAAGAAAAACATGTGGTTAGTTGTGAAAATATAATTTTATGATATGTATAGACCACTTCAATGTGGTGGAAGGAGAGATTTCATTAAATTTTTTGGCATAAGAGACTCATCAACATGAGTGAAAAAGGGTCATCTACCATGGCGAAGAAGAAGTACCTCAGTTTTGACAAGGTTTCATGACTTGATGATTACAAATACTTATTGTGTGGGAATAATCAGAGATTCACATTGTATTCTGATTCATGAAGGATATCATAGTTGTTATATCTAGTTTTCTTTTATGAATGAGGTGTCAAGGAGGTGAATTCATTATAAGGTAATAAATATTTCTTATATTATATTGATGAAGCATATTTAATAGTGTGAGTTTTCCTATTATGGATAAAAGTCTGAGTGATGTATTACTTCAAGATATTCCATGTAATGGTGGATCATGAAATAAAAATAAGATAAAATGATAACATTCATATATCGAAGGACATTTTTCATCCAAGGAATTTGATACTAATTATTTAAGATATGGAATCTGACATGGGTGTTCAATCTAACACACCACAAAACACAATGAAGTTGTAAAATCGATGAAAATAACTATCATGGATAAGGTTAAAATCATGATTATTTGGAATAATAATCCTAATACAATCAATGGAGAATCTATTAGGGAGGCATGATACCTCATTAATAGAACACCATTGGTCCCACTGAATTTCAAGATTCCACTAAATAGATGGTATAGTAAATCCCTTGTACTCTAATTTATGAGTATTTAGATGTTTATAATTTTCATATGTAAACAAAATATTTGGAAGAAGAGATGCATGATCTCAATACTATGTATCTTTATCAAATATTAATATGAGGAGTTTAGAAAAATCATTTGGAACTGAATGAGGAGATGGTGAAAAGAAGGATTAATTACATATTATATAAGGACATAATATTTGAGGAAACTCAAATACATAAAATTAAATGATGATAATGTGGTGTGGATTCAGTTTCAGATCCAATACCCATTCGAACACCAATTACCAATAATGTGGAGGAATTTTTAGAAAACACATAACCATCAAATCAGGATGTAGTGGAAGAGGACATTGACAAGGGGGAGACAAAATCTTCTTCACTATTAATTTAAAATCTATCATAAGAGATAGGTGATTTAATTCCTTCTGAATATAACATTTCACAGGTTCAAATATTTTCTTGAGGAATGATAATGTCAAAATTATATTTGGAGTAAGAGTACCTATTACTGAATGATTGGGGGGTCTATATGTGTATCAATAACCATTCAACATTCTATATCATTGGATAAAAAAGGCGATGGATCTAAATATATATATATATATTTGAATATACACATGGATAATATAATTAAAATGTTGATAATGTTTGATTCTTTGTATAATTTGAAACTTTTTAGAAGCTCGAATAGATTTTAGACGGAGGGAGAGAAATGATATTGGTAAAATCTAGAAACCCTGGTTGGTGGTTGGTGCACCAACCTGTGGACTTCAACAATGAATTATTCATGTGCCAAAATGGTTATAGTGGCTTCCATGGGATAAATAAATTGATAGTGGGGATTGGTGGTAGTTGTGTCAAACGTTGTACCTCCCACCATGGATATAAAAGCAGGACCAGGAGATCCTTCCACAATCATAATCTGAGTGAGGATATATCATTACATATGGGTATATATCCTTGATAGAACCATTTTAGAGATATATTAGTGTTGATAGGGAGTTTTGTGAATCTGTGTTAAAGGTGATATAAATCTCATTTTCTTCTTATTCTTCTTACTCGATTCTATTTCACTATGATTGGTTAAACAAAATAGATTTAAAGGATGAGTCCTCACAGTGTTGAATGAGTTGAGACCAAATGAATCAAGGTTGAAATGAATAGTAGTGTTCATTTAAAACCATTATAAGCTAGTTTGAAGATGGATCAATATATACAATATGTTTATTGACGAGCATGGTAGGCTATGGGTTTGGTATTTCATTTAAAAGATGTTTCAGGTTAGAATAGATTTTTGAATATGAAGAACGTGAATCTGATAGGGAAAGCACTATGGTTATCAACAATAATTTAAAATAATAATCAATCATAATAGTTATAAGTGATACAAAATATTGATTATTAAATTTAAGAAGACCAAGTCATTGAGGAACATATATGATCAATCATATCCCTAACCTGTAGATTATTTTTATTTATAAGAACTGTCCCATGGAAAAATGAATGTGTTTGACTAAATATAAAACATAACGATCTCAACATCAAATGAAAAAATCTATTATTGATATCTAGAACCAAGAATGGTGCTCTATTGTTAGAAACAAAGAATAAAAATCTGACCAAAATCATGTTCTGATAAAGGAAATCCAAAATCAATTGGCAAGGAAGATAGGTTTCCGAAGACGAGGTTGATGGAACTTTGATGATCAATGAATTTCTAGCATGTTGATACATGATAGATTTTTTAAGAAAAGAAACATCTAAGGAAATGATAATTATAAAAAAACCTCATCTATCTATTCAAAAATATTGAGATGGTTGCGAAAGAACAAAATCAACACTATTAAATATATATCACCGATCAAATGATACAAAATACCTACAAAGTTGTGGAATCTAGTTAGAAAATGATGAATAATTTTTTTTAATGATTTATGTTTTTATTACACTATTGAAGAATAAAGAGGCCTCAATACACACCAATACATTTCCTTTGAGTATGAATATGAGTTCATAGTGGGTTTTTGACTAAATATAATTTTGAATATGGATGAGTTTTTTCTGATCTATATTTTCGATGGATTTAAACCAAATTCCTTGGTTTATTGTAGTGTAGATATTAAATTTGGTTGGAAATAAAATGTTTATTGAGAATAATATTGGATTGAGCGTCATTTTTGAGTAATTTGAGCATGAATTAAGAATTTATTAAGATAATGATGATGAGATTTGAAAAATTCTGATTCATGCATTAGAAGGCAACCTGAACATGTGTCGATGAAGATGATGATAAGGTATGTTGATTAATCAATGGTGTATCTAAAGTTCTAAATACTATTGAAAAATATGTATTAGTTTTTCATAAGGAAATATGGTTTAGGATCCATGAGAATTAAACTATTTTGATGTATGGAAAACTAACTCCTACATTCAGGGTTTGGCCAACTGTGAATATAATGTTGAAGTGAGGTTGAGTATTATTTGAAATAGTATAATTGTACAGTGATTAGATTTCTAGACTAAATTTAAGGATCATTGAATTCAATTTTTGTGATAAACAATCCTAGTAATATATTGAATTTAATAAAATATGAACTGGGGTTTGACACTAAAACAGATGGGTTGTAGATTGTTAAGATAGGAGATGACAATAAATTTTATAGAGGTAATACATATCTTATATGTGATCATTTTAAAATATTGATGAAATATTTAAGGGGGAAATTGTAATTAAATACCTTCTATTGAATTTGATTAGTACCCTGATACAAAAGATAGATCTATTCAAATGAATTGAAAATTAATAAGTGTCAGTGGCCCTTAAATTCTAAAATGAAAAAATTGAATATGTGTAGAACGTAGAAGATTTATCCTTTAAGGATAGGATGTTGGGTGTGTAATTTTTAGCTCATGAGAACTGGTAATGGTATTTAATTATTCATGTTTGAGCTTTTCAAATTCAACTCTACTGAAATAACATGATGATGTGAAAAACATTGGTGAGTCAAAATATATATATTTTAATTTTCAAATTATTTATTTTGGAAATTCATAAACACGCTTTTAATAAAATGATTACTTAAATTTTATATCCTAAGTGTTTATGGTGATTTTTTACAAAATATTAATTTCCACCATACATATAAAAGTACTATTGTATTATAATGACAATCATTACATTTTTCAACATGACTGTCAGATTGAGTATGTGTTTGATTAATCAGACCAACATTTAATTATACTAGTAGTTATAATTTTTTATTTTCTATCAAACAATCAAAATTATTGACTATTGTAATGATTAATGTACTGATACATCAGTCCAATAATAGAAAAGATTCAATTATTGTTAATCAATAAGGATTTCCATCATACTAACTAATGATTATATTCAGAATCTCAAAATAATATATTCTATAATAAGGAATACTTTAAGCATTTCAATGTTGCTAAACAAAATCACATTTGGCATTCCATTATGAAATAAAATTAAGAGATGTCATGAACCAAGTATATATATCCATTGCATTTAACATATATATAGATTGTTCAATATTTTCCTCTAAAAAACTAGTCATTTAAAGAGTTTTATGCTAATCACATTTCCAGCTCAATATTTCTGAAGTTTTCCCAACAACAATATCTCATTTCCTATTTGTTGTAATAATTTATATATTTTTAGTTCTATGAAATCATTTTAATAAAAAAAATATTTACAACAGATTTAATATTTTAATTAAATGCGGTCATTGTTATGATCAATTGATTTCGGGGATAGGAAGACAAGGGATCCCATCAATTAGATTGAGGGCTTCAGAGGATATGAAGATAGACTCAACCCATTTTATTGATGTCTTTCCAGGATTGGAAACAAATTCTCATTTATATCATCGTATCAAAGGCTTTCCTGGTAAGTATAGACGTGCATTATAGTAAGTATGAAACTATGGATGCCATTAGACAAGATTATTGACTAAATTACTCTTAATGGTATAAGTGTAAAATCTATTAATATAGCTTGTAATTCATTCTTAATATGACATGATATTTTTATTTTTTTAATACTGTCTACTTCACTATGCATGTAATATAACGTTATTATTTTTACGTAGTTTTTATAATATATTGTTTATCAATATAACACTAAAAAAAATAATAAAATATTATATCTTTATCAGATTGACTATAATTCTGATTCCCTTACTCTAATCATCAGATGAAGTCTGAGTAGAATAAATTTGAATTAAGAGGTTTTGTTAAATTTAATCTTTTTAAACTAGAATTTACCCCCTCTATTGAAAATATATCCATCTATGATACTCTTATAATCATAAAATAGGTATAATAAAAAGTTTCTAAGGCCGATATAATTGTTGAGGGTTTACATTCTTTACTTAATTTTTTTTTATGTTTTGATATAAATTTTTTCCTTAAGAAACATATATACAATACAATGTATTTGTAGAAAAGATTTACTATCATTTTAAAATGATTGGTATGAATGTGTATTCAAGGGATAATTTCAGTCCTAGTATATGACCTATATTTTATGTGAATGACTATGAGTATTAGAGATACATAATGAAAAATATATGATTGACACCGGATTTGATAACTTCGTAATGCTTAATAGAAAATAAATTATTCTAGAAATAGATTATTGTAAATATACAAATGCTGAGAAGTAAGAATTTTAGTTTATTTGAAAATTTAAATATACTTTATTATGTTCTATCAAAAGGAATATCTATAGGCATATATAATCTTGTGAATCTAAAAATAATATTTAGACTAAATTTGAAGTAAAAAATTATGGTACACCCAAAATTATAGAAACAATAACAACTATGCCTAGAGTAGATTACCAGGACTTTGATTTTCTACGTGGAGAGTGAGTTTACAAGGTTAACCAAATATTAATTGCTATTATAAATAGTTTACATTCTATTGGTGAAAATGATCTTGATGATGAAATTTTAGTTGAAATAATTTTTTATATAAAACCCAATGTTTTGTAATCGAAAAATAACTGTTGCAGATGATACAATTAGGTTAACTAATTTTAATCTTAATAATTTTATTGGTACTCTCATAACGTACGAGATTAAAAATAAAAGGGATTATAAAGGAGATAAAAATAAATATAATGGTGTTTTTATTTCCTAAAAATATACAATTCCTTTTAATGTTTAGTCAGCTGAGAAAGCATAGAAATCATTATAAAACAAGAAATTTCTTGTTCCATTAGATTCTAGTACATCAAATTATTTTGAGATTTATTTTTCTAATATTTGAAGAATGATGAAGAAGATATTTTGAAAAAAAATATTTTCAATACCGATATAAGAATTTTTATAAGTATAAATTTGATAAGAAATTTTCTAAGGTCACGTATTACGAATGTATGAATGGTGTACATATCAAAACCTGATTTTCCAAATTTGAAAAGGAAATACTATAAAGAATGTAATTCATTAAGAAATTTCATGAAATATTATAAATTTTAAAAAAATAATGTTATGAAAGCATATAACACCTGGACTTCCAGTGGTGGAGATTATTAATACAATTCTTATTATAATGAATGTTTCCTACTTCAATGTATTTGGTTGTAAAATATTCATCTGTAATACTAAATTTAATTTAAAGAAATTTTCCTCCAAATCCAATGATGGAATATTTTTAGTTTATTCCACTACAATTAAAAATTATATAGTTTTTTATAAAAATTATAGTACTATTGAAGAAAATAGTAAATTTTATGTTTGAGGAAGCAAATCCTTTTGTTTTCGAATAACCTCAATGTACATCATTGGATGTTATTTCTAAATATGATTTCTAACACTTGTTGGAATGAAATTATAATAATAAAATATATCATGAATTAGTTTTTGATGATCTTCCTTTGGAATATTTTCTACAAATTATTGAAGATTAGACTTTTGAAAACCCATGAATTTTATTTTTTCATAGGAATCATCCTAGTGAAAGAATCATTACTAATATAGATAAACTAGTTTTTACAAGAAGATTATTAATAAAAAAAATTATCATCTAGATTACATATCCCAATTTGAACCCATGAATACTGATTAGGTTTTAGGTTATGATGATTGGATTAAGGGAATGCAAGAAGATCATAATTAATATGAAATGAACAAAGTCCATATATTAGTGGTACAACCTAAAACAATTTCTATAATTGGAGTAAAATGGTGGTTTAATATTATATATGATGAAAATGGTATAATAGTTATAAATACATATAGAATTATTAATAAATTTTATATAAAATAATATTGAATAGATTCTATAAAAACTAATGATCTAGTAGACAGACTTGATGTAATTCGAATAATTCTATAATTTGCATCATTCTAAAATTTCAAAGTATTTTAAAGGGGTGTGATGTGTACTTTTCATAATGGATATGATTAGGAGGATGTTTATATAGAAAAACATCGTATTTTTTATAAACAAACATCAATAAAATTTTTATAATCATACCAAATCACTTTATGGACTACAACAAACTCATATGTCATGTTTTGATAGGTAAATTAAATTTTTTTTAAAAACAATTTGTTAACAGTGTTTCATATCAAACTATTTTTATAAAATTGGAAAATAAAAACACTATGATTTAATTAATTAATGTTGATGAAATTATATTTGTTTCAAATCAAAAATAAATAATAGTTTCCTTGGTGAACTTATGAATTCTATGATTGAAATGATTCTGATGGGTGAATTATCATATATTCTAGGCTTTTAAATTTCACAAAAACTATAAGGAGATATTATATCTCAAGATAAGTATATAAAATATATTATTTATAAATTTGGATTCCACAATTATAATTGTATGAGTATTCTTATTGGTATTTCTAATTATTTTGATCTTTATGAGTCTAGGAAACCAGTTTTTCAAAAAACATTTACGGTTATGATATGACGTTTACTTTACTTAATAATTATTCATCCATATTTAATTATTTTAGTATTCCTATGTGCATGATATCATGTAAATAAAAAACTATACCTTAGTGAATTTGTAAACTAATTTTATTTTTCATAAGGGAACTATAAAATTAGGCTAAATTTAATCTTCATGAAATCATTTTAAACTAATTTTTTTATATAATGATTTTCATGGATGTAGATTGGTAAAGAAAATATATCCAAAAATTTTATTTATTAGGATATTAATTAGTTTCTTGGTAATTTATGAAACAACACTCAATGTCTCTATCCATGGAAGAATTCGAATATTTGGTAGGTTTTTATTGTTTTCCTCAATTGTTGTGGATGCAACACACACTCACTGACTATGGTTTGAGTATTATTATAACTCAAATACCCTGTGATAAAACGAGTTTCATTGATTTATGTAAAAAATCCATTACAACCCTAACATACTAATCATATAGATATAAGGCATCGTTTCTTTTAGGATAAAAAATGTAAAAGATATATAATTTTTCAATTAAGTAGAATACATTAAAAAAACTTACGATATTTTTATGAAACCCTTTATATAAAATAGATCAGAATATTTTAAACAGAATCTTGGAATGATCACTGTTAAGTGATATTTAATAACATCATATTTTCAACACATGTCCTTATATTAATATAATCCTTTTATTTCAGAGGTACATATATTATTAAAAAAAATTAATTTTTTTAGAAACATTATTTTTTAAAAATAGGTTGTTTCTCTTAAAACAATTATCCTAATGAGTTTTGGAGAATCAATTTTTTTGATTTATAATTTTCAATTTTTTTATAGACTCCAAAATTGTTATAGATTTCCAAAGTAAAATTTTTTATGAAAATATCGATGGATTCTAATAACAACCTATTTATTTTTCATAATAAATCTATTGTAAATAGTTTTTCTAATAACAGTATTAATGTTAAATTTTTTAATAAAACTATATTAATCTATTTAATTTTCAAAAACCATGAAGAACGAGTTACTCATACAGAAAATTATTAGGGCTCCGAAAGTTACTCTTATATTCATATAGTATTATCATTATTTCATTACATTATTTTATTTTTATTCCTTCTTATATAATTTGGGTTTTAATAAAAGAAGTTTTTTTAAAATTTTATAAGTTATACTAATAATAATTATTCTCAATAAGATAAACGTTTTCATAAAATTTAGATTTCAAATAAACATTAAAAATATTAACTTTGATAAAATCAAGATCATTAGATCATAAAGTATTTCAATATCAACTTATGGTTTCATTAAAGAATATGAATCATCAGCCCCAGCACCGATATAATGGTGGGTCACTCTGGGGACCCAAATCATTTCTTAATAGTTTTTTTCTCATGAGCTATTCAACCCATAAAAGGCATTCGTCTGATACTTTTCCATCTCATTAGATCTCTTGTATTAGTTTCAGTTTGGTTGGATATGTAATATTATTATGAAAATGGGTTTTTTTATATGAATGAATAATGCATTGATTGTGGTTTGATAAATATAATACATCCCTCCATAGGATTATTTTTTCCAAGTATCAGAATATATTTGAGTAGGTAATCTGGACCATGATTTTGACATTTCCTATCCTAAGGTAGTTTCAAAATTCTATTATTCAATTAATTTTATTATGAATATGGAAAGGATAAAGTATAATTCACCATATTTCGTAAGAGGTAAAAACATTCATACAAAAGGATAACAGACCTGGTTGGTCTTCCATCTAAAAGAGAGTCTTATTTAACCTCCCATAAGCCACTGAACATGCATGAAAGTTTTAAAAAAACATGACTAGGGATTAATTTTTCTCATTTTATAAGAAAATTTTAAGAGTTTCTCGTCACACTCTAGGAATTATAGTAATTTCCTTATGGATACAATGTTTTATTATCCTTAATAAAGTTGATATGGTAACTTTAGAAGTTTCAGATGTCTTTTTTCATGATTATTTAGTAAATATAAGGAAGATTGTCTTGGAATGTTAATATTCAATATAGTGGATAATATATAAAATTCTACCCTCATGAGAAAAATAATTATGTTCTCAAACTTCATCTTCAAGATGATTTTGAAATTTATGGAGTTTTTTATGGTTAAAACTAAATTGTACTGATTCATGGAAAATATTTTCTTTCATAAGTATAGATACAATGTCAAGAATTAATTTTAGGTTTTATTTCAAGAAAAGAATAATTTTGTAGAAAAATATAGAGGGAAAAACATCAGAGGCACAACCATAAAGAAATTACGAGGAAGATAAAAATAAGAGAATGGTTGAAAAATTTAATCATATAAAAATAATGAAATAAATGTGAATGGAAGAATATTATTTCAAAAAAATGATTAATAATAAACATCCAAAGAGATAGGGGATCAGGAATTCTGTATAGACCATGTAGATGAAAAGGTATCGAAAACCCAGACTGAAAAATAGTATTAAGAAGAGGAGGTAGAAGAAATCTAATGAATATACTTCATAAACCATGAATTGTGTGGAATAGTATTAAGATAATTGAATTAGATTTGTAAAATCTATTACATCAAATATTTCATGCTGATCTAATAATTTTTCAATCTGGATTAGTTTTTGAAAAAAATTATTTTTTTCTACTGATAGGCCTTTAGTGGAAGTCATGGGAAATAGAAATCAAGTTATTGAAGAATGGGTTACACATGTATCTGAGAAACAATCAAATCCTGAGTAAGCTAGAAAGGGAATATTGAGAATAAAAATATAGTTACAAGAAGATAATAACAAAAAATAGATAATGAATTTGAATAATTATATAAAGAATAAAATAATGTATTAGATGATGAATAAGAATAAAATGTTGAAGTAAATGATGAAAAAGGGGAATGAGATGAAAATAAAGAGGATGGTGATGAAGAATCCTAGATATATAATGAATCATTGGAATTAAATTCATTGAATTTAACTTTAAATTAATATAATGATAAAATATAAAAAATTCCATAGGATTAAGAATCATCATCATAAATTAAAGAAATGTAATCAAAACATTAATTATAAGATTAAATTTTTCAGACCACAGTATATGAAAAATACTAAACTAATAAAAATATGGAATTTATTGAAGTATTAGATGATAAGAAACTCTAAAATAATGATTAAAATAAAAATAAGCTGATGTTGGCACTATAAAACCTAAACTACCTCATCCTGACCACACTCATTTAGACACATAAGTAACAATCACACACAAATGTGTGGATTTTATTTTCATCACCTAGAAAAGGCTGACTGATATGATTCTATTATTAATCAATATTGAATCAAGATGTATATTTATTCAAGATACCATGAATGAGAAATATGAGTCTCTTAAATTGTTGACTAGAAAAGCGATCAGGATAGAGACTGATTTGAATTTTTATCATAAAACTTTTAATGCTCAAAAGTCATTATACAATTAAATGGTGAAGTGTTCTATCCATGTATAATGATATTCATGAGCATGATGATCAGTTTTTGGAAGTGAATTATCATTTTTTATAATTGAAAAATTATTTTATTAATTTATCTTCAAATATGGTTGGAAGTGTAAATTTTGTTGTTGAATTTACAAAAACAATTGATGGTCGAACCTATGTTTTGAATTTATTTTGTGAAAAAATATGAGATATGTAGTTAGTAATGAGAAAGATCATATCATGTAAAGATGAGTTCATCATTCTAATTTACACATTTTATAAAAGTCACACACTATACAATAAAAACAATTGATCACTTTTTTGGTGGTGATTTATTATATTAGTCAGGTCAATATCTTATATTAATTTTTAATAAACATTCTTATAAGTCAGAGTACATGTGATCTATGAAATAAAAAATTAATTTTAAATAAACAATTTGAAATTCTAGTACTATTTTTAATCAAAACTAAATGAGAGATAAATTTTAGTTTGGATTTTGTTAACATTTTATTTTATTTTATTTTATTTTTAAATTACATACCCTATTATTATTTTCTAGGAAAATATATTTTTACAAATATTATATATTTTTTATATCTTATATTTTAGTGATCATATTTTTTTAAATACAATGTCATATAAAATATAACAAGTTTATCTGGATTTTATTCAACTTGGATGAATCCAAATTATATCTATATAATGTTCAGATTTTGATCTGAAAATATTACATGTTTTTTGGTATCATGGAAAAAATTTAGTTTAAAATAATTTATTTTTTTTATAATTTATTTCATCTTGTTTTTTGTTTCTATAAAAATAATTACCATTTCTCACATGAACTCTCTATTAAAAAACTTACTATTTATCTTCTCTTTCATTGGTTTGTTACTCATGAAATCTAATGTTATGACCATTAATGTTGTGGATTCCATATTCTAAAGTTAGTATGGGTTCCGCATGAACTATTATTGTGACTGCATGTTATATCTACAAACCATGAGTAGTAATTATAAGATATGACTTGTTGCAATTTTTTTGAAATGTAATTATTGTGACCAAAAGAAAACCGACTAAAAGTTATGACATGATAGAAAGAATTCCAACTACACGACCACATAGCATGCATTTACAAATTATTCTAAATATAATATTATAAAAATCATTTAACAGTGTTAAAAATGTCTTTTTTTTTTAAATTCCATTTACAAGGTGTCCCATTTACTAGTACTAAAAATCCTTAAGAAGTGGGTTCCTTTATTAGTGCTAAAAAAACTGATAAAATAGTGGATTTATTAGCACTATCTTATCAGTGATAAAATCCACAAATATGAAATGTGGTAATGATATTCTAGAACACTATGACATATGAATGGAAATAAATACATGCATTAACAGTAGAAATTACAGAATCTAGATAATTAATAATTTAATTGAAATAAAAAACCAAATTAAAATTACAAAAAAACACTATATTGTAGACACTTCAAAAAAATCATACAATTAAATTATAAAATATAATTTATCACAAACATTCAAAATTATCAATGGTTTCATTGTATTTGGATCTCGACACCCTCTAAAAAATATTAATCATGGTATCAATAGCGAAAAAAACTCATGAAACAAACCACATATATAAAACCATAATTATTTTTTATTAATACTATAAAAATTAAATAACACATAAATATGAAACAATACATTAATAAAATGTAAAATTTAGACTTATAATGGATACATTGTTCCATTCCTGACACAAAATTTATTAGATTAAGGTGAGGATGATTCCAATATAACAAAAATGACTTTTGGATAATTTTTAAAATTATAAAATCAATACAAATTCATTTTCCCAGTTTTGAGTATGTCACTTTTCATTTTTACTAAAATGTCAATTTTAAATAAAAACACACAAATGGAGTCACACTGGAAACACCATGTGTCAGATGCAAGGGAAACCTGTTACTACATGAAAAAATTGTCTTAGGGATATTTTTTCTAATGTATAAAAACAATCTCATTGTGTTTTCTCAGTTTCGAGTATATCATTGTGTTTTTTACTAAAATGTCATTTTAAATTGAAAACAAACACATTGAGTCATGTCAGTCACATCCTGTGTCAGTTTCATGTAATTCTGATTCATACATGTCAAAAATTTCATATGAATTATGTTCCATAATTTCCTTTTCTATACAAGTGTTTTTTCAGATTTTTCAATGAGTCACACACTTTTTAAACGAAAATGTCAATTTTGAACTGATATAAGCACTTTGAGTAATATTCGAAACATCATGGATCTGATTGATATGTTGAAGATTACTCAACATAAATAATGAGTTATACATTGTTTAAAATTTTATCAAAATAATAAAAATGTTTTCTATATTGTTGAGTATGTTTCATGTCTTGTTTACAAAAATGTCAATTTTAAATAAAAAGACTCACTTATAGTCATACTGGCCACACCATGAGTCATATTGAGGAATGGATTATTTATAAATGTCACAAATGTCTTTTTGATCATTTTTATAAAGTATGAAAATAATAATAACACGATTTATAGGTTTTTTTGTCACTTTTATTTCTAATGTGTTGTTTTAAACTGAAAATGAACACATTAAGTCATACCAGTCACATCTTTTGTAGGTTTTATATGAAACTCATTCCAAAATTTAATAAATAAATTATCAATGTTTTTTAGAAAATTATACAGAAAATATGATCATGTTTTGTCTATTTTCTTTGAGTGACACATTTTTTGAACTACAACATCAGTTTTAAACTGATAATTGACACTTTGAGTCATACTGATCACACCATTTTCTGAATAGTGGTACAAAAGATTCCTATACATCAAAAATTTCTTATGGATCATTTACAAAAAGTATCAACCCCCTCCATGTTTTTCATGATTTTGATTATTTCACTTGTCTTTTTTCTTTAAATCACATTTTAAACAGAAAGACACACTTTGAGTCATATTGGTCACACCGCACACCCGATCGAGGTGAAAATTATTCATATTTGAAAAAAAAATTATGATTCATTTTACTAAATTATTAAAATAATACAAATTAGTTTTATAAATTTTGAGTGTGTCAGTTGTTTTTTTAATAAAATTTCATTTTAAACATGAAAAACATGTTTTGAGTCATACTTGTCATATCATGTGTCAGTTTTACATGACAATGATTTCTACATATCACAAAAAAAAATCTGAATAATTTCCATAATTTCTCAAGAAATATGAATTAGTTTTCTTTGTTGTTAGTTAATGAGAGTTCGTTTAAACTAAAATATCAATTTTAGATAGATAATGAACACTTTTTGTCATACAAATAACACTGTGAATCAGATTTAGGTGTAGATGGTTCGTGCATGTCACAAATTTCTTTTGGATAATTTTCCTAATGAATGATGATTAATATCAATCTGTTTTATTATATTTTAGTATGTCAATATTATTTTTATTAAAATATATATCATTAATAAAATACACACATTGAGTCATACCAGTCACACCATAAATTAAATTGATGTGTAGATAATTCTTATAAATCCCAAATTTCTTATTTATCATTTTTCGCAATAATCTAATTAATATGATGTGATTTCTCAATTTTATGCTTTTCACTTGTATTTTTATTACTAAAATTGTATTTTAAACTATAAACATGCACTTTGATTCATTCCAATCATATCGTGGATATGTTTTATATGAGGATGATTCGTAGATGTAAAAATTGATTTATGAATCACCTCTTTAAATTATCAAGTCAATAAAATAATTTGTGCTTGGTTTTTAGATAGTGAAACACATTAGGAACTGAAATATCAATTTTAAAATAATAACAGACACTTTGAGTCACACCAGGTACACCGTACATCATATTTAGGATTAAATGATTCTTTATATGTCACAAATGATTATTAGATTTTTTTCATAAATTATCTAAACAATATAAGTGTGTTTTTTAGTTTTAGTCGTGTTTCTTCTATTTTGATCTAAAATGTCAATTTTAAACAAAATAAATACTATTTGAGTCATATTTGGAATAATATAATATCAAATCAACTAAATAAGTAGTATGAAATCACCAATTCATGATTTAGGAATATATTCTTCTGACATGTATGATTCAAATTATTTTAAAAATAAATCTATTTCATATTTATAAAATAATGACTTTTGAAAATCCTGGTTATACTCTAAATAAATAAAAAAAGATTAATAAATATATTAATTATAATTATAATTATTATTCAAAATACCTCATTGAGTGTGATAGTTTGTTGATGGTAAATGATATATTTCATAACATTTCATACATAATAACCAACATATTTTCCATGGAATATATATATCGCTCCCCAGTCATCTGTTGTTGTGCTTCCCTCTCCTAGAGTTTCATGATCTCCTTTGCAGAGCGTTTGTTCGGTCTCGATGGAGTAGCTTGATTACAAGATTAACCACACTGTATATATGTTAATGGGTCTGATGGAAGCTGTTGTAGTCTCTCACCATTTTTGAAGTCTTTGCTCATCCTCATTTCTTCTCAATATCTTTTAAGGGCTCATCGTTTCTTATATTCTCCTATGTGGATTCCCTCATCCTTGGATCTTATTTTGATATTTTCACCCCTTGAATTTTGTGGTGTTAAATAGGTGGTCCTTGGACTTCTCGTGTGGTGGTGTCATGGCAATAGTGTGGTTACCCTTTTTCTATTCTAACATATTTTCTTAGAGGTTTGTATTGGAAAGGCAGTGTCTTGAAATCCTCTGATGGAGATGAGTGGTTCTTATACATTCATTGTTGGGGCCTAGGTTTGTTTGGTAGAATCTATTGAGTTTGATAATGATAGTATGAGATTTAAGTGGTAGGAAGATGTGCTGATCTAGTTTCCTACTCAAATATAAGTGTAGCTGGGATTGAATTTTTGGCCATTGGTCAATGATTTTTTTCTTCTATTAGTCCTATGGTTTCCTTCTTTAGAAGTCCTCAAAATTCTTAGGATTATTTTATTGTTGGGTTTCTGATCAAATTGTGAGCATTGGTTTATTTATTTTTTCCCACGGTGTTGTACATCATTTTACAGATCTTGTTGGGTGGGTGACCTCAATAGAAGGATGTGTGTTCTGAAACCCATCACCAAAATTTTATCATATTTTTTGATATATAGTAACCCAAACATTTTAATTTTTAATAGTGTTTTAAATATGCATTTTTGTTGCATCATGTTTACAGAGTGGTGGTTTCCATACTTAATTATTGAGTTGGTGGCACGAAAGAGAGATTGGTCTGATGGATCCAATCATCCAGACCTACCTCCATTTTCAGTGTTTGTTGGATTGTTTCCTATCATGTTTAGTTTTCCATAATGACAGATCTCCTTTGTAGGGGGTGAGTCATTTTCTTCAACTGGTTACTCTATTTAATTGTCTGATGGAGGGGTGACGAGTGTTTTTCTGATGGTTTCTTTGTTATTTTCTTCCCTATGATTATTTCAGGACTACATATCGATCGTCAGGTTATGGACATGATTCTTTATTCATTGTCTTCCTATTTTTGTTGCTTCAGATAGCCTTACCAGTGGTCTTTTCTCAGCTCATTTTCATTTTTCTCACATTTTTGCATTGTTATTCACTCATCAGCTACTCTGATGTGACTTGGATTTGTGTTGTGATTATCAGCTACTCCTATGTTATTTTTCTTTGTCATTTTAATATTTTCTACTATGGTAATATTTTTCATTCATGAATAAATTTTTAGATTTTTCAATGATATTTGGTTCTTTGATTCTCTTCTCAGCTGCTCCGGAGATTTTAGATCAGATATCATGCTTCATCTGACTATCCTTGCGGAATTCTCTTAGAGGGTGTTATTCTAGTTCTTACAGTTACGATGCCTGAAGGCAGCTTCCAGGAATATGAATCTTGATTATGTTGGACGTGGTGAATGGTGGATGTGGGGTTCCTCTATTCTGGTTTGCTTTAGCCTTCTGTGATAGTGATGGTTTTTCTCATCAGATGGTTGTGATTTTGAGGTTTTTTGGATCATATTGGTTATTATTGATGTCTGTATACCTTTGGGAATTCAGGACACAGTTTTATAGGATTTTAAGTACTGTTTTTAATTCATTATTTAATCTTTCATGTTATGAGTTCTGTATACATCAGTCTTCAAAAGAGGGTTTTCTTTCGTTTTTAATTTAAGAAAATGGGGAATGTCCATCAACCTTTTCAAAATAAGTACCACAAACATTTACATTGGTTTGTTTCAGGCACAATATAAACATTCATAAAATTAATTAATTAATTTTTATATATGTTATTATGATTAATTATTAATATATAGACCCTTATAATTATTAACTTGTATATGTATATTGGATTATTTTTTCACATGGATTTTCTGCATGCCATGAATTTGATAATATTTAAATGTTTTCCAATCATAATATAATTTTCATTAAAAATAATATAAAATTTATAAGTTGTATTCTAGTTGTAAAACATTGCATTTAATGTATTATAATATGAGAAATGTCATCATGTCTGTTCGGTTTTTAAGGTATCCAGGCATAGAATCATGAAAATACAACATTGTAGTATCCAAATTAACTAAAACAACTAACCAATTTCCCTTAAAAATAAAAAATAATGAGTAATTATTGGAAGGTAAATATATCAAATATAAGAAATTTATAGAGTTTTACCACTACATCTTGTCTTTTAATAAGATTTTGTAATTTTTATGCTTTCAGTCAAACATTATGACCAGTTTTTTACATTATTCCTACATACCGCTTTAGTTCCAATGTGAATTATTATATTGAACTGATATGAGGACTAATGAGTCCAAATTTCAATTCACCATGTTTCCAATATAATATTATTGATATATTCACTTGAAATAATTATGAATAGTATTCAATCATAATTAACAGAGTAGATCAGTTATTAGTGAAAAAATCAAGAAAATAATCATCATGTACACATTTAACACTAAGAATCACAACAATTCTTGTTTTAAGATTTTATTTACATTATCAAGAACAATATAGACAATAATTTCCTCTCCGTACCCCTGTTATTCGAGATAAATTGTGAACATTTCACCACTTTCCAACATCATATCTACATGAACCTTTAATGTTAGTAAATGCAGATGTTGAACGGGATGGGTAATGGTTCTTTGTGATGATATTTTTTATTGGTGGTTTGATCCATTAAATAAATTTTATTCAACCTTTGATTTCATCCACATACATGTTTCCATCTATATAAACGTTCTTCAGTTTAGACATTTTTAGATTAATAATTAATGAGTTTTCATGGAAAATAAATTTGAAATGAATACCTCTTGTCACCATGATTTTTATATGATCTGATGGTCATGATATGAACCATTCAATATATTTTTCTACAATTTGAATATCCTCATAAAAAATTTGAATAGGTTGCTCAGTGATCAGCTCTTGAGTTACATTAATCCCCACTATCACATAACCTATTGGATTTGTTGTTTGTGAAGAAGAACTCATTAGATATAGTATATGGTACCCCTCATAACATGGTCATGGGAGTTTCTAAAGATAAATATCACAATAATTTTATCCCTTTATAATATTAGTATAGTAAATATATCAGTGTCCTCCTAAACCAAAATTAGCACAACAAATTATGAAAAAATTTATCACCGCTTCTAAGATGGTAGATAATTCTATTTAAAGCATTATTTCTAATATATGAATGCATCACTTTTATAAGTAAATTATTTTTAATATTCTAGATGTTAAATATAATTATTTATATTGTGAAGGATTCATTTTATAAGATAAGTGAAATATAATTCAAATGAGACCATGATTTCTACTAAAACATGGATTCCCTTGATGAATGATTTAAATTGGATGAATTAAGGGGTTGATACAAAATAAAATAGGTTTAGATGGAAATTACAACTATTGAAAATATTATATGCTGTAAAAGTACTACATTCTATAAAAATATTAATGGATATGAATATTTACATGTTATGAAAATGGTCATATAATAAAAATTTAAACAATATGAAAATTTAAATGAGGTGAAAAATTTACACATGGTGATCGTGACAGGCTGACCTTAAGTGGACAGATTCGATGCATAGACCTATTTTATTACCCCAGGACAACATGGGAGAACTTTTTAACCCATTTATGATGACATGAATGAATCTTAATCCCCCACCATGGAGTTCTATAAATAGACTTCCATGTTTCAATTGTCAAGGGGATCTATAAACTATTGTCCACAATGAAATGTTGTTTTTCTGTAGGGTCATACAATGCTTTATATCAAATTTTTTATGTTTTATTTTATTTACTAACTTCCCACTTAATCTCTCTTCACTGGGATGAGAGGTTAAATCCCACCTTGTTCTAAGGTTATGTTTTATAAGGTGGAATGTTTCATTAGATTATATTATTTTTATTTTATTCGTGTATTTGGATTGTTGTTGTTTTAATTTAATTCCCAATCCCATTATTTTTCTTTTCTTGATATTAGAAATGAAAATAGAAGAAATTAAAAAATTGATACAACTAATTACCATGATTTAGTCATAATCATTATTATGTTTAGGGTAATTAACTCTAAATATTGTATCAAGGAAATCATGAATCAAAAAATCTGAAAATTTTGTAACTAAGGGAAATAGAGGATTCTCACGTTGAGGAAGGGATACCATGACCATTGGATCCACCTTATCTCCACTCCAAAATAAATGCAGAACTAGAAATTTAATTTCTAAAATCCAATTTCACCTGAACCGTGAAACTATAAGACATTATCATGACATTTTTCAATTGATTTCTAAATAAACCAAATCTACATTGTTCTCTATCGCTTTCAATATAAATCGATCATCTGTATTTCGGCTTTATTAAAAACAAAAAATATATATTAATAAAGTCCAAATTAATATAATTTCACTATCTATGTGAAACTGTTCTTGATATTTCCACAATATTCATTTTACATAATGAATTTAATCAATACTATTTTTTATAAATAAATTTTATTATACCTCAGGGAATTAATAACGCCCTTAAGGCCTGTCATGATTTGTGTCTTTTCCATGGATAATTGCTAAATAGTTTTTGGGATTTTTTAATTTTAACTCTTTACTCATTTATTTTATATTTCATATTTACACTGATGTTTGTATGTTGACATTTCAGATTTTAAAACATTGAATATATGACTACAACACAATGGAAAAGGACAAAGAGGTCCTCTAAATTTATCTTGAATCAGAAAAACATTTAAGGATAAACAAGTTAGTTGTTACCATAGAGAATGGTATTAAACATATCATTCCTATAATTATTCCAAGGTATTTAGTGCTACATATTCTCATTGATTTTGGAAAAACATAAAATCAAGGATTGAAGCTGATCATCTTGCGGCCTCTGGCCATTGTAAACCACTTTGAGATTAAACTATCAATCATTCAAATGATCTAAAAGATGGTACATTTTTATGTCCTACTTCATGATGAACTTAATGAAAATATAGGGAACATCCTTGGGAACTATGAAGTATTCCAATTCTAAAAAAATTTAATTGATGTCATAATACTTCTTCTTTTATTTTTTTATTATGAAGGTGTGCTCGAGATCAGATCCAAAGCCTAGCTTCATATTGCATCAATCAATGGAATGAGCTGGCTAGAATCCTTCTCACTCGATTCTTCCCATTATCTAAATAGGTGGTACACCAGGTAAACATTCAATACTTCTAAAAGTTTTATGATTAATCATTGTAATCTTTACAGGAAAATTAAAAATATATGAATCATAAAAAGCATCATCATGGTATAGATATATACATAGTAATCAAAAAAATTTATAATGTTTTGTCATAGAGAAATATGTGCATTTAGAAATCTGCAACATGATTTCCAAAAATGAAAAAAACAACACTTGAATAGATATACATATTATTATATAAAGTGTAAATAATCATCTTCTAATATAAATTAAAATATATACAATTAAGAGGAGTTCACGGTATGAACATATACAATTTTATGATGGATAAAATGGAATCCCTGACATGAAAAATGGATGCAATGATGGATCATCAAAATCAACCCCTTGGTACATTTATATTGGATATAAGTTATTGTATTTATAATTGTTTATGTATGTTTTAGGGGTATAGAAAAAGAAAGTGCTAGCATATGTATGTCAATAGAGATTATCATGATTCCAAGCACCCCACGTACCTACACTCACAAGCTAGGTCCACCGATAGAGGAAACCTTGTATAGTTTCACAACTTCTATTTTGGATGATATCAATGAAATTAGAGAATGTTATTAATATAATTATGAATCAATAAATGATAATAATGGTGACTCAATAGATCAAAGGGTGGCACTCCAAAACCACAAATTACAACTATGAAAAATCACTGATCAAATCATTGAAAGACCATGAGGAACACTACCTGGTTTCCAAGATGTTCTCCCATGTGACGATTTGAAAATAATTTACATATGATGTGGGAGTGCCACTTGGGGTCATAAAAAACCATGAAATACACAAAAAGGTGAAAATATGTTAATGAGGTGGAAAATAGAATGGAACAAGAAGATGACAGAGAAGTTGATGAATAACCATAAGAGTACCACCAAGAACATTGTTTCTAGAGAAACTAGAACATGAGAAGAATGAAACCCAATATTTTAAATTTTTGGACTGATTTGAAAAAGATCATATTAATATTTCTTTGTAAGAGGATCTCACAAAAAGTATGATTTATAAAAAATTCATGAAGGAATCAGTGGAGACAAGAAAAATTAGGAAGAGATTAATAGCATCGTAATCACATCACTATGTGTTCTGGTGGTTTCAAGGGACACATCTAAGAAACAACTTGAACCATGTATCCTTTTAATTACCAATTTCATTACTGCTAAAAATGTGTTAAATAATTTGGTGAATTTGGTGATAGTTTCTGAATCATGACATAAACAACATTATTGTTTATGGTACTAGAAGTACTGAGGTCTTCAAGAGTTGAAATACAATTTGTAGACACAACGGTGAAGTAACCTCGAGTGTCTATCAATGAAATTTCGATCAAATTTGGAATCATCAACTTTACCATTGACATTTTAGTGCTTGATATGGAAGAGAAGTGAAGTACACTGATTCTAGGGAGACTATATATAGTCATTGGGCATGTGCTAATCGATATCTAAACTGCAGAACATTGTATAATAATTATCTATGAGCAGGTAAGTTTCAATATTCATCATGTGACAAAGAACAAAAATGTAAGGTAAGATAATTATTTTATAGAGTATAATATACATTATGTTGATAGTCTCACCGAATATGAATAAGAAAATTATATAGATAATATTTTAAAATAGGATATCAAAAATAAATGTTTTTAGAAGAAGAATGTAAATTTAAAAGGATTGGTCACTAACACTGGAGGAGCGAATACCTCCAACCAGTTTTAGAAAGAAAACCTGGTATGGATGGTACATGACCATCCATTTATTTCTTCAAGAATAATGAAGGAGTTTTGGATAAATCTGATGGATATAATGAAACTAATACCATCAAGGAGAGGTAAACAGTTTAGAGAAAATGGAAAAGGACTGTCCTCCACAAAAATGACAAAAAATAAGACCATTTATTTACCATTTTATATTTTTATATCATATATTGTAGTGATAATATTTCTGTAATTAGAATTTCATATGAAATAAATAAAATTACATGAATTTTATTCACCTATGATGAATCCTAATTCTATCTCCAGCATGTTCACATTTCGATTTTAACATATTAGATATTTTGGGTTTCAGTGTTATTTTTTATTTTAATCTATTATATTTGTTTTATATTATATTATATCTAGTTTCTTGTGTCTATAAGGCTACTTACCAATTCTTACATCATCTCTATATTAAAAAAATTATTATTCACTTTCTTCTTAACTCAGTTTGTGACTCCATGAATATAAATTTAAGACAGTTCCGGTTATTGCTCCTATATTCTAAATTCAATATGGGGGCCACAAGAAATTTTATAGTGAAAAAATTTTATATCAACATATAACATGAAATAATTTAATTATATTTAACATTGTAATTTTTAAAATTGTCATTATGGTAACCTAAAAAAACTGACCGCATGTTATGGCATCATGGTACGCATACAGACCAAAAGACAACATAGCTTGAATTTCTAAAGATTAGTCTAAATATACTACTATAAAAATACATTAACATTGTTTAAAATGTGTTATTGTCCTAATCCCCTAATGAAGGTGGCCCCATTTACAAGTGCTCAAAAATACTATGAAGTGAGGTATTTTATGAGGGCTAAAAACTGATAAAAGATGGAATTTATCAAAACAATCTTATTTTTGATAAGGGACACACTTATATAATGTGCTATTGATATTATAGCACACAACTGAAAGAGAAAAAAAATAAATACTGGTAAAAACATATGAAAATTCAGAATCTGGAAATGTAATAATTTAATTGAAATAAAAAAATTTACTAAAACAATAAAACTATATTATATAAATTTTAAAAAATGATTCATAAAATTATATTATCAAGTATAATTTATCACAAAAATTCAAAAACATCAATGTTTTAATTTCCTTTCGAACCTGAAACCCCTCAAAAAGATGGACCATGTTATTAATAGACAAAGAAACCACAACAACTCGAACAAAATTAAACACCAATATAAAAACATAATATTTATTTTAGTAATACTATAAATAAACAAATAACACATAAATATGAGTCAATACAATAATAAAATAGAAATTTCAAATAGATAATGGACACTTTGTGTCATTCTGAAAACACCATGTATCATATTACGATGAGGATGATTCATATATGTCACAAAGGAATTATCAATCATTTTACTAATGTATAAAAATAATGCAAATTCATTTTCTCATTTTCTGTATGTCACTTTTCATTTTAATTAAAATGACAATTTTATATAAAAATACACACCTGGAGTCATTTGTGTTACACTGTGTGTTGGGTGGAGGTGAAGCTGGTTCCTACAAGTCACAAATGACTTATGGATATTTTCACAAATGTATAAAAACTATACAAATGTGTTTTCTTGGATTTGATTATATCACTTGGGACTTTTTAATAAATTGACATTTTAAAATTAAAACACACACTTTGAACTATGTCATTTACATCATGTGCTAGTTTAATGTGATAATAATTACTACACATCAAAATTGACTTAGGAATTGTTTTCCAAAATTATCAAGTCAATAAAAGGGTATTTTATTATTTTTCTGTGAGTCAAACACGTTTTTAACTAAAATGTCAATTTAAAACTGATAATAGACACATTGAGTCATTCCCAAAACACTGTGTTTCAGATTGAGGTGTGGATGATTCTGACACGTCAAAAATGACTTATATATCAATTTAAAAAGTATCTAAATAATCTCCATGTTTTTTCTTATTTTTCAGTATGCCATTTGTTTTTTTAGAAGTATTAATTTAATATAAAAAGACACACGTGGAGTCATAATGGTCACACCATGTGTCATATTGAGTTATGGATTATTCATAAATGTCACAAATGACTTATCAATCATTTTTCTAAAGTATTAATATAATAATAATATGTTTTCTTGGTTTTTTTATGTCACATTTTTTATAAAAATATCATTTTAAACTAAAAATTTACACTTTGAGTCATACCTATCACATCATGTGTAAGTTTGATGTGAAAATGATTCCAACATGTAATAAATAATTATGAATTTTATTACAAAATTATCAAGACAATATGTTCATGTTTTCTAAATTCTCAGGAGGGACACATGTGTTGAATTACAGTGTCAATTTCCAAATGATAATTGACAGTTTGACTCATATAGAGCTCACCGTTTATTGAATTGAGGTACAGATGATTCCAACTACTCAATAATGTCTTATGGATCATTTTTAATATATATCAAAATAATCAAATTTTTTCATGGATTGGAGTATTTCTCCTGCCTTTTTTACTAAAATTAAAATTATTTATAACAAGACACACTTTCAGTCATACCGGTCACACTGCATGTTAGATCAAGGTGCCAATTATTCCTAAATTTATAAAATGACTTATGGATCATTTTAATAAATTATATAAATATTAAAAATTCATATTATCACTTTTGAGTGTGTCGCTTTTCTTTTTAAATAAAATTTCATATTAAAATGATAAGACATAGTTTGGGTCATATTGATCACATCATGGGTCGGTTTTCGCTTGAGAATGATTTCTACGCATCACATATGACTCATGTTTCATTTTAATAATGTATCATGACAATATGAGTATGTTTTATTTGTTTTTATTTAGTCCCACTATTCTTAAACCATAATATCAAATTTCGAATGATAATGGACACATTGAGTCATAACGAGAACACTATGTATTGGATTGAGGAGTTAATGGTTCATGCATGTCACAAATGACATATGAATAATTTTCCTAAGTAATATATAATAATATGAATGTGTTTTAATAGATTTAAGAAGGTATGTTTTTTAATAAAATGTCAATTTTAAATAAAAAACACAATGACTAATACTTGTCATACCATAAATTAGATAACGTTGGGATAATTCCTATAAATCCCCAATATATTATTGATCATTTTCTTAATGTATCAAAGTAATAGTATTTATTTTATTAGTATTGAGTTTTTCACTTGAATGTTTTCATAAAATATAATTTTCAACTGAAAGTATGAACATTGATTCATACTAATCACATTGTGTGTTAGTTTTATTTAAGGATGATTCCTTCATGTCAAAAATAGATTGTGAATAATTTTCATAAAGTATCAATTCAATACGATAATTTTTGTTTAGTTTTTAGTGAGTGTCCCATATTATGACCTAAAATGTCAATTTTAAACTAATAATGGACACTTTGAGTCATTACAGGAATAACCTATATCGGATTGAGGTTTGGATGATTCTTATACATCAAAAATATTGTAGGGATTTTTTTCTTAAATTATCTAAATAATATGAATGTTTTGTCTTTGTTTTAATTCTTTTTATCTATTTTGATCTAAAATGTCAATTTTAAACTATAAATAAAAACATTGAGTCATATTGATCATAAAATTTTTATAAAATAAACTAAATAAGTAGTAATAAGTCACCTCTTCATGATTTCTATTTACATTCTTCTATAATGCATGATTCCAAATAATATATAAATAAATACATTTCTTATTTATAATATAATGACTTTGGAAAATTCTGGAAATTCAATAAATATATAGATAAACAATGATTTAATAAATATTTTTCATAAGATTTTAATTATATTTTAAAATACCTCATTAAAGATGATATTTTGTTTATGGTAAATGATATAATTAATAAATTTTCATACATAATAACTAAATGTTTTTTCATGGAAGATAGATGTGGCTCCACATTTTTCTAGCAGTTTGGCTACCTCCCCTAGGGGTTTTGGATCTGATTTGCAGAGTGTTTGTTCGGTCTCTATGGAGTAGCTTGATTAGAGTATTCACATATCTAAATCTATGTTAACATATCTGATGGTAGTTGTTGCAGTCTCTCTCTTTTTTTGAAGGCTTCACTCATTCGATTCTCTTCTTAGTATGTTTTAAGACCTCATCATTTTATATAGTCTACTATGTTGCTTCCCTCATCCCTAGAATGTATTCGGATCTTTTCTCCCCTTTCTTGTATTTTTATTTGATCGGTGGTCCTTGGACCGATCATGCAGCAGTGGCGTGGCATTAGGGTGGTGTCCTTTTTCCTATTCTATTATATTTGGGTAGAGGTTTGTATTGGACATGAAATGTCTTTGAATCATTAGATGGAGATGATTGGTAGTCGTCATTTCATGGTCGGGGCTCAGGTTTGTGCAGCAGAATCTATTGAGTTTGACGGTACATCAGGAGATTCCGGTTGTTGGAAGTTGTGCTGATCTGGTTTCCTACTATGATACAAGTTCTGGTGGGTTGTATGTTTTTGACATTAGTAATTGATTGAATTACTCTATTTTTCCTATGATTGTCTTTTTTGGAGTCCCTTATAATTCTTGGTAATGTTGTATTATAGAGTTTCTGATTGATTTTCATACATTGGTTTCTATATTATTGCAGTTAGTGTGGTAAAACCTTTTACAGGTGCTACTAGGTGGGTGACCTCAATAGAGGTATAGGTGTTCTAACACCCATCATCATCCTTTATTCCACTTTTTTATATATGGAAACTCTACAACTTCATTTTTCTTAGAGGTTTTAGTTTGGATTTGTGTTGCATCATGTTTATAGAGTGAGGATTTTCTTACTAAATTGTTAGGTGGGATTCCCAATGTAGATATAGGTGTGAAGAAACTTATCATCAAGCCCTCCCTCACATTTATTGTCTGTTGGAGGGGTACACTATCTGGTATTTTTAGAATGACACAACTTCTTTATAGGGGAGATTAATTTTCTTCAACTAATTATTCGGCTTCATTGTCTAATAAAGGGGTCGAGAAGAATTTATTGGTTGGTTTCATTGTTATTATCATCCCTTTGATAATTTCAATACCTTGTTTTGACCTTTGGGTTATGACCCTGTTGGTTTCATCCGTGGCATCCCATTTGTGATGCTTATATTGTTCTAATCATGGGTCTTGTCTCAGATAATTTTTATTTCTATCGGCTTTCTGGATCTGTGATGCACTCCACAACTGATATGATGTGACTTTTCATTTTTATAGGATTATTAGATACTCTAGGGTGATTTTTCCTTGTGGTTTTCTTTTTTTTTCTACTCCAACGATATTGGCCTTTATGATGAACTTCTTATAGTCCCTGTTGAGATTTGTCTTTGTGATACACTTCAAAGATACTCTACTGTTTGCTGATCAGAGATCATTCTTCATCTAAATATCCTAGTGGAAGGATCTTGGAGGGTGTTTTTATTGTTCTTATGGTGATGATACATGATGGTTTCCTCCCAGCTTAAGAATCTTGTTTCTGAAGTACATCCTGAATGACAATAGTGTAGTTCCTCTTTTCGGGTTTTTAGACTTATTTGACCATGATGAGTCTTATCATCAGATGGTTATGATTTAGAGGTTTTTTTATCTTATTTGAATTTTTTGATGACTTAATACCTTTTGAAATTTAGTTCCGTGTTTTCATAAGATTTGGAGTCATGTTTTGAATACATTTTTTCTATTTCATCTAATATTCTCTATCTTCTCTAATTCATCAAAATATGTTTTTCTTTCTTGTGTTATTTAATATAAATTGGAATGACCCTCATCTTTTTTAAAAAAAATAAAAAAACATCCCATTAGTTTTTTTCAGACACTACCTGAACATTGAGAAAAATAAGTAAATTATTTTTATAAAATTGTTTATAGTTATTTATTAGTAAAAAATCCTTTTAATTATGGACTTATAGAAGTCTATTGGATCCTTTTTCACCTAAATTATCCCCAGGACATGATTTTGACGATATTTATGCACTTCCCTATCATAATATAATATTTTAAAAAAAATATTATATAAAATTTATAACTTGAATTATTGCTTTAAAACATGGCATGTAATGTATTATTCATTGATAAATGTCATCATGTGGGGTCCGTTTTTATGGTATCCATGCATTGAATATAGAAAAAAATCCTTGGAGAATCTAAATAATCTAAAAAGAGTAACCAATTATTCCTAAAAAATAATTAATAATAAGTAATTAAATAAATAAAAATATATTTTACATGATAAAATTATAGAGTTTTACCACTAAATCAAGGGTATTAGCAATATTTTTTCATTTTATGTTTTCATTCAGACATTATGAACAACTTTTCCATTATTTCAATATATCACTTTGGTTCCAATGATATTTTTTATATTGAAGTGATGTAAGGAATAATGAGTCCAAATTTCGATTAACCAGGGTTTCCATTAATTTTTTTTGATATATATACCTGAAAATGTTATGAATAGTATTCAATCATAATTAACAGAGTATACTAGTTATTAGAACCAAATCATTAAAACATCCCTCATTTACACATATCCACTAATACTCATAGTCATTCATGTTATTGGATTTCATTTACACTCCCACGATCAATATAATCTATAATTTCCTTTTTTACATCTATTATTCAAAATAAAAAACAATAGTAGCACCACTTACTATCATTGCATATGTATGAAACATTAATGTCAGTAAATGAAAAATTTTAACATGAAGTGTAAAGGTAAATTATAAAGATATTTCTTATTGGATGGTTTAACCTTTAAATAATTTATACTCTACCTTCCATTTCACCCCCATACCTTTTCCATTTATAATAACATTCATCGTTTCATACCTTTTGTCAATGATTTTTAATGGTTTGGCATTAAATATAAATTAATAATAGATACATATTGTCAAAATGTTTTTTACTGATTTCATGGACATGATATGAATGTTCCAATAGCCTTCATGACATTTGAATATCCTCATCATGAAGTGGAACAAGTAGCTCAATTCTTGTCTCTTGAGATACATTAAACATCAATCTCACATAACCTATTGGATGTTATTGTTTGTTTATAATATCCCCTTGAATATTGTACATGTTACAACTCACAACAACGTTATGGGTGGGGTTAATTGATACATGTCGCAATTAATTTAACCCCTTATAATATTAGTACAGTAAATGTTTTTGTGTCCACTTGATTTACAATTCACAAAAAAATTATGATAAAATTGATTACCTCTTGTTAGAATGTTGATAATCCAATTTCATTCATGATTTTTGAAATATGAATGCTTCAATTTTGATTTATAAATTAATAATTATGTCTTAGATGATTAATATAATTGTTCAAATTTGAATGGATTGATTTTGTAGTATATAAGAAAAATAATCCAAATGAAACCATGATTTCTACTAAAAGAAGGATTCCCACAATGAATGATGTCAATGGGATGTATTCAGGGGTTGAAAATGAAAAAAATATATGAATATAGAAATTACATGCTGTGAAAATATAATTTTCTGTGAAAATATTACATGTTATGAAAATATTACCAGCTATGAAAATTTAGAAGCAGTGGAAATTTACATCTAGTGAAAAATTAACAAGTCATGAAAGTGACAGGATGACCTAATATGGAAAGATTCAATACGGAAACTTATTTTATTACACTGAGACCACATGTGATGACATTTTAACCCTTTTAGGATAATATAAATTCATCCCAATCCCCCACCCTAGAGTTCTATATATAGAGTTCCATGTTGTTGTTATCAAGGGGATCTGAAAACAATAGTCCAAGGTGAGATGTTTCACTAATGTACGGTCCATTACTATATTATATTTAGTTTTCATTATGTTTTTTTATTTTTTACCTTCCCTATTACTATATCATCTCTAAAATGCGAGGGTAAATCACACCTTCTTCATGAGTTATTTAGTAAAAGGAAGAATGTGTCATCAGATTGTATTCATTTTATCATATTTATGTATTTGGGATGTCATAGTTTTTATTTAATTTATAATCCCATTATTTTTCTTTTCATGATAATTGAATTGAATATAGAAGATATTAATAAATTGAGAAAAATAATTACCATGATTTAGGGGTAATTGTTGTAAAATTTAGCGAAATCATGTCTAAATATTGTATCAAGAAAACCATGAATTAGTAAATCTATAAATTATCAAACCAAGGTAAATAAGGGATTCTCCCATTAAAGAGGGGATACCATATTCAGTGGATCCACCTCATCTGGACTCCAACAAAAATAATGACCAAATCATTTTATTTATAAATTCTAATTTCAGTTGATACCTGAAACTAAAAAACCATGAAAAAACTTTTTTTAATTGACTTTGAAATAAACCCAATCTATATTTTTTTATCTCTCTTTCAAAATCAATGGATCTTCATTCATTCCAATTTTATTAAATAAATAAAATAATGTATCTTCCTTTAAAATCGTAATTAATATAATTTTACTATGTTTAGGAGATCGATATCAATAATTAGACTATATTCATTTTAATTAAATAGGTTTAACTTTTCTGAGATTTATAAATTGGTATTTTGGTTACACCTATGAGAAATAATGACACCCATTAGGCCTATCATGATTGGAAACATTTCCATGGATAGTTGTTAAATGGTTATTCGGTTCTTTAAATTTTAATTTTTTACTACTTTATTTTATTTTCCACCATTATAATATCATTTTCATGTGGAAACATCATATTTTAAAAAAATTAAATGTTTGACTAAAACACACGGGAAAAGGGTAAAGAGGCCCTCGAAATTTATATCGGCCCTAAACAACATCTAAGGAGAAACATGTTACTTGTGACCATAGAGGATTCTAAGAAACTTAACACTCCTTGAATAATTAAAATATATATATAGAAACACATTCTCATGGATTATGGCCAGCCATCAAATACAAGATTGCAACTGTGCATTTTTCTACCTCTTTCCACTGCAAATAACTTTGAGATTAAAGAAGCAATAACTCAAATTATCTCATACATGGTTCATTTTTCTTTTCTACCTCTTGAAAAAAATATTTAGAATCTAGGAAACTTCCTTTATCTCTATGACATATTTCAATTCCATAATATTTCAAGATAATTCATAAGACTTTTTCTTTTCCAATTTTTATTACTCTTGTGAGCTTGGGATCAGATCCAAATACTAGCTGCATATTATATCACTAAATTGGATGAGCTTTCTAGAATCATTCTCACCTGATTCTTCCAATTATCCATATTGATGGTCCTAAGGGTACAAATTATACACTTATATCAATTTTATGATGAATCACTCTACTCTTCACAAGAACGTTAAAAATATATAACTTGTAAATACCCCAATCATGTCATAGATATGTGTCTAATAATGAAAAAATTATTTTAAGGATTTCCGTAGGAAAAAAAGTCTATTCAGGATACTACATAGAGAGGTTAACAAGTGGAAAAATCACTTGAAGATATAATGTTTCGTTGGATAAGTGGAAATAAAAAATATTCTAGTGGAAATGAGAAGAAACATAACAATGTGTTGTCCAGGAGCTCCATAAAAATAGTTGTATTATGTATTAAATATCCATGACAAGAAAAATTGATGTAATTACGGATCAAGAACAATAACCTAAAGTTACATTTATATAGGATATAAATTATGTTAATTATAATTGAGAAAATGTGTTTTATGGGTATAGGAAACAACACCTTAGTGTTTAAGGATATCAATAGAGAGTATCATGATTCCATGAACCCCATATACCTTTAATGACAAGCCAGGTCCACCGTTAGAGGAAACCTAGTATACATTCACAACATCTATTATTGTTACAATCAAATAAATTGAGGTATGTTACACATATCAAATTGTATCAATAAATTAGATTAATGGTGGCACAATAGATCAAAGGGAGGCACTACAAAACCTCAAATTCTAACAAGGAAACATTTATGAGCAACTCATTGAAATAATATGAAGAACACTACATGTATTCCCTGATATTTTCTGACATGAATATTTGAAATTTTTTGACCTATGTAGTGGAATACTCAAACTCGTCCATCCTAAAACATGAAATAGAAAATTAGCTGAAAAATATGTTATTGAGATAGAAAATAGAAAGGTACAAGAATATAAAAGATATGAAGTTCCGAGTCATGATACAAGTATCACTGAGAGGGGGAGGGTGAATCTGGGGTATCCTTTTCAGTTTTTATGTTTCATTATTTATTAGACATCCTTCAGATACTATTAAAATGTTTCTCTCCTTCTGAACATAGAAAACCAAAATAACACAAGTTTTAAAAGGTTCACTACACTACAAGAGTAACTTCATCCTTGGTATGGTATCAAAACAATTCAGTACCACATAATCTAGAAGAAAAACATCTTTCGATTTGGAATAAAATTTTTATTACATTCCCTTAAACATGTGTATAAATTTGAAAACAATTCAATAGTGCATGTGCTACATATTTGAAAAAATAGGGTAAAACAATGTTTTGTGATTCTTGATGCATTTTCACAAATCAAATCATTCAATAAAAATCTCTACTTTCTTACCCAGAAGATGGTATGAACTACCATGCAATAAACATAATATGTTTAAACACCAAAAATTTATTACAAATCATTCAACATGAATTATTGTGCAATTAAAATTCCATTGAAATAAAAACCCACTTTTGTCACAGAAAAGAAATTGTGTGCAACTGATTTTTTCACGCATCTTTTTGCTTTTTCGCGCAACTTCTATTTTCCACACAGAACTCATTCTTTTTCAAAATAATATGTTAACATATAAATTTACATGATTTAGAGCTCGGTATTTATATATGTATCATTCCATACCAAATGTGAGGGGGCACCTCTTATTTATAGTAATTTTTATCCCATATCAAAAAACACTAATCTGTACATAAAGTAGTCTTCATACACATAAAAATTCCATCACGCAACATCATATTTCATGCACTTTTTGGAGTTCATCATGCACTTCCCGACATTCCAATTTTTCTCCATTCTAATCCCAAAAAACACCTTGCATAAAAAATTGTATACAATCTTCTATTTAGTGTGCAAAACAAATCTTTCATGCAACCTCATTTTTCATGAACTTTTCCCAAATTTTTTCACACTCCATGGATTTTTCAAATATCATTATTCTAATACTAAAACATCAATTGAGTGAAACTATTAATGACCCCTTGAATTTATCACACAACATTCTCTACCAAAAACACTTGTCTTCATCTTTTGATTTTGAGTTCCAAAATTTTGGGAAACACTATAGAATAGTGCCACCTTCAATATATGCATCGACTGTAACATTCATGCTTTCTTTTTATTTGTATTCTTCAACAAATCTTCTTTTATCATCACAAAATCCACTATTGTGACATATATCCTTCGATATATCAGCTTTAGAATCATCAAAGATTCCATGAAAAGTATTATAAATTTCCTGTATTCCCCTAGAATCTTCCCTTCCAATCAAAATTTTATATAACTATAAGAACATTTACTATTCCTTTAATTCATAAAGATTCCATAATAAGCTCTCCAAACTTATGATATTTTTGAAATAAATAATAGAAAATCAACGTCTGATTTTTAATAGGATTTTAGAAATTGAATTTATTAATCCTATTTGGCAACAAATGACAACAATCTGCAAAAAAATCATCAAACATCATTCCCTATCTAACATGGACCCAACAATCTCCCCCTTTGGATTTTGTTGTCAACCAAGATTCATACATCATTGAACTTTTTAACCTAAAGAAATTTATCACTTATCAATATATATATGCATATGTGAGCTTACTCATTATATAAAACATGATTTATGTACAACCGAAATCATGTTGTCCATGAAAAGTTACTATTAAATATCATTATCAAATCTCCTCAGCATTCTTCACTGCATAAACTAAGAATATTCAGGAAAATTATACACTTCATAAACATTCCTAGAATACAAAAAAAATTCCAACAACCACTTGATAAAACAATTATAATTCATCACACACATACCTATTTGATTATAATATTTCCCACAACTCCCTCTCTATACATGATTACATAATGATAGATTTATGAAACAATTCTCCCCGGAGAAACACTATACAAAGGTCAGATGGGAGAGGGGACATACACACGTACCTGAACGATATGAGAATGATGTTGGACACCCATTTTCAACAACAATAATTTAGAAAATGGTTCCTTTAGTAATGGTTTTGTGAATATGTTAGAAACTTGTTAGAATGTAGGAACATACTCCAACATCAATTAATTATTCTCTAACCAATCATTAATTATTTGGATCTTTTTTTCAATGTGTTTTCAATTAGAATGTTGTATAAAATTCCATGTAAAATTTATTGAACTTAGATTATTACATCCCAAGACTAAGGGTAGCTTCACTTTAACATGTATATCTTCAAAATGAGTACTAATTTACAGAAGTTTGGTAGTATCTTGAGTGGAGCCAACATACTTAGCATCATCCATGGTAGGACTCCCTGAATTCTATTTCATTGTATGCCAACTAAGACAAATTTTCCCTATAATGAAAACTTCACCAGATATAGATCTTCTATCATCAACATTTCCTACCCAATATGAATCTAAATACCCAATCAAATTGAATAAATTTCCACCATCATACATGATTCAAAAATTATTATTCCATTAACATATCTGATAATCATTTTTCCAGCAATTAAAGTTTATTCTTTTGGATCACTCTGAAACCATGTGTAGAAGGTAATAGTAGAGTCAATGTCGGGTATTGAGACAGTAAAATATTTTAAATTAAGGATCAGCTTTCAGATCTCTTCCTGGTCAACTTTCATTACTTCTCAATCTTTAGAAAATATTATTCCCATGAAAATTGGTGTGAAATTTGTTTCAAATATTCCAGGCCATACTTATATAGAAGTTCGTTTGCATACTTCTCTTTTGAATGAAAAATGTGGTAATTCATCAAAATTATTTGTAAACCAAGAAAGTATTTCATTTCTCCTGGCTTGAACATCATAATAAACTTCTTCATCTATTCAAAAAATAATTTATAAGATCATTCAACATTTCCAGCAAAAGATAATGTCATCGTCATAAAAAATTATAATGAGAGAAGACTCATGATAGATCTTGATGTAAAGATTGTTGTCAACTCATCAATTCTTGAAACTCATCTTCCAAATGCAAGTATTCAGTTTGGAAATCCAGGTCCTTGGATCCCATTTTATCCAATACAAGGCTTTCATAAACATAAAAACACTTCTTTGATCTTTTCCAACAACAAATATACTTGTTTGATCAATTTAAACTTCATAAATAATATTTTTAATATGAAATGTGGAATTCACGACCATTTGAAAATTTTGGTAACCTCCTTGTACAAAAATGGCAATAAATATTCTAATTTTTTCCAATATAGCCACTAGAGAAAATGTCTAATCAAAATCAACACCTTAAATTTTTTAGTAACCATTACACAGTAATTTTTCAATGTTCCTTATCACTTCGCCTTCTCTATTTATCTTGTTCAGGAAAACAGATTTTGTACCAATAACAATTTGGTATTCCATCTTGGGTATGATTTCCCATGTAACACTATTTTTTATCTAATCAAGATCTATATTCATTGTCTAAATCCATCTTGTATGCTCAAAATATTCATTCACATTATTTGTATCCACTATTGAATACATTGAAGAATGTGAAACATCATTTCATGTTTTTAATGTTTGAACCCTTAGATGTTGATCACCAATAATATTATGAACCTCCACTTTCTTCCTCATCCTTGAAGGAGTTGTTGGAATTTCATCAATATCACTTGAAATTTAAGAAAATGATTCTTCTTCTTGAGCAGGATTACCACTATCGGTTTCATTATTAAAATAATATACAATACATTCCTCACCCTTCTCAACATCTATATCAGAAATAGAAATATTTTCTTTATCAACATTTTAAACAACATTCACATTAGTAGAATCAATGATTCTTCCCGTATCTTTGTTAAAACATTTGAATCCTCTTCATTCTAGAGTGTAGATAATAAATAATCCATCTTCAACTCTTTTTAAAAACATTCCGAGAATTCCACCCTTTTTTCTTTATGATGCTTGGTATCCCAAAAACTATTAAGTGTTTCAACCGTGGTGTTTTTTTGATAAAACATTCCATACAGAGTCATATTTGAATTTTTTATATAGAAACATCGAATATAAATATTCACAACTATACTAATTGCTGACATCCTATAATAATGAGAGAGACCTTGATCAACTAATATGATTCGCTCAATTTCAATCAGACTTCTATTATTCAATTCAGAAACCACACTTTTTTGTGGTGTGTATGTTGAAATGAACTCCAAAAGAATTATTTGATTCTCAAGGTAATAATAAAAACATTACTTCATGTACTCTCCACTGTTATTAGTTCTCAACATCTCCACTGAAAACTAACATTCCTTCTGTTCTAACATCCTTAAACTCTTAAACATTTTTTGAGCATCTCTTTTATTTATCATATATATAACACAAGTAATGAAAGTAATGAAGTCAATGAATGAAATGATGTAATTATCTTAATTTTTTGATTTCATTATAATTAGTCCACATATATCAGAATATATAAATCTAAGGGGTCATTTTTGAATGAATTTTGACTCTCTTAGGCATGATGTTTTTAATCTTCCCTTTCTCACAAATAGTGCAACACGAATATCTTCTTTCTGATAAATTTGGAATATATCGAACACTATCTCACATTGAAACCTTGCATATGTTTTTCTCACACATATGTCCTAACTTATTATTCCATAACTAATTTTCATTTGCCTTACCCAAGTAACAAGAGTTCTGTTCTTATCCATCTTGGAACAAGTTCTCTTTTGTTTGATGGCCACTTGTAACTACCTTTACATTATATTCATTTTCCACAACAAACCCATATTTCATGAAGATATCATTGTTTCCCTCATCAAAGTGTTTTGAATAACTCAAATATTTGTGTTTCAAACCATGAATATATAATATTGTCTTGGATTTCATTTCTTCTTTCCCGATGATGTCTAATCCAACACCTCTGATACTCAGAGACTCCTTATTTCTAAATGTTACTATTACTTCTTTGAAGACATTCACAATCTTTAGAAACATTATTTCTTTTATAATCTGAGAAGAAAATCCACCATAATGAATCCATGGACGTTTTCCTTTTTTATCATTCAAGGCGGTTTCAACAACAAGAGATTTATGTTCTTCAATTTCATTCTTCACCTCCAGCTTCTATGATTTGTTGAGAACCATTTTTTGATCTTGTAACAAAAGAATACATCCATTAGAAAGATTTCAAGGATGTTAACATATTCCAAAAAAAATTTCCAATAGGTTGGAACATGTTTTTAACTTTCACACTAACCTTCTCATATTTCATCTGAACTTCATTCTCGCACTTCCATTTTTGATAGGATTGACTCCCACTGAATCCTTTTGTTCCATAACATGTCGAATTTTTGTAATATTGTTGATTTTACCAACACATGTTTGCAGTGTGTCTGAATCCACCACAATACTAGTAGTAACCATATAATGAATATTTCACTCTAAAACTTCTATACTAACTGGAGTTGTGAACATGCTTCTCAAAAAACTTCTTAATAAAACTCAGTTAACCATCACCCATCCTGTTGTCAATGAAAACATTATTATTCAGCTCAAATTTGATCTCATACATATTCACACCACAAATATTGGAAATCGTTCTGGACTCATGATTTTTATGTATTTTTTTTTGGAATTTCTGACTTTGGCCACATACAGAGACATTCTAGATTATTTATTATCAGAACCAATTCTATTTTTCCTCTCAATTATTAAAGCTAACTTTTGTTGATCCTTATTTTGTTCTTTGTTACTATAAAATTATCCATATTCTATGATTAATTGTTCGAAAATAATATTCAATATTTAACATTTCAATTTTTATTTGGACAATTTCAAACTCTTCATCTTCTTCCTTCTACTTTACATCCAGATGATCATTACAAATCTTGGCTTTGTTAAGATAATTCTTCAGATCATCAATCTCTTTTTTCATCTTGATTTTCTCATCTGCGAAACCTTTATTATTATTAAATTGGGAATATTCATTTAACATTCCTGTTTTTTCTTCTCAAGCCTTCTAATCTTCTTCAAACATTTATTATATTAATTTATTTTAGGATATTCATGTTTGGTTTCTGATTCATTGGAATTTTTCCACACGTATCTTCAATATTCATATTTGCGATAAAGTTATTCTCTATATATTTCTCAGAAAATGATTTTCAGATTCCGCTTTGATATATTCATTTTCATTATCTTTAGATAAAAATATAATTCTTTCTTATTTGAAGAACTTTTTTTCCATCCACTTTGAATAAAATTTATATTTGTCATCTTGTTTCTTCCATGACCTTCTTGACCTCTTTTTATCATCATCATTATCAACTTCTTTATTCATTTGGGGATATTTAGCTGCAAAGTGACCTATATATCCACACTCAAAACATTTCTAGGGATGTTCCCCCTTGTATTTATCTATACATATTTTCAAAATTTTTGTGAACACGGATAAAATTTAATAAAAATGTTTACATACCAAATCTACAGAATCAGATTCAGTAGAATCATATTCAATAAGAGTATTCTTTGAATTCACTCTCTTTAAAGCCTTGAATGACATTTCTCTATCGTATTTTTTTACTCTTCATTGACTTCTCCCTTCTCATTTAATAATTAATGAGAGTGATATGAAAATAATCTAGAGATAATGTTTTAGGTTATCTGTCTTCTAATAAAGACACATTAGCATCAAACTTGTCATGAAAAATTCCCAAGATATTTTCAACAACTATAGAATCCCACAACTTTTCACCAAGAATTATTATTTTACTATAATTTTCATTTACCCTAGTAAAAAATTCCCCAAAAAGTTCATATTCCCCAATTTTCTATTCTTCATACTTCAGCCTCTAAATTTTTTGTTTTTCCTTCTTCAATTTTGTATTTCCATCTTAGATGTTCTTAAAATTATCCCACAGACCTTTATGTGTAGCGTCACATTTCAATATTAAAAATGAACTCTTATAAATATATGAGATTAATAGATTTTTTTCTCTTCGATCATTCTCAAGATTCTTCTTATCAGCTGGTGTGAGAGGAACTTTGTCATTAATAAGAGGAAATCCATTAGTTGTAGTTTTAAGGACATAATTCAAAAGCGACATACGAAAAGGAATCATACCATATTTCCATATATGGTAATTCTTCCCATGAAATATTTTAATCCTTTTATTATTCACCCAATTAAGATTATCCATCACAATATCTCTTCAAAACATCAGCAAAGAACAAACGAAGGCAACCTTGCACTTATACTAATTTATGTTCCCAGCCATGATCCATGTATCACTGAGAGGGTAGGTGGTGAATAGGTGATATCCCTTACATTTTTTATAATTCATTATTTTTAAAACAAACTTCACCTCATGTTAAATATTTTCTTTCCAATTGAACACACACAACTATGGGAACACTATATTTACAAGGTTCAGTACAAAACAAGAGTAGGAACATCCTTTGTATGGTTTGAAAACAATCTAATAACACACAATCCACTAGAAAACAATCATTTGATGTGCAATACAATGAGTAGGATATTCCCTTACACTTCTGTAGAACATTGATAAAAATAAATTAGTACAGGTGCACCCACTTAGCATAAATAGGGTAAAAAGGTTTTTGTGCTTGATGATGAATTTTCACAAATCAAGTCACTCAATACTATTCTCCACATTCCTACCCAGAAGATGATAAGAAATCCCATGCGCAAATCGAAATATTTGTGAAGAACCCAACTTTTTCATGGAACCTTTAGGGTATCTTTCATAAAAATCAAAATCATTTCATGAAGTAAATTACATTTTGTCGTGGAAAACCTATTTCACACATCTTCTTTTTTCACAAAACATTTCACTTTTTCGGGAAACTTTTATATTCAACAAAAAAATCATTAGTAAATGAAACTAACATTGTGTATAATTTTATGTGCTTTAGTGCTCGGAATTTATCTATGTGGAGGGTGTCTCCTCAAATTTATATGCATTTTTTACCCTGCATGAAAAATACTAATCTGCACATAAAACCCTCTACATGCACTTAAAAACACTTTCGCACAACTTCATATTTCTCGAAAATTCCTGAGTTTTTCATGGCCTCCATACCTTTGAAATTTTTCTCCATTCTGATCTCAAAAAACCCCTTATATAGAAAATTGTAAACAAAGTTCTATATTTTGTGCAAAACCAATCTTTCGCGCAGGCTCATTTTTTGTGCACTTTTCTCAATTTTTTGTGCACTCCATACCTTTTACAAATATTAATGTTATAATCTTGAAGAATAAATTACACAAAACTATTATTACCCCTAGAATTTGTAATGCAACATTCTCTAAAAAAGCTCTTGTCTTTATCTTTCTATTTTCAAGCATAAAATTTTTGGAAACACTGGAGAACAACACCACCTTCAATATATGCTTCGACCGCAACATTCAAGATTAATTTCTGTGATTTGGAATCTTCAAAAACTATTATTTTATTCATCACAAACTTGACTATCATGATATATATGTAACACCGATACCATTGTTTCCCAAATTATGTGCATTATTACATAACATTAGCATGATCACAATTGATTAAGTCTCGAATGACCAATTATTGTAGTATCCATCAATTTAATAAATACATTCATAAGGTTTCAATTACATCATGAAATAAAAAAACAACATTTTATACAATTTTAACACACTCATGTAATTTGTTCTATACCTATAGATTAATAATATTACACATTATCACATCCCGTGTAAAATAAAACATAAAAAATGGATGAGCATAGATGTTCGGTAATGGTAATAATATAGCATAAACTATCATAAATAATATTAAACATTTAATGAATTGTATACTAATAAAAAAAAATACGTCTAAACATAATCTTCAGCATAATATGTAAAAGATAAAAAAATAATTCCATTTACTTATTCACATGGATTTTCTACTAGTCGAATAATCACATTTAGTACCTATAGCTAATTTCATAAGGATGGAATGTATAATTTCAATCATCATAACTACATAGTCAAGACCTCATTCCCAAAATACAAATAATATTTTTTCAATGCCTTGTGTCAAGATACTAGTTTTCCTCATTTGACCTACCTATTCATTGGGAAGCTATAGATGGCTCCACCGATCACTTACTAATTCTAATAAATTCCTCATATGAAAAGAATGAAACATTACATAAACATTTCTATTAAAAATATCATAAAAAATGTTAAAAAATTAACCATAAACCATGAATTGTATACAAATAACACATCTATAGTCTAACATATCCCAAAAAAAATCAATAGAATATGAAAGATTATATCATATTAATTTAACATCAAACAAGTGTAAAATCAATCAAAGGATGTTTTCATAGATGAAATAATAACTATTTCAGAGAAACATCTCTTTCTATTTTGATGTTATTTAATAGTCACGTAATTATTAAAGAAATATTCTATTTTGAAAATATTATTATAAGCATGTAATGGAAGATTGGAATGTTTTATAATGATGAAAAATGACTCCACCTGCCGTATAAGATAAAAAAACATTATATTCCTAATTTTTTGAAAAGTTCATAAATCACCTTGTTTGGAATATGACAGAAATATTCCATTCAATCCATTTTGAAAAATTCCAACAATGCTATAAATGAATTTAACCTATATACATATAAATAGTTTAAATATTTTGAAATAATTTTTTATGGAACATGAATGTAGATGATAAAGAAGTCATATTAGATACTCACGTTTAAAAAATCTCAATTAAAAAAGAGATAGTAAAATTAACCCTTAATATGTACTTTTTCATATTTGATGATATGTTAACCTGTTTATAATAGATAAATAATTGTTATTAAATTATAAAATAACCACATATATGAATATTATATAATATTATATCTTCTAATATTGATTTGTTAATAATATTTTTGAAGTATCATTTTTTCAATTGTTAACTGATTAGTTTTCCTTTTTTGTTTTATTAAGTATGACATGTTTGATATGGATAGAACGTATTTCATTATTATAAAAAATTATATTATGTACTTATTTTTTATTTTTTATCTTAAAATGGAAATTATTCTACGATGGTTACAATGGAGAATGAATCTAATCGCTTTCATGGAGACGGTAATCCGTACGTACGCAAAAGCTAAAATATCATTCAATTGATGGTGAAATCATATGTAATTTGATGGAATATCATATATAAAGAATCACTAATATGTTATATTTGTTATTTACATAAATTAATCTCATTATTAAACTCATCCAAATAATGATGTGTTGAATAACACACTACACCACGACATGGAGATGGTAGGTCGTACGTACACACGTATGATGACATTGTCATTCATAGGATAGATAAGATAATGAATATGGCTGTAACATATTTATAATAACATAAAAGTATGTATAAATTACTTGATATAGTGTTGTTTTATGGAAACAACAAAGAGATAGGATGTGGAAGAAGACAAGAACATTGATAGAGGTGATGAAATAATTACCTCTTCTTCGGGGGTTTCCTTTTTTATTTGAAAAAAATGGATCCGTAGGATGGAATTATGATTAAATTAAGACCTCTAGGTGAATATGAGGGTATATGGCAAGATATTTTAGTAGGGTTTTGCTGATAAAAATGGCTATGGTGGTGTTATTTTGTGATAAGGGGATGTACCCTTTTATAAGAGAGGTGAGGGTCACCATAGGAAAATCTTGGAATATTATTTTATTAAAAAATAATTTTCTATTTATAATATCAAAAACTATATTTATTTATTATATTAGTATATGATTAGTATAAATCCTCTCAGCCAATATCTTTTATACTAGTCCAGGTCATCATATAAACCATAAGCTTTAGATTTAACTCTTTGTAAAATAGTTTGACTTTTACAATGTCTTCTTGTATTTTTATATTACATGGATAATAATTTTATTATAAAATGTCATGAAAACCTAAAAGGGTTCATTAAAGACATATATATCATTATATAAGTCCTTTTGGATAGCCTTATATTTTTAGAAATATTATATCATTTAATAATATAGCATTTTTTTAAAAACTCATTTTTATAAACTTTGACACTATTTAGTATTTGTTTTTTGGGAAAGTTAATAAACATGAGTAATTCGATAAAAATACAATAAAAATATCATTACATGACATGTTTACCTATAAAGTTAGTGTAATGCATAAAAAGTATAAATTTACTTCTATTTGGATATTTTCGTTATCTATTACTTTATTCATTCGTTAATAATTTAATTACGTCATCACATTGTGTCATATATAAATTTAATTATTTAACATCTGAACATTATAAATAAAATACCATGATATAGGAATTCATTTTAGTTTTGTAGGAAATATTTATAGTCGAATTTATCTTCTGTATAACCATACATTAAAAATGGTTTAGTTATTAAAATTTGAATTGAACACTTTTAACTCTTCATTAAATAAAATAATTATAAATGTCCTAATCTAATCCAAATGGATATGATAGGATCATATTGTCTTCCTAATGTTTATTTTTGTGGAAATAAACTTATCCAATATAATTAGGACATGTGTTAGGGTAATTATAATATCATTTTTACAATTAATTACCAATTTACTTTTAACCGTGGTAAATAAATTCTAATAGTTACTATTCACTATAAATTAGTTTCAACCTATTGAACCACATTTTACATATTATTGTCAAAAATTTCTCTCATAGATTTTAAATTCAATTCAATAAAGTGGTAAAATTGTTTTTTATTCATATTTTCAAATGTTCCTAGAAGGTGGGTAAAAGGCATTAAATAGTTCAATAATATTTTTTATATATAATTATATTATAAAATTACTCAAATGAATCACATTGAAATAATATAGGTAGTATGTATCTATTTTGACATTAAAATAAAATTATATAAAACTATTAATTATTTAAATAAAATTCGGTTTTAAATAATAAAAGAGTGTTTTCACTATTCATCAAAAATTGATTTTTTTTGAAAAATACAAATAATTCACCGTAAGATAATTTTGATATTCACAATCCAAAAATAACGTCCATTTTGAAAAAAGATAATAAAATTTCCAAAATTGAGTATTACTATTCATTAATGGTTTTTAAACGGCTAGTTTGATTAGTCGTGGTGTGCTAAAACTCCAAGATTCGTACAATGCAAGCTATTGTGTTATTCAAAGAGAAGCAAACTGTAGACCCTTGAGGTGTTTCATTATTTCTTCCTTCAAATACATGTTTTACTGATATTTCTAGAATATTACTACATAAATAAGATTCAAGATGAACTTCAACATATGTTCCAAGGGTTCCCACATTACCTCTTATATCTTAAGGTTTCGACATAGAACATTTACCAAACAATTCGTCTAATTTCTCAACATTGGTTCTTTGGTATCAGGAATATTTATAGGCTCTTCACAATTAGAAAAATCATGTTCTTGTTCTATTTTTTCTTATATTAGTAAATGTGATGGGTCATGCATGTATTTTCCCAATAGACATACGTGGAACACATAATGAACATTGTAGAGACTAGGAGACATTGCCAAATGGTATGTTACAACTCCAATTAATTCAACAATTATTAAAGGTCTGATGTACTTGGGACTTAATTAACCACCATTACTAAAAAATATAACACCCTTCCATGGATATACCTTTACGAAAACATGATATCCTACCAGAAATTCCAAATCCTTCCCCCAGTAAATAGCATACTCATTTCCTAAATTGAGGTACTTTTATGTGGGTTTGGATAATCTTCACATTTTCAATTGTTTCCTCAACATGTTATGGGAAAAATGATTTTTCATTCACTAACATCATCCCATCAAGTTATAGTGTGACATCTAATTCAATATAACGCTTCATATTGTGATATCAGAATACTTTAATGGATGATATTTTTAGAGGGAAATTTCTACTAGAGGTAAATATTGATCCCACATACCTTGAAAGTAATGTGAGAAAGATATCAATATGTCTAATAAGGTTTGAAAATCCTGATCTAATTTTCCATCAATTTGAGGGTTGTAGGCAGTGCACAAACATTGTTCAATGGCTAGGGATTTCTGATAAATTTTATATATTCATGATGTGAAATGAGGTTCATGATCAGAAACAATCTATATGAGTACTCCATGAAGCCCAACCACATTATTAATATATATTCTTGCTAATCATTCAAGTGGTAAATCTTTTATTATAGTATGAAAATGTGCTGACATGCTAAGACGATGAACAATGACCCATAGTGTATCTTTCCTTCAAATAACCATTAGTATCCCCATGACAAATTCCATCGTAATATCATCACATTACCTCCAAGGTATTGGAATAGGTTGTATGAATTCTCTAGGATGTTGTCTTCCTGCCTTCCATTATTGTCAAACCATACATCTGGACACATAATCAGTAATATCATTCTCCGTGTTATCCCACAAAATATGTTCCTTTAATCCACTATACATATCAGTGCTACCAGTGTGTATTGAGAAATTAGATCTATGAGCATCAACCAAGAATTCAATTTTTAGTTCTGGTATTTAAGGAACACTAATCCTCCTCCCAAATTTCAAAATTCCATATTAACATACAATGATAATCAATCTCCCATCATTCACAACATTAATTTCTTTTGAAACTCCTCCTCATCAGTTTGAGAACATTGTATCCTTTATAGTAAAGATGGTTTGGTAACCATTTGAAAAAGTATTGATGTCACTACGTCTATGATTATTCTCATATTCATCTTTACTAGATCCATGAACATTAGATCCCTTACAACACGCATATTTTTATTAACTCATTGATCCTTTCATCTTAATGAATCTTCCACCTCATTTTCCTTCCCCAGGTTGTAATGTATAGTGAAATCATAACACATGAGTAGTTCCATCCATCATATTTGACTCATGTGGAGTTCTTTCTATGAGAAAATATATTTCAAACTCTTGTGATCGGTATATATATCAAATTTTCAATCTAATGATTTTGCCTCCATATATTCCAAGAAATTATTACAGCTGCTAACATAAGATCACAAGTAGGATAGTATTGTTCTTGAATTTTTAGCTAGCATGATGCTTAGGTAATATATCTATCATAATGCATAAATACATAACCAACTCCATTCTTTGAAACATTACTATAAATAACAATCGCATTGTTCCCTAATTGTAGAGTCAATATAATAGATATGAATTATCTTCTATTAATTTCATCTTAATATTATTCACACTCTTTTAAACAGACAAATTTAATCCCTTTATGTGTGAGCATGGTTAATGGGTAAACCTATCGGGCGATAATCTGGTCGAAACACCGATAGTAACCTACTAAACAAATAAAACTACATACCTCAGTAATACTTTTTTATATTGGACATTCATGTATTGATTTTTTCATTGAAGCATCAACATATATTCCATCCTTAGAGACAATATGGGAATGCAAAAAATACCATGAAGCCAGAATTCACACTTTTCAAAATATCCCATATAATTTATTTCTTCTAAGAGACTTTTGAATATTGCACATGTTATATTCCAGATCTTATTAGCTTTTGGATTGTACCAATATATCATCAATATATACCAGTACAAAGATTTCATAATATTGCCGGAAAACTCTATTTATTATATCCATGAAGATAGAGGGTGCATTAGTATGTCCAAAAGGCATTACTATAATCTCGTAGTTTCCATACATGGTACAGAATGTTGTCTTCAGAAATTATTACTTCTTCATGAAAAACAGATGATATTCAGATTAATGGTCAATCATTAAAAAATATTGATCTCTGTGAGGATGATCGAATAAATAATTAATGCGAGATAGGGGATACTTGTTATTTATTATTATAGCATTGATCACTTTATAGTCAATGAACAACCTCATAGATATATCTTTATTTATAACCAAAACAATAAGGGATTCCCATGAATAAACACTAGGGAGAATAAATCCTTTATTACTCAATTCTGCAATGTGTTTTTCTATTTTCACTATTTCGACAGAGTACATTATATATGGTGACTTAGATATGGGCCATGAACCATGAATTAAATCAATGGAAACGTCAAATTCTCATTCTGAAGGAAGTCCAGGTAAATCCTTTGGAAAAACATCAACGTATTCTTGCACAATAAGTACGTCCTCTATTTGAACATTCATTCACTCACCCATATTTATTTCACACACATACTCTTTACTAATAGAACATATTGGAGCTACTGGGTGTGGATCTAGATGGAAATTATATGGTGATGTTTCTGTTCTAATGATATCATATTCCTTATCATAATTAATCATTCTAACCTCCTTCTTATTTCAATAAATTTTCACATCATGGTCTGAAATCCAATCCATACTGAGTATAATATCAAATTCAATCATGGGTATGACAATTAGATCAGAAGATAAAGCACCTTTATATTCTTTAATGGTAATTGATTTATAAAACATTGTTACAATGATACTTCCCTGTGGAGTTTTGACTAAAAACAGTATTGTTAAATCAAATAGGAAATATATAATTTTCTTGCAAAACTGGGACAATATGAAATAATTTGATGATCTATAATGAAATAAAGAATTGGCTAAATTTGTGGAAATGATGAATGTACCTTCCACCACCTCATTCAGAACATCAACCTCTCCAGTTGTGGTCGCATAATCATGGCCTTTCCCCCTTGTAATTTTTTGAGATAAGTTTGATTCATGCTTTGAACATTCATTTTAATAATTCCCCATATTTTTACAATTTAAGAATTCAGTATTGAAAACCTCTTTCTTCCCTTTGTAATCATGATCTTGGTGACCTTTTCCTCAATACATTTATTAGACTCATATTCCCATCAGGCAAGTACTGGGGTGTTTTTCCTATGTTTTCTGGAGGATGGTAATTCAATTTTTACCTTCTTACCCTTATTTACATTTCAATAGTATTCAATAGATCTGTTCTTCTCTTTATTTTCATTATCATCATACGATATATATAATTCCTTTTTTGTCTTGATAGACCATGAGACAATATCTTTATATGATGAGAAGGATTTCGAGACAAATTCTCGATGGAGAAATGGTTTTAACTGCTCAAAAACATAATCAATATTACTCCTTGGGTTACATATATATTATACATCATGACATGGTAATCTTGTAAAGTTATACCCATAAATTGTGACATTCTCATACTATTTTTTCCTTAGACTCATAAATTGACTTACAATATCCGCTCTATGGTCACAAGAAATGTATTTTTCTACGAATGGGTCTTTAAACTCCCTCCATTCCATATTTGATACTTCTTCATACACCATTGTGTTATGATTTTATGAAAACCATTGATATGCATCTCTTATTAGGCGATAAAGTACCATGAGAACTTTTTCTCTTTCACTTCACCCAAATCATGATATATTTTCTCTAACGAACCTAACCATTGCTAAAAAACAAATGGATTTGTAGTCCCATTGAATGATGGTGGTTGTTGCCTTATCAAGTAGTATAACATTGATCCTCCACATTGGGCATAAGGTTTCTCCATAAGGCTAGGTTTATTATTCATAACCTATGTTAGTTGTCCAAGTGTGGTTATAAGTTGATTAGCACTAGTTTCATCACCAGCTCCACAATAATTATCTAGAGTTAGAGGGAAATCCCTACATGGATTACGTGTGTTGATATGGTTTCAATTATTTCCACTATGTGCCATATCCATACAATAGAATACACTAGATTAGTTTATGAATCATAATACATAATTCAAAACTAGTAAAAGACATATCATAAATTGAAATGTTTAAGCATATAATCCATAATAAAAATAAAATGTTTTCACTAATAATGTATTTACTCATAAATCATTCATAATGTATTGTATGAAAAATGTGTATTATCCTAAGCATATCGATTGGGAGTGTCATAACCAAGAGTGAGGCAAGTTCCATTATCCTGCACCTATTCTCGTTCGAGACTAGCTCAATGCGGGGTTTTCTGGTTTCACCCCTAGATACATCCCTACCATAACTGTCTCTACCAGCTCATATCTAGATAGGGATTTATTTCATCGATAATTCACAAAATCTCTACATTACCAATATTGTAGGGAATTATTCTATACAAATATTAAATTTCAATCATAGGTTAATGTTAACTTATTATATTTTTTCATAATCTAGTTACTAAGTCTTATACTAAACATCCTATGATACCAACTGTAACACACCAACACTATATAGCAAGAGTTACTACATTATTACATTACCTTGGAAGGATCACAAGATATCATGTCTCGAAACACCGATTAGATTAATAGACTTTGAATTACTAGGTATATAAAAAAATTACATTAAATCATGAAATAAAAAAACAACATTTCTCACATTTTAACACAATAATATATGTTTCTTTATCCCTCCAGGTTAATCACAATATACTTCTTCACATCCAGTGAAAATGAAAATATAAGAAATAGGCGAGCTCAGATGATCAGTAAGGAAAAAAATATAAAGGAAACTATCATAAATAATCTTCAACATTTAAGGCATTGTATAAGACTAAAACCCAAGACTTTTAAGCATAAACATCAGTATAATATGGTAAATATAAATCAAATAATTTGATTTACTTATTCACATGGATAATCTACTAGTCAAATAATCACATGTAATATCAATAACTAATTTCAAAATGATGGAACACATAATGTTGGATATCATAATCACATATTCATTCCCTTGTTCCAAGTTAATAAATAAGATTTTTTCAAGGCCTTTTTCCAAGAAACTAGTTTGGGACATGAGATCTACCGATGCCTCGAGGAGCTATAACGGGCTCCACCCGTCACTTACTAAGTCCAATGCATTTTTGATATGAAAATTTTGAATCATAACATAAGCATGTATATTAGAACTATCATACGAAATGTTAATCCTTTATCCATAAATCATAAATGGTAGAATAATAACACATCCACAGTCAAACATATCACAAAACCTTCAATACAATATGGATGATTTTTTCATTATAATTCATCTTCAAAAATCTATAAAATTCATCGAAGGATTTTTACATAGATTAAATCAAAAATATTTGAGAGAAATATATCTTTCAATTTTGAAATCATTTAAAAGTCATTTAATTATAAAAGAGAAATTTTTATTTAAAAATATTTATATAATCTTGTAAGGGAAGTTGTTAAGGTGTTATAATAGTAGAAAATGTCCGCACCCGCCATATAAGTTAAAAAACAATTTTTTTTAATTGGTTGAAAAGCTCATAAAACAACTTGTATCGAAAATGAAATAAATATTCCATTAAAAACAATTTATAAAAATTAATAAAATAGTATAAATGACATGAACCCATACTCTAGTAAATAGAAAACATTTTTCGAATTTTTTTAGATACAAGGATGTGGATGAAAAAGTTGTCCTGGTAGATACTCATGTATAAACAACCTCATATAATAATGAGATGTTAAAATTAACCATTTCATTGTACTTTTACATAATTAAGGTTAAATTAACCTCCTATATATTATTTAAATCATATTTATTATGTTATACCTTAAAGACATACATAAATATGATATCATATATGATCTCTTAATATTTCTCTGTTTATAATATATTAGTAGTATCATTCTTTTAGGTATTAACAGATTTTTTCCCTTATATGTTCTACTACATAAGTCTTGTTTGTTATGAATAGTATGTATTTTATTCATATAAATTATGATATTAAGTTTATAAACATTATTTTTAATCTTAAAATGAAAATTATTCTTGAATGGTTACGATGGGGAATGAATCTCATCGCGTTCATGGAGACAGTAATCTGTACGTATGAACGAGATACAATATCATTAATTTGATAGTGAAATAGTTTGTAAATGTATGGTATATCATATATAAAGAATCAATAAACATGTTATATATATTATTTACATCAATTATACACATTATTATACTTATCCATATAATTAAGCGGTGAATGACAAACTACACCACGATGTGGAGATGGTAAGCCTAATGTACGCACGTCTGAAGACTTTTTCATTAATTTTATGGATAAGATAATGAATATGGTTGTTCAATTATATAATAACATCACAGCACGTATAATTCATTGATGATGTCATTTTGGAATGGAAATAACAATGAGAGAGGAATTGGAAGAAGAAAATAACTTTGAAAGAGTTGATGAAATAATTACCCATTCATCGTGTGCTTCCATTTTGATTTGATCAAAACGGATCAATAGGTTGGTTTAATGATAAATGTAAGGACAGTAAATTGATTTTATGGTATTTGGGAAGATATTTTAGCAGGTTTTGGCCAGGTCAAATGGATTTAGCAGTGTGATTTGGAGAGAAGGGAAGTACTCTTCTATAAGAGAAGTGAAGGTCACTTTAGGAAACATTATAAATATTATTTTATTATAAAATAATTTTAGGTTTATACTATCTCCAAATGGATTTATTTCTATGATATGGTGGTGATGGGTCTAAATTATTTCAACCAATATGTTTTAGACATGTTTATGTCACTATATTAACCTTATCATTTTGATTTAACTCTTAGATAAATAGTTTACCTTTTAGAATGTCTTCATAAATTTTTATATTACACGGTTACTAAACATACTATAAAATGATATGAGATACTAAGGTAGTTCATTAAAAAAATATAAATCATTATATATGTACTTTAGCTGATCTTTATATTTTTAGGAATATTATATCATTTAATAATATAGTATTTGTTTTGAAAAACTCATTTATGTCAATTTTAAAACTATTTAGTATTCAGTTTTGTGAAATTCAATAAAACATGATTACTTTGAAAACAATACATTAAATCACTATTAATATATCATATTAACCAAGAAAATTAATTTAATGCCTCAAAACACCCAATATAAATTTATTTGGATATTTATAATATAAAATATATTAATAATTCATTGTTAAGTTAATTTCTACATCATCATTGTGTCGTAAATAAATTTAAATATTTGATTTATAAAAGTTCTAAATAATACACCATGATGTAGTAAATGTCTTTATATTTTTTAATGAATATTTTTAGTCTAATTTCTATTATTTATATACCTATATTAAAATTTTTTTCTTTTTAAATATTTGAATTTAACACATTTAACTTTTCTTTAAATGATATTATAACAAATCTCTTAATCTAATCCATGTGTATAAAAAATGATCATATTTTATTTATAAGGTTTCCTTTGGTTAAAATACACTTATCCAATAGAATTAGGAAATGTGTTAGGGTAATTATAATTTCATTTTTTTAATTACCCGATTTACTTTTAACTGTGATAAATAAAATTCAAAAGTTAATATTCACCCAAAATTATTTTCATCCCATTGAACCAAATTTAACTTATTGATTTCAATAGTGTCACTAAGTGTTTTGAAATTCAATTTTCAAAACCATTAAAATTACGTTTTATGCAATTTTTCTAATGTTCCTATAAGGTGGGAAAAAGGCGTTAAATAGTTAAATAATATTTTATATATCTAATCATATTATAAAATGAATCCAATGAATTACATTGAACTAATATAGTTATTATGTATCTATCTTTACATTAATATAAATTTAAAAAATTATTATTATTATTTAAATAAAATTTGGTATTAAACAATAACACAATATTTTGCACTATTCATCAAAAATTGAATGTTCTTATAAAAATACAAAACGTCACTCTAATCTAATTTTGATACTCCGAATCCCAAAATGAAGTCCTTTTTTAAAAATAATATTTTTATAATTTCAAAACGTGGTTAATACTAGTCATAATAATTATTTAAACGAGTAGTTTTCTTGGACACAGTTTGTTAGAACTAAAAGATGCGTATAATGCACACTATTGAATTATTCAAAGAGAATTAAACCATGGAATCTTGGGGTGTTGTAATATATCTTTCGATAGATCAGCATTAGCATCATCAATGTTTCAATGGAAAGTACTGTAACTTCCTTGTCTACCACTAGCATGTTTCCTTCCAATCAAAACTGTATATGACTGGAAGCACATTCAATCCGTCATTCCTATATAATACATTGGTTATATGTTCTCTTACTTTTTGATATTGTTGAAATAAAAATCATCTAATAATTTTGTGAATTATCCAATGATTTTACAAAGATAATTGATTTATATTCTTTGACAACATAAGACAACACTCAGCAAAAGAAAACTCTTCAATCAACTTTCTCCATCAAACTTGGTCCCAACAAGAGAAGTTGAAGAATAACCAACATAGTACTACATATACCATTGTTTCTAGAGAAACGATCACAAGAGAAGAATGAAACATAAAATGGTAAATTTTTGGAATGCTTAAAAACATTCATACTAATATCCCATTTACAATCTATCTAGAAAACATTCTGATATATGTACAAATCCGAAAAGAATCATTGACCCACAAGAAGAATCGTGAAAATATTAATACCATCCAACTCACACAAGAGTATTTGGTGGTGTTTTTAAGGGACCCATATAAGGAGAAACTTGATCCATGTATCTTTTCAATTCACATATTTATTAGTGATAAAAAAGTTTAGAATCTTTTTCTGAATTAGGTGAGAGGTTAAATATCATGGAATACACTACATTAAAGCATTTAGTAATAAATATACTGAAGAACAAAAATGATTGAATAAAAATTTTAGACTCAAGAGGAATGTAACCTCAAGGGGTCATCAAGGGTATTTCGATCTGTGTTGACAAATTATACTTCAACATTGACTACTTCGTGATGGATATGAAAGGGATGTGAAGTCCAACCATTCTATGGAGACCATTTTTATTCATTGAGAATGTGCTAATCGATCTCCAAAGTGGAAAACATTGTATAAAAAGTGTCTATGAGCTGCTAAATTTCAATATTCATTATGTGATGAAGAACTACAATGTATGGGAAGATAATGAGTTTTTGAGTACATGATACACTAAGTTGAGGGTATCACCAAAATTGAATATGAACATATGATAGAGAATATTTTAATTAATTATATTGAAAATAAATGTCTTAAGAATAAAAATGAAAATTTGAAATGTTATACCAGTAACACTAGAGGAGTGACTAACTTTAATTAATATGTTTTGTGTATTTAATTATATATTTTCTATTTTTAATAACTTGAATGAACTCTCACCAAATTTCATAAATTTAATTGACAATTTCATTCTCTTTATCAAACATATATTTATGTTTTAGTACCATCAATACCCTAGATAGTGGTAAGTACCAAGAATCAGAATAAGTGGTTGCCGGATCAATACACATCGTGAACCACATTCATATCATGAATCCAAGTTAATACACATACTGGATTATGAGAATGAAGAACCTACATAGAGAACATAATATAATCATTAAATATATTGATAATCATTTCAATTAACAATTTTTCAATTGTATTCCCAACAGTTAATTTTTTAAGATCTTTTAACTACCAATCACATGACCTATATTTTATTTTTTTTATTTAATAAAATGAACTAGGAGACATTGTTTTCAGAGGATAATTACCATGGAATGAATATATAACTATTTTTAATTTAATTTGAATGATAAAAGGGATAAATAATAAATAGGAATAAGAATTTTCTTTCGGATTTTTCAAAACAGTATTTAGGGAAACATGCTGATTTTTGTAAATGATATGTTTTGGAGATTTATTCCATCATGAATTTTTGATATTTGTGTTAATTTATTTAATTATTTATATGAATTTACTAGAGTTATTTTCACAAAAATTCATTATTTTTACCAAAACATTATATAGATAGATATTTCATATTCATTATATGTAAAATTTCATGATTGAAACCTAAGCATGTTCACTTTTTGAACTTGTTTAGAATCTTATAAAAGTTATGACCAAACAAAGTCACGTATATTATGAATAATCCATATTTTGTTAACCCATTATCCATGGTCAAACCATACATTATCCATTTTTAAATCACCATGAATCTATGAGAATCCTTTTAAGGAAATGAATAGAGTAAAAATTCTATCTTATAAAATTTGACTATAATCTAAATATATAGAATAATATTTAAAATAATACGTGTGGGGAGATGTTTTTCATGTTTTTAAGATATACATTATATATGTGCCATTTCTGGGAGATTTTCATTTTTATTTTGTGATATTCCTTGATAATTTTCATTAAAAATTTCAATTATTCACTTATATTGCTAAAATTTTGAAAAAAAGAAGAAAAAATATATAAAAAATGGTTTGTGTATTAGGATGATTATATAACACCATTACCAGACCAATGATATTTTGAATAAATGTGGTCATTTGGTGTATGTGAGAAATATCATAACAAAAAATTTATAAATAATGAAGAAAAGAAAAATTTAGGATAATTCATTCATTATGATTACTTTTTTCAAAATTGTATGTTTATATTTTTTGTGGGATGAATGTGATGGATACTATAGAGGTATAATTCAATTAATCATATATTTTTATATCATGCATTATGATTTAGATTTAAACCGCTTTTGTGAGATTTATTTTGACATTATTTACTTACCTACCCTAAATAATTAGTCATTTTAAAATAATGACAAATCCCTTGTGATTATTTTCTATTTTGTATTTATGTGTTGGAGATTCTAGCTACCTTGTAATACTATGGTATGTGGCTTGTTCATGACATATCTGATGAAATCTATTAACAATTATACCATGATGATGATCCCAAATATTCAATGTAAGGTAAATTATAAATGGAATACCCATTAATAATGAATTTAAAAATTGGATGAATGAAAATGTATGTTTATTTTAACAGAAAAAATTAAATACATGGTTGATTTTTTTTCATTGAAAAGTTAGGGTTTGATTAATTTTCCATCCGTGAGTCACGAATAATTTATTTCCCATTTGATCAATTTATTTTTTTTAAATAAAATTTAAAGCATGGAGGGGAGTGTATCCTTTGTATTTTGTTGAGATTCCATCCATGAGGACTATTCTAACATCAACTATAGAGGATTTTGATAAGCCCATTTCATGCATGTATTTTGATATATAAATTCATCGCTTTTTATGTATAAAATTTAATTATTTTTAATGTATTTAATATAATTTTTCATATTGGGAAGGATTCATTTTTTGTCAGAAATGATAAAAGGATGGTGAAAACAACCATGATTTCCATTAAAAGATGGATTCATGTAATTAATATTGCTGAAGTAATGTATAAATTGGTAAAAATTAATGATAATTGGTTAATATTAAAATTATAGTATTTGAAAATTTACATGTGGTCAAAAATTTACATGTGGTGAAAATATACACACTATGAAAATTTAGGTTTAGTGAAAAATCGATATGCAGTGAAAGAGATTGGATGAACCAATATGAATAGATATTATGTGAAGATCTAATTAATTACCCTAAGACAACCATGGATCACTTTTTTACCAATTTATGATAACATAAATGAATCACAATCCCCCCTTGAGTTCTATAAATATAGGTTCATGTTTATACTATCTAGTGGATCTAGAGACTATAGTATAGGGTGAGAAGTTGTCCAACCACGAGGTCCACCACATATTTCTCTCTAGTTTTCATTATTATTTATTTTATTTGTTAAATTATCTATTAATCTCTCAAAACTAGGATGATAGGGTATATCCCACATAGTGATAGGGTAATAGAGACGATGGGGGAATGTGTCATTGGATGGTATGTTTTTTATTTTATTAAATAATTTGGGATGCCAATGTTTTAATTTAATTTCAAATCTCATTCCATTTCTTTTAATGATATTTTAATTGAATCTAGAATCAATTAATAAATTTCAAAATTTATTACCCTATTTAATTCATGACCACTATCGAATTAATGTTAATAATGATTAAATACAGTATAAAGAAAATTGTAAATCGGAAAAACCCTAAATTTGCAGACCAAGGGAAATATGGGATTTCCACATTGAGGAGGGGATACCATGACATTTTATCCACCTTGTCATGACAGAACAACCAATACTAATTAAACCAATTAATTTATAAAATCCAATTTCCCTTAAAAATATAATCTAGAACACATTTGCACACCTTTTTTTAAATTATTTCCAAACATACCAAATTTTCTACATTCACCCCCTCTTTCAAAATCAGTCAATATTCCTTCCTTCCTCAGACTTAAAACCAATAAAATAAGTATGTTTATTTAAAAACATAATAAATTTAGGTTCCACTTATATATAGAATCAATCTTGTTTTTTCTGGTAAATTAATTTTTATTAATTAAGTAGCACTGAAATGAGTTTTCTGAAATTGAATATTATTTATACCTATTGGAAGTAGCAATGAACATTGTTCTATTCAATTTCTCATTGAGGCAAACAAATCACCTCAAATATGGTGGGATGGTGGGGGGTATTTGAAACGACCCAATTTTTTATCAAAAGAAATTCATTAGTAATAAATATTTTATATTTTCACAAGGAAACACAGCATAATGAAATACTAAGTTCTATGTGACCTTTAAACATGTGTTTGTCATTTCTATGTTTGGAATTTTGAAAATTTGACAGAAATTTTGACACCCCGAGATATTATTTTTAATGTCTTGTGTTGTACGCTACACCAAAATTAGCTTGTGATATACGCAACACCGTATTTTCTTATAGTATACGCAACACTATTCTTGGCTCGCGTTACACACAATTTCATGTTCATTTTGTAGAAAATATTCTACGCATCATTATGTATAGATTTTGTTTAATGTATAAATAAAATGGGTTTCGATTATGTTATACGAAACACCAAACAGAGATTTCACTACACGCTGCCTTGACATGGCTTTCATTACACGCAATAAAGACATTCCTCGATAGCGTGTGTATTACTCAATAACGAGTTTCACTAAACGAGATATTATTATAATATTATTATGAACTAGCAGTTATGAATAATAATACCCACTTTTTGAAATTTGATAAATTTTATCTTTCAAAATGGACTTCATTTTTGGATTCAGAATAACGAAATTAGTTTATGGTGAAATTTTGGTACTTTTCGGATAGATTTCATATTCTGATGAATAGTGAAAATTACTAAATTTTAATTAAAAACAATTTTTTTAATCAAAATAATTAATAGGGATAAATTATTAATTTGAGTGGTTTTAAAATATATTTAGAATATATTTTTACCATTTAATATAATGTTGTTCATGGTATGTAATTTCACATTTAAACTATACATAAACAAGTGTCAATCTTTTGATAGTTATTATCTCTTAAAAACACGATATTTGTTTTGATGACGGGAATTAATTTTTATATTAATTAATCCAATTGATATGTTTTTAATTTGTTAAAATATAAATCATTTTTTAATTCATATTAAAAAATATAGCATAGGCCTAATTTTTTGTATTTTTCTAGAAACATTCATTTTTTGATGAATAGTGAAACCACTAAGTGGGAGTTAAAAAACTGACATTTTCATTTAAATAAAATTTTAACACTTATGTGAATTGAATTTAAAATATCTGAGAGACATGGTTAATATCAAGGACTAAAATGTGGTTGAATGAGATGAAAATAATTATTGGTGAATAGTAACTTCTTAATTTTTTTAACCACGGTTAAAAATAAATAGGGAAATTAAGGGTAAAAATGATATTATTATTACCCTAACACATTTCCTAATTCTATTGAATAAGTTTAATTCGACCTAAAACAACCTTAGGAATAACATATGACCATTTAGGCCTACTTGGATTAGATTAGGACATTTATTATTAATTTATTTAAAGAAGGGTTAAAATAGTTAAAATCAAGGTTTAATAACTAAATCAATTTTAATATAGGGTTATACATATGATATATTTGAATATAAATAGTAATTAGAATGACACAAAGATTTCATAAATAATTTTCTTTTATTTATAATTTTTGTACATTAAATAATTTAATTTATTTATGACACAATGATGATGCAGTAATTATATTATTAATGAAATATTGACATAATTGACGATATAAATACCCAAATAAATGTAATTTGAGACATTATATGAATTACAGTAATTTTATAGTCTAATATTACATGTTGTTATTGATTTAGTTAACTTTTTTCGAACCAATCATTCTGTTATGATTTTCACAAAAATCAATTACTAAATAGTGTCAAAATTGACAAAAAATATTTTTTAAAACAAATATTATATTATTAATTGTTATTTTATTCCTAAAAATATATGGTTAGGCCAAATGACATAGATAAGGTCATATATATTAATAATAAACAACTTGTGGATTGGTTGGCTTGTTATAGTAAGTTTATTATTATTATAGTGTAAGAAAAGAAGAAGACACGGTAAAAGAAAAATTACTTAACTTAAAGTTAAATATAAATGATAAGGTTAAAATAGAAATCTAAACTTGTATAAATCCTATTGTATTAGAGGATTTAGACCCATCCCCACCTTAGCTTCTAAATAACTAAATTTTGGGCTATTAAAAACAGAATGTGACTTTATAATAAAACAATATTTTTAGTTATTCCAAAGGTGTCCCTCTCCTCCCTTATAAAAGGAAACCTCCTCCTTCTCTTCCTCACACCACATTGAGCCTTCAAGCTCATCAAACCCCTGCCAAATTCTCTTCTAAATTTCCCCAGAAACATCATATGGGTCCAGGTCTTCTTCAAAGACCAATTTTAGTGCCCTAAGATGAGGTCTCAAAGAGGCGCTTCAAAGAAGAGGTAATGTCCTTTACCGATTCTTTCAACATTATTTCTTCATCCACATCTTATTCTTTAGTCGTTTCATTATGAATTAATAACATCAGTATCACTGATATACTGATATGTCATTATAAGTATTAAACAACCATATTTCACCATCTATCCATCCGATGTAAAATAAAATCACCTCGCGTGCGTACGCACGGAATACCGTCTCCACGTCGTGGTGTAATCTATTTTCCACCACCACCTTACTTGGATGGGTATAATGGTTAAAGTAATGAATATATATGATTATTTTAAAGATATATTTATTATTTAATATTATACATACACTTTAATACAATTCCATGTTCATGGGAAAGATATCATCGCTCGTGCGTACGTGCGGACTACCGTCTCCACGAATTCGATGAGATAATTTTTCCATGATTAACCATTCAAGAATGATTATAAAGTATATATAATGAATAATAATGAAATATATGACATAATAATGATACTGTTTATATATATATATATATATATATATGTATTTCATCTATTTAATTTCATTCAATTAAATAAGGAAACATAATCATCGTTCATGCGTACCTTCGGCCTACCGTCTCCATGAACGGTGTTTTTACTTTCTTTTTATAGATATATAATATATATGTATATGATGAATATATATTATAAATAAATCTTGTTTTACACTCTGGAATTATGTAAATCAGGATATAAGTAATGATATCAAGAACAACAAGTCGAAACACATATGATAAATTAAATGATTTTACCCAAACACAACATTAACATGGAATTTACCAAAGAACAGGTAATATAAAGTCATAAGTGAAACATGTATGAAATTATAACAATGAATATGATTATGTAATAATTCAATGAAATTATCTAAATCATTATACAGGATGTTCGGATCCATACGAAGCATATCAGACCTAAGGTAAGGGATAATTTTGCAAATCTCATTTTTATCCGAGATTGCTTATTCGTAAGTATTTACTAGGTTTATTTCTATCATCCATGTCCATGTTTTATAAAAGTGTATTCATGTATGTTTAAAGTCCTTTTTACCCATATTGACTTTTCCCCCATGGTATGGAAGGAATCATTCTTTTATTTACACTACAAGGTGCTTTTTGACTTTTCCGACAAAAGTACGAGAAGAATTTTTATTAACGTATACGACATGAAAGGATTTTTACGGTTTTATAAAGCCTTATTTTCATGATGATTATAACAAAAGATTTCATGACTATTTTTAAGAAAAATCCTTTTCTTTTAAAATTTCATGACATTTTGTGAAAAGAAAATGATTTTGAAGAAAAAAGGATATTTTCCTCAAGAATTCATTTCATGTGTTTTATCCAAACCATTTTCATCTAAGATGACATTATTTCACATTTGTATGTTTCAAGTTTCATGTCTCTATAATTTAAATGGTTTCACTTTTCTAATGATGAAATGATGTCGAATGTTTTTTGTATGGATTATGTTATGATGGAATGATGTTTATGAAAACCATTTTATTCTTGGGTTATGATGAATGATTAATGTTTAAATTGTGGAACACAAAATAATGATTTCAATATGAGATGGGTGGGGCCTATATCTCCCTCCAATGCATTGGTTAAATATTTATATCTTAGGAGATAGACATGGCTGTAACCGCATGTTAAATCGGTTTAGTAATACAGGACTAGAACGAGGAGTGAACTTGATTCAGAAAGGGGCGTTGTCCACTATGATGATCTTGGCAGCAATGCCTTGGCTAATATTGAAATCATATCATGTGATTAATGGTTTCCACAATTACATGTTTTATTCCCATTCCAATTTATCATGATTAATTTTTCATCATTATCTATTCCTTACGTACTGTCATGTTTTATGTCATTGCTCAAGATTTTGATGTTTAGATTTTATGCTCATGTTTTTTTACATTCAAGTGTATAAGGATTGTTTTTTGTTCTCTATGCTTACCCTTACTGAGCATTTGAGCTCACCCCTTTTAGGTTTTCTTTTCCCCAGGATATAAAGAATGGGTTTAGGTAAGAAAAAAAGGGGAATATGTTTGTGGAAGATGTTGAATATCTTTCACCACGATTAGAAGATTATATTCTGAGTTTCCAAAGACACTATACTATTACGGTCCTTGTGTGTATGTCTTTTTTATGTATTAATTATTCCACAAAATTAATGTAATGTCCATGTACATCACGCTTTGGGTATCTACAGTTGGTATCAGAGGAATGGTTTATTTAACTTTTGGAAAATAGGATGCGAAAACATTACTGAGATCCCTAGAGATATTTCTATGGTATGTCTAGGGATGTCCCTAAAGTTAAGTATTCATATAGTTTATAGTCCTAGAATTGCACTAACGATCTTAAATTAAACCTAAGATGTTAGATATTGAAGGCACTCCCCCTTTATTATGTTGTTTTCCCTAGCATGGTATTTTCCTCTCACACTATTATTTTTGGGTTTTAGACGATGGATGGAACCTGAAAGAACCATGTATATCAATGTAATGGACAATGGAATGATTTTCCTCTTGACCAAACCAATGTGATGGGAGATGGAGATCACAATATTATTTATATACTTACACAAGCTATGAATCATTCTAAATTTCAAAATGAGCAGAGAAAGGAGAAACATTCTGTTGAATCCTTCATGAGACAGCGTCCACCTTCATTCAGCGGGTCTTCTGATCACTTAGTGGCTGAACAATGGATCAGTACGACTCAAAATATATTTTTAGTTCTACAATGTTCTAAGCGTGAAAAAGTCATCATAGCAGTATATCGTTTGGAAGGTGATGCTGATCAATGGTGGAATTTTATCAAGAATAAAAGGAAAAGAGATGAAATTGAATCCATGGAATTGGAGGAGTTCATGAACTTGATTTTCAGTAATTACTTCGCTCGTATTCTTCGAACAAAGATGAAAATAGGAGTTTCTTGAGATTAAGAAGAAGGATGATGAATCTTTTGGTATATACAAAGTGAATTTTACAAGACATTCAAGGTATGCATCAGGCTTTATCATCCAACCTGAAAGTAAAGTTGATCGATTTTTCAGTGGCTTAAAACCAAGTCTTCGAGGGGCATTAGCTATAAGAGACTTCATTAGCTATGAAGAAATTGTGCATTGGGCTATCAAGGTAGAACTGGAGGTTGGTGTAACATATCCATCTCATGGTTTTGACAAGAAACGAAAGATGGAGTTAAAGGATAAATCTCAGAAAAATGGTGAAAAGAAGATGAATGTTTCATTATGCTCAAAGTGTGGAAAAGAAGCATGGCGGGGATTGCCTAAAAGGTACTAGAAAAAGTTTTATGTGAGGGAAAAAAGGTTATCGAGCAGTTGATTGTCGATGTAATGGGAAAAAGGTTTCTAATGATGTCAATAGAGAAAAGACTACAGAGAACTCTCCACCATCACTTCAATGCTTCAAGTGCAAGGAAATGGGGCATTATGCTAATGAATTCCCTAATCCACAGGTTAATGATGATCATCGTGGGAAACCTCTTAAGGAAAAGGATAATGGGAAGTCTCATGCGATCTCTATTTGTGATGTTGAGTATGAAAATGATGTTGTGTAATGATCATGTGTTTATGTAATGGGATTTCAAAATAGTATCATGGAATCTCATTTATGGTATTGTGGAATGTTTGAATATCTATGTATTGGTTTTCAATAATTATATGGTACTGGTAACCATGAAAAGGTGATTGAAATATTTTTAGAAAGCAGAAGAAATGCACATAATGAAGGGATAAGGAGAAAATAATATGATAGTAATCATGATCTCATGAATGAAACAAGGACTAAGTTATATTATTGGTTGAGTATATAGGGTTTTTTGGATTTTGGTATATGGAATGTGTAAAAATTTAACAACATTCATGTTTCCACTAAGGTTCAATGGGTATTCATTCTTCAAGAGAATACATGATTAAGGTATTCACATGTTTGTAATTTTACAAACAAGATATATCTTATGATATATGGGGGATAAATGATGGAATTCATGTGATTGTTATATGACATTTCATGTAATCATTTTCATTATACTATGAGCTTGGATAGAAGTATTTTAGATAAGACAAAATATTTGAATGGATTATGTTAGTATTGTTTAAGGATATAACTTTTCTTCGAAATTATTCATGGGATGTTATAGTAATGTAGTTCTAGAAAAAAGACAACTTGCAGGACGTGAGACAACCCATCACGTCGGAAAAGGCTGTGGGAATCGAACCCAAAAGCGAAGTGCGACCGACCATTATCGCCTACCATTGGCCTACAGGAAGTCCCTGTTTATTGGAAACTACTTTTATTATGTTATGCAATATGATATATGATGTATAAGTCCATTTTAGGTACCATATATGATTAATCTCCCTATAGATGGACTTATGTATTTTTGATAACTTTTATAACCTTTTTTTGAGATAGATGGAATGACCCATCATTCTATCCCATGATCTGCTAACACTTCACGAATGACAATTTCAACTTCATTTCATTAAGAGATGAAGTGGAAATTGTTCAAAGCATGAACAATAGTGAGATTGTACCAAAATCAAGAATGTATTTCTTCTAATTGAAAATTTTCATCTTTAGGGAAATGATATTGAAAACCAAAAATGTTGTCCTAGTGCTCTTATATCTGATGAATCAGATGGTACCTTTGATCATTACAAATTTATGGCTATGTGATTGATGGATTTTTCATAGCCATGTTCTCTACCACTGTCCATCAGAACATGATGGATAGATTTTTCCTCCATATCAATATTTTCACCTATGTTATCTTACGTGGAAACCAAGTGAAGAGTTATTTGGGTATACTTTATGTTTCTAACATTCCTTTTTTAAATAAAGTTTTAATATTCCTTTTTACGATGTGGGTTTATATGAAAGAAACACTCGTGTAATAAACCATTAATAGCCCCGACGGATTTCGAGGGTGAAATTCATATTAATGTGGTAGAATGTAAAACCCCAAGATATTCTTTTTAATGTCTTGTGTTGTACGCTACACAAAAATAATCTTGTGATATACGTAACACCATATTTTCTTGCATTATACGCAACACTATTCTTGGCTCGCGTTACACACAATTTCAAGTTCATTTTGTAGAAACTATTATACGCAACATTATGTATAGTTTTTGTTTAATGTATAATTATATAAGTTTTTATTATGTTATAAGAAACACCAAACATAGCTTTTAATACACGTAGCCCATACATGGCTTGCATTACACGCAATAAAGACCTCCCTCGATAGCATGTGTAGTATGCAATACCGAGTTTCACTAACCATGATATTATTATAATATTATTATGAACTAGACGTTATAAATAGTAATACCCACTTTTTCAAATTTTTAAATTTTATCATTCAAAATGGACTTCATTTTTGGATTTGGAATATTGAAATTATCTTAGTGTGAAATTATTGTACTTTTCGGATAACTTTCATATTCTGATGAATAATGAAAATTACTAAATTTTAATTAAAAACAACTTTTTTAATCTAATTAATTAGTATTGATAAATTATTAATTTGTGTGGTTTGAAGTATATTTATAATATATTTTTACCATTTAATACAATGTTGGTAATTGGATGTAATTTCACCTTTAAACCAGACATAAACAAGTGTCAATCTTTTGATAGTTATTATCTCTTAAAAACATGTTATTTGTTTTGACGATGGGAATTAATTTTTAAATTAATTAATTCAACTGATATGTTTTGAATTTGGTAAAATAGAAATCATTTTTGAATTCATAATATCAAATATATCTTATGCCTAAGTTTTCATATTTTTCTGGAAACTTTCATTTTTTTATGAATAGTGAAACGACTAAGTGGTTGTTAAAAAACTGAATTTTTCATTTAAATGATTTTTTACCACTTCTGTAAATTAAATTTAAAAAATCCAAGAGACACGGCTAATATCAGGGGCAAAACTTTTGTTCAATGGGATGAAAATATTTTTTGATGAGTAATAACTTTTTACTTTTTTTACCACGGTTAAAAGTAAATAGGGTAATTAAGGGTAAAAATGATATTATTATTACCCTAACACAATTCCTAATTATATTGGATAAGTGTAATTCGATCAAAAACAACCTTAGTAATAAAATATGACCAATTAGTCCCACTTGGTTTAGATTAGGAAATTTATTATTATTTTATTTAAAGAAGGGCTAAAATCGTTAAAATCAAATATTAATAACTAAATCAGTTTTAATATAGGGTTATACATAAGATAAATTTGACTATATATATTAATAAGAAAGCTAATAAGATTTCCCACATAATGGTGTTTTATTTATAATATTTCGACATTAAATAATTTAATTTATTTATGACACAATGATGATGCAGTAATTATCTTATTAATGAAATATTGACATAATTGATGTTATAAATACCCAAATAAATGTAATTTGAGACATTATATGAATTACACTAATTTTCTAAGTTAATATGACATGTTAGTATTTATTTAGTTAACTTTGTTCTAACTAATAATTCTGTTATAATTTTCACAAAAAATAAATTACCAAATAGTGTCAAAATAGACATAAAATCATTTTTGAAAGAAATATTATATTATTAATTGTCATTTTATTCCTATGAATCTAAGGTTAGACAAAATGACGTAGATAAGGTTATATATATATTAATAATAAACAACTTGGGGTTCGTTTGGCTTGTTATAGTATGATTATAAACATTATAGTGTAATAAAACAAGAAGACATGATAAAAGAACAATTATTTAACTTAAAGTTGAATCTAAATGATAAGGTTAAAATAGAAACCTAAACTTGTCTAAATTCAATTGGATGAAGGTATTTATACCCATAACCACCTTATCTTTGAAATAAGTCAATTTGGTGCTATAAAAAACCGAATATGACTTTATAATAAAATAATATTTTTTGTTATTCCCAAGGTGTCCCTCTCCTCCCTTATAAAAGGGTACCTCCTCCCTCTCTTCCTCAAACCACTTTGAGCCTTCACGCTCTGCCAAACCCTAACTAATTATATTCTCCACTTCCCTAGAAACAACCTATATGTCCTGGTATTCTTCAAAGACCAATTATAGTTCCCTATGAGGAGGTCTTAAAGAGGCACTTCAAAGAAGAGGTAATGTCCGTTATTGATTCTTTCAAATTTATTTATTTTCACTTATTCTTCATTAGTTGTTTCATTATGAAGTAATAACATATATATAACTAATATACTGAAATGTTTTTACAAGTATGAAACAACCATATTTCACCATCTATCTATCCTACGGAAAACGATATCATCGCGCGTGTGTACGTACGGAATACTGTCTCCCCACCGTGGTGTAATCTATTTTCCACCACCACCTTACTTGGATGGATATAATGGTGAATGTAATAAATATATATGATTATTGTAAATATATAATTATTCTTTTATATAATACATACACATTAATACAATTCCATGATCATGTGAATGATATCATCGCTCGTGCGTACGTACGGACTACCGTCTCCACGAACACGATGAGATTCATTTTCCATGATTAACCATTCAAAAATGATTATAAAGTATATATAATTAATAATAATGAAATATATGACATAATAATTATACTTTATTTATGTATATTTATATATATATGTCATCTAATTAATTTCATTCAATTCAATAAGGAAACAAAAACATCGTTCATGAGTACGTACGACCTATCATCTCCATGACCAGTGTATTTCCTTTCTTTTTATAGATCTATAATATATATGTATATGATGAATATATATTATATATAAATCATTTTTTACACTCTGAAATTATGTAATTCAGGATATAAGTAATAATATCAAGAATGACAAGGCGAAACACATACTATAAATGAAATGATTTTACACAAAATGATACTTTAACATGGAATTTACAAAAGAACGTGTAATATAAAGTCATAAGTGAAACATATATTATATAATAAAAATGAATATGATTATTTAATAAGTCAATTACATTATCTAAATCATTACACAGGAGGTTCGGATCCATACGAATCATATCAGACCTATGGTAAGGGATAATTTTGAAAATCTCTTTTTTATCCGAGATTTCTTATTTGTAAGTATTTACTGAGGTTATTGCTATCATCAATGTCCATGTTTTATAAAATTTTATTCATGTATGTTTATTTTCATTTTTACCCATATTGACTTTTACCCCATGGTATGGAAGGAATATTTCTTTTATTTACCCTACAAGATACTTTTTGACTTTTCTGACAAAAGTACGGGAAGAATGTTTTTTTAACGTATACGGCATGATGGGATTTTTACGGTTTTATAAAGACTTATTTTCATGAAGCTTAATCCAAAATATTTCTTGAAAATTTTCAACAAAATCCTTTTCTTTTAAAATTGCATGACATTTTTTGAAAAGAAAATGATTTTTAAGAAAAAAAGATATTTTCCTCAAGAATTCATTTCAAGTGTTTTATCAAAACCATTTTCATCTAAGATGACATTATTTCACATGTATATGTTTCAACTATCATGTCTCTATGATTTTCATGGTTTCAATTTTCTAATGTTGAAATGATATCCAATTTTTTTGTATGGATTACGTTATGATGGAAAGATGTTTATGAAACCCATTTTATTATTGGGTTATGATGAATGATTTATGTTTATATTGTGGCACACAAAAGAATGATTTCAATATGAGATGGGTGGTACCTATATCTACCTACAATTCATTGTGTAATGATTTATATCTCATGAGATAGACATGGATGGAACGACAAGTTAATCCGTTTCAGTAATACATGACTGGAACGAGGAGTGAACTTGATTGAGAAAGGGACTTTGTCCACTAAGATGGTATTGGCAGCAATGCCTTGGATAATATGGAAATCATATCATGTGCTTAATGGTTGCCAAAATTTCATGTTTTATTCCCATGCTAATTTATCATGATTAATTTTTCTTAATGATCTATGCCTTACGTACTTCCATGTTTTATGTCATTGCCCACGATTTTTATGTTTAGATTTTATACTCATGTTTTTTTACATTCAAGTGTTTAAGGATTTTTTTTATGTTCTCTATTCTTACCCTTACTGATCATTTGAGCTCAACCATTTTATGTTTTCTTTTCCCCTGTATATAAAGAAAGGTTTTAGGTAAGAAAAAAAGGGGAAGATCTTTATGGGAGATGTTGAAGATCTTTCACCACGATTAGAAGATTATATTTCGAGTTTCCAAAGACACTAAACTATTACGGACCTTGTGTGTCTGTTTTTGCTATGTATTAATTATTCCACAAATGTAATCTAATGTCCATGTAGGTCATGCTTTGGGTCACTACAGAAATGGTTGCGATCAGTATGTTATTTGGTGTTCGATTAGAAAAACATAATTATTTGTGAATAGTATCATACCCTTATGAATAGTCACATACCCTTATGAATAGTGATATAACCTAACTAATAGCAACCTTTCATATGATAATATTAAAATAGGATTCAATTGAAAGTATGAAATACCTGTATTTTAGAATAGTGAATTAATGGATTAAAACGTTTTTTGTAATAAATTTTCTGTTTATTTAAATATTAATTAATCATATTAAATAAATAATTTTTGAAAAATGGAATTCATTATTTGGATCTACACGTCAAAAAATTGTTAAGGGGGGTTTTTGAGATTTTTCTAAAACACATTTTTTTATGAATAGAATAATACATTAATTTACTGTATATATACATTATAAGCCAAATAGACTATTCCTATAATTTTGGTTGAGGTCACCACCCTAGGATCGAATTCAAAGGACCCGTTTACTTTTTTTTGTTTATGGAATAATCACTATTTCTGGTCTTGAGTGAAATTAATAATTTAATGATTTAAAAATTATGAAAACCCTTCTCTCCTCCACTATAAACCCCCTCACTCCATCATCTCTTCCAAACACTCATGCCCTGTGCCTTACCAATTTTCTTCTCAAATCTCTCCCCTTGATCCTCCCTCACATCCAAAGGCCCCTAGTCTCTTCAAAATACGAAAACCTATATCCTTAATAGGATCTCAATGGTGGTAGAGTCAAGAGTTAAATTCTTCTTTCCCACTATTTCTAATTGTTTCATTTCTTTTATGTTATTTTCTTTTTTGTTTCTTTACTCCCCTCCCTTATCCGAAATTATATGATAACACTAGTAAAATACATTTATTGGAATTATATTATGCTAATGGGATACTTCATTATCTTCTCTCCTTTCCCCATATTTTATTTTTATTAAATGAAAACATTTTTTGAGATGTGTTAAATTAGTACATTCAAGGACACATGTTTATCAATTTATATTATCATCATTAATTATGGTGATGAAACCATTTTTGTTATGGTTGAAACAGATTATTATATATGTTATATATCTTTTTTCATGTTTTGTAATACTTTTTTCTAATTCTATAATGATATAAAGAAAATTATGTTCATTGTAATAAATCCCATAGATTAACCAAAATGTTTATCACTATGTTTTATATAAAAATTCATCATCACACCCAATAAATGAATTAATATTTATAACCAATTAATCTACATTATGTTCACTAATTAAATAATGCTTCAATTTTGGACAACCACTTCCATCTTACTTGTTCATCCAAATATGAATATAATTGAACTAATCTTTTAAACCAAGTAAGCAAACATACCGGAACAATAAAATTGAACATCATAATCTAAAAAAATGGTTATAAATGAACTTAAAATGATCATACTAATTTTTTAAATATATAATAGGTTCTGTATTTATTAATAAATAATCCACATTTTAATATTCAGGTCATTATGTCCATGAAGTGACCATCATCAGACTTAAGTTATGGGATCCTCTCCATTTCAATCATAATATAGATGTCCTCAATGATATTCCATTTTATGTGTAATATCTAATAATGGGGTATGATTATGCACCTCCCCCATATTTTCTTTATGATTTTTATGTGATAATAAACTCCCTTTCTCTCCAATCATGCCCTCTTAGGTACACCTGACACCTTGCTGATAAACCGTAATGAATTATAACCAAACCATCTTTAGTCTCTGGGGTTGCCTTATCGTTCTTTATGTCAAAATGGAGATATCATATCTTTTTATGTATATATTATAAATTATTTTAAAATTTTTAAATAATCATTTATGAATAACCTTTAATCACATTATTTTTGGTATATACATATTTTTAAAATATTAAATCCTTAGGAATTTCTGATAAGCCAACTTGTTTTAATGGAACTTTCCGAATTTTTACCCAGTTTTATGTGAAATCTATCATCTATTTTAAGTCACCATTGTATTTAAAAAAAATCATTCTTTTTATTATTTAATCATTTTTGGTTTAAATATGTTCTTATATAAAATATATTCCTCTTTTCTATTTTAAAAGAGCTATAATATTTTCCTTAAAACCAAACTACTTCTTTTAATGATAATGATTCTCAAATACATTTCATACATGTCGTCACTTATCTTTGAAATCTCTTACCATTTTATGTTCCTATTTTAACCTATAAATGTCCATTTATGTTCTAATCCCTTTCATACGTGGACACTTTCATGATACAACCAATGCATATGATTTATTTTATGATTGTGGAAACCAATTCATTCCATGGGTACCCTTATATTTATGTATGGTTGACTATGTATGATTATTTATGTGGAAAGAATATTCATGAAAATTTTGACATGGGGGCTCCCATATTGAACTCCAATGCATTGGGTAATGTTAGGTCTCCTAAGATATGATGTGAAACGTGATTGGATGTTAACCTTGGCATGTACTAATAAGGGAATTGGGGTTGGCATTTAGCCATGACCCGTACTACTATTGGAAATGAGATTGAATGTTAACCCTGGCCCACACTACTATAGGAAAGGAGATTAAAAGTTATCCTTTACTCATACAAAAGACATGTTTTATGATTCAATCACATTTATATGATTCAATGTTTATATGATCCCATGTTAATATGATATGATTTCAAATGTTCAGTTATTTTGATATTATTATGTCTCACCCATAGATCAGGTGCTTATGATATATCATTATGTTCATTCCATTACTGCAATTTTTTGATCATCCCATGGTTCATGTGTTCCCGAGGGTACCCTATGCACTTGTAAGGGCTCAAAGGATGTTATTATAATTTTATGGGGATTAAATAAAAAAAGACATTTTTTCATCCCTATATTTTATGTTTTATATACCTAGTCTTCTAAGAGACCATAATTAACAATACATGGAATGTAATATGATGTATTCTTATGAATAAATCATGTAATGTTATTTATAAAAGGTTGGGATCTCTATAGTTGGTATCATAAGATGGTCTACTTATTTTTGGAGATTAGGAATATGGTGCTTTATTATGATCCTTAAAGATGAAATAAAGTATAATAAAACATCCAAATATTTTTTGATACGTATAGAGTAATTGGTTTATCAAGAAACTAAATCCATTTCTGTATACAAATAGGTAGATGTGCCTCTTTCACAGATGTACGTAAGAGTAAAAACACTGACAAGGAGTTTCAGGATTAACACGGGGATCCTGGTACAGAACAACGGGCCTTGATGCACTCTTTCTTTGACACTCATAAGGGATTTTCATTGGAAAAATCAAAATCAAAGTAAAAATCATTAATAAAGGAACAAAATAGATCCAAAAAGATTATAAATAAGGAAATAGATCATAAATAACATTTATTGGGGACTAGAAACACATAACAAAAGGAGAGAAGTGTAATTTTTATGTAATCCCTGTGACGTCAATGGTTTCTCCCAAATGTCATACACATCCCCAACTTTTTTTCCTAGAAAATGGTATGTAATTGGACGAATCAGGTTAAAGACTGATGTGAAGGACATTAATATGATTCCCAAAATGATATCCCTGGTCATATGGGCACTTACCAAGGACATATCACGATATTGCAAAACCAACTATCAAAAAGCACGATTAACAATTTCTACTTGGTTGAATTCTAAATGGATTCAAGGATGAGGAGGATTAAATATCATTAAGGTTCATTTGATAAAGGTGATAGTGGAACAAAGACTCAATTTCCTTTGTGCAACAAGTTTGGAAATAGGCACTCAAGGGAATGTCACAAATGGACTCGTAGTTATTTTAAGTGTAAATTATTTGGCCGAAAGTAGCCAACTCATAGGAGAAAAAGAATAATGTGATGAATGGAAACAAAATTACATCTATGGAATCATATATAGGTCTCGGTCATAATGGTGGAGATTTTTTAAATTATTCAAAACAATGATATTTTACAAGGGTGGTGAAGCATGATGAGTATCAATGATCTCCAAGATCCAGGGAGCACTGGAGGTCCTCTACTACGGTGGATAGTGATGAAAAAATTACATATAGCCACTACATCATCAATGATTATCCCATAATATATTTTAATTCATGTCCTATTAGAATATATTTCATGTTTTCTATGAACATTTAGTCCCCAAATTAAATGATATTATATTAATTTGTAAAATATATATGTGTTTTGTATCGAAGGTTGAAGTATATGGGAATGTTGTTATTGAAAATATTATGTGTCTCCCATTGGTGTAAAATGAGGAAAAATGATAAACTAATAGACTACACCACAATGAAACAAAAAATACACAAGAAATAATATCCTATGAAAGATTTGGAGATAGCAGTAGTGATCATTTCATTAAAAATATGGTGGAATTATCCCTATGGGGAGAAATGTGAGATATATACTGACCAAAAGATTGTCAAATATATATTCACACAAAATGAACTTAACATGAGCCAACAAATATGGTTAGATATCATCATGTATTATCACATCTCAATCATGTTATATCCCAGTTAGGAGAATAATGTGGCAGATGATATAAGTATAAAGGATCATGCATCTATATCAATGATGAGAATGGAAAAGGATCTGATCTTCTTAGATTTGCAGAGGATGGACATCAGAATCATTAAGGGAGGAACATCATGAATCCTTTCTCAAATGGTTTCTCAACCATATATCATGGGGAAAATAATGTATGCACAAAGAAAATATGTTGAAATTCTTAAATGGGTGGATTCTAAAAAAAATTGTAAATCCTCAGAGTTCATGGTTTACAAGGATTGAGTTCTATGATTTGGGACACGATTATGTGCACTATCTGATCCAGTGATAATGATGGATCATTTGAATGATGCACATATCTCATCCTTATATATCTTCTTAGGGAGCTCAAATATATATTGATATCCCTAATAGAAAATTTGGTGGGACAATATTAAATGGTAGATTATTAAATATACATCAAAACGCCTAGTATGTCAGCAATTGAAGGATGGGAGGAAAAATACTAAGTGTATGATGCATCCAAGACCCATACCTTCACGAAAGTGGGAGAACATTACCATAAACATTGTCACTTGATATCCAATGAAATATAGAAGAAATAATTTTATATGGGTCACTATGAATTTTCAAACAACGATAACTCAAATTTTCAAAATTCTAGTGGACATATCATTGGATCAACTTGCACGGATATATATCAATGACTTGGAAAGGATTCATAGAGTTCCACTATATTTTATATCCAATTGAGATCTATGATTTACAATGATTTTATGAAAATGTCTCCAACATGCTCTACGCACTGAACTAAGCTTTAGTACGGCCTAACAACCTTGAAATAATAGCCATTCTATGTGAAATATTCAGAAGCATGGAGATATGTTGAGAGAATTTTAAATATAATTCAAAGGAGGATGGTTCCAACATCTTCCACTGGTTGAGTTCTCCTACAACAATAGTTTCCACTCGAGCATCTGAATGGTGCCATAAGAATCCCATGGTGGGAAGTGGTGCAGAACATTGGTGTGTTTGGATGAAGTTAGAGAGCATAAGCTTCTAAGACATAATATGGTTGAAGAAATGGTGTAGAAGGTGAAAACATTCAACAACATATCAAGGTAGCCCAAACTCGATAGAATAGTTATGTAGATAACTGTCAATGATACCTTCAGTTAGTAGTTGGATACATGGTATTTATACTCATATCTTCATGGAAGTTGGTCATAAGATTTGTGATGAAAGGAAAACTAATTCCAATGTATATAAAATCCTTCTAGATCCATGATCAAGTTGAGGAAGTGGCCTATCGACTCACACTTCTAAATATGATGTCAAAGTACATGATTCTATTCATTAATGCTTCTGAATAATGTATATACTAGACCCTTCACAAGTACTCTCTTTAGAGGTGGTATAGTTGGAGGATGATCTTTCTTAAGAGGAGGAGCCAGTGAAGATCTTGGATCATAGATATAAAGTTACATGTAACAAGTCTACTCATATAGTTATAGTATTTTAGATGAACCACATGTATGAAGAGGCAACTTGTGAACTATATGAGGCAAATAATGAAAATTACATGCAATGGCTTATGTCCTAGAATGTAAAACAAATTTTCGAGGGTGAAATTTCATAATGGGGGAGAATGTAAAGACCCATTGTTTTAAAAATGGAAATTCAATTCTTATAAATATATCATATAATCTCATTCACACACAACATAATTAACAAATATGTTTTATGTGTACTTTAGACATATGTTTGTCACTTATATGTTTGGAATTTCAAAAATCTGACATACATGGTTGTGATCAGTTTGTTATTTGGAGTCTGAAAAGAAGAATTTTTTGTGGTGTAGTAACCATCCCTAATGAGTAGTAACATACCATTATGAGTATTAATATACCATAATGAATAGTAACTTTAATTATTATTATATACAAGTAATATTCATGTGAATTTATGATGTACCTATATTTTAGAACAAGTAAATAAATGATTAAAACTATTTTTAATAATATATTAAAAGTTTGCTTGAATTTTAAAATAATCCAATTTATAAAATTATTTATAGAATATATACTTCATTTTTGGATTCTAGACATCTAAAAATGGTTAGGGTGAAATTTTTAGATTAATCCAAAATACATGAATTTTTTATGAATAGTAAAATATGATGATTTAACTTTTATATACATTATAAGATGAATACACAATTCCTAGCTTCATAGATTCCATAAACCCCCTTTCTTCGAATTCACATGACTCATTTTCTATTTTAGGTCATGGAATCATCACTAATTATGATCCTGAGGTATATAAAAAATCTAATGATTAAAATAATATGAAAACCGTCATTTCCTCCACTAAAAAACTACGCTCACTCCCTCGTCTCTTCAATACACCAATGACTTGTGACATTCCAATTTTCTACCCAAATATCTCCCCAAACTCCATCCTCATCTAAAAAGGCCCCAATTCAATTAAAAATACCAAAACCTCACTCCAGAAGAGGATCTCAAAGGAGTTAGATCGAATAGGTAAATTCCTCATTCATATTATTTTATTTCATTTAGTTCTTTTATTTTTTGTTTCTAATTCACATCCCTTCACCCAAATTGTATGATAACTGCAGTAACCTACATGTACAAGAATTCTGTTATTCTATTGTGGTAATTCATTATCTTCACTCCTTTCCATATATTTTATTTGAATGAAATTGAAACACCATTTGAGATGTGTAAACATTGCATATTCAAGGACAACAGTTTATCAATTTCTATTATCATCTGTAATTATGGCCATGAAACAATATATGTTATGGTTGAACCAAATTATTATATATGTAATATATTCTAGTTAAGGTTCTTTAATACTTTCATAAATATGGTATTATGTTATAAATAAGTACATGGTTATTGAAATTAGACCCACCGATTAACCAAAAAGGTTATCACTATGGTTTTATATAACAATTCATCTTCAACACCAATAACTGAATTAATTATTATAAACAAGTAATATCTATTTTGTTCACTAATATCATAAAATTTTAATTTCGGTTAACCGCTTTCATCTCATATGTTTATCTGGACATGAATATAAGTGAACCGGTCGTTAAAACCAAGTAAGAAAACAGACCTAAACAATGAAATTAAACATCATAACTAGTAAAAATGGTTATAAATTAACATAAAATGGTAATAATAAATATTTTACATATATAATTGTTTATTTAGTTAATAATTAATAAATTAAAATTTATTTTCAAGGTCATTAATTTTATGAAAATATCACCATCGGACATAAGGAAATTGATCCTCTCTATTTCTTTCTTAATCAAGATGTCCTCTATGATATGACTTTTTGTTTAATCCCTAGTGATGGGATATTATTACACACCTACCCCATAATTAAATAATTATGTATAATTGATGATAAACCACTATTTTCTCTCATCAATCCTTCTTAGGTACACCCAACACCATGCCAGAAAACATTAATGAATTCCACTCGAACCTTCATTGTTCTTTGGAGATGACTTATTTCTCTTTATGTCAAAATGGAGTAATCATATATGTATATGTACATATTTTAAACCCTGTTCAGTTTAAAAAAATATATATTTAGGAATACCCTTTCATCACTCTAATTTTGGTAGATAGATGTTTATAAAATATTCCCTCCATAGAACTTTCTCTGAAGCAAACTTGTATTAAGGGAGATTCCTGAATTTTTACCCAATTTCATCTGCACTATAATCTATTTATATGAAAATGTTGTATTTATAAAATATGTCTTTTAATATTCGATCCTTTGTGGTTACATTATTGTTTTATATAAAATATTTTCCAGTTTTATATTTCTAAATCATAATAGTATTTTCCATAAAACTGCACAAAAATGTTTTAACGCTATTGTTTCTCAAATAAATTTATAATATGTTTTCACTTGTGTTTGACAACACATATGATGCTATATAATTATTTTACCATATGAAATTCCATGTATGTTATAATACCTTACTTCAATGGAAACTTTTATAATATGCCCATTTATTTTTTTTTCATATCATGATTTTGGTGACTAATTCTTTCATTGTGTACCCTTATGTTTATGTATGGCTGATTTTGAAGGATTATTTATGTGGGGATAATATTCATGAAAAGTTTGAGATTTTTGTTACCAGATAGCGCTCTAATTCACTGAATAATTTAAATCTCATGAGATGTGATGTGAAACGGGATTGGTGGTTAACCTTGACTCATACTTCTATGGGAAGCGGGATTGACGGTTAGCCTTGACCCATACTCTTATAGGAAACAAGATTGGCAGTTAGGCTTGAACCAAAATACTATAGGATAAAATACTGGTTGTTAGCCTTGAATCTTAGTAAAGACATGTTTTATGATTCTTCTACGTACATTTGATTCCATTTTTATATGATCCCATGTTTATAATTTGTGATTTCATATGTTCTATGATTTTAATATCATTATGTCTTTCCACCTAGCTCATGTGTTTAAGCATTATTCTTATGATCATTCCCTTACTATGATTTTTAGCTTATCTGTTCGTTCTTATTTTCCCCAGGGTACCCTATGTAGATGTATGGGATCAAAAGAAGTTATGATTATTTTATGGAGTTTAAATAATGATTTTTTTTTCAGCCCCATGTTTTTTGTTTTCTATTTTATGTAAAAAGTCTTCCATGAAACTATTCATAATGATCCTTTTCATGTACAATAATGTATTATTATGATTAAAAACATGTAATGCTATGCGTAAAATGAAAGGGTTGTTATATTCATTATGTAGTGTTCTTTCTTGTGTTTTTTCTTGTGTTTTTTATTCCCATTAATTCCTTTTCATAACATTTTCTAACAACTCCAATGACCAATTATTTTTTTCTAGATCATATAATCATGCCTTTAAATATTAAATTTTATCAAATTTATCCCACTATACATTTAATTTCTCAAAATATGTTCGGCATGACACATCAAAACACTCCCCTCTGAAATAACTTTAATGTTTTGACCACTTCAATGAAATTGATAACATTTTTTCATTGAGTAATACCAATAATGATTCATTTGTCTATGTTAGATATAAAATATTGGAAAATAAGAAATAATTTTTATTTAATTATAAATTTAATGAATTTTTTTATCCTGTCATAATTACACATGAATCTTATACTATTAGTGTGTATTATTCTATTAGTATCGCTTATTTATTTATAAATTTCTCCTTCAAAAAAAATGTTGTGGGATGGAAGTAGCTTTGGATATTGATACTTCAATATGCATATAAGAAATGGAACATAATTAATTTTTTGTTTCATTTTAAATAAATATATTATTTTAGTTATAAAATATATACCATTTTTAAAGTGAATTGTACCATATTCTTGATTTATTGTAGGCGTATATTTGTTTTTCTGCTCAGTACATGTTTTCATCACTCAATTTCTATATCATATATAAATAAATCGTAATCAAATTGATTAACAAATGAATTTTTACGAAATGGATTACCATTTAAAATGTACCTAAAATATGTATCCTCATGATGAGAAATTAACACATCCCATTCATGTTGGTTTATAATGTGTGCATACATTTTTTGTGTGATGGTTTATTTTAACCAGAATATATTTGATATGAAACTTCATAAGAATTTTTTGAATGCATCTGTGATAATTTTGAGTGAGAAATAATAAAAATTTTATTCAGTAATAATCTACTATAAATACACTATGTAGGTGATAATGAATAGGAATTCAATGTTTTGAATATTTTTTTAGTAAAATAAAAAAAATTATACAATAATGTTACCCTAATATCATCCCAAATCATTATATTATTTGTGGGCACAACATTGTGTCATGAATCTACATCAATCAGCACATGAATTTGAGTGGTGAGTCCAACATTACTACTGAATAAATCCTTGTCGGTGTTAATAGGTTGGTTGTGTTCATTCCATACAACTTCAAATTAGATGCATTTGTTTCTTGCCTTAATAATTAATCTAAAACCATTAAGATACGGTGGTCCTGATTTTTCAATGATAATGTTTTTTCACCATCTACCATTTTTTCATTTTCATCATCATAAATATGTTGTTCCCCAAGATTGGTATCCAAGTAATTTCCATATGGTTTTTGTTCCTTTGTATTAGAAGTACAATACTATTGAGAAACCAGTAATTCCTTAATATTGGGATGTTCATCATGTGTAGAAGTAATAATTTTTATAATTGGTTGAATGTTTAAGTTAAATTACATAAATATAGCAGTGAACAAATAATAATTTGAGGTAACATAATGTATATTAAAATATATATAACTAGATTATTATACTCTATTTTTATGGTTTAATAGATTTAACCCATCTATCGAGTACCCAATTCCCTTTATTACGGTATCCTCTGACATATAAGACCCCATCTACATTGAGAACACTATGAAATGATAATGGTGTCACAATGAAAGGGTTATCTTAAATTGAATTGAAACCATTCCAATCTAAGGTTTTTGTTGACAAAAAAATAATTGACCACATTCCGTTTAAGAGATTTGGATCAGAAAATACATGCACTCCCTATAATTCCATTATAAAAATTCAGTATTATTACTCTTCATTTCTAAAATCCACTTTCATCAATCTCAATTCATCTATTCTTATAGTACTCTTGTTATCAGCCCAGTTGCATTGAAAAATATGCACTTATAATTTTTTTATAATCCTACACCTATATTTGTTTGATGATTCCCATGTATAAAATATTCACAAAAATTGGGTTTCAATCCTTGGTACTAGATACCTAAATCTCTTCAGCCACAAGTTTGTCCCCTCTATTGTTCATTTTACTATTTACATCATGTTCATTTCTATAGAATGTATATCCATTAATTACATATCCATTAAAATAAAATACATGCCCACTTGGTCATATGTCTATCCATCAATGCTATTATAAAATTATATTTGGATTTATATATGAATCCATAAAAATATAGTCCCAAAACCATCCTATAATCTCTTTATTAAGTGTATTTAATATCCATCCATTATCTCTTGATAGATTTAAATTACTAATAATTAATTTTTGGGTTTCAATATATGGGGAAACATTACAACTATTAAAAAACATAAAATTAAACATGTTCCCAATATGTAATATTAATTATGACAACATCTATTCTAGTAATTTCATTAACCCCTAGACTCATGATGTGATGAAATTTGTGTAGATCGATTCATTCCACAACAAAAAATCTCTTTATAATATTTTTTTTGGAAAACATTAATTTTTTATATACCCTTTAAAATTAATCATATACAATTCAATGGGGTACATCCATATATAATGTATAATATAACATTGTCAACTGTCTCTCACCATTTGAACCATCATGTGAACCTTCATATCAAATAATTATGATGGTAATAAAACCTCCAATTCACATAATATGACAACAATTTCCTTTTCTATAGTGGAATAGTTTTCCGTGTTTCTGACTTTTTTGTATGTATCTTTGAAAATGAAATAGATCATGGATAATTTATGATACATATTATTGGAGAAAAAAAGAATCATTAAGCTAAAGGAATTATATCTTGCATCAAAACATGATAGTAATGTGATTTCAGAACCATTATCTTTAAATGAATCACTGACATGATATTATTGGCATTGAATGAATACCCATATGGAACCATTATATCATTCAAGATGTTTCAAAACTGATATATCATATTCATATAATGTGTGTAAGCAATGGGAGGAAGAAAATTATGGTTTCACTATTCATTGGAGCCGACTCTTCCCATATTACCATGACAATAATGTCCAACCTATCCATAATTCATTCCATTTGTTTTCCAGGTTCCTTTAGTAATGTGTCAATGAAAATATCATATATATTTTATTTAACATGCATAAAATCAATAGAATATATGGCGTACAAGCAATTCCATTTTGGTATTTTAAAAATTGATAATCTTTTTTTCAACTGTTTTGGAATGTTTTTTAAAAAATGTTTCACCAAAATAAGTGTTCATATCATTTACTTTCTGAAATAATTGATCTCATATTAGTATAGACAGTGTTTTACATTCTTATAAACTCTCATTCAATGATGTTATCCATTATCAACAGTAATATCGCTGAGGAATAAATCCATGATTTCATAGAAACACAATTATACATGAATATTTGAACCTAATTTATTTTGTACCTTATTCAAGAAAGGTACACCCTCTAATTTTTTTAATGATATATCCTGATAAATTTTCATATGAAGGAAAGATATTTGTCATCCCAATCAATATGTCTCTCAACGTTAAACCATTATTTCTACATGCATCATACCATGTAACACATGAATCCCACAATAATTTCAAATAATCGATCAATAGAGATAAATAAACATAAATATCATTAACCATTTTATTTGGTCCTGATATAAGTAGAGATAACATAATGTTTTTTTATTTAACGCAAAATGAGAGTGAAATGTTTTATTTTACCAATATTACCATCCATTTACTATGAGTTTTTATAGTAAAACAAAAATGATTCAATACAGATATAGATGGTGCAAGATAAAGTTTTTTCAGATCATTTCCAAATTTATGATACACATGATCAATTTTCTTCCACAAAGACAAGTCTTACAAGTGACAATTTTTACTATCACTATTTATTGTATATGGATTCCATGTCAATTTTCATACAGTCTCCTCAGTTCTATGTAAGTACCTAAACCTTGGAATGATTGTAAAGTACCATACACATTTTGTAAGACCTAATTCTCCATTCTTGTATTGAGGAACAACACACTTTCGTAAATTTCTATGTGATTTCTTGTTCTTGAGAAATAATATAAATGAATTTGAAAAATCATTTGTTATTTTAGAGATCATTCCCATTGAATATAGAATTATGTTAGTGTCAAATGTTTGGTATGGAATATCATTATCTTATAGGTGAATATCATTTAAGATAGTAAGTATTTCAGTAAAACTGGTATCACTATATCCATTTTCAACATTTAAATTATATAGTTTCGGTATGGATGAAAATGTTTTATATTTAGTACAACATGTATTAAATGGAATCTCTAAACGAATATTTAACTCCAATAACAATTTTTAGAAATCCTAAAGTTCATCTTTAATTGGAATTTCTATTCCATCAATATTATCTGCATCACAATTCACACTTATAATCACATCCTTGATCTGATCTACATCATTTTTCACACATGTAAAAATATCAGTTGATCCATAAAATAGTAACTTATCCCAATCACTATAAATATTTTTTCACCATGTTCAGTAAAAAATATATAACATTGATCTATTATATAATAGAATAAATGTTTTTCCGACTCCACTTGACTAATTAGTCATGAATAAAAATAGTGTAAACATCAACAGAATATTTATGAATTAAAATATGCATGATATTTTGAAAACATGTTGAATTATTTCACCCCATCCTCATAGTAATTTATCATATATTTGGAATTCATCCATTTTCAATTCATAACCATACTATTTTATTTGATAATATTAATATTTAACAAGAAAAATACACTAAAATTCTATGCCTAGAACCCATAAAATGTGATTAATAATGAATCAGTTAATCTACATGAATTTATTGTTATAACATAATAATATATGAATTATGTATATTGTATTTGATTTGTAGTGGTAGAAATCATTGAATTAAATGAATTTGTGGTATCTAAATAGTTTCCAAGAATCAAATTAAATTTTAATATATTGAAAAACATAGAGATTAAGGATGGGTTTTGAATAATTGTTAGGGACAGTAAAACATGAGGGAGGATTTCATGTAAATTTAATTCTTCATGTGGTATATGGTAGGGTTGGTGATATTTTAGGTGTTGGATAGAGAAGATACTCCCGTGGGGGGGTGAGGGGTGAATTGGGTACCTATTAAAAATTTCTATTTAAAATATTTATATTAAAATCCCCCAATTTATAAAACAAGTTAAACTGTAGTGAATTTATAAATATTTTCAGTGTTCACTTAGTTTCACAAAGATTTATTATTTATCTATTAACTTAATCTAAATATTATACTAGATTTTGAATATAACTTAATGGCTATAAATAATTACAAACACTTTCTAGTTCAGTTATCAGAGTTACATTAAAATAGATTTTAATTTTAATGTAATTAGATACGGAATATTGAATCTAAAATAATATGCACATCAGTTCTAACCAAGAGGTTCATTTTCAATCTAAGACTTATTCCTCTCAAACTATTTATATATAAAATTTATCAACACCCTAAAATGGGGCTTACAACAGTACTCAGACTATCTAGGTCATCATACCTCTACCACAGTTCTACGTGGGAAAGAAAAAACAACAACACAAAGGCTGTACAGGTCCTCAGACCACTACCACAGTTCTACGTCGGATACAAAAAGATATAAAGATTTTGTTGTGAGAATTTTAGCATCCTCCAGTTCATATTAGGAGTCAGTGTGTTTCCAAATAAAAATGAGGTCACACACTGCTCGTATTGTAATAAAAATGATTACAACAGAGAAATAATATGAATATGATTTTAGTATGATCATGTGTGATGTCAATGTACCTATGGACTCTTTTGAATTAAAGAAGATTAATATTTGAGTCCTTCTCTAGACGGTGTATGGAAAATGGGGTGTCTTTGTTCTGTTCCTTTACTTCTAGTATAGGTGTTCAACTTGAATGTGAGAGTTTTATTAGCAGCACATGAACCTCCTCTTTGAACTTCTTTTCTTGATGTGTATGAGTATTCTTTGAGTTCTTTATGTGTTCTTCCTGTATATGTCAATTTGTGCATTATATCTGTCACGCCCTTTATACGCATCTTTGATATTCCATTAATTTCTCATGTGATGGTTCCACATAAGTCATGATTATATATACAGGTAGGAGGTACGGCTCCCTGACATGCAACAATCATCATTAATTAATTTAAGTCATAACATGTGATTACTTCTGCAGTTATGAGGTATGTTTTCCAGACATCCATCAAACATCATTAATTAATATTTGTTGCATTAAAAGAAAAAAATATGATCATTGAAAATAATCAAATAGAGAGATAGAGTTTAGAGAAATAGTGAATGGTTTCCATTAGTATCTCTTTGTATAAGTGAACATGTAGTGGTTGACTTGAAACAGTGGGTCATGAATAGGATGTCGTTACTCTCTGTAACGGTATCTTTGTGTATCAATATCTCTATGTGTAGCAGTAGCTCCATGTATCGGTAGCTCAATGTATCGGTAGTTCTTCGTAATGGTGAAATTCTATCGGTATCACTTCCTCGCTATCAGTAGCTGTTAACATCGGTAGCGCTAACTCTCTCTATCAGTAGCTGCCTCTATCGGTAGATCCATTTTATTAGTATCTTGTGTCAGTGAGCTTATTTATCACTAGACTTAGTCTATTGGTGACCTTTTCATATTGGTTGCTCTGTCTATACATGAGTGCTTATAAACTATCTGTTCTATGCACTTCATTTCCCTATTGAGTTAGTATCACGATTAATCATCGTCAAACATTTATAATCATAAATAAACTTTTAATAACATATTCGAATGATATTAAATGATCATATATGATATTTATATCAACTCAATAGCATTATTTCATAATTATAAAGTATAATTAATATATAGATAGACATTATTTGGGATTATCAAATAATATCGAAACATAATTTAGATTATCAATATAAGAGAGTCCATCAATCACCCCCGTTTTGATAACCACAAATTATGGAATTATAATCCATAATAAACTTTAATGAATCTGAGTAAAATACATCTAATGGAATTTCTTAGTTTGTTCATATCATAACACTCAAATGTATCCAAGTTAAATTATGTATAAACATAAGGGAAATAAAATAGAATATTTATTTCCCTCAAAGACGCATATTATAAATCCCCCTAGTGTAATTTCTACCTATATTATAATTTTTCTCCCCCACTGTATTGAGAAAAAACAGATAAATAATGGTTTAGAGCATAAATGAAGAAGAGAGAAAATAGACATTTTCATTTCAGATGAAAAAGTTACATAAGATAGTACAAAAGAAATACAAGAAGTAAAATTTTCCTATCAAATATCAAATCCACTAATAAATCAACCTCCTCAATAGGTAATTTGGATTTGAATTTGGGATCAGAAGATGATTCGTGCGTGGTAGATGTTGGTGAAGGCTTGGGAACACCAGTGATGATCAAATGTGGTTGAGCTTATAAAACACTGCCAGGCCTGTAATTGGTACTCTTTAGTGTGACAATAACAGTAAGACTTTTTATAGCCTCAGTTGGAGTCCACTGAGTTGTGGAATTAGACTGACCAGAGGTAGGCATGGCTAGATGAACAATAATAGGTGCACTGTCCACATGCAGAAATGGAAGTAACATGTTCCTAAAATCCATGATTATTCCTCCTCCTCTCTCCGCAACAGATATATAAACATCCTTGTTCTCCAATAACTTGTACAAGGTAGGAGTCAACTCTCGGAGCTTACTGACTTGTTATTTGAAGGCATGAGTGACTGGGTGTTGTTTCAGATTCTCGAACAGCACCTTGAAATGATTGGTTAGCTGATTCTTGGAGTACAAAATCTGAAAATAGTAATCAATTTTTTAATTTATTTCCTTCTGGGATGCAGTAGCATCTCTCATATAGTCTTTAACAATATTTCTGATATCCCTTGTGGGAGATATCACCTGAGAGTCAAATGAGCAACTCGAACTAACTTGGCCAAGCTCTTATTTCATCATAGACCTGAACTGTTCCAATTCAACTGAATCTCTAGAGGTACCAAGAGGTTTTAAAGTGAAAGCTATGGTTTCATTGAAAGACTGAGTCAAATTACTTATCAAATTTTTCAGAACAAAATCCTAAGTGCTGACATCTGTTTGTATGGTCTTCAGAAAAATTTCAAACACATCCACAAACTATTTCACTACAACTCGAATGTAGTTGATGTCAGTATCAACTTGCGATTTAGAACTCATGAAGGTATCAAATGAGGCAACATATTTCTTTAATGAATAAACATCCTCTATCAAACACCCAATCTCATCTTGATATTCTTTTACATAATCCATCACTTATGTCACAACACTTGACAAAACTTTTATCACAGAAGATACCAAAGAACATTCTCTCTTGCTTATATCTTCAAAAAAATATTTTCCAATCAGATTTGAGTGCCTCAAGAACCCCTTTTCTCACAATGTCGTCAGGAAGAGCAAGAGGAGCTACTGGTTGAGCAGTAACATCATCTTAGAAAATATCACAAGACATAAGATGCCTTATAATGGGTGTCTCATCATCAGAATCAGTATAGTCTTGTCTCAATAAAACAAATCCTTGAATCTCAGACCAATATTCCACTTCATAGGTCACATAAACTGATAATATCCTTAAATGTTTCTCCCCCTCAACATGAGCTTCCATCTATATATCTACAGTAGCAGCTACCTCATTAGGAACATACTCTTAATAACATTCATCTACGTCAATATTCATATCTAAAGCATGTTAGACAGGCTGGGGTATGTCAGCAAAAGGTACTGGTCTTTCTATTCAAGAATCTTCTCAAATCGCATAATAGAGATCTCAATCAGAGAAATAAGACTCAAAGAGGTATGTCCATTCTTAGATACTTATTCCAATTCATCATAACTACTATTTAAATTTGTATAAGTCTCCCTTTGATCTGATCTATGTGGGTCTTCCTCATTTAAATATATTTCTGCAACAGTTTCACCTTGAACTGCATCCCTTCTAGGTAGAGTCAAAGGTGAAATTGCCTTTTCATATAATACCTTTTCAACAGCTGGGCTTAGAGGAAAATCTGGATCCCCTCCATCTTTTATAGAGGTATTATCCCTTGCATCATAATCACATCATTGAGTTTCATCTTCATTAGGTCCTAGACATGGATCTCACTTATATCTTGGCCGATTGGGATGCTCAAAAAGATTAAATTTATCATAAATTTTCTCATCATCATTTAACCATTCCATTTTCCATGAGTTCTAGTCAATCTCCATGTACATACATACTATTTTTGTAATAAAAATGTTGTCTCTAACAACCAATGTCTCATATTGAGACTCAACCAAACCATTTACCATGATCATTAAAGAGACCAGCATTGCAAAGAATAGATCATTTGTTTTCGATTTTGGCCTGGTCATATCTTCGATTTGAGTCATCAGAAGGCTAAAAAAATCACTTTGAAACCATGGATTAGAGTATACAGAAAGAATATATCTTTGAATCTGAGGTTTTCAAGATCCACTCTTCTTGAACATAGCACCTGCTGTATAAATTTGAACATCAACTGGTTTTCTCCCTCCATTTTTGTAAACACTACTTTTTAGGGTGTTCCATCTCCAGTGAGCTCTTCCAAAGTAGTTTCATACTCAAAATAGTCAGTATTGGGATGTAATTATTTTATGAAATATCCAATATCACCCTCGTGTGGAAATTCTAAACACTCATCCCATTCAATTGAAGACAATGATAGTATCTTGACAATCACTTCTGATACCATTCTATACACACATTCAGATTTCTCACAATGAAAAAACTCATAGCATTACATTAACAATTTAGTATAATAAGGACCATTGTAATTTGAAAAACATTTGAGCCACCGTTGTACCTCCAAAATCATTAGAATCAACGATTTTCTAGAAATGAGTCATTATGCACATAGTTCTTTCTCGATAACTATATTAATATTCAGTAAGTTCGGGTTCAAGGGACTCTTCTCACTACTTGTTCCACTTCCACGGCCTTTAGATCATTATTTCTTCCACTTTTCACTTGGTTCATCTCCTTCATCTTTGACTATCGTCCTTTTTACTCTTGCCAATTCCGAAATTAAGAACTAAGGGTTTGCATGAAGTACAAGGGTTTGAAAAATAAGGTTGGAAGAGAAGAGAGTTCACGGTGGATTGAAACATGACTTAGACATAATTTTTATCATTTAGGAATCGATATGTAATAAAAGGAAGTACATTTATAATAATACTGGTATCCATTAAAAACATGAAATCCTGACAGTGCAATATATATCAGTGACATCTACCAGTGAGAATCCTAATGGTGAGTTCTCTCTAACGGTGAGGTTTATCTAACAGTGAGGTTTCTCTAATAGTGAGGATTCACTAACATTTAGGCTTCACTAACGAAGATTTTTCACTAAGGGTGAGGTTTCACTAATGGTGAGGATTCACTAATGATGATGTTTAAGTAACGGTGAGGTTTCACTAACGGTGAGGATTCACTAAAGGTGAGGTTTCACTAACGGTGAGGATTCACTAACGGTGAGGTTTCACTAATGGAGAGGTACAAATAATAGGGAGGTTTCCCAATAGTGAGGTTTCACTAATGGCGAGGTTTCACTAACGGTGAGGTTTTCCTATCAGTGTGGTTTAACGAAATTTTGTCATTATTAACTCATGTCTAATGTTTCTTAACCTTTCTAAACTTAATGGCTAGGTTAATATGTCATCTAATTGATGTTCAGTTCCTATATATTCAAGAGTTATATCACCTTATTGATATTGATCTCTCAAAAAGTATTGTCATACATCAATGTGCTCAGTCCTGGAGTGAGATATAGGATTCTTAGAGATATTGATCTCACTTGTGTTATCACATTTTATAGATACATACCTAAATTGATATCCATAGTCCAATATTGTTTGTTTCATCCATAGTATTTCTACAGAGCAACTACCAGCAGCTATGTACTTCGCTTCAGCAGTAGACAATGCAAAATAATACTTCTTTTTAGTACACCATGATACTAAGGACGTACCATGAAAGTGACATGTTCCAGAAGTCCTCTTCATATCTAACTTGTAACCAGCAAAGTTAGCATCTGAATAAGTTTTTAATTCGAATGATTGTCTATTTAGATAAAATAATCCTGAATTAGTAGTATGTTTATGATATTTGAAAATCTTTTTAACAGCAATCAAGTTTTACACTTTTGGGTTAGCTTGAAATCTTGCAAGCATACACACACTAAAAATAATATCTTGTCAACTAGGTGTAAGACAATGTAAACTCTCAATAATACCTCTATAATTGGTTTGATCCACTAATTTTCTAGTTTCCTCTGCATCCAATTTATAAGTGGTATTCATAGGTGTATCAATTTCCTTATTACTATACAAAACAAAACGTTTTAAATTATCCATTGCATATTTTATTTGATTCAAAATAATACCATTTTCATTTTGAAAAATATGAAATCCAAGAAAAAATTTGAGTTCTCCCATTAAAATAATATCAAATTCACTTTTCATACACAACGAAAAATCAATAAATAAATCATTTTTAGAAGACCTGAACATAATATCAACAACATATATTTGTACTATCAAAACCTCAATAGAAACCATTTTGATAAAAAGGGTTGTATCAACAATCCCTTTAATAAAACCATTTTAAATAACAAAATTACTATGTCTATCATACCAAACTCGTGGAGCTTGTTGTAATCCATACAAAGCATTAGAATGTTTAAAAACTCGATTTGGAAAATGAGGATTTGTAATTCTATGTGGTTGTTCATCCAAAACAACATTAATTATAAAAACATTTAGAAAATCACTTTTAACATCCATTTGATATAACTTGAAATTCATATGAGAATTAGAAGAAAGTAGAATTATAATAGCTTGCAATCTAGATACTGGTGACAAGGATTCATCATAGTATATTATTTCTTCTGGACTATATCATTGTGCAACTAATCATTCTTTATTTATAACTATATTTCAACAGTCATTTTCATTATTTCTAAAAACCCATTTAGTGCATATGGTCAAGGTGCCCTTAGGTCTGTCTACTAATTCCCAGACATTGTTTCATTCAAATCTATTTATCTTTACATGCATAGCAATTACCCAAAATTCAACATTGATAGCATCATTGATATTTTTAGGTACTAACTGTGAATGAAAGGCTTGTTATTCAAATAGATTTCTTTGTGAAGCTCTAGTCAGTGTTCTACTATCTAAATCCCCAACATAATCATCTATATGATGGTTTTAAGGGTCCTAGTTGGTTTGGTAAATGTAGGGATAGAAATTTCAGCTTCATTTATAGGTTCAGGTTCAACAGAAACAGGTTCTAAGAAATTTCCTGAACTAGTAGTGTTAACAACAATTTTACTGTTTTTGTCATTGAGATTTAGAATTGACATATCTTCTTCGAGATTTTGAAGAGGTGTCTTACGTTAATGTGGATCAGTTTCATCAAATTTGACATGTACAGATTCTTCCACACATATTGTCCTCTTATTAAATACTCTATATGCTTTTCTAGATACAGAATATCCTAAAATCATTCCTTCATCTCTATTGGAAGCAAACTTATCAGGATTATCATTAGTATTGAGAATGAATAGTTTTCAACCAAATACTCTAAAGTAACTAACTTTAGGATTCCTATTATTCCAAAGTTCTTAAGGTGATTTTTTATGAACAGGTCTAATCATGACTATATTTATAATATAACAAGATGTATTTTGAACATCAGCCCAAAAGTAAACAGGTATGTCATACTCATTGAGCATAGTTCTTGAAATTTCTTGAAGGGTTCTATTCCTCCATTCTACTACAACATTCTGTTAAGGTGTCCTAGTGGCACAGAAATTGTGATTGTAGCCATTGTGTGAGAAATAGTTTTCAAAGTCAAAATTTTCCAAAACACGACCATGATCACTTCTCGGGTTCTTAATCTTATATCCACTAAGGTTCTCTACAGACTTGGTGTATTTAACTAAATAGGAACAACATTCACTTTTGTGAGAAATAATGTATACCAAAGTGCATCTAGAAAATTCATCTAGTAGAACATATAGATAGTGCTTCCCATTTAAACTAGAAACTCTAGGTGGTCCAAATAAATCCATATAAACCAACGTGAGAGGTTGAGAAGTTAAAACATCATTCTTTTATTTGAAAGAAACATTATGTGGATTTCCATTTTGACAGGGATTACAAAAACATTTTCTGTTGGGAATTTAAGTTTGCTTAGGTCTCTAAAAAACCTTTCCGAGTCAGTTTCGTAAGTGAATAATCATTACAGTGTCCTATTCTTCTGTTCCATAGCCACGATTCTTTATGAAAATAATTTAAACAAGTATCCTTTTTTTTGTCTGTAGAATTAAAATCAATAACATATACATTTTCATTTCTTAAATAAGTAAATACCATAACATTTTTTGAATCAAATACATTTTAATCATGATTTTCAAATTTAACATTGAAACCATCATCACACAACTGTGAAATTCTTAACAGATTGTAATTTAGTCCTTCAAAAAATAATACATTAGATATTAAAACCGAATAATTGTTACCAATCCAGCCTCAGTCGATGAATTTTCTTTATGAGTTATCACCAAAGGTGACATTCCCTCCATCAACTTCGATTATGCTCTTAAAACATTAGTAGACTATTCTCATATACCTTTAACCTCCACTTTCCATATACCATATCTTCCTACATGAACGTTTCAAGAAATTCTCCTAGAAAATAGATTTAAACAAAAGATAATTTTGATATCCAGATTTTTTTAGTCCAGAAAGGTTAGAAAGTAAAACATCATGCACCCATATTTTTCTAATGGGGTTCCTATAATTAATAAATTCAATTTATTTTGATAAATAAAAATTCTTTGGTCCGTAATAATTTGAATATCTAGATGAAGCATAAGAATTTCCAGAACAAGAACAAGCAGCATACTGTCCAGATTTATGAATAAATTTATTCTTAACAATCTATCATTGTCCAGGTTAGTATTATAAACCAGTAGTATACTTTGGTGCAACTTTTTTTCCATGAATTTAAGTGAGATTATTCATTCCATTTGTGAAATTCTATACGTCTTTTCTGAGTTCCTCATTGGATGATTTATGTTCAGAATTAACCTTTAAAAGTTGAGAATTTTTTTCATTTTCAATACTAAGATTAGATTTTACAATACTAGTCAAGGCACACTATTTTTTTTACTTATTTTTACTTAACTTTCATCTCATTGAAAGTATCATCCATCATATTGCATTATTCAAATAATTCAGCTTTATGCATATTATAATTATTATTTGAATCTCTTTCATTCCGTGAATAATAATCACTGTGCACAGGGGAATTAAGTCTTACTTTAGATGTTTCAGTCATGAAAAACATGTTGGAATGATTCTTTTCTTCAGAATCAGAAGCATCAGATCCACTAGAGGTTTATTCAGAAGAACTCCATGTTGCCTACATAGATTTCTTATATTTATTGTCCTTGAAATCATATTTCAACATAAATATCAATTTCAGACAGTCATCCTTAACATGTCATTTCCTTTTACATTCATAACAGATTATCTCATCGTCTTTATCACCTTTCTTTCAATCTCTCTTACAGTTACCTCGTTGGTCATACATACAATTATAAATTGATTTTCGGAGAAATATCACATCCTATATAGTTGTAAGAATCTCCTAGCTATATGAGTCATCTATTCATCACTATCTATGTCATAATTTTCACTTGTTGAGCCTTCGACATGTACGTGATCTTTTTCCATGTCCTTGGCCTTTGAGGAAGTAGACATAAAGGCCACTAACTTGTTCTTAGGTTTATCACCTTCATCTTTGTTTTCCATTATCTTTTCATCATACATCATATATTTACCAATCACCTCCTTGACTGGTAACTTGCCAATGTCACATTATTCATGTATAGAGACGTACATTCCTCTCCATTTGTCTGGTATCCATCATTGTATCCTCATGGTTTTATCTTTTACTAGAACAAATTTTCCCAGTGAACTCATTGTATTAACTATCTCATTAACCCTGAGATACATATCAGAAATATATTCATAAAATTTAATTATAAAATTATCGTACTTAATAGTTTATATATTTAGTCTCATTTCATTAACAATTATTGTTCCCTCATGGGAAACAGCCAACTTATCCCAAATTTCATAATCTGTCATATAAGAAGATATTCGATTAAATTTCTCATCTCCTAAAGAATGGTACAGAGAATTAATTGCATTAGAATTATTATTTCAAGAGTCATTCATATGTTCATCCCATGTAGTTCTAACAGTTTCTGGAATCGTATACTAAGTCTCAATAAAAGTCCATATGTCCAATCACTTACGTTCTAAATGGATTTCCATTTTTATTTTCCACTGGGAATAACTGATACCATTAACAAAAGGTGGTATTTTTGTAGCTACACCTTCTAATCTAACTTCCATAATAACTATGTTTTAGAGATATATATTTAATGATATGAAAATTTTTAATTAACAGAAATTTTGATATATTTATGATACAACTAAAATTATAGTTGAAAACATTTCACAAATAGAGTTTTTTCAAAAAAAAATTATCTACAACCTCTAATACCAAATGTTGGTTAGAGGGGATACTCAATAGGGGTAAATCGAGTACCTATTAAAATTTTCTGTTTAAATGATTTATAATGAAATCCCCCAACTCATAAAATATGTTAAACTGTAGTGAATTTAAAAAGATTGTAAGTGTTCAATTAGTTTATCAATGATTGATTATTTCTCAGTTATCATAATCTAAATATTAACCTATCTTTTGAAACAAAATTATTGACTAACAATAATTAAAAAAACCTGCTAGTTCAACTACCTGAGTTACTTTAAAAAAAGATATGAATTTCAAAGTAATTAGAAGCGTAATATTCAAACTAAAATAAGATGCACAACTGTTTTAACCAAGAGGTTCTGGATCAATATAAGACATAGTCCTCTCAAACTATTTATATATAACTTTTATCTACGCCCTGAATCAGGGTTTACAGTATTACATAGACTATCCAAGTCCTCATACCTCTACCACAGTTCTACGTGGGAAAGGAACAAAAAAAACTCACAGGCAGTCCAGGTTCTCAGACCTCTACCACAGTTCTACATGGGATTTAAAAAGGTGGAAAGTGTTTGGTGTGAGGATTTAAGTATCCACTAGTTTGTCTTAGGAGTCAGTGTGTGTCCAAATATACAGAAGAACACACATTGCACATAATTTAATCAAAATGATCACAATAGAGAAATAATATGAATATGAGTTTAGAATGCTCTTGTGTGATGTAAATGCAACTTTGGACTACTTTAGATTGAAGCAGATTAATCATTGAGACCTTCTCTGGATGTTGTCTGGAAAACAGAGTGTCATGGTTCTGGTCCTTTACTTCCATTTTAGGTGTTCAGCATGAATGTGTGTGTAATCCTTTAACCACTTGAACCTCTTCTTTGAACTTATGTTCTTGATGTGTATGAGTGTTCTTTGAGTACTTCATGAATTCTTCTTGTATATGTACCTTTGTGCATTCTCTATGTCACACCCTTTACAAGAAGCTTTGATAATCCTATTATAGCTCATGCAGTGGTTCCACATAAGCCACAATTAATTCTGTAGGTATGAGGTATGGTTCCCTAACATCTAACAAACATCATTAATTAATTTCATACATAAGGTATGATTACTTATACAAGTATGAAGTATGGTTTCCTAACTTCCAAAAAACATCATTAATTAATATCAGTTGCATTAAAAGAAAAAATATGATCATTACTGATAATGAAACAGATAGATATAGTTTATAGAAACAGTGAATGTTTTCCATCAGTAGTACATTGTATCAGTGAACTTGTAGCGGTATACATAAAACGTTAGGTCTTGCATCGGTAGTTATAACTCTCTATAACGGTAGATTTATATATCAATAGCTCTATGTGTAGCACTATATCCTTGTATTAATAGCACCATGTATCTGTAGTTCTTCATAACGGTGAACTTCTGTTGGTATCCCTTCTTCTCAATTAGTAGCTATTAACATCGGTAGCGGTAGATCTATCTATCAGTAGCTCCCTCTACCGGTAGCTCTATTCAATCGGTAGATTTTATCAGTGAACTTGTCTACCAGAAGACTTAGTCTATTAGTGACCTTTTCTTATCGGTAGCTCTGTCTGTACTCAAATTCTTAAAAGTATTTGTTCTACGTACATCATTTCCAGATTGATTTAGTTTCATGATTAATCATCGTTACATATTTATAATCATGAATGAACATTGAATAACATATTACAATGATAAGATATGATCATTATGATATTAATATAAACTAATTAGCATGATGTCATTATTAGAAAGTATAATTAATATATAGATAGACATTAGTTGGGATTACCAAAGCATATCTAATCATAATTGAGATTATCAAATAATGTGAGTCCAACATTAGGGATAGGTTTCTTATGATCTGAAGTCGATAATTTTTTAGATTTTGAAAATGATGATAGGTACCAATGACACAGTCATGAGAACCCAAAATTTGATGAAACATTTAAATTAAAATAAAATGAACAAGAAGTCTCAGTTTGGGGTTCTCATGAATTTTAAAAAACTTATGAACAATCAAATTAGGGAATAAATAATGCATTAAATTTAAACAATTCACCTGACTAGGATCAAGACTCAAGGAATAGTATTGAAAATTTTATAAATATATATATAATCAATCATGAACTTTTTAACACATATTTATGGATTTATAAAAAAGAAAATGAAATTAGTAATATAACTTCTCATTAAAGTGATTTAAATGAGAATTTATTGTATCTTTAACTACCAATTTTTCAAATAATTACAAAAAAAGAAAAAAAAATGAATTTGATTTAACAAGAAATTGATATAATAAGAAAACTAATAGGTTTATAATCAAAAAAATCTATCACTTTTGATGTTCAATCTGATACTTCACTCGAAAATTACTTCAGGTTGTAGGAGTGGGAATGTTTTGGTGACCAACAGTTTTTGGTTATGAAATGTCACCTATGAAAAGTAATAGTCTCCAGAACGTTCACACTCTTACTAAATGCTATACTAACACATGTGAGATCAAAATAGTGTCTGATGATGGTGTTATATTTCTTGTGCATAAGAGAGGAACAAGGATCTTATTACAACATATCCACTGTAAAAACACTACATACTTGTCATTTATAGTCACTACCTTACACGATAAGTGGAAAGTGTTTTTACGATTCACAGCTCGGTGATTTATGAAATTTGTGTGAGAAATAATGATGAGTTAGGGAAAATGAACATGATCGTGGGGGTTAGGGTGATCTTACAATGGATTTGGATGTGAGAGATTGGGTAGATAATCAGTGAGGTAGATCGTGGGAAAATAATATCACTTATCTGATCTTTGTGTAAACTAATTATGAAAATTAAAAACAAACAATGTTTTTTGAGTGACTAAAATAGATCACAAGTGAACACATTCCATGATTTTAAAATAACATTATAATTTAAAGGCAAAAAATTTGATAAACATTAAACTAAATAAACATATTAACATATTTTTTATTGTTTGATAAAATATGTAAACAAACAAATGATTTTAATTTTAATTTTGCTTTATTTTTTCTGATGTGAAATTCAAAAAATGAAAATAAATTATTGCAATTTCTCTCCGTTTGGTATGGTGAATGAAATTAAAAAAATAATGGTTTTGTAAATACGATAAAATAAAACTTATTAAAAATATTGTTTTCCAATAATCAATAAACCAAATAAAATTAATTATAATTTCAAATTGTATCTATGATTTAAAAATAAATATATATAGTTAATTTATATATATATATATATATATCTTAATATAAGTATATATATATAATTATATAAATATACTAATTTACATAAAATTATAAAAATATGTGTTCATAAAAAGATATTTTCGTAAAAAAAATTATTATTATATAAATATATATTTTTATTAATAAATTAAATATAAATCTGACAATATATTTATAATTTTGTTACTATTATTTATAAATAAACATTAATTAAATATTAATATAAACATAATAAAAAATATTTCTATACACAAAATTATTTATAACAAAAATTATATATACACAATTAATAAAAATTATCGATTCAATGAAATATAAATTATTTATAACTTATTTATATAATTTTTTAATTCCGAATTATTAGATAAATATGACTAAAATTATTAACTCAAATTATTATTTAAAAATAATTATTCGATCAAAATGATTTATTAAAATTTATTCTTAATTCAAAAAATATATAAATTAATAAATATTAATTCAAAATAATTATTAATTAAGAAAATTGTAATTTAGTTATATAAATTGTTAATTAATGATAATCAGAATTACATATCATTAAAATTGAATATATTGAAAATTATTTATAAATTATTTATAATTATTTATATACAAATAACCATAATTTTTAATACATGTTTGTTATTATTACTTATAAATTAAAATAATGGTGTAAAAATATTTATTTAAAAATTAATTTTTACAATATATTTGTATTCACATGAAAATAAATTTTTTTATTTTTAATAATAACAATAATGAGCATTTATATAAATATTAATTTGAGAAAACATTGAAATAATGTATCCATATGGGGTAACGTTGAAAACTAAAAAAAATGCTCGCTGGGTTTCCTTCCAATCACCCCAATATTGGGGTGATTATAAAGATGTATTTGGGGAGATGGTGATATGTCTAAAATACCAAACTACATGAACCATAATCATTAAAAAAACAAACTGAACATATCAACCAATAGAAAATAAAGAGAATTGATGTGGTAAAGAGAAACCAATGATAGGTAAAGATGTTGCTAGGTTTTTTGGTATGGTCTTATGGTGCATCCAAGAGTGAAGGTCTCAGGTCATATTAAATAAATATAATGTCAGTGGTTGAAGCTGATCATTTTTTTAGGGGCCAACAAAGAATGGTTTGATCAATTTTTATTCATTTGATATGATATATTGGGACAACATTCATATATAGTGCATTATTTCGAATGTGATGGTTGTATTTCAAGTGGAAATCATTGATATTTGAGGAAAACTCAATGTCCTCGTGTTACGATGGGAGTAGGGTGGTGTACATGTGATGAGCAGCGGATATTCAGACACTGACAAAATAAATCGATGCTTACCTTAGGTTTTGAGAGGATCGATTTTTCGAGATGTGTAAGGATGACTGGTGACAGTGTTTCGATTCCATGGGATCTTGAATGACCCAATGGATGAGGACACTATTATGGTTCTATTTAAAGATTGAGTAATACTTTTTGCAGCGCTAACAAAGCACATAAAATACCATTAATTTTAATAATATACTAAATATAATTAAAAAATTTAAGTGCATATAATTATTAAAAAATTAATTAATCACAGATATGTATTTATAAATATAATTATAAATAATTATATTTATTAATTAAATAAATATTTATTATAATTTTATAATTATTTAAATCTTTATATATTCATTTGTTTATAATTATAATTAAAAATTATATTTAAAAATATTTATATATTATAATATATGTATAGATATAATTTTAAATATATTAGGTGTTTAGAGATACAATTTCATTAGACACACACACACCACACAAACAGACTAGAAAGGTAGGCCATATCCCACCCCATGGCATAACCCAACCATCAAGCCTTATATATTTAGTACATGGGACGAAGGGCCTATATGAATGAGCCCCAATACATGGCCTAAATACCCACATAATAGCCTAAAGATCCTGCGCAACGTCATTCCGACACCACCATTTTCATGGGTCATGCCTCCACCATCGCCTGCATGTGTCACTGCTTGCTAGTGCAAACTCTCTAACACGAATTTGAATTTGTGTCTCATACAGTATTACGGGGATCCTTTTCCACTATGGTAAGCCACAAACTGCATAAAATTATATACACAATTATATATATATATATATCTGTGTGTTTGTGTGTGAGTGTAATAAATATATTATTTATTAATATGTATTTATTATAATTAATAATTTCTAAAATATATTTATTTATTTATAATTATAATTAAAAATAAATATACTCAATATATTTTTATATAATTAAATATATTTATATAATTATAAATATATATATATATAATTATATATTATCATAATGATAATAAATATATTTATTATCTAAATATATAAAAAAATTATAACAGGCCTTCATTAGAAAGATGAATGCACATACCAAGAGGGGATGATGGGGTCAAACAAATCATGAGAATTCCCTTGTCATAAAAAACTGAAAATCCCACAAGATATTACTTTTTGCAGATCTTCTTAGTTCCCATGATTCTATGATACTTTCATCTACATCATTGATTTCCTTCTCACCTCCATGGCTTGATCCTCTAAGCGGATCCACGTTCTTCACCTGGTGAAGTGTTATAAGAGTCAAAAAAAGTATGACAACATAATGTTGATTCTTTATTTATATGTATGATCTTGATAGACCATTTCTATATTGGATCTAAAGATGTATTCAATGTATAAAACTATTTTTTTGGACTATTAGAAAAACCTTCTAGCCAAAAACATATGGATCCATTTTAGAATAAATGAATTCAACTTTTAAGTAAAACTATTTTAAAACATCCTCTTTTAAAAAATGTGGGTGTCTTCCACCATCATAATCATCCAGAAGAGTTTAAATATTTGAATTTATATCTTTATAAATATCACATTCCTTGTTATAGGACATTACAAATGAATCATAAGTTATTTTTTTAAATATAAAAATTATATTTGAAAATATCATACGATATTTTTAATTTCAGTGGCTCCTCTACAAGCGTGATTCTATATGCAATGGGGTAGCATCACCCAAAAAATCCATTCCAACTAAATTTTTTTCAGCCTACGAAAGATGGGCATAAACCATCATAGACTGAAAAACAAGAAGGTTAGGTTTCCTATAAGATACATATTGGAATTATTCCTCACCCACTTTGATTTTACTTGGTTTTGCAGAGGGGACCTGATTACGCCCTACATAAGGATGATAAGATGGACCAGTAATTTATGAGAAAATTTTGAATTTCTTCTTACCATTCAAAAACAAAGTTGGGACCAGTTGCTACTCTAAAACATGTTAATTATAAACATCCACTTAGGAAGAAAATTTATCATCAGTCTGGCCAAATTCCTAAAAATGGAAATCACCAGAAAATTCTTTTTTTGATAAGAAAATCTTTAAATGTGGTCTCTTTATCATCTATGTTGTCCCAGGGATGGACATTTCTAGTATGATCTTATCCCAATGTCATCATCACTGACCACGTCTAAGATAGGATCCTTGGATGTTTCCACAACCATTTCAGATTCTGAATTCCCAATCATACCTATAAGAGAAGACTTCTCAACACCCTCCCTATGTCCTTGCATCCCATGGCTAGATGGACAGGGATCATGATGGTCAACCAACATTTGTTTTGAATCATAAGGTGACTAGTTTATATGGTTAGTAGTAAACTACTACTTATTCTCTTTACCAGAACCATGATGATATTTCTACAGACATCCTGATGATGGCCCATTTTAGAATAGATACCAAAAAACAGCCCTATGACAATTCTCTTACATGTTACCGATCGATTAAAAAACTGAAAAAAGGTGGGATGTTTTTAATATTTGATCTATAAGTGCATCTCACCATCCAATGTATAAATAATAACATGATCTGTTAAAATGTTACTGAGATAAACCTTAACTATAATAAGAGGAATGTAATCAAATCTAGTGATTTCATGGATTTATTCATTTTTATGGGAATTATCATAGTTGATGCGATGTCAGTAATCATACCAGGATTCCAAAAAATATATTTTAGTCTGAGGATTTTAATCTAGACCAGGACAGTTGTGTTTTTGAGGTTTAAAGGGTTAATGGGATAGTCTCATTACATTATATAATGTATACATGGATTCAATGAAACATAACCAAAACCCCATGCACGACTCTTCAACCCCTATAAAGGGACAGTGAAGTGGAATGAACCTCATCCAATTGAAAAGAAACTCAAATATGTGAATCTCTAGGCAAATATTGGCTTCATTCACTTGTCTTCATCCTTCATGAATAACTCACCTATGTGAACAATCAGACGAATGATGATTGAAAGTTTACAAATATTTACTCATTACATGATGGTGTCCGGATTTGCTAATACATGGGATATATATCCCTTACAGATGATCAATTCTAGGTAATCATTCATCACACTTTTAGAAGATCCTTCTTAATTATTGTTTGTTTAGATTTGCACAATGCTTCTTCTCAGGATCAGTGCAAGCCACTACTCTACGATTTGATGTGGAGATTTCACTTCCTCCAAAGAGTCGTCAACCCAATAAATGTGGAGTCACCATAACAATGAAGACCCAATCACTACTATTTCCATCTGCAGAGCTCTCCCAAGACCATATAATCCTCTTAATAAATAAATAAATATATATCTATATGTATACAATTGTAAATATATTTTTATATTTATATTTTTTTATATATATATATATATATATATATATTTAGTAATATAAAAATATATGTAATTATAAATAAAGTAAATATATTTATAATTTTAATATATTTATTATAATTTTATAATTATTTAAATATATATATTTATATATAATTATAGAAAAATATATATAAAAAAGACTTATATATAGTTATAAATATATATATATATATATACTTATATAAATATTCTTTTATAATTATTTAAATGGCGGAACCACAGAAAAGGTTTATGAGAGGGGCTGCGATGGTGGCTACTAACGTTATGGGAGAAAACATTCATCGAGATTCAAGAATGTTTATGGATAGTGGGCTAGTGTGGCATCAACGGTTGTCATCGGTGGTGAGGCCATGAAATGTTCCATCATTGGCCTTTGAGAGGCTGCTTTTCAATAGTTGGTGTACATTACAGTGGATGACCTCCTTAGGTGTGACGTCAAAGCCTAGATCTGAGTGGGAGGGTGGTAAAGATGAAGGACGCCGCAACCGGGGGTGGGTATATGATCCCCCACCCAGTGACTGGGGGTTTGATGCTTTGCTAATGTTAAACATACACTATTGAGAAGTGATGGATTGTGTTACTATGATGGTGGTTCATGATGATACCCCACCTGACAGCGGGGGGTGTGATGTTCTGCCATTATCATTAGTCATCAATGTGAGGTATTGGCCCATGCTACTGTGCAGGAGGTGTAGAGATAAATCCCTCTACCGATGGTGGGGGGGATAGAGGGGAAGACCTGCTGGCACCGTATATATATATATATAGATATTATAAATATTTTCAAAACATTTCTGGTCAATCCCTTGGGACTATAGATTGTATTTGTCCTTAGCATGGGGTTGTGTGTGTGTATTTGATGTAATTGTACCATCGATCTTCTAATATATATTATAATTATATATATTTATTAATATATAAATATATATAATTTTAAATATAATATGTATATTTTTTATATAAATATATTTATTACACATATATAAGTACTCAAATATATATTTAATCATTTAAATATATATTAGGTGCATGATGGTACAATAACAAATAAACACACCCACACACTCAACCTTTTAAGGTCATAACCCAGTCCATAGCCCCCCACAGAGATAGACCAAACAAAGCATGTTGATACACTTTTTATTAACTATATATATATATATAATTATATTTATATTTATAAAAAAATATATTTAAAAATAATTTATATATATTTATAAATATATTTATATAATTATACATATTTATATATTTATAAATATATATATATAATAATATAATTATATATTTATATTTATATTTAAACATAATAAATATATTTATTATAATTTCATAATTATTTAAATATATATTTATTTATTTTTATTTATAATTATATTTAATATATATGTATAATTATTTGAATGTAATTATAAATATATTTATATAATTTTATATCATCATATATATTTATATATTAAAATATAAATATAATTAATTATGAATATAATACATATATTTTTTAAAATATTATAATTATTTAAATATATATATTAATAATTATAATTATAAAAAAATTTGTTTATAAAATATTTGTATATAATTATAAATATTTTATATAATTATATATCTACATAGTTATATATATTAATATAAGTATATATAATAATATATAATTATATATAATTATAAACAAAATAATTTTAATTTATTATTCAAATATATTTATTATAATTTTATAATTTTTTTTAATATATATATATATTTAATTTCATAAATACCTCTACAATATAATTAAATATATTTATAATTTTATAATTAACTATTAAAATATAATAAATTAATAAAATTTCATTAAAATGTATTAATTAAATAACATTCAAACATATTTTAAATGTTAAAACATAATTAAAGAATTAATAAATATGATTCATATAAATTTCAAACATATTCAAAATATTACAAGTATATTAAATAAATATATGTATAAATAAATATTACAAAATGATTAAATATATTGTAATCATTATTAATGATAATATAATAATAAATGAATAAAAAATTAAATAAATTACAAAAATATTAAAAAACTAATTTGTAAAATTTTTGTGAATTAATTATATGCATACGCACACGCACACATATACATGCACACATTTACAAACACACCTACATATACATGCATATTGTTATACATGTACACATATATTAAATTATTTAATATTAATATAAATATATATATATATTAATATTTTCATTTACATGTTATATAATTATTTGAATAAAATAATATCATATTTTATATATAGTAATTATATACACAATTTTTAATGAATGTCTATAAATAAAATTTTAAATATTTTGACTAATATAAATTTGTAGATTTTATTATATATAATGTTATCAAAATCAGATTCATTTTTAATAAAATCTATATAAATCATATATATTTTTTATATTTCATTAAAAATTGTAATGGGTTTTGTTTAATGAGGGTGTGTAATGGCACCCCATTCTCCCGACACCTGATCTCAGCTCCAGTTATCATCTTCATTTGCATAGTCCTAGGGTTTTGAGCTCTTCCTAGTTGTGAAAAACCTCTCTTCAACTTCAAGATTCTTCATTTTTCAACATCACCATCGTCCTCAGTGAGATTTTATATCCCCACAGTGTCTCTCCTTCTCTTAATACATTGGCCTTCCTCTTACCTGGTAATGGGTTTCAGTATCTACTTTCCCCTAGGGTTTCAAACCCGGCGTTCCTCTTTCACATTCTATACCAACAACGACCTCATCCATGCTTTGATCACATGCTCTACTGATCCTCTGCAGGTCAGAACAGGAGCGATGGATACTCAGAGGTTTTGAGAAATGCGTCTTGGTGGTCATGGGGCTTCTATATTGGGTTCCATTCGCTGTTTCCTTTAAGGTTTCCAATCCGGTTACCCCATGATCCATTAGGGTTTCGTCCCCTGTTCTGTTATTTCTTCTATTCAGTTATTTTTTTTCTTTCTTGGTGTCTCGGTTCATGATTTAGGTTTTTTTTCTGCTCGTCGGATGGAGATGTATTGGTTGATTTGAGTATGTAGGTGTCGATTGATTATGGTGAATGGTTCTCAAATGGCATTCCAGTTTTGTGGGGTTCGTGATTTTCTTGGTTGTTGTTGGTTTTAATTTTTCGATGGTGTTGGAGGATTCCGGTGGTTGCCCGATTCATCGAGAAGTGTCTTCTATGATTCTGTTGGATGATGTCTATGGTGGGATGTGACGTATTTTTGCTGTCAAGACGATAGAGCTTGGGTTTTTGGTGTTGTTGGTGGTCAACAGTGAATTAGAAGACAACATCAATGAAGGTGATGCATAGATGTGACAGTGGTGATGGTTTCGAGATGATAGAATGGTGATGTGATGATGGCAGTGATAGGGTTGTATCTTTAGGGTTTTTCAAGAGACTCACTTCGATCGGAGAAATGTGGATTCACATACTGATTTGAAATATTATAATTTTGAACATTTAATGGGATTTTGGAATTGTGTAATGAAATGTCGATATTTTTTATGGGGTTTTTGAATTTAGATATCAGTTTCCGTAATGTTCTCACTCAACATTAATGTGACTTATTTATAAAATGAAAAATTATTTGGTGGATTGGTTTTTTGAGAGTTTCTCTCTCTAGATTTCAATGCTGATTAGGGCTCAGAACTTATGGCTACTTCATCTATTCAACCTCTGTTCAATTTTTTCTTCACACAAGGATGTTTCAACTCCCACAATCATGTGGGTGATAGAGAGGATATTATTAAATCCTATTGTGGAGGGACTGATGTTGCAAGTTCACTTGACAATAGTGAAATCAATCGATCCTTCTCTATCTTCAAGGTTACTATTTCTAGATTTTTTAGAGACGCAACATATCAAATGTAGTGAATAACCCAGTTACTATCTTGAAATGATTATAAATTGGACAACAATCCATTATATCTCATCTTATATTACAAAGTGGATTATTTCCATGGAAAATTAGGGATCTCGATGAGCACCTATTATAAATTTTAGGCTTTACAAATCGGAAATTCATCTCATTTGGCCATATATTTGTTCATATTCTTTCCCTTAATGGTGAATTGAATGTCTGTGATTGACGAATGGGTTCAATCTCTCTCAAGACTATTTTATTCCACATACATGAATGGGATTAGACGTTTAATACTCTAGAGGTTGGTAATTCATCTCTTCTTATATGGGATGAGGTATATGGTTTAAACTGTATACTTTGGCATCATAAGATACTTTATGACATTGAAATAGTTATCAGTGTTCCCATTAAAATGGATAGTGAATCTGAAGTGTCCATATTTTGCCACTATGCTCGGTTTTTTGTTATAGTAGACCTGCATTCTACTTTGGTTGATAGAGGTTTTGTTTCAAATGATAATCATCGATATGTTTTTAAAAATTAAAATGAATAATTGCCCTAAATTTCATTAGAATGTAAGGTAATTGTACAATACACTACTGCAAGTGATCTTTGGTTTGTGTTTCTTTCTATACCCGAGGGAATAATTAAAATTCAGGATTTAAAAATAATAGATTTTTTAAATTCAATGTTAAATATGATATTGAAAATACATATCATTTTCAACCACAAGATGGTGGAGGGCATAATCAGGAGGTCTTTGTGGGGGATGGTCATTGAAGTGAGCCTGTTCTGGGTGTGCATTTGTTTTATTTGGATGATCCCCCTAATGCTCGACCTATTGAGCCTTTTATTTTAGATTTTCTCAACAGGGATGGGTCTAAACTAGTGGAGACATCCCCTTTTCAGAAAGTGTGTGCTGATACAATAACTTCTTCTGAACTACATGGTTGACATTCTTCTATTGGTATAATAGAGATGGAACATAGTGTGTTGTAGGCTATAATTTCATTGGTGGAGATTATGGAATAGGGACTAGTCGTTGATGAAAACCCAACTGATGAATTAGTGGAACCCAATTTTTCATATCAGTAGTTTTCCCATGATTAGATGATTACTTCAAGCTCTTTAAAAAGTAAGAAAAAAATTGGTTGATGAGGTCAATAAGCAATTAATGTCTATAATTAGCACACAAATCCATGGATTGATTGACACTGCATTTGAAAATAATTCTATCCAAAGATCTTGTAGATCTGAGGACATGTTGGATGTATGGTTCATATAAAAAAACATCTTCATCTCCTCATATTAATTAGATGGATTCAGATCCCGAGATAGATCTTATTAAAGATGATTTTTCGTTGATTTGTTGTTATAAAATGGACACACATGTGGATCTAGTTCTGGTTCAATAAGAATATAAATTCTATATTAAGGATGCACCTTCTTCAAATCAATGATGTATGGCTACCTTGGATGCTAGAAATTAGACTGAATCTCATATGGCTGATATTCCAATTACAAAATCTTCATGGTTTATCAAGGTATCTAAAATTGAATCACAGAATATGGTTTTAATTTCTATTTCCAATAATTTTGGAGAGCTATAGTTTCATAAGGATGTTTCCATTGAATTCATGATGGATATAAATTTTAAATGTGCTATGTGACATAGGATTGGGCATCATATCATGGATTATTAGATCACTTATAAGACCTTTAGATCATACAAAACTTTTGGGTCATACTCATGGAGAGGGATCTAATGATATGGATAAATAAGGCACCATAGAATCGTCTTTATATGTATGAAATGGGCCTTGGTCGGGGGAAAATACTTCAAATCATGGTCGGTTTAATGTCCTATCCCGAGATCCACTAAATAGTACCTCGATCCAGTTGGTTGAAAGGCCTCATGCAAACCTCACAATTTTTTAGTGGATGATGACTATCAGTGAACGACTATGATTTTATTGTGATGAGACAATACACTAAAGGCCAGAGCAATACAACAATATCAAAAATGAATAAAATTAAAAATATTAATATAATCCAGCAACATATGATAAATATTTTAGAAAAAGGTGATAATAATCAAACCCAAGGGAAGAATAATATAAAAAAGGACGAGTAAGTGAGGGATTTAAGAAAGATAAAATCCATACAAGGAAGGAAGTATCTATCATGATACATGTATCATAAGTAAAAAACCGAAATAATGTCTCTAGATATCTTCATGATCCATATCATAGTGATGTACCCCGTACTTCAATGCCATAATCAATGAAGAATAATATAGTGGGAACATTCCCTTGTCCATTCCTGTATTCATGAATTGTGTCTCAGTACTAAACAGTCGGACAAATAGGGTTTGATATAATACATAGCTTTCCACCACCAATGGTGTCCATATCACTTCTAACCTATTCATATATGATAAATAATTTTTCTTGTATAACATGAATAAAAGTAATAAAATTTATAAGTGGTACATTCCATTCAACTAAAAACCAATGAGATGAAAAAACAACAAATAAGGGATAACTACAAACCCAGGTAAATCATCATCAGCAATGTATGATGGGTAATCAAGTATTTGACCTACATGGGTAAGGATCCAAGGAAAATTACTAGAGAATACTCTTCAAAACCATGGAGTTCATCTATTGAAATCATGGTAATATGTACATTGTAACCCAAGGAAAATATAAAAATAAATCTATGCACAACAGATTCGATATGTGAAATCTATGAAATCCACATAGGTAGTTGTCACCATACTGTAAACCCACATTGTCAATGTTGTACTATGAGGCCCCACATGTATTTCATATTGTGTGCCTTTTATCAGTTCTATACCATGCCATCCATTATCAACATGATTATTTAAGGCATCAAGGGACCATATCAATGTCTTTTTCTTTATCATTTAACTCATCAAAACCATTTCATTAACCACTTCATAATCATATATAATTCAATTTATTCTCCATTTATTTTATTTCATATACAAATGAAAAGTTTTATATGTTTATTATAACCATAAAAATATAATCTATTATCATATATGACTCATATTAAATAAGATCATGCATAACTCACCCCAATTGTGATATTTACATGGGAAAAAAGAAAAAAATCACACCATTGGTGGTTCTAGTTGAGTTCACTAACCTAGAACCTCGTATAATGATATAATGGAATGTCTTAAACATGAATTATAAATTTATATAATGGAGTATTAATTTAGGAATCAATGACTAGGATGTCCAGCATTTTAAATGATTAAAATAATGTATAAAAAATCATACACTGAGGTTTAATGTATATACCACCCCCCATAAGCTCATATAAAATGAATCATCTAGTATTTCCCCTTGCTTTTTCCATGAATGAATGAAAATTCATGAATAAGTAAAAAAATGGACATAGGTAAAATAGCATGTATGAGTTTCTCATAATGGATGGCGAGTGAAACAAAAAAAATCATGAGACCAAAGCTCTTGCAATGAAGTGTCTAATGTGAAAAATGGTGTCTCAATCATAGTTTGTACGGAGGGTATATCAATGAACCTATCATTGAAGGGATGAAGGATCTCTCATGGATGGGAGTATGCAATTATATAAATGAAGTGGGAAAAGCGTTTAGCTATTTTAAAACAATGGAGGGATAAAATGTAATTTTCATAAAACATAAAGAGGCACACAATTTGGCCACATGGTTGGCTAAACAACGAGGTAATCACGTGCCATTATCCAACCAAGGAATGTTTAATGCATAGTTGAGGATCATATTTTTTCAAACCATTATCTACTTGTACACCCCCTTTTACCATGTTTAACACCCTACCCGACCTATAGTGTATAGTTGCAAAAACGGCGCCTGGATTGAGAATCCCCTCTATAGAGACCTATAAAAACCAACAAGTTTTTTTCTAACACTGAAACTTCCTATGGATGGTTTTATAAACCATTTGGCTGACCTTTTCATCAATAATTCAGAGCTCTGAACTCCAAAAAATCCTCTGACACATTAGATTACTTCTATAACTTATTAGACACAGTTATAACTATAAAACAGAGGAATCAAAATGAAATTTATAAGATACATAACTCCTATTAAAATTATTTATAATAAAATATCCCCCTCTTATGACAAATTATCACCGAGTTTCCATTTAGTGGGTAATGTGGCATCAAATTAAATTTATATCCACTAGACTAGTACATATATATCTCTCTCCCTGGTCTTATCATGCACAGAACTATTTTTTAATAGAACCCAATCTAGTGGGACCGAACATCCTCAGAGAGATTTCATTCACAGATCAGGGATACTTATATGGTGTTCTATAAAGGACGCATCCACCTCTAACTCAACTTCAAATGAATTAATAGTAAAAAATGTTTTGGAGTGATAACGATGAAAATAAAATACTTGGAAGACATCATGCATGGAATGGTACATATGAGGTATCTAAAACTTATGGGATACTAACATTACTCTCTCCTAGATCTCATGTTTCTCAAATGGATGATGCAAAATCATCTGTTACCTTTGTGGTGGTCTACGCCCAAGCCTGGGTGATACTCATAAGAAAACATGATCCTCGACCTCAAACATTAGATGTCACTGATGGTGATTGGTGTACAGTTATGTCCTAGATTGTGCTATATCCATCCTTTTCATGATCAACTACACCTGATATGAACATTCCTAAATGTGACATAGTTGATGTAGTTCTACCTCCCCTTGTTCTAACCAATACATTGGTGATCATCTTGTCTTATCGAACAAGGCCTCATAAGGTTCCATATTCATAATCACCTGATAATTATTATTTTATGATAACTCATCAAGGGTTATATGCCTCTCCCAATAACCCCCAAAATCAAGGACACATGCTGTAAGTGAGTCCTCGAAAACATGTACCATGTGATCTGACAACTCATTGAACATAGGGTTGTTTGTCATGATCAATAGTACATGTGACCATAATGAACTCTGTAAACCGAGTGAAAAATAAGATGTGAACTGGGAATCCCTTCCAAACACAACGGTATGTGAAACCCAATGTATGCACATAATATCTTAGATGTACGATCTCCAAATCATATCTACAAATATGATCTCTCTGATAGGTTGGAAATGGGAGACCTTCATCATCCTATCCAAAATGACCCATACAATATCACTACTATGGGGTGACCTTGGTAATTGGGTCATAAAATCTACATAAAAATCTCTTTCTTTCAATTCAAAAATGTTAAACAACTATAGAATCCCTTCTGGTTACTAGTGTTCAGCCATCAGCCACCAAAAGGTGGAACATAAGCTAACAAAAAAACATTCTCCCACTATATATTAGTTCACAAAATCTAGCTACAAAAATCCAAATACACATTTCTAAGACCAGGACGAGCTTCCTAAGTAGAGGCATCAAAATATAACATTAGTTCCTCATGTACAACTTCAAGAACCCAAATGAGACCATGATCATGTAGAATTTTATCCTCCCAAATGGTCTATATAGGTGTCATGTCATTACCTACCGTACTCTACCTTAAAAATAATCCCTTTGGGTATAACAATTTTCTCAACTTTATCCTATCCATATGGGTGTAATTCACCACCAAGGATGTGAGAAAATTCTTCCCATGACCATTCTAAACTTCCATGTACATATCATAATACAAGGATATCAATTTCCAATCATTACTCTCCCCTCGTACTACTTGGGTCAGAGTCATCTAACATAGTGCATCAACTTTCAAATTGACTTCCTCGGGAATAATAGAAAGATCAAAATCGAATTAAAATAAATTCTCAACCCACAATCCTAATATATGATTCATGCCACACTACATAAATATGTATTTTAGGATTTTGTGGTATATTTACAACCCAAAATTCTCTCCTAGAAAATAGTACATCATCCAATGCATTGAAAAAACTATGAATTCCTACTCGAGATCATGTTTTTGATAATTCTATTCATGAAGCCTCAACTGGAGAGAATAGTCTTCCATGAATCAATCCCCATTCTTCATTAAATATCACATCCTGATGACTGATGCATCACAGTAAACTATATATCATCTACTATGATCTAGAAGTATCGGGATCATCACCTAATTCAACCCACCCTTTATATCCTTAATGGCCTTTTAACATGCTTCATACCATTTAATTTTTAAACCGGTTTTGGTTAATACCGTAAGAGTAATATCCAGATTTAAAAATCATGAATGAAGATCCATTAATTACCATCCAGTCCTAATAAAATTCAGATGTCAAAAAAAATTGGTATTCTCTCAGGAAACAAAATCACACACCTTCCCTAGGTCCACAGACACTCCTGCATCAGGAATGATCTAACCTGAGAAGTGAACTCCATCTATCTATATCTAAAATTTTGTGATATTTTCATATAACCTATGCTCTATTGTTGTATTTAGAATTATTTCAAGGTTTGGATAATCAACATGTCGATTATGTGAATACAATAATATTTAATTCACTAAAACCACTATGTATGAATTGAAATATAGGTTGAAAATAAGATTCATCGGGGGCCAAAAAATGGTCGGTGTATTTGTGAGACTGAACAACATAACCAAATACTCATAAATTCTATATGTACTAATGTACACATTATGAGGTATATATATTTTCATAACACTCACCTGGTGATTACCTGACTTCAAATAATTTTTATAGAAAACATTATCTCTATATAGTTGGTCTAAGTGGTCTGATATATGGGAAATATGTTATCATTTTTTTAACCATCAATTGATTAAATTTATAGAAATCCAAATATAGTCAATGGTTTTTATCCTCGTTCTTGGAGAAAATGATTGGAAAACCCCAAAAAGAATTATTGGGTCATATAAAACCCTTTTATTCATAGTCCCCCTCTTTCCTCTTGGGCTCTTGTAAAGGAGTAGTATCCATCCAATAAAGAGGAATAGAAACATGTGGAGATCATAAAAATGAATTATGAAATACTATAAATTTCTTGGGTGGTACTAATGAAATTTCAAAAAGGAAAATATTCCTAAAATTTTCTACCATAGAAGGGAAATCATGGTAATGTGATCCATGTTCGTGCACATAATGGCTAGAAATATGGGTCATCTCCCGAATAATCTATAGTGCTCGGGTCCAGCTCGACCTTCCTTAACATTGAATTCACAATTATGGACATATCTACCAACCTCTAGTGATGTGAATGATAAATTTCGACCAAACAAATCGATATAGGCATGGTAAGAGACTAACCAGGCCATTCTGAGTATAAAATCAAATCATTTATTATCAAAGATAAATAGATTCCAAAGGAAACTATTACCACGATTTATTGGGGGTTTTTTATTACATTAGTGTGGACATTCTTGTTATACTCCCTATGATGTATCCAAATACATTATTCCACTAATGAAATAAATCTCATGCCCATGTATTCTCATAGTAGTCATTGATATAAAGGAATGAGAGGCACCCATATCAAAATGGGTATAATCCAGAGTGGAGGTTTTTAAGATTGTACCTCACACTATAGATTGGCTGATTCTACTCTCCTCAAGTATAATATGTTATTAATATATAATCTATGAACCATGACCCTATGAATCAACCAGACTACCCTAATAAGGGCCACTCTGATGTCGTAGTAAGTCTAGTGTCAAGATCTCCTGTCCATGACCACCTCATAGGCCAGAATGACTGGTGGTATTCTAGATCCCAGATATAAGTGGAACTTTTAATATCTCTCTTGAACATAAAGTCATTGTGAAACATATTTTATTTACTTTTTGATGGATTTTTACGAAACCCACCATATATGTCCAATCCTACCAAAGGAATGACACAAATTTTAGTTTCTATCACACTAGATCCTCATGTGTCCCTACCTCCCTTATTGGTGATCGAAAATTTAACTACCATCACTCAAGATATTTCTAGTATTTTCCTCATGAGAGGCCTTAAAGCATTGCTTCCTTCCACCTAATATTGTACCCCTGGATCTTGATGATTAATTGTTGTGATCATCACCTGCATCTTCCATCATGTTATTTTCAGTAGTAACAACCTAATTAATTATTTCAAATATGATATCCTATTGAAAAATGTCCATCTCTAATCAAATTTAATTATTCATCGCATTTTCAAAGTGTATCACCATAGATGGAACATCAATTTGATAGATAAGTCAAAAGTGATGATGTTATAAAATAAGATGAACAATACAAATAAAACATATCATCATACATCATAATCATTAACACTCTAGACTGTCCATCCCTCAATTTCTAGCGGAAAAACATTTCATAAAAATTGATAGGAAGTCCCTAAAAATTTATCTTGGTGATTATATGCCTAGTTTAAGACATAAAACAATATTTGGTAGCCCCCTAATACATTTTTTATGTTTACCCTCACTTATGAAGATGTATCCAGGTGCTCAAAGATAGACAATAAATACTTGATCCATAACATTGCATCCTGGGGGGACATCATCTCCCGAGAAAGAAGGTGGATACCACTACTGGAACACATGAATCGACTCTCCCATAGTTAAGGTAGGATGTTGAGATCTATGTAGAATCTATATAAAGAGTAGTAAAACCTCTTTAAACTACGAATCAGCTCCCATATCAAGTATAACATGATGTTATTCATGTGTCAAAAGTGGAGATTCTATAGGTTATCTATGGAACACCACCTACAAAGCATGGTTGTCACCAACCTATTGGTTCACAACTGGAATATATTGTTAAGGAATATCTATAATATTCAAAGCCCACAACTAGTCTGACATTATTTAAAAACAAGATCATAGATATATGAAAAATATAGGTACATGCCTTCTGATGGACGAGTAATGCCACAACGTCTTCAAATAATGATAAAATTGGATGATATGAGAATTAAAAGGATGAAAGGAATAATTACCAAAACCAAGGTTGCGTTATGGTAAATTTCATACTTTAATTCAGATTTCCGGGTATACAGAGTGCCAATTGTATGTTATATATGAAACACCCTTCACGTGGTAATTGATATCACCATTTTAATAGTGACCTTATTATTTAGTATTTTAATTTTTTTGTTTTTTATTTATGTGGAAAGACTTCTTAAATGGATGAATTATATGGATTAAAATTTATAATTTTTAAATTCAATATACACATTATATGTAGAACTACAGAATCAGTTTAATGATATCCATAAATACATTCTAGCCTATGCGACCAATGTTCTATGTCTAAACATTTTATAATAGTATTATGAAGGTTCCTTCATTAATATTTGATGGAATACATTATTATGTTTAGTAAGATACATTATGGAAACAATTATGTCCCCCATTAACATATAAGGAATGTAATTATATCAATAGTTATACATCACAAATGAAATATAATAACTGACATGCAGTTAATTTATGCATTTTATATGACATGAAATATGAATAGAATTTGAATTTCGATAGTTCCTAAAGTGATGCATGAGATTAATACCTCCTTTCCATAAAAGGATATGGTTAACATCCAAATTACTATTAACACCAATCATCATGTGCACCGCCCAATAGTGTAATGAGATCAATGTAATAAGAAGATAATAGAACATCTTGCTCTATTCCCAAGTACTTGTATATGGGTTACCAACTACTAAGAACATATCAATAAAAATACTAACTCTTTCCTAGTCTCATATATACTTATCCCAAACATAAAATATGTTAGAAAATAAAACTGATCGTATGGATCATTATAATATCCCTAACATAGAGACACCACATAGTTCCACAAGCCTGTGGGTCGCAAGGCCTCAAGATCACACCCTTAAGTCAGAAGATTCCAACTAGTAGATAGTGTCTTTAATGGTGTGGTAGGAAGACTATACCCACATGATCAGTGTAACATAATGGTATCATAAATGAATAAAATGTGGAAGCATAATATCCACCAAAATTATAAAATAAATCATCCCAGAAATAGTCATAATAATCCAAGCCATGGACAACAACATATAAAAAATGATGAGTATGTCATGAACCTATAAAAATACAAGGAATAAATGTAATGAGTATCCATTATAATAAATATTTCATAATTATAAAAAACTGAAAGTTTGTCTCCAGATTAAATAACAAGACATAGATCGGTCTACTGCTCCTCAACTCTTATGCTGGAATCAATTATGCATTGTCAAGAGAGAACATTCCTGTATCTATACATGCATACATGAAGTCTATATAAGTACCATACAGTGGCCTAAATAGGGTGTGATATAACAATTAGTTGTCCATTACCATCATTGTATATATCAAGTATTACCTGTGCATATAAGCGGAACTAGTGTGCATGTCTAATAGAAATATAAGTGATAAATGTAGATGTGATACTATATTTTCTACTAAAACTCATTGAGATCATACAAAAATGGCTAACTATAAATAAAAGTAAAGCATCATCAATAACCTATGTTGAGTAGTCTTGTATCATACCTACATAGTTCATGAACTGAGGCCAAGGACTTGGGAATACCCTTCGAGTCCATGGATCACATTCATAGAAAACTCAGTAAAGGATTTGGTGTAGACCAAGGAGCAATTTCAAGGTAGTCCAATCAAGCAGGATCCATGGTGTGAAAACCAGGGCATTCAACTGGGTCATTGGTTCCATACAAAAATCACCATCATCAATTCCATACCATGATTTCCCACATAATTACCGTACCGTTTGTCATGAATTAGTGCCATAATGTGCCATCCATCATCATCATGATTATCTATGGGATCAAGAGATCATTTCAATTTCTATGCCCTATTTCATATAAATCACCACATCTATTTCATTAAACATTTCATAAACATACACAATATAATTTATTCTCCATTTAATTCCATTATTATATACTGGAAAATGATTTTTATGGTGATTAAAACTCTTAATAGTTTACTATGTCCTTATATTTCAATCCAAGAAAAGAATAGAAAGCTAAACTCACCCTAAGGGTGATATTTCCATGGAAAAGGGACATAACAACCCCATGGGTGGATCAAGATGATATATCCAACTTCAACCAATGAATAACGGTTTCATAGAATGTATTAAATAGAAATTTATCATTTGATTTGAGAGATTATTATTTTAGGAATCAATTATTGGAAGGTCTACCATGCATCATGAATGAAATAAGCTATAAACAATAATACATTGAGGGAAGAGGTATAAGACAACTACCTTAATCTATTTGATGATTCTTCATATTGTATCTACCCTTGTTTTGTCTTGGATTGGAAATAAATAGAATAATAGTTGAATAACATGAAATTTGGGGAAACTATCTTATATGAGATGTGCACAAATGATTTCGAGGTAATATAATAAATGATAATGGAGGATCAAATATAATAGAAGGAGGGGTCAAATATTATAAATGATTGCCCAATCAGAGTCTGAATAGTGGATATATTAAATAACCTAGTGTAAAAGGATGGAGGGATCTCTCACACATGGGAGGTGGCTACTAGAGAAATGAAGAAGAAAAAGGGCTATCCCTTTTTAAAAAATCTTTGTAAAAGGGTAATTCACCCAAAACATATATAGACACATGGTTTGGCCCTATGGTTGGAAAACCAATGTTCCAACCATGCCCCATCTACTATCTACGGATGGAGGCCTTCACGGTTAAAAACATAGTTTGTTTATCCATGCTCAACTCATGTGCCCTCCTCTTCCAATGGTGAAAGCTATAAATGGACTGTAGCACAAGACTAAAAAAATAGTGCATGGATCGTGCACTCCCCTTCATAGATCCTTTCAGCACCCCACATGGTATTTCCATACCATTATGCCTCTGGTGCACATATTGGTAAAACCATGCACTTAACCATTTATACTATTATTTGGAGCTTCTGAATCTAAATAAGCATCAGAAACTCATGATTTCTTCATTAATTTATTATATCTGTTTTAAGTTTAAAAAATAGCATTAAAACTAAAATTTTAAAAATATATACCTCATTAAAAACCCCATGATCTAATAGATGACATACACATGATAGAGCCCCTCATGGAAAGGGGTAGTGGGGACCTAAACAATATAATGCTATTGATTTTTATTTTTATTGGTTCTTTTAGTTTTCTAATGTTTTCTGTTTTTTATGACACCTTTATTTTTGTTGATAGATTCTCTACCATTTCTAACCCCTACTCATTATTGTTCCTTTTTTAATAAATTGGATTCAGCTTTAGTTCCTTATCCTGGACATGATCAAAAAATATTTATTTATTAAAGATATATATATATATATATAATTATTTTACTATAAATCTTATTGAAAAAATATATAAATATTCATATATAAATTAAATTACTAACTACGACCTTGATCATTTCTAGATAAAAACCATGATAAATGTATCACTTTTATAAATAATAAAAAACGGTGATAGAGGGGTGACTATTATCAGTTCTAATAATGGGTACACTATTAGAAGTGATTTTTACGCACATTGATTAATAGAACCCCTATATTATTGTTTTTTATCTAGAAATTTTAACGGTCATTGTTGAATAATGCACGATTTGTTGTCGTAGTGCACGATTAGTTATTTCCATTGTATATTTTCCTAAAATCTACATCTTACACATGCTCTATTTTCATATTTTTTTATAATTTCATTAACATCATGTTTATTTTAATAATTTTAATTGTTTTATTATTTTGTAAAATTAATATATATTATATAAAATACATATCAATTTTAAATATTTTAATTAGTTTTAAAATATGTTTTAATTCATTTTTTATTCTTACTTAACAATTACAATAAGTGATTTTTTACAATTTTGTAAAGTTAACTTAATTATTATTTAATAAGGTGTAATTTATTCAGAAAAATGGTTTTTAATTAACATATTATAATTATTCATAATATTACACACATCATAAAATTAGAAAGTATTTAATACATGAATTAAAACATTCAAATTAACTTACAATTTTTATGTGATCACCTTGACATATTATAATCATTTAATTGGTAATTCATATTGTTTTGAATAGGTTTATAGTTTTTTATTTTCAAATGATTTTTGTTATAATTATTCCCGATAATTATATTTTATCCCCAATATAATTTTTTTTATTTTAAATTTTTTTAACTGGTTGGAGAATGTTTTGTTAGTCATTATTGGTAATATTTCAAAGGCTATGGAATGCATTCAAATTATACTCATGATACCAAGATAAAAAACTAGAACTTAAACCTTGTAATAATCCAATCATTATGTAGAACTTTGAGGCCATGTGTTATACTATGTTTTATCTCCAGGAAGATCTATAAAAAACTATACATAAACATCTATGTATAATACTACGTTGATGAGGCATCCACACTACTCATGAACCAATACTTGTGTTATTTATATTATCATTATCATTCAGCTATCATTGTAACAGCCCGAGATTTTATGAAAAATATTCTTTTTAATTTTATTAATGTCTTGTGTTGTACGCTACACCAAAAGGATCTTGCACAACACGCATCCTTGACTTGCCTTTCCTTACACGCAATCGCAACATTCCTCGATAGCGTGTGTAGTACGCAATACTGAGTTTCACGAAACAACGATATGCTATTAAAATATTATTAAAACTAGCCGTTATGAATAGTAATAACCACTTTTTGAAATTTTGTAAATTTTCTTTTTGAAAATGGAATTCATTTTTAGATTCGGAGTATCGAATTTAGCCTAAGGTGAAATTTTGGTACTTTTCGGATAACTTTCATATTCTGATGAATAGTGAAAATTACTAAATTATAATTAAAAACAACTTTTTTAATCGAAATAATTAATAGTGATAAATCATTAATTTGAGTGGTTTTAAAGTATATTTAGAATATATTTTACAATTTAATACAATGTTGGTCATTGGATGTAATTTCACATTTAAACTAGACATAACCGAGTGTCAATCTTTTGATAGATATTGTTTCTTAAAAACACGCTATTTGTTTTAACAGCGGGATTTAAAAATTAATTAATGCAACTTTTATGTTATGAATTTGGTAAAATAGACTTCATTTTTGAATTCGGAATATGAAATATAGCTTGGGATGAAATTTTGGCATTGTTCTGAAAAACATCAATTTTTGATGAATAGTGAAACTACTAAGTGGTAGGTTAAAAACTGAATTTTGCATAAAACTTAATTTTACCGCTTCTGTGAATGGAATTTCGAAAATCCGAGAGACACGGTTAATATCAAGGACTAAAATGTGGTTCAATGAGATGAAAATAATTTTTTGGTGAATAGTAACTTTTTACTTTTTTTACCACGGTTAATAGTAAATAAGGTTACTAAGGGTAAATATGATATTAATATTACCCTAACACATGTCCTAATTCTATTGGACAAGTGTAATTCGACCAAAAACAAACTTTGGAATAAAATATGACCATTTAGGCCCACTTGGATTAGATTAGGACATTTATTATTAATTTATTTAAAGAAGGGTTAAAATAGTTAAATTTAAAGTTTAATAAGTAAATCATTTTTAATATGGGGTTATACATAAAATAAATTCGATTGTAAATAATCATTAGAAATCTAAAGAGATTTCCTACATGATGGTATTTTATTTGTAATTTTTAGACATCAAATAATTTAATTTATTCATGACACAACGATGATGCAGTAATTATCTTATTAATGAAATATTGACATAATTGATGTTATAAACACCAAAATAAATGTAATTTGAAAATTTTTATGAATTCCACTAATTTTCTAGGTTACTATGATATATTAGTGATGATTCAATCAACTTGGTTCGAACATATAATTCTGTTATGACTTTCACAAAAATCATATATCAAATAGTGTCAAAATTGACACAAAATAGTTTTTAAATCAAATATTATATTACTAATTGTTATTTTATTCCTAAAAATCTAAGGTTCGGCCAAATGACTTAGATAAGGATATATGTATTAATAATATACAATTTGGGGTTCGTTTGGCATGTTATAGTAAGTTTATTAACCATATAGTGAAAGAAAACAAAAAGACACGGTAAAAGTTAAATTATTTAACTTAGAGTTAAATCTAATTGATAAGGTTAAAATAATATCCTAAACTTGTCTAAATTCTATTGGTTGATAGGATTTCGACCCATCCCCACTTTAGCTTCGAAATAAGACCCTTTGGAACCATTATAAACCGATTTTGACTTTAATATAAAATAATATTTTGAGATATTCCTAAGGTGCCCCTCTCCTCCCTTATAAAAGGACACCTCATCCCCCTTCCTCCTCACACCAATTTGAGCACTCAAGCTCGGCCAACCCCTGCCAAAATCTCTTCTCCACTTCCCTAGAAACATCCTAGAGGTTCTGGTCTTCCTCAAAGACCAATTCTAGTGCCCTAAGAGGAGGTCTCAAAGAGGCACTTCAAAGAAGAGGTAATTACCGTTACCAATTCTTTCATCTTTATTTCTTCTTCCACTTCTTCTTCTTAGGTTGTTTCATTATGAAGTAATAACATCAGTATCACTCATATACTGATATGTTATTATAAGTATGAAACAACCCTATTTCACCATCTATCCATCCTACGGAAAAAGAAATCACCGCGCGTGCGTACGTACGGAATACCGTCTCCACGCCGTGGTGTAATCTATTTTCCACCACCACCTTACATGGATGGGTATAATGGTGTAAAGAATAACTATACATAGTTATTACAACATCATATTGATTCTGATATATTGTATAATCCACTCCAATTCAACTCAATATTCTTGGAAATGATATCATCGCTCGTGCGTACGTACGGACTACCGTCTCCACAACGCGATGAGATCCATTCTCCATGTTAACCATTTAAGAATGATTATAATGTATATATAAGAAACAATAATGAAATATATGACATTATAAAAATACTGGATTTATGTATATATATACATATGTATGTCATCTACTTACTTCCATTTCAAGACAATAAGGAAAGGAAAACAGCGTTCATGCGTACGTACGGACTACCGTCTCCATGAACGGTGTTTTTCATTTTATTTATCTACCTATTATATATATATATATATACTGAATATATATGATATATAAATCATATTTTATATTCTGGAAGTAATTAAATCATGATATAATTAATAATGATGTCAAGAACAACAAGTCGAAACACCTACGATAAATGAAACGATTTTACCCAAAACGCTTCTTTAACATGGAATTTACAAAAGAACGGGTAATATAATGTCATAAGTGAACCATATATGATATCATAAAAATAAATATGATTCTGTAATAAGTCAATAACATGATTTAAATCATTATACAGGAGGTTCGGACACTTACAAAGCAAGTCGGACCTAAGGTAAGGGAAATATCACAATCTCATTTTTATCCGAGATTGTTTATTCGTAAGTATTTACTGGGGTGTATTTTATCATCCACATCCATGTTTACTCAATATGTAATATTATTTCCATCCACCTAAAATTTTTTAAATCCATTTTTACCCTTCAGTGAGTTTTTAGTAATACGTATGAAAGGAATCTTTTGTCATTTTTCGTACGAGGTACTTTTTGACTTTTCCGACAAAAGTATGAAGAATGTTTTTTTTAACTTATACGGCACGAACGGATTTATACTGTTCTATAAAGCCTTATTTTCATGAAGCTTCCTCTAAAAGATTTCATGACTATTTTCAATAAAATCTCTTTCTTTTAAAATTGCATGATGTTTTGTGAAAAGAAATTGATTTTGAAGAAGAAAGGATATTTTCCTCAAGAATTCAATTCAAGTGTTTTATCAAAATTATTTTCCATATAAGATAATAAAGGGTTCTGTTTATATCCATATTTTTACATTGATTTGACTATGTTGTGATGGAATTATGTTTATGAATTCCTTTATCTTATATGAATGGTTTTATGATGTCATGTTGTTTAAGAATCCCATTTTTATTACATGGGTTATGCAATGATGTATGATTTATGATTTTGTGGCACACATAAGAAAGGATTCATTAAGAGATGGGTGGAACCTATATCTCCCTCCAATGCATTGGGTAAAGATTTTATATCTCATGAGATAGACATGGCTGGAATAGTAGGTTATACCGGTTCAGTGAAACAGGACTGAAACGAGGATTACTCGATTCAGAAAGGGACTTTGTCCACTAAGATAGTCTTGGAAATGAGTCTTGACTAACAAGAAATGATTCTCTATGATTATGTGTGTATGCCACAATGAGTAATGTTTTAAGTTATGATTTCATTTCACTACTATGATTTATCCCATGTTATGAAATTATGCTCTCTTTTGCAGGTTAAGATTTCCAAAAATGTTATGTTCTTATGAAAATTATGTGATGGATATTTTCTTTGTTTACCCTTACTGAGCATTTGAGCTCACCATTTTATGTTTTCTTTTCCCCAGGATATAAAGAAAGGTTTTAGGTAAAAAAAAAGGGGAAGATCTTTATGGGAGATATTGAAGATCTTTCACCACGTTTAGAAGATTACGATCCGAGTTTCCAAAGACACTAAACTATTACGATCCTTGTGTGTGTGTTTTTGTTATGTACTAAGTATTCCGCAAAAGTAATGTAATGTCAATGTACGTCAAGATACGGGTCTCTACAATTGGTATCAGAGGAAAGGTTTAGTCAACCTTTGGAAACTAGGATGCGAAAACGTTAGTGAGATCCCTAGAGATATTTCTAAGGTATGTATAGGGATGTCCCTAAGGATAAGTATACGTATAGGTTATAGTACTAGAACTACGCTAACGATCATATAATTAAACCTAAGATGTTAGATATTGAAGGTACTCCCCCTTTATTATGTTATTTTCCCTAGCATGATTTTTGCCTCTCACACTATTCATTTTGGGTTTTAGAAAATGGCTGGAAACAAGATGATTCACGATAATGGAGGATATGATGGACAATGGAATGATATTCTTCATGAGAAACCAAATGAAATGGGATTTGGAAGTCCAAAGATCATTATTATGCCGAATCAGCAATCTCATAATATGATCAATAAAGTAAAATTTGGTAAGTTTCCTGACTCGGCTAATAAGAGAAAGATGGAGTTTCATGATGATCATAGAGGAAAGAAAGTTCAATTTCCCCTATGTAAATCATGTGGGAAGAGGCATCAAGGAGAATGTTTCAAGGGAACTGGAAGATGCTTTGGGTGTGGAAAATAAGGACACAAAGCAAGTAAGTGCAAAGGAAAAGGGTCGGTTAACACCATGGATGAGGATAATGGTATTGCTACGACATCAAAAATGGTTAAGTGTTTTAAATGTGGAATGTATGGGCATTATGCAAACAAATGCCCTAAGGGAAAGACTCATGAAGAGAATCAGTATGGTCATATGGGTAGTATTTATGTGGATGATGATGAAGAGACTACAAATGATATGTGAGATGAAATAATTTCTGAAGCTCGGTCAATGGTTTGAGAATGTAGTGGAATGATTACATGTTTATCATGTGTAATTTTGGAATAAAGAGACATTTATGGATTGTTACACTGTTGTCTTTCCTTGTGTTTTGAAAGTGTATGATTAATGTTACCAGTATCCATGAAAGGTTATCCAGATATTTTTGGAATGTAGATGATATGCGCATAATGAAGGGATAAGGAGAAAATTAAATGTTTGATAGTATTCATGAGCTCATGATTGATATAAGGACTAAGTGATATCATGGTTTGTGTATATAGAATTTTGAGGATTTTGGTATGTGGAAAGTGTTAACTTTAAAATGCATTCATGTTTTCTCTAAGGTATTCAAGAGAATACATGATTAAGGACTTTGAATGTTTAGAATGTGACCAACAAGACATATCTTATGGGGATCAACGATGGTATTAAATCTATGGTAATTGTTTTCACTATATTATGAGAGTGGACTGCAGTATTATGGATAAGCCTAAAGAAGTTCTTTTTTGATATTATTGATAGGATGTTATAGTAATGTAGTTTTAGAAAAATGACAACCTGCAGGACGGGCGACAGCCCATCGCGTCGGACAAGGCTATGGGAATCGAACCCACAACCGAAGTGCGACTGGCCTTTATCGCCTACCACTGACCTACAGGAAGTCCCTGTTTAGTAGAAACTAGTTTTATTATATTAAGCAGTATGATATATGAAGTATAAGTCCATTTTAGAAACAATATATGATTAATCTCACTATAGATCGATTTATGTATATAAATTTTGCTAACCTTTTGAGACAGATGGAATGAACTGTCATTCTATCACATGATCTGCTAACACATCACGGATAAAAAATTCAACTTCATTTATTTAAGAGATGAAGTAGAAATTGTTCAAGGCACGAACAACAGTGATATTGTACCAAAATAAAGTAAGTATTTATTCTAATTCAAAATCTTCAACTTTAGGGAACCGATCTTGAAAACCAAAAATGTTGTCCTAGTGATCTTATACCTGATGAATCAGATGGTACCTTAGATCGTCACAAATTTATGGATTTGTGATTACTGGATTTTCCATAGCCATGTTCTCTACCACTCTCCATCAGAACATGATGGTTAGATTTCTCTTTCATATCCATATTTTCACCTATGAGGAAACCCAGTGATTAGTTTATTTGGGTAACCATTACGTTTCATAATTTTGTTTTTAAAGATTGGTTTTGATATTCCTTTTTACAATGTGGGTTTCTATTAAATAAACTTTCAAATAGTAAACCATTTATAACCCCGACGAATTTCGAGGGCGAAATTCATTTTAAGGGGGGTAGAATGTAACAGCCCGAGATTTTATGAAAAATATTCTTTTTAATTTTATTAATGTCTTGTGTTGTACGCTACCCCAAAAGGAGCTTGCACAACACGCATCCTTGACTTGCCTTTCCTTACACGCAATCGCAACCTTCCTCGATAGCGTGTGTAGTACGCAATACTGAGTTTCACGAAACAACGATATGCTATTAAAATATTATTAAAACTAGCCGTTATGAATAGTAATAACCACTTTTTGAAATTTTGTAAATTTTATTTTTGAAAATGGAATTCATTTTTAGATTCGGAGTATCGAATTTAGCCTAAGGTGAAATTTTGGTACTTTTCGGATAACTTTCATATTCTGATGAATAGTGAAAATTACTAAATTATAATTAAAAAAAACTTTCTTAATCGAAATAATTAATAGTGATAAATCATTAATTTGAGTGGTTTTAAAGTATATTTAGAATATATTTTACAATTTAATACAATGTTGGTCATTGGATGTAATTTCACATTTAAACTAGACATAACCAAGTGTCAATCTTTTGATAGATATTGTTTCTTAAAAACACGCTATTTGTTTTAACAGCGGGATTTAAAAATTAATTAATGCAACTTTTATGTTATGAATTTGGTAAAATAGACTTCATTTTTGAATTCGGAATATGAAATATTGCTTGGGATGAAATTTTGGCATTGTTCTGAAAAACATCAATTTTTGATGAATAGTGAAACTACTAAGTGGTAGGTAAAAAACTGAATTTTGCATAAAACTTAATTTTACCGCTTCTGTGAATGGAATTTCGAAAATCCGAGAGACACAGTTAATATCAAGGACTAAAATGTGGTTCAATGAGATGAAAATAATTTTTTGGTGAATAGTAACTTTTTACTTTTTTTACCACGGTTAATAGTAAATAAGGTAACTAAGGGTAAATATGATATTAATATTACCCTAACACATGTCCTAATTCTATTGGACAAGTGTAATTCGACCAAAAACAAACTTAGGAATAAAATATGACCATTTAGGCCCACTTGGATTAGATTAGGACATTTATTATTAATTTATTTAAAGAAGGGTTAAAATAGTTAAATTTAAAGTTTAATAAGTAAATCATTTTTAATATGGGGTTATACATAAGATAAATTCGATTTTAAATATTCATTAGAAATCTAAAGAGATTTCCTACATGATGGTAGTTTATTTGTAATTTTTAGACATCAAATAATTTAATTTATTTATGACACAACGATGATGCAGTAATTATCTTATTAATGAAATATTGACATAATTGATGTTATAAACACCAAAATAAATGTAATTTGAAACTTTTTATGAATTCCACTAATTTTATAGGTTACTATGATATATTATTGATGATTTAATCAACTTTGTTTGAACATATAATTCTGTTATGACTTTCACAAAAATCATATATCAAATAGTGTCAAAATTGACACAAAATAGTTTTTAAATCAAATATTTTATTACTAATTGTTATTTTATTCCTAAAAATCTAAGGTTCGGCCAAATGACTTAGATAAGGATATATGTATTAATAATATACAATTTGGGGTTCGTTTGGCATGTTATAGTAAGTTTATTAACCATATAGTGAAAGAAAACAAAAAGACACGGTAAAAGTTAAATTATTTAACTTAGAGTTAAATCTAATTGATAAGGTTAAAATAATATCCTAAACTTGTCTAAATTCTATTGGTTGATATGATTTCGACCCATCCTCACTTTAGCTTCGAAATAAGACCCTTTGGAACCATTATAAACCGATTTTGACTTTAATATAAAATAATATTTTGAGATATTCCTAAGGTGCCCCTCTCCTCCCTTATAAAAGGACACCTCATCCCCCTTCCTCCTCACACCAATTTGAGCACTCAAGCTCGGCCAACCCCTGCCAAAATCTCTTCTCCACTTCCCTAGAAACATCCTAGAGGTTCTGGTCTTCCTCAAAGACCAATTCTAGTGCCCTAAGAGGAGGTCTCAATGAGGCACTTCAAAGAAGAGGTAATTACCGTTACCAATTCTTTCATCTTTATTTCTTCTTCCAATTCTTCTTCATAGGTTGTTTCATTATGAAGTAATAACATCAGTATCACTCATATACTGATATGTTATTATAAGTATGAAACAACCCTATTTCACCATCTATCCATCCTACGGAAAAAGAAATCACCGCGCGTGCGTACGTACGGAATACCGTCTCCACGCCGTGGTGTAATCTATTTTCCACCACCACCTTACATGGATGGGTATAATGGTGTAAAGAATAACTATACATAGTTATTACAACATCATATTGATTCTGATATATTGTATAATCCACTCCAATTCAACTCAATATTCTTGGAAATGATATCATCGCTCGTGCGTACGTACGGACTACCGTCTCCACAACGCGATGAGATCCATTCTCCATGTTAACCATTTAAGAATGATTATAATGTATATATAAGAAATAATAATGAAATATATGACATTATAAAGCTACTGTATTTATGTATATATATACATATGTATGTCATCTACTTACTTCCATTTCAAGACAATAAGGAAAGGAAAACAGCGTTCATGCGTACGTACGGACTACCGTCTCCATGAACGGTGTTTTTCATTTTATTTATCTACCTATTATATATATATATATACTGAATATATATGATATATAAATCATATTTTATATTCTGGAAGTAAGTAAATCATGATATAAGTAATAATGATGTCAAGAACAACAAGTCAAAACACCTACGATAAATGAAACGATTTTACCCAAAACGCTTCTTTAACATGGAATTTACAAAAGAACGGGTAATATAATGTCATAAGTGAACCATATATGATATCATAAAAATTAATATGATTCTGTAATAAGTCAATAACATGATTTAAATCATTATACAGGAGGTTCGGACACTAACAAAGCAAGTCGGACCTATGGTAAAGGAAATATCACAATCTCATTTTTATCCGAGATTGTTTATTCGTAAGTATTTACTGGGGTGTATTTTATCATCCACATCCATGTTTACTCAATATGTAATATTATTTCCATCCACCTAAAATTGTTTAAATCCATTTTTACCCTTCAGTGAGTTTTTAGTAATACGTATGAAAGGAATCTTTTGTCGTTTTTCGTACGAGGTACTTTTTGACTTTTCCGACAAAAGTACGAAGAATGTTTTTTTTAACTTATACGGCACGAACGGATTTATACTGTTTTATAAAGCCTTATTTTCATGAAGCTTCCTCTAAAAGATTTCATGACTATTTTCAATAAAATCTCTTTCTTTTAAAATTGCATGATGTTTTGTGAAAAGAAATTGATTTTGAAGAAGAAAGGATATTTTCCTCAAGAATTCAATTCAAGTGTTTTATCAAAATTATTTTCCATATAAGATAATAAAGGGTTCTGTTTATATCCATATTTTTACATTGATTTGACTATGTTGTGATGGAATTATGTTTATGAATTCCTTTATCTTATATGAATGGTTTTATGATGTCATGTTGTTTAAGAATCCCATTTTTATTACATGGGTTATGCGATGATGTATGATTTATGATTTTGTGGCACACATAAGAAAGGATTCATTAAGAGATGGGTGGGACCTATATCTCCCTCCAATTCATTGGGTAATGATTTTATATCTCATGAGATAGACATGGCTGGAATGGTAGGTTATACCGGTTCAGTGAAACAGGACTGAAAGGAGGATTACTCGATTCAGAAAGGGACTTTGTCCACTAAGATAGTCTTGGAAATGAGTCTTGACTAACAAGAAATGATTCTCTATGATTATGTGTGTATGCCACAATGAGTAATGTTTTAAGTTATGATTTCATTTCACTACTATGATTTATCCCATGTTATGAAATTATGCTCTCTTTTGCAGGTTAAGATTTCCAAAAATGTTATGTTCTTATGAAAATTATGTGATTGATATTTCCTTTGTTTACCCTTACTGAGCATTTGAGCTCACCCTTTTATGTTTTCTTTTCCCCAGGATATAAAAAAAGGTTTTAGGTAAAAAAAGGGGCAGATCTTTATGGGAGATATTGAAGATCTTTCACCACGTTTAGAAGATTACGATCCGAGTTTCCAAAGACACTAAACTATTACGATCCTTGTGTGTGTGTTTTTGTTATGTACTAAGTATTCCACAAAAGTAATGTAATGTCAATGTACGTCAAGATACGGGTCTCTACAAAAATCCTATAATATATCTCATAAAATAGTGAAGACTCTATAGGGCACTCACCTTGGTTTGAATAAATTAATTTGAACTTAACATTGGGTGCCTTGATTTTAATTTTGAAACTTCTATATTGGTGGTGATGATTTATTAAATAAAATGGTCCACTATTTCACATGTATGATGAATGGAATTAATTATATTGGATAATTGTTGGGAAATATAGTTGATTATAAATTACTCCTAAGAGAATTACCAATGAAATGGCATGGAAAGAAGGTTTTCTTTGACGGAAGAAATAACTTGAAAGTGTACACTCTTGAGGAATTAATTAGATCACTACTACATTGTAAACTGGAGGTGAAAAGTATATCCTAAGAGGAGACAAAAAAAATAAAAAGGTTTAGAATTAATTCTATGGATATTTTTTCATTTAAATCTTCTATTTTTGATCTACAAGATAGTGACAAAGACGATATAGATAAGATTGTGACTCGAGATAAAATAAATAATAAAAAAGGAATTACGAATTAATTTATAAGAAACCATAAAAAGGTAAAATGAAAGGGTTATAAGAGAGGAAGTAAAAATTATAATACATTAGCATAATCATTTTTTGGTTTAGAAATAAAGGAAAAATCAAAACATATTTTCCAATACTATAGAATAAAAATTAATGTAAAAATATAAAAAAGAATAAAGAAGTAGCTGTGTTTTTATAGAATAATTTGATTCCAGCATAAAATAGAAAATGATAAAGAATAATCTAAATTGTTATTCATATATTCTCTGGATATGGTTGGAGAATCTAGATTTTATTCTGGATGTTATAAATCTTACAATGATTATGAAAGTCCAAATGATTCTAAATTAAATGAAGAAATTGAAATATTATGGAAATATTTTTTTCATGATGTTGATTTATATAATACGATAACTAAAAATAATAACAAAATTATTTCCAAAAATAAATTTATTTTATGAGAGAATAAAAAATTATGAAACAATACCTTTGTTTCTCATTTTATAGTTTTTGATAATTTGAAATCTACTCATGATTTTAATGAAATTTTGAAAAAGAAAGTTGGATATCATAAAAAAATTATCTTATTTTATTATAATTCATCTAAAATGTATAGAATTTTTTTTAAATTGAAAAAATGGTGGTACTTATACTTTTACATGTTTTAAATGAGGCATGTAAGGTCACTATGAAAATGACTGTTCACTTAGATTCCAACAATATTGATGTTTTACAAAAGATCCTACTTATAAATCATTATAATATAGTTTAAAATAAAATTCATTTTTATTAATCATGTGGGTACATAAAAATTCTATTGCAAATCGGACTCGAACCAATGCAACTTGGGTACCAAAATTAACAATTAATTGAATTTTTAGGAAAAATGTATTGGAAGTCTCATGAATGACATGTGTTCCATGGATAGTAGATTCTCTATGTGTATAACTAGAGACCTATAAAATTTTGTCACTTAAAACTCATGTTATGTAGACACTGTTAAATTTGGAGATAATTTGGATGGGAATGTAAATGGTTCTATTAAATTTGGTATTTCTTGTTTTACCATTATATGAAATGTTTTATTTTTTTGAACGATTAAAACAAAATTTAATTATTATACATAAATTATGTGACAATGAAATAGAATTTAATATTCAAAAAAATAACTATTTTGTTTTTAAAGATGATTCTTTATTTTTATATTTTAATAGAATGGAAAATATTTTTATTACTGATTTTTTTGAATGAACTATTAATCATATTATGTGTTTGAATATTGTACAGAATGATATCATTATTTAGAATCAATTATTATGTAATGATAAATTTATAATGATCAATAAACTCTCTAAACCTGATAATTTGTTGTAGTTAGCAACTTTGAATAAAAACCCCATGAGGTTTTTAATGCATGCATAAAAAGTAAAAAATATAAATTCTGTTTCAGACCTATCAATTTGATAACTAAAAATAGTTATTTACAGTTATACATCTTAATTTTTATAGTCCTACACAAATTTCAATCCAGGGAGTGAGAAAATGTAATTTAGTTATTTTTGATGATTATAGTAAATTCACATTGTTTTAATTTTTTGCATATAAAAATGATACTTTATCGAGATTTTTTGATTTTTACAATATTGTTCAAAATGAAAAAAATGATTCATTTATTTGATTATTCCTAGTGATAATAGAAATGAATATTATTATTTAGAATTTGAAAAATAATTAAAAAAATTTTATTTTCAAAATTTTTATGCTCTACGAATTCCACAACAAAATGTTATTTCATGAAAAATATAACTCTAACTGTAATGGCCATAATAATGTTAAATGAATATAATTTACCAAGATATTTTTGGGCCCAATATATTTTTTCTATTAAATTTCAAATACATTTATTTTCATTCCCTTATCAATGATAAATGCTTTTGAATTGTAAAAAAATAAAAAACCTAATGTTTTTTTACTTTAGAGTTTGTAGATATAATGTTATTATTTTAATTACCAATTATAATTTAGTAAATTTTGATGTTAGTGATGTTAATTATTATAGTTATTATTATATTAGTAAAGTATATCGAGTTTATTATAATAGACTATGGTTTTACATTTTAAAAATTTTCTATTTATTTATATAATATTTCTGTTATTTCTATTTTAAAAAAAAATTATAGCATTCTGTACATAATCATATATCCAGGAGTTTTCATTTTCATTTAGATCATATTAATAAATTTGATACTGTTCTTGAATATATTACAACATTAAATTAGCTGGAATATAATTTTACCAAATCTTTGGCTACAGATATTTTTAAAAAATAAAATTAGAACATGGCCTATTATAAATTTACATTTAAAAGATTATTTTTTTACCTAACATAGTATGAATTTATTAGGGATTTTGTTTGTTTTTAAAACTACTTGTTTTCATACTAAAAAAATATTTGTTTTCAAAAAAATATAAGGGGTTGGTTGGGGGGGGGGGGTTAAAAATCCTTTTTATTTTGGTAATTTTCAAAATGGTGGAGATTTTTGGGGGGTATATTTATTTATTATTATTATATATTTTTAGAATTTACAAACCCTCTTTTTATTTTATTTGAAAAAACTATTTCTATAAACTTTTTATTTTTTTATATCATATTCTATAGTGATCACATTTATGAAAATATAATTTTATATAAAATATAACAAGGTTATATAGATTTTATTAAATTAATATGAAGGATAATTATATCTCTTGAATGTTCTCATTTTGATTCAAACATATTACATGGTTTTTGTTTGAAGAAACATTTTTAGTTTAAACTGCTACATCATTTACATTTTCTGTTTAATTACAACATGACCTATATAGTTCAAACTCTAGAAAGATTTATTATGTTGTAAATCCAATACATTTATTTACACATAATTAGCATAAATTGATGTTTTAATTTTAATTTTAAAATTTTAAAATCACCAGAAATTTAAAGAAAATCAGATTCTAGAATGTACATATTTCAATTTTTTTTATTTAACTCGTACATATTTTTATTCAGATCATAATTGATTGTTTTTTACTACTATTGAAGGATAAAATGTTTTAATAAATTCATCAAACTACATGAAATTATTAAATTTTTATTAAAATACCTCAAATATTGAAATAAGTACTACATTTTTTCATTATTTTTGTATGGTTTTTATATCATATTTTTCTCTTTATTTCGTTCATATATTTTAATATTCTTGTTAGAATTATGATATTTTTCATCCATTTGAAATATATTGAAAATATATATAATTAGGTCCAATGGAATTTTTTTATTCAATAATATAAATGGATTAAAAATTAATAAAATGATATATTTTTAGTGTATCTAGGTATTTGAAACCCACAATATCATGAGTTGTCTCTCATCATACCATGAACTATTAATCAGCCTACTCTAAGACCTTCAATAACATTCCATGAATACTTATTATACCTATTGTGTGATTATTTTTAGTGAAAACAAGTCTCCACTTACATTGTGTGACATGTTTTCATACAGTTTCACATTGCACTTTTAGCACAATAGCTCCTCATTCTTCAATGCGTCAAAAAAACCCTCTCAGGCTGATATGATACTCTAGTTCTACGACCTCCTTGATCAACTCCATATTATGAACCATTCCTATCTTCACTCTCTATCTCAATTTCACAACATAAAGTATTCATATTTTCATCCAATTCCTATTGAAATAGGCTTCAATATGAGAAACACCATTCCATGTCTCCATGAAGTGATTAAATCAACATGAACTATATATTTCACATACTAGTGTACATGCACACAGATATTAATAATTATTAATATAGATTCATCTACTCTCTTTAGAGACAATGCGAGTTTGTTTTATCAACATATCATGATGGTAAAATGATGTTAACATTGAGTAATTTAATTCTTGTTATAATTTCGTCATGTTAAAAGTATAGTTACTGTACACAATCAGTATACCAACCCCAAGTTAAAAAAATATTCATTTCAAATTAACTATAATATTTAACTTCATTATTAATATTAATAATCAATTTTTTTATTAAATTTATGAATCTAGACTATTCACCCAACCCATGACCATCTATGATTTCCCATTCTGACTTAATAATGAGATCATCATTGGATATTTGTACATACTCCCATCTATTACCGTAATTTTTATTTTCATTCCCAGCTTAGGGAGAGTTCACAATATTTGTAATTTAGGGAATGAAAATATTGAAATAGAAACCCATTTTCGAATCATTGTAATGATGACTATAAAAAGCAATCAAAATTGGCATAAAAAGATCCAGGGGTCATGAAACAACATACTATTTCCCCTAGTTACATAAATCAACCTCTGAAAAATGATAAAAATCTATCCAAATATTCAAATTATAATTTTGATTTAGAGGATCATATATGGATTTTGATAAACAAGATATAAGGTCAATATTAAGAATTGATAATTAACAAACTGAAATTGAAAAAATGGTTAAAAACATTTTTTAGGGATAATGGTATGCTTCCTACAAACATAATTCTAAACCCCAAAGAATGTGTGAGGGATATAACTACATGTAGTGTTCTGAAAACTCAAGAACCAATCAGGGTGTTTAATAGTTAATATGAAATTGAGGATTTAGTTGAATCTGATAAGAAAAAATCACAGAAACCCAAAATTTATTTATTTTGACAACAAGGTCCATCTTAAATAATATGATGAACCCAAACCTAAAAAAACAATAGATCCCAGTAATTTAATGTGTGAAATAATAGAATAAGGAAAGAACTATTTATGATTTGAGGACAATGTGAGAAATAAAAATATTTTAAATCATTTTCCCTCTTAGACATTTTCCTAAATTTTTCTAAAATAATGATGAAAAAAAATACTGAGGTTCTTGGAAATGATCAGAACTTTTAGTATTGATGTGAGATTATTGGAATATTTAAACAAAATATTCTATATAAAATTCACCAAGAGTTTTGTAGATAAAAATTGATATTGAATTTAACTGGACACCATCAATATTACTTAATAGTGTAGTTTTTTTCCTTTAAATAAAATGCCACCAAAACGAAAGGGTTGTGTAATATTTTATTTTCAATGCAGAAAAAAAGGATGTGGAGAACTGAACTGTTTGCGTGACATGGGTGCTATCATCAATCATGTTTCCTTTTATTTTTTTAAACAACTGGGTCTATGGTTTATGAATATAGCTTTATGTCCCCTAACCTAGATGATATGCTACTCAGTTACCCATATAGAACAGTCTGTGACTTATTAGTCTGAGTGGGGGAAGCTAACATTTCCCATGAATTTTTTGATTAGTATTTTGGAGTGTGATGAAAAGGTCCCAATAATACTAGGAGAACCATTTTTAGCTATTGGTGTTGTTGTAATTGATGTCTCAAACTATAAACATATTCTACAATATATTGACGATATGAAATAATTTATTATTTTTGAGAATCCCAATAGTGAGGTTATTTGAAAAAAGATTTATGTTCCTAACGAAGCATTTAGAGTTGAGTATAGGAGGAATTTTTATCACCCATATGCTAAGGGATGGAAGTATATTTTAGTGGTTTCCTCACCCATTTAAGATTGTTACAAATTAGATATTAAGTCTTAATTTTTTTCATTCCCTATAAAAGAAGCAGATGTTATGATATCTCAATCTGATGAGAGTTTCACCAAGACTTCTTATCCACCCCCACAACCTCATATTTATGAGGATATTTCCTACCTAGAGCATAAAATAGATATATATACCAAAATTATCTTTTCTAGATTATGTTAATCTACATTTTAGACATTTACATATGATAATGAGTATTTTCATGTTATACTTACTATAGAGAGTTTTGGATTAAAACATTCAGATAAATTTGAATATATCTAATATGATCAGTTATATTTTCTTGAAATAAACTCACATAATGTGTTTTATATTATGGTTGATAATAATTTACATATTTTGAGAAATTAATATATTTTTATTCAATAATAGAGTTTGAATGTTAAATAATTGAAATATTATTTGAATTATTTACAAAAGAGTCCTTTGAGTTATCTAAATTAAAAAAATGAAAATATTGAATTGATAGCAGCACCTCATAATTCGTTTTATATTACACTGAGTACCAAATTTGTAATGGGAAACATGGAGAATTTTTTAGTCATCTTGTTTAAATTTATAGATTTTTACCTTCAAACATTGGTCCTCTTAGTCAGTCTCTTTTGGATTTAAACAATGATGAATAAAAATATCACTCCAGAAATATTTATGGAATTTGGGAACACATTGATCAAATATGGGTTGTTAAATTTATGAGATAAATTAATGAAACTTATTCATAAATACTAAAGTCAAAATCATAAATAAATCATGTCCCATTAATGGTCATGGTTAGGATTTCATATATGGGAATGTTTGACTCAATACTCAAAACACAACGTTCTATGGCAGTCTAAATAATATTTTTTTAAAATTTTCATTTAATTATATATAAAAATAAATGGCTATAACCCTATTTTACTCCATATTTTTACCTATTATTTATACCATGGATTTTCTTTGAGATGTTTAAACTACTCGTTAGGTCAAAATATGAGTCTCAATCTAGAACGTATTATAACTATCATTCTAAACTCAAACCATGGTTGTTTTTTATAATAAACATAACCTATCAAATTCAAATGATAATGTGTTTCCAATAAATAGGTATTTAAATTTTGTATATAGGGAAATTAATAATTGGGATAAAATAGTATAAAATGTGCTGAAGTAAAATGATAAAGCTTCTACTTTTAGGGAGTCGCATTTTACATTTCATATTCATTATACTAACCATCCAATTTTTAACTATTTCTGCTAGGTTGTTATATATATTGTAATATTTTTTAATTATTATAGTCATTATTACATTCATGAATTCCAAAATTCACAAACCCATCATTTTCATGCTCTTAGATGTGTATCATAGAAATCATTGTGAACCATGACGTTTGGCCATCATCTTTTTTGAAATTTATTTCTGTAGTAAACTATTAAGTTATTCAAATTTAGAAAATTTTAGAAAATCTAACATTATTATTTTTCTTTTTTGGTATGATGTATTTGAAAAATCCTTTGATCATTTCAAAAATATTGTTTTCACTACTGAAATTGAAAATATTCTGTAAACAGAATTATTTTAAATGTTCTCCAACCATGAGATTCAACATTAGGGACAACATTGGAATTTATGTTTATACAATAGGGGAGTTGTAATGTGACTTTAATATACTTAAATGAATTACAATTCTCATAAATGAGTTACAGATAAAAACTCTCAAAATATTTAAATTCTATTATAAAAACAACTATTCATTTCAATCATCAGTTTATGATATGCTTTATGTTTATAAATATAATTTGTATGCTTTATAAGAATATTAAATTAATGTTGTAATACCTAGAGGAAAAATTTCATTTTGTTTTTTGGGAATTTCACTAGTTATAAAATTTATAGATTTGAATGATTGTTGACTATCATCATTAACTTCTTATATAGAAACTCAGCTATAAACTATGAAGGGGCGTTTGGTAGGATAAATCTTTCAATAATTGTGATTATAAACTAATAAAATTATATGTATGAACCTAAACCTAATAACATGATCTTTGATAAATCTAACACTTTAAGGATCATACATAAAATATATTCACATAATCCCACTGAAACTAGTGTAAAATCATGAATTAGAATCCCACGATGAATCACTTAATCATTTGGAAATAAAATTCCAATTGTTAATTCGATGGGTGTTATACATATTCGTGGATGACAAAATTTAATAATTTGTCTAATTGTAAAAAATTAATTCCTTAAGGTGAGATAAGTATTGAAATCATTTAATGATGGGGGTAACTGACTAATAATATAATATATTGAGTGGTATTAATGAAGTAAAAAATTGAACATTGATATGACGAACCTGGGGAAGAGTAGTAACAAAATGTGCATCTATTTATTATTTTAATTCCACAGAAATCTTATCTATTTCCCCTATTGAATTTAGACATGAGTTTTATTAATAGTTGGATATTGAGTTTGTTTTAAATAGAAGGCCTGAGAATTTTTTAAAATAGGAGACTCTATGATATTATTTAACTCTAGTATGTTTTTTTAAAACTAGGAAGGATAAAAATTTGTTTATAGGATTATCTCAAAAAAAAATTGAATTTACCATGAATAAACTTAATTATGAAAGGGGAAATTGATCTTTATAGTATTTGATATATATTCCCACATCCAATTTGATAAACTAATTGTGTTATTGATGTGAATATATAATTAATTAATAATTTTCAATAATTGATTAATTCTGATGAAATTATAATTCATTGAATATTTTTAGTAGAATAAGAAATTTTTTATGTGAAAGGGATCAGTGGATCCTCACATTGAGTGTCCATATTTTTGGAACCATAATTTTTGATTTTATATTTTTTATTAATTTGAAATATAATTGTTAATGGAAATTTTTTTTATTATATCCTATCAAATGTTGTTTGTTTTTGTTATACAAAATATTTTAAAGGAACAAATATCATTCGAGGAAATTTTTTGTGATTATAAATTAGTAATATTTTATTCAATCTATTTTGATTATTTTTTGTGTTTTAGGATTTAATTATTTTATGTTTGAGAAATTATTTAACTAATGGAGTATATTATTAATTTTTAATAAGAGTTTTTGTTTATATAAGTTGTAAGAAAAAATTGTTATCTGAATGAATAAAAAATTTTATCTATATAATGTTCTTTCAGTGACTTTATCCATTTTTGATCCATATTCCCTGGTTATCCTTATCTATCACCCAAAATTTGAAAATGAACCATCCTTTGTTTATGAATATATTATTGTGTTTTTTAATATATTATGTACTACTTTTTAAAAAATTCCCGCTTAAAAAGGTTTTTAAAAAATTAAGGTAGAATGGATGCATCATCAATGTTGCCTTCCCCAAAACCCCTAAAAATAGGGCACCCACCCCTCCCCATACTCCTCACTCATATTACACCCTCAATCTCTAATTCCACTCCATATCTCTCTACAATTATCTCATTGCTTCTTCTATTGATCGTGGTGGTTTTATGGCCTAAATAGTTTACCTAATTTGGGAAGCATCATTTAGATATATTTTATCTTATTTAAAGTATTAGTTTTTTGTTAAAATGATTAGTTTTAAATTGGTTTTAAATATTTTATTTACATAATAGAATAGTTAGATAGATTTAGTTTAGTGAAATAATTTTTTATTAATATATAATTATTAAAGAAGTAATGATTGAATAACAAAATGGTATTGATTTATATTTATTAAATAATGAATAAAATATGACTAATGAATGATTAAATAATGATTGGATAATAATTAACTATTGATTAACATATGATTTACCAATGCCTAAGGAAAAATTACTTATAGATTAAGTAATTATTATCTACTGATTGGATAACAAATAAGTAATTAATAAAAAATTATTAACTAATGATTAATGAATGATTACAGAATTATTGACTACCAATTAATGAATGATTAACTAATTATTATATATTTATTAATTAATAAATACAAAATAAATAACTAATAAATAAATAATGGTTATGTAAAGATTAAATAATTATTGTATAGTGATTAACTAATAATGTTCTAATTCTTATATCATGAATAAATAAGTATTAACTAATGATAAAATAACGATTAATGAATTATTAAAGAATGATTAATGTATGATTAAATAATGAATATCTAATGATTAAAAAATGATTAAATAGTGATTAAATATGGACTAAAAATGATTATTGAATGATTAATTAATGATAAAATATTGATTACCTATTGATTAAGTAATTATTAACTAATATTTAATGAATGATTAAATAATTATTTTTTAATGATAAATTAATGATTAACTAATGATGAGAAAAATTTGTAAAAAATGAATAAATATAGATTAACTATTTATTTAGTAATGACTATAGAGTAGTTGACTAATGATTAAAGAATGATTAACAAGAAATTAAATAATGATTTACTAATGATTAAATAATGAATAATTGATAATTATCATCTAATCAATAAATAGTGATTAACTAATTATTAAATAATGATTAACTAATTATTACATAATGGTAGACTACTAATTTAATTATAGTTAACTAATGATTATATAATGGTTAATTAATGAATAAAATTTATTAACAAATGATTAAACAATTTTTAACTAATGGTTAATGTATTATTAACGAATTCATAATGAATGGTCAACTAATGATTAAAGAATTCTTAACTAAATATTACGTAATGATTAAATAGTGATTAATGAACGGATAACTAATGATTAAAGATGTATTAACTATTTATTAAAGATTGATTAACTAATGAATAATCAATGATTATGTAATGATTAAAAAATGGAAAAATAATGGTAATGTAATAATTAAATAATGGTTAATCAATGTATAACTAATGAGAAATTAATTATTAAAAAGTGATTTAAAAATGATAAAATAATGAATAACAAATGATTAAATATAATGTAACTAATAATTTTTCTTTAATTAAGTAATAATTAATGTGAGAATACTAAATTATTAAGGAAAAAATAATATAGGAATAACTAATGTTTTACTACTGATAGGATAATAATTATTTAATTATTAGATATTTAATAAAGTTTTTTTAACATAAAATTAATATCAAATGAAATTTGTATAAATGGATGACAAAGAGACATAACTGAACACATTATTTTTTACTATTGAATTTTAGATAAATAAAAAATTATTGCACACCTCTTTGTTACTCTTGATTGATATGTTTTAGATGAGTCACATTCTATTTATAAACCACTGACTACACATTTTGGAAAATTAAAAAATGTACTACGAAACATTAATGTCATATTTTAGTTTATTGGAAGAGATTATAAAATATAATTTAAATAAATATTATGTGGATATCTAAGCAATAAAATATATATCTATATACTACAAGTGTATTTGGCTCTGTAATAGATGTATGTTGGGTTATAACATGAGAACACTACATTGAGCTAGACTCAATTGTGAACTAGTGAATGATAATATTCCTTGAGACACACCAAGTTTGAAACTCTCCGTGATATGCTTTAGATGTTTTGTATTTTTTTATAAAAAAACTAAACATTCTATTTGGAATATTAAAATTTATACTATGAAACATTAGTGTCATATTTTAGGATATAAGAAGTTGTCCTTAAATTTCAGTATAAAAAGGATTGAATGGTCAACCCTCATTGTCCAAATTATTTACAATATCATAATATTGATAAAATACATCTTTTATGTACAGAATCATGTTTTCCTATGTCTACTACTAAAGGGAGGTTATTCAAATGGTGCTAGGAGAATATTATAGTACACAACCAATAATAATGGTTAATACTTCTGATTTTGTAACCCTAAGAGAATTCAAAAAAAATAATTCATAGTTGCTTAAAAATGTGATCTGGTCAAGAGATCTAGTCTATTATCTATATAAATTTTCACTTATCTGCTACACTATGGAATCTAGGTTTTACATTGGTTGCTGATGAGAACCTAGTCCAATAAATAACATTATTTTCAAATGTTCATATTGTTCCATGATGATGTAATATTTTTAATTCACTAGTGTACAATGTCACCATATTACTCTAAAAAGACATATACATACAAGAGTGGTTCAATATTTATTATCCCAAGAAAACGAGGTTATTACCTATGATGAGGAAGAGGAAAACCTTGTTGATCTCCCATATATTTATCTAAATATTACATTTAATGGGGGATTTTCTAATTATGGGATAATGAATGTTGAGGTGTAAGATATAGAAGTTTGGGAAGATTTTTCAAGAAATTTGGTAGTTATACAGCAGCCTAGAGAAAAAATAAATCAGCCACCACTATTTTCATTTTGTTTAAAATCAATGGAACATTTTTCAGAATTATACTTGAATGTTATCAAAGTTGCATCTCAGTTTCCAAGTCATAGTGGATGGGTATTGTGAGTTTGACAAAGCATTATATGTTAAAAGCGACATTCTTAATAATGATGCAATGGAAAACAAATTAAACAAATTTAATATTGACAGACAGTTGAGAAATTTAATTTAATAAATAGACATAAAAACACATAATATAGTTTGATTAATATAGGGATGATTGTAGAATCAAATTTAGTGTGATTCATGACATTTAATTTCAACCTGGTAGAATTTATATGATCATGGAAGCTCAAACTACCATTCATCCAATCTTGATATAAGATCATACTTCATTGGATGCTAAATTTATATCATTGATTATCATTGAGGTGATTAGGACCTGCCGAGATATTCTTGTAGCCCATATTCTATAGAAGATACAATAAAATATTGGTTTTTATATATTAAATATAAAGGCATGGATGGTGAATGTAAAGGCAATTGTTGAGGAATTAGGTAATTGTGATGTATCATATTGATTATGGCCTCAATTATAATCCATATTCAGACTGAATGACCAATTTATATTCTCTATTTACACAAATGAACATGTGTCACATGATAACAAACTTTATCAACCTCATGTAAAATTTCATGATTTTTTCTGGACATTCCACCCCTGTATTTTCACATTTCATTTCATAGAATAGTTCCTAATCATCAATGGAATGTTTTATTATAGAGAATATATGGTCGTATTGTTGATTATGAAAATCCAATATGGAAAATGTCTACCAATGTCTCTTGTATTTTCCACTGTGGAGAAGTATAATTATGATTTATGGTGTTGTGTTCTAGAATACATCAGTATCCATTTCACTTGAATTTGGGGTTCCTGTTGGATATATGATCATCATGAAGCAATAAATGTGGTAATATGGGTAGATACCAATACATTGAAACCCCCAAGTTCTCATTATCGTTACTACATCAATGACATTTCTAGAGACATAGGAAAACATTCCATATGAATAATGAATTCAAGAATCTTGGTATGATATATAAACAATGATATATACTATCCTTAAGATCAATGGAAACATTTTAGATGTAGCATATGTCATCAGAATGGTCATAATAGAAAATGATTCCCTAACATTGCAGGATTTAGTTCACCCTCTTATACATTGTTATGTATTTCCACCAATGTGGTCTTTTCATATTATCAAATACTTGGTGTTAAAATAAAATAATTCATTTGCAATAATTTTTTGACATATGTGAATACTTTTAATATAAAATATTAAAAAATTGATAAATTATTCAACCATTAATGTGAGATCCCCCAATATGGTACTGCATCAAATGTCCAGAAACGGTTAGTTACAGAAATGATATGCACCTACCCATATGCTAGAGGCTACCAAATAACAATGCGGGTGTGTGTAGTATAATAGAGAGATAATACCCCCTAGAATAAAGTATTACATTAGTAGAAATAATTCATAATAAAATGGAAATAAATCAATGTAAGCACATAGAAATGGTCAAAAAAATCCAACTGAATAATGCAGTTAAAATAAAAGGAATAATGTAATGATGTGATGTAATATAACTAAATTTCATTCTAGAAAAATACAAAAAAACAAAGAATACTCAATTAAAATACTCAATGTATCATGTCTTGAAACCTATGTAAGTCCCATCTACAAACACAATCCCAACAGAAAACATGAAACCAACAACAATGTCCTTTTCCAATTTCCAGACCTATATCCACAAAATATTATCACGTACCAAATTGGGGACTTAATAGTGTATGAGTATAACTTAATATTTTAACATCACTATTTCTAAAATTAATCATTCTGATAACAAGTGAATGAAATAAAGAGACAAATAGTCTTATTAATTAATTTAACAATTAATAATCTAAAACACCAACCTTCTTCGGCTCCATGCCAGAATACATGAGCATGTCTTATGACCATTCCAACCACAACCATATGACCAAGGTGAAAAAACCATCTTTTTCTCCATGCCAACATATCTCTGAGCATGTCTTATGACCTTCCAAACCAAAACTATATAACATGCTAAAATAAACTACTTCTATGTCATGCTAGAATATCTCTGAGCATGTCATATGATAATGCCCAAAACCCCCATATAACCATCATATAGTCACAAAAATAAATTGTCTCAAAAACTTCTAAGAATTATTACATTCTTGTTTAAATACCTATAACCATTATAGCATGATACTGGTCCGAGACCACTCAATATCAGCATTACAAAATATAATTGTGAATGTGCTAGGGTTGAGCCCTATACAAAGGCATTTCAGAATGGAACACATTCCCTATCATACTGCATGGGTATCACAATATCACATCACATTTCTCAATGGATAATTATTATAATTTCCAATGATGATTTATATTCCAAGATAAATTTAATTCACAATTGATTAACAATTATATCAATAATCAATAATACACACTTTAGGGATTCTATAACAATAAATCACCCAAGGTAACATGTCATGATATTCATATATTAAACTATTTTTCAAATTTATTATATTATTAGTTAGCTCACCCAATAGGTATCTATATCGATGTACGAATCCAATTGCAGAAAAAATAAAACAAGGATTAATTCCATTGATTATTTAATTGATTTGGTGTCATTATACATTGATGAAATCATAATATTTCATAATAAGGATAATTATAAAAAAATATGGTTAATATTTTGACACCCAACCTTTAATTCACAAACTAAATTTTCTTTCAATGGCCAGCACCCTTGATGAAGAATGTGAAAATGATTGAAAATAGGTTAGTATATCAAAACTGGTCATGATAAAACCAATTATTCAATTGGTAAAATTATTTCACTACATTTGTTAGAGAATTAAGAGAATGAAGAATCCTATCCAAAAGGACTTTCCATGGATTTATCAAACAAATGGGACATCCAATAGGGATGTTGGAACCCCAAAATGACTTGGATAATATAATAGGGTTGAGAGGATAAACAATGCAATGGATTATAATAAAAATCATCTGCCCAACATGTTTAGAATAGTAGGTGGGGAATTTACATGTTGTGTAATGTGATTAATTACTGTGTAAATGTTTTACTGGAATTCACAGAATAACTATTCAATATAGATTTTTTAATTAAAACCCTTAAAAGTTAAATGATGTATAATCTTTTAACAGAGTGATTAAATGTCTTGTATGTGATCTTTCAGTCCAATTTCTTTTTAAACAGCCCAACCCCCTTTAATGCTTCTCAATATACCAAGATCACATGAAACACATAACCCATTATACATGTACACCATTATTTAAAACTATAATACATCCCCAAAATATAGCTAATTTTCTCTAGCATAGGATCTTGATATCCAAACTAGACTTGGACATCGAGGCTAAAACAATAATCTCAGAGAGAGACATGCCTAAAAAATTGGGATCTTACAAACTCTCCACATTATAATTGTTTTCCAAATTATTTTGCAATAATCACAATGAGGTCTCAACAACCTAGTACAACCACTATGTTTTTATATCAGACACCCTCTCGCTTGTCTCCTCTTAAACTCGCCCATGTTTCCACTACCCCCAAACGAACGGTATAGTCTTTCCCTAATGATATATCACACTACGATCCACAACTTGTATCAGATGCTCCTCAAAGGATGCATCTATACAAAACTCGACATCTACTACGTATACCACATAGAAAGGGTATGGATGATATATTCCTATTTAAAACATGTGTACCATGTTTTTAATAGTGTTATTGCGTTATTTAAGGTTAAAACAGTACGCCACTGGACCAACCCTTAACACTATTCCAAACGACCCGACGAACATTGTTGCAAGATTCCCATGTTTCCTGAAACGGCATTTCCCCAACCTATGCAAAACCCAAAGGAAACTTGACGACAGACCAATAATTTCATAGGATATCTATTATTATAAGTATATGATTTTTTTCATACACTACATGGTCAAGAAAAATTTTCTACTAAATTGATCCTATTCAGATGACTTCTGCATGAGATTATGCCCAACAAGTGCTGAATCACCTAACTCGAGCCAACAAAGAGATGGACGATATGGCCTTCCATACAAGTCATCAACAAGTTCCATTTTTATTTATGCTTGTAATATATTAGTATATGAATGGTCCATGAGGGCAATAAGTTTCTCCCATGAACCCTAAAAATGAAAAACACAATCTCATAAAATATCCTCTAAAACATGAATAGATTGATCATATTGACCATCAATCTATAGATGATAGGTTGTGCTTAAAATAACACTAAATACCATTTCTTTCTAAAGACCATTCTAGAAACACGTTTTGAAATGATGATCTTTGACTGAAATAGTACTCATCAGAACACCATGTTATTGAACGACCTCATGCACCCAAATATTTCCTAGATCAGCAACTGTAATGGATTCCATAATTAGTAAGAAGTGAATTACATTAGTCAGAAAATCCAAAATAACCCATACATCATCATTCTTCTAATTATTCATGTGTTGTCCTATAAAAAAAATACATTGTGACACCATCCCATTTAAACTGAAAAATAGGTAAAGGCTGCAAAATCCTAAATAACCATAGATGCACGGATTTCAGTTGCTAAAAAGTAAAGACTCTATCCATGAATCATTACACATATTTTTTCATTCTTAACCACCAATACTATCGATGTGGAACACAATTCATCATTGTAAAACAGAGAAGCACTGCCCATCTAGAAGCATGAAACCCCCTCATGAGCTCCTCTCACAAGCCCATATGAACCCATACCCATCCACAAAAAAGAATAAAATTTCCAATTCTATGAGACCATCCATGAAAAATCTACCCACCATATATTTTCTTATTAAAACTAATCCCTTCATATTATAAAAATACATAGTCTTAATCCAGTTCAAAAGCATGAGTATAATAGATGTTGAAGTCATGGATACTCTCCCTTGAGATTCCAAAGCATCCAGAAATATTTTTTTAAAGAGGGTTACTATCTTCCACTCATCTCTAGGTTCCCAAACATATTCATTCTATTTATTTTATTTCAAAGTGACGGAAAACAAAATTTCCCCTTACGGGTGTATAAACTAATTCAAATTCAAAATACTATAGATACTCAACCAACCTCCTATGCCAAAGGTTTAGGTCTTACTATGAAATGATTTGCTTGAGGCTCTTGTGATCTGTGTATACCACTAACTAATCCATCATTAAGATAGTGCCTAGTAAATATAAGGTCATGTACCACAACTACTAACTTCAGATCATGAGTAGGGTAATTCCTCATATGTTGTCTAAACTGCATAGAGCCATAAGAAACCATATGATCCTTCTATACTATAACTACTACAAGTCCAACTATTGATTTTTAGAGTACATAGTATTTGATTTCCCAACTTAGGTATTGTGATTATAGGTTTTGATTTCATATTTCCTATCAAATTCTTTTAAATATCTCTTGAAAGCATCAAAATAAAAAAATGCATCCCTTTCATGGAAATATTAGAAATTGGTGTTTCCAAACTAGGGAAAACATGGATAAAATATTGGTAATAAACCGCTAATCCTAGATAGCCCCATATTTAGTAGATTTTCTTGGGACAATCTCGATGTAACTTGCCAAAAACATTCCTTGGTTGCACAAAAAATCCTACATCTAAGATGTCATGGCCCTGTAAGTGGACATCATTATCCCAAAAATTTGATATTTGTTAGCTTGGCATAATGTCTATGTTCATTCAAACGTCTCTGAATGATGTTAATATGTTTGGAATAATCATACATTGAATGATAGTACACTATGATATCATCGAAAAAAATACCCCAAACTAAACATGAAAAGTATGGAAGATCCTATTAGTTATGTTCATTAATACCGCAAGCACAGTAGTCCACCCAAACGACATCACTATAAATTCAAACAAGGTGTAATTTATCCTAAAATAATTCTAAGGTATGTCTAACAGTCCCACCCTTAACAGATGATTTCATTATCTAAATTTAGTCATCAATAATATTTTATTACCTCTAAATTATCAAAAATATTTTCAATGTATAGAAGAATTTATTGGTTCTTGACCTTCATATAGTTCAGCCGCCAACAATTCAGAAGTATGTGCAATGATATATCAGCATTCATGGTGAGGATACTTGGAGAACCCCAAAGAGATATACCTGTACAAAAGAACCATATAGATTCTAGATCGTCCACCTGAAATTTCTTATTCTGATGCTCTAATTGTGATATTTGGTAAGGCAGAAGGAATTAGCTCTCTTCCTAACACCGACTCTATCATGAACTAGATCTCTCACTTGGAAGTACTCAATAAAAATAGTTAGGTAATGAATCTTGAAAAATGTTCTACCATAGGTGAAAAATAATCATGATGCATTCCACCATTATCTAGAGAAAGACCCATTATCTAATCAATGAGAGTATCCAATCTACATTGAATTCGTATTACAAGACCTTATTAAAGATCCCACTAACCCTAGAGAGAATAAGTGCTTCCGACAAGACATAGAAAAGAAACTATCCTTCTGTAATATTTGATATGATATTGGTATTGAACTAACCAATCCATACCAACAATCAAGTTGAATCCTATCATTTACAACATGAATGGTTCCCAAAAAATTGATACTCTCAAATCTATAGAGAACTTGCTTTGTATTATTTGATATTCTCTGACAGAACTCCCAACATAGTGTCAATGTTGAAAAGACCATTTAAAATTTCCACATCAAATCCCAAACCATTTTCAAAAAGAGAATATAGAAAATAATATTATAATATTGTATAAAAACCCAACCTATAGTAAATAATACAATAATCATACCTCTAATAGTAGAAAGTATGACATCCACGTTATCTAATGTAGTTTTCATAATGTGTAACTGAGTTATCCATTTTCCCTAGGATTCAGTCTCAGTACAATGTGATATTTTTCAATATTGTTATTATTTCTCACCCATGTCCACTACCTCAGCTGGGAAATCATGTGGTACTCTAGCTATCAGCTTGGTATGGGTTAACTAAGCCCTTTCCTGATTCTGTTGCTTATTTGAATCCTCTTCCATTGTTCTACTACAAAAATTTCACAAAAAACCATATAAGTCAACCCAATATACCATAGATATGACAATCAACAGCAGTGTCAGGACACTATAGGTTCTTGGGGACAAACATTCCAGACATATATAAGTAGAACGGAACATGATTTTGTGATGTTTTTCCACTTCCCTGACTTCTATATCCACTAATTCATTTGTTGAAACAATCTTAACAATAATTATTACCACTGTAAGAATAACTACCAGATCAACCTATTGAAATAGTTTGGCAGTTGATCAGGGCCTCTCTTGTTTTCCCATCCATGATGAGTTCCTAATTCACCATGTATTCATATATTCTTATATAGAAAATTTTTACCATTGACTTGATCTAATAATGCATACCATCCTAGATTCATATATCCTAGGAGATCTCATCAACTATCAATGATGGTGAAAAGGGTTGGTAGTTGATGAGATCTCTAGCGAGGGATGATTCCCGGATGGTTTACATTATTAGATCAGGTAGATGGTGAAAAGGGTTGAATGTTGGTAAAACACCTATCATATTCTATAACCATCAAACCCAAAATCATAATCTTAATCTATGCACATGTTTCATTATCCATCAAGTTCATGAGATATAAATGTATCAAGTACATGTTCATGAATTCCTTCCATGATAGCTCATTAATTTGCCAAGCTTCATCCAGAATATCACACCAATGCTTGGCTTGCCGAACTAGCATATACACAACAAACATTACCTTCCTATCAATAGGTTTCCCATGATTCCTGATGATTTTTGGAAAGAATTAATCCATAACTCATATTTTTGGGGTCCCCCTTCTCTAGTAAAAATAAGAGGATGCTGAAGCAGAAACTATATATTTATCTTTTTCATTGAAGTAATTGTAAGAAAAATATCCAATTCTATGGATCACATGACCCTCTTGAAGGATTAGAGAAGATAAAAACTCATATGATCTTATGGAACTATAGGAAGTTATACTCTATATTAATTAGAAGTGTGATGATTTCCACCCTCTTTATGATACAGTTGAAGATGAAGCGGAATCATTTTCTCTACAAGATAAATTCTCACTGTAGAAAACTGGCTAGCAATAAGATCAACCCCAACAAGTGACTTCAATTGGGAGCCAATAACTCTTGGTCTTTATAAACATGGATTACAATTATTTTAGCATGATACAAAAACACTTAATTTATCCCAAAGAAAAGATATCAAATATCAAAATTTTAAAAGAAATTATGTATCACATAAAAAATATGTATACCCCAATTATGAGCAATGCATGTCAATATATCCCTATGTGCCTATTAGAATTATTTTATTCTCAAATCACTCCATATAGGTCCATGAATAGGAAACTCTTGAAATGATAAAATCATAAATCCATAACCTCACAGAACATGTGAATCACCCAAGGTTAAATAACATCAACTGTGATAAGAACAATACACAAATATCAATCACATCCCATGTACATAGATTTTACTCCAATCATGGGTTAGCTAATCTCGTGAATATTCTCATTAACATGTCCCAAGACATCATAATATCCTACTTACCATTCCTTAAATTTTAAATAAAATTAAAATAAATCCTTCACCTTTAATACCACATTGTAACATCCCCCAATTTGGAAGTCTCTCACGTGGCTAGAAAGGGCTGGTTATGAGATCTCTAGCATGCCTCCCCATATGATAGAGGCTGGAAACTAAGAGCATGTTTTTAAATAGTATTGCAGGGTGAGAATTCTCCCTAAAATAAAGTTTAATATAAGTAGACAGAATCCATAAAAAATAAAAATAAATCAATGAAAAGACATAGTAGATGTCAAAAATAAGATTCAACTAAATAATCCCGTATATAATTAAGAAATAATGTAATGATGTGAAAGAATGTAACTAAATCCCATTCCTGAACAATAAAAGATATATAATAGTAGAATACAATACAATAATCAATGTCCTGAGTCCCAAACCCCACATCGGTCCCATATCCAAAATCAAACCCAATAGTAAAAATCAATCAACGACAAGGTCCTTTACCCATGTCCAAACATGCATATATGAAATCTATTTAGGTATCAATTGATTTCACAAATATTGTGTGAGTATATCTAAGTACGTCGAAACCACTATTTCAATAATTAACTATTATTATATGATGTGTATGAAATAAATTGATAAATAGGTGTATTAATTAATTTAACAAATAATAAAATACAACAAAAACCTTCTTTTTTTTGGTAATTTAATGTCATCAAGCATGTCTTAGGGAAATTCCAAACACAACCAAATATCCAAGGTGAAATAACCTTCTTCAGCACCATGTCAGACTGTCTTTGATCATGTCTTACGACTACGTCATCCACAAACTTATAACAAAGGTGAAATAAAATGTTTTACTTCTATGTCAGAATATATCTCTGCATGTCTTATGACAATTCTGAGCATCATCATTTGTCCATGGTATAGTCAAAAAAAATTATATGGGCCAAAAACCTATAATCATTTCAACATTACATGTTAATTCCCTATAATAATTATAGAATAGGATAAGGAAGATCCCTATTATAAAAATTATAATGCTGGAATGGGCTGAACCCCCTCAATATCATCATTACAACATATAAGTGTGAAAGTGTCAGGGTTGAGCAGGATATATAATCATTTCATCATGGAACACATTCCTTATAATATATAATGGATATCACAATATCACATAACAATTCCCAATGGTTAATTATGAAAATTCTAATTCTTCTTTCATAAGCCACATCAAATTTAATTTACAATTTATTAACAGTTATATAAAAAATCAATAATACATAATTTAGGTATTCAATAAAATTAAATACCAATAGGGCACATGTCATGCGAAACATACTTGAAATAATTTTTAAAATTTATATATATTCATGGTTATCTCACTCCATGGGTATCCGTACGACATGTCATAATTCAATTGCAAACAAAGTACATTATGGAATAATTCAATACATTATTTAATTGATTTGGGTGTGTTCTTTGTTGACGAAATCACAATATTTCATAAATTTGATAATTATCAAACTATGGGGTTAAGATATAGACCCCCAAAATTTAATAAATGATCCAAAAATGCTTTTAAAGACCATTAATTATGAGGAAGAAGGGTTTGATGATTGAAAATAGGTTCCTAGATCAAAACTGATCATGATCAAACCCAACAACACAACTAGTCAATGGATGTCACTGTAATTGTTGGAGAGGAAGTGACAGAAGGAAGAAACATAACCAAACATACTTACCAGGGTTTTCTCACACCAATAAGACATCCATAATGGAATTTGGCACATCAAGGCCACATATTGTATTCTCTAGGGTCGAGAAGAATGAAGTTGTAGTGGATTAGAATAAAAATCAGTAGCAATTTTTTTTTAAATTCGTAGGCCAGGCATTTACACATCATGTAATGTGATTAAATGTCATGTGAACATTTTTTATGTAATTCTATGAAAAAATCGTCACATTAGATTTATTTTATTAAAACCCTCAAAAAATTACATCATGTTTAAATGTTTTGTAGTTGATTTTTCTATCAAATTTACATATAAACAACACAAACCCCATTTTAATCATCTTAACTTACAATGAACCCATAAAAAATAACATATTATACCCAAACTCTATTAATTCGAACAAGAGAGCATCTCCAAACATTATGCCATTGTCTCCAACAAAATATCATTGTCTTCGAACAATAGTCCTCCAACAGGGATAAAATGTAAATCAATGAGAGAAAAAATCCTGGAAAAAGAAGGGATCTTAAAAACTAAATAAATCACACATATGCCAAACATTCCAAAATGTAACATTATTTAAATAAATAAAAATTTATAAAAATTTATTATAAAAAAATTTACAAAATGTTTAGTAAAGTGAGGTAAAAATAAAAGAAAACATCAAATCAATTTATTTCTCCATAAAACCATGAAAATTGTGATCATATAATGTTAAATGGACAAGAAAAAACATATTAAATTACAAATGAACTCTTTATAAATGGTAACAAAAACCTTATCATTTTTCTATAGAGCAGTGTTTTGATGACATGATCCTGAATTCAGAAGTGATGTTAAAAATAACTTATTTCCAAGTGGTATCCTAATAAAATATTCCAAAGGTATGTTCTTATCTTTTGAATTTTCAAATGATATTATACATATAATGAAATAATCACCATATTGGAAGGCCTTTCATTAAAATGATATAAGATTTTTAAAATTTTAATGTTATGTATATCCCATTGGAATATGTTAGTAATCTATGAATTGAAAATAAGCCTCATTTTACATCACTATTGATGTCAGCCACATCTCCTAAAAAATATGTTCTACTGAAAATGTCAAGGTATTTCTTGTATGTTGTAAATAATTAATGTGTTATTCAATGGGTTTCTTCTTGTTAATTTCACATAATATGATCATAATTTTTATTTGTTGAAGTAGAATTAAAATTATTTGATGTTTTCTCCTCTTTTTTAATTCACTTTACCAAACAATCTGTAACATATCTTCTAATAAAATTTTAGTAAACTTTGAAAAAATGTATATATAAAAAAATATATAAATTAATATCTTACAACACACCATTTACATGGTAAAACCATATATAAATAACTTTGAAATATGATTTGAGAAACCTATAGATGAGACCATAACTTTTGTTAATAAGTCATCATAAAAAAATGGGAATAATCATGTTATGTATTAAATTCTACCATTCATAAAATTTTGTTGAACGTAATGTTATATTTATATTTTAAACATAATAAATATTTCATTTTTATGTAGATATGGAAGATACTACACTACTCACTAACCAGTATAAGAATGTTTCACATAACGTGCAATCAAACCATGAGGTTTTACAGATCAAGGTGTGTAGTGCGTACCATTATAATGACGTTCCTCTTCTAGATTACAGTATATCATACCTATTCCATGTTGGATAATATGGAATTGTTTGATTTAATTATAGATTCATTGATCATCATCTCTGTAACACACTCATCGGGTTTTGGAGACCTAAGACACACACAATCCACATTCTAAAGGGAGAGATGACCATGGCTCTTGAGGATGTGGAAATTATTCTCAGTCTTCCTATCAAGGGGTATGATTTTATAAGACTGACCCATGGAGACTATTCAGATCATATACCAAAATTTATAGAAATAAAAATTGAGTGTGATGATGATGCAATGGATGGAATGACAATATCTATGAGGTGGATTGAGATTTACATTGTACAATTACCCACTGACATTTACATGGAGACTGACATGTGTCATGCCCAGACAAATATTTTACTGCTCTTTAATGGGTGAATATGAACTGATCACTCTTGTATGCATGTGAACACGATGTAACTTGGCATATTAGGGGATTTTCATTAGGCCAGTAGATATAATTGGGTATATACATGATTATATTCCATATAAAGGACATTTTGAACGATATTCCAATTAGATCACATGGATCTTGGGGGATCTGTGATCCTTATTTATATGTGGGAATATAAGCACACCCATTTCTCTTCTTTTTTACTTCACTTTACAAACCAATATGTAACATATTTTATAATAAAATGATAGTAAATTTTTAAAAAATGTATATATATATATAAATATATAAAACAATATCTTTCAACAAACCATTTCCATAGTAAAACCATTCATAAAAAATCTTGAAATATGATTTGAGAAACCTAATGATATGACTATAACTATTGTTAATAAAAAATCATAAAAAATGGACATAGACATCTTCTGTATTACGTTCTACCAGTCATAACATTTTTTTGAACGTAATGTAATATTTATATTTTAAAATTAATAAATATTTCATTTATTGTAGAGATGGAGGATACTACGCTACTCACTGAGCAGTATAAGCATGATTCACGTGACGTGCAAGCAAACCATGAGGTTTTATGGATTTAGGTGTGTAGAGCACACCATTATCACCACATTCCTCTTCCATATGCTAGTATATCATGCCTATTCTATGTTAGATTATATGGAATTGTTGGATCTAATTATACATCCATTGGTCATCATCTCCATACCGCACTCATCAGGATTTGGAGATCTAAGAAACACAAATTCCACATTCTAAAGGGAGAGATGACCATGGCTCTTGAGGATGTGGAAATTATTCTCAGTCTTCCTATCAAGGGGTATGATGTTATATGACTGACCCATGGAGACTATTTATATCATATACCAATATTTATAGTTATCAAAATTGTGTGTGATGATGATGCAATAGATGGAGGGACAATAACTATGAGGTGGATTGAGATTCACATTGTAGAATTACCCGCTGACATTTACACACAGACTGACATGTTTCATGCCCAGACATATATTTTACAGCTCATTAATGTGTGTATATGAACTAATCACTATGATACGTATGTGAACACGATTTAACATGGGATATTAGAGGATTATCATTAGGCCAATAGATATAATTGGGTATCTACATGATTATATTCCACTTACAGGACATTATGAACGATATTCCAATTAGAACACATGGATTTCGGGGGATGTGTGATCCTTATTACATGTGGGAATATAACCACATCCCCTCTCCCATATTATTCATTATCATTAAATTTATATAGATTTATTGTATGATGCTCTGAATAGATGCTTGTATGATCACTCGTCTTTATTTTTTTCTTATGATACTACGAGTTAGTAAATTTTGATTCATATTATTTATCACTTTTGGTGTTGTACATTATAGGTGGAGTCAGGCGCACCACATTTTCAGGATGATGAGGCACAAATGGGTGTCTATCATCCCATGTTTAATAGTCTAGTCCGCACCAATGTAAGTATAAAAAGTCTTCACATGACTAAAAAATTTCATAATATTATATATATTTTTGGTTTTTTGTAATTAATGATTTTAACAAATGTCACATGTCATTTCAAATTGCGTGGCTTCCTAATTGTGCTCTATTAGGCCAAATAACCACATAATGCACTAATGGGATTTATGATTCTGTGGTTGTATTTTCTCTCACTATCTTTCACATTGTTGTGTGGGACTATCCTAATAGAGTCATCGGCCTATATGGATTTCTTCAAAATATCCCATTTCTACTGAGACAGTCAGCATTACTTCATTCCATGAAGTTGAAAGGGTTGTAGGATGTCGACTGCAATTGAAGACATGTAGATTATGTAGACCACTATTACAAATGATCATCATTTCAAATTTTAGTTGTGTGTTAAATTTTATTCCTTCTAATGGAGCAATTTGATTATGATCTATGGTATAGAATGAATTATATATTATACAATACTCTACAGGTTAGATGGATGAATGATCTGGTATGTTATTAAATTTTCAATTCATTTATTGTTGTACTTTTTTAATTCATTTTTAATTTCATTTAATAATACTCGATTATGACATATTATTTTCAAGTTTGATCCAAAGGAGGAGGGGTTTTTATCCAAGTAGCATAACATGCAACAACATAGAGGATGATGTTAGCGTGTCATATTTTACATCATAAGATATTTTATTGTTCATACTAGGGAGATGATGTTCCTTCTCAGGGAGTGTAAGTTTTCGATTAGGGTCCTCCTCAAATAGATGTTGATGTTGACAATCTTTGACAATGAAAATGTAGACCGCATCATGCTGCACATGAGGCCTCACCGATTCTATAGGCATAGGTAACCCCTCTAGTATTCGTTCCTCAGTCATTTGGGGATGTTAATAAGTGGTCATGAGAACCATTTGTTTTGTTTTGATATCAAAAAATTTCACATAGTATAACAGATCTGAGTTTCTATTAGGGGGTATATTCCAGGTCTCCACCATTCATGTTTCTACCTCCATAAGGTGTACGGTTCCCCAAGCCGATGATTGTATCTCCCTCTACTTATGTAGTGGTATAAGGATCATGTGCACATGAAAACATCCCAAAATCGCCTCCTCTTGATGTGTCACATCTATTGCATCTTAAATTCGAGTTCTAGTGCCTGAGAAAAATCCCTCTCCAACTCATCATGATCCATCCCATGAGAGAGGATAATGACCTCGATAAGAGCATCTTATTCACACATCATCTTGTTTGAGGTTACCTCATCATAGATAGTGATTTTATTCAAGGTTATCAAATTGAAATATATGAAAACTTATTAAATTTCTTGTAGGATTCATTAAAATCTTATAAAATTTAAACTCTACAAACAACCAAAATAAAACATAAAACATAGCATGAACATGTAAAAATTTATGAAAATAAAAATAATTTTATAAATATAGTAAATAAAAAAACGAGTGGAATATAAAAATTATATAAAAAAAGTCGAATGATTTATCAAAAAATAAATTTTTACTCTAAATTTACTTTTCATTAATTTTGTATGTAATGTTTATTATTATCAATTATTTTTTATATGTTCAGAAATTATGTCAAATTTCATTTTGATTATATTTCTACATTATTATTTATAGGCATTCAAAGCCACCAACATTAAACTATATTATAATTCATGTTGGTTACTTGGAATGTATTTAACATATATAATATAAATACATTCTAAATGAGATTTTAAAAATTTACATAATATATAAAACATAAATGAAAATAAAAAATCAAAAATATAATTACTAAATGTAAATTTACATGTCACAAAACCTATTACATAAGAACATAAAACATTCAATTTTAAATATTAATAAATTTAATTATATATAAAATTAACACAACATATATATATATATATATCAATATACATATATATATATATAATTTTTTATTATATATAAATCGAAAGGCGAGATTACCATTGTTGTATTTTTGCATTAGTTATAAAAATATTTTAATCTCATACGTATTTAAATAAATATATTTCATAAAATCATGTTGCAAAACGTACTTTTATAACCATATAAGCTACTAAGATATGTTCAACTATGCAACACCTAATGATATGTGAGACTAGACTGATCTTCATATATATGAGCAAACATAATGATCTGTCATGCCACATTCATCCATTCCACTGCCTTTTATATTGGGATTTATTATTTTTAAATATGAATGGAATGGAGAGAGGAAAGAGGGATATGATATTTTGAATAAACATAGAGATAGACATGATAAGGATTGAAAAAAAACTACTTTGTCTTAGCAAAGGGGTGAAAGTCACTTATAAATTATAAATCAATGTGCCTCCAAATATGTAGTGAGTTATATGAGATGTAATCATTGGGGGACTTCCAAAAAGGTGGCCCCACCTTTGCGGTATCCCAATTTTCAATGATAGAGGCAATTCTGAATGATGTGATGATGATGGTGATGATGGTGTGTCGATCATGATGAATGAAGAATCAGCGATATGGTGAAAATATATGATGATTGTGCTATGTATTGAATGTTTTCAGAGATAAAATAGTGTTTTATGGTACTCATGATCGATTATAAAAACTGAAAAATTAATCTCGGTGTTAAATTAAAAATATTTCAGGTCTGATTTAAAATACATTCAGATGATATATAAAATTATTTTGAATGAAAAAGTCATCCGATGAATATTCTGTGTTTTGGGACTAATTCCATTGTCATTTTGGGCTCCATGAAAACTTTTTTTCCATGTAATCCTTCCATACAGTCATCTTTCACAAATTGGTGGGAATTCCTTCCATGACCTTATTCCCTTCCATGGGTTTACTATGTCCGATCAAACCAATTTCGGAACCTGTTAATGGGGATACTAGGACTGATTAAAGTTGGGAAAATTGTGGTTTAAACCCAATCCTTCTCCAAAACCTAGGATGATGGTCAAGTCATGTTGAATATTTAGAACATGAATCCAATTGGGTCTGGTCAAAGGTGATTAACCATGATAGTAGATAAGAATCGAACCAAAAGTTTGACAGTGAGACCAAATAATTGTTATAATATTTATGAAGACCATGTTACTAGAGAATCACTCGGGCCAACTGAAACTTGTAACCTATGAATGTTCGCCTAAAAAAATAATTATTCCAAGGAGACCAATAAAATATTATTATATTGGAAGCCTAAATATCTCAAACCCAATTGATTAAAACATGAATGGGGAATTGGAACCGATAATGGAGCCTAAGATGCTGTAATTTGAACTGTATGATCTGGTCGAAATTACACCATTTTATGTAATGAAAATTATGTGGATGATGAATTAAATTACCTGAGATGATGATGATGGAACTCCAACAATCCATGAATGTTCTTCAGGATGGTTTTAGTGGTTGAAAAACATGGCAAGTAAAGAACATGAAAACAAAGTCCAAGAGAGCATGCAATAGAAAATAAAATCATCACTTTGAAACAAATGTGGATGCAATGGGACAAATAAATATGAGTCGGAAGAAATTAAGAGGTTGATCCAAGAAATTATAATGTGGAAAACCAAAATAGTAAAAACCACAGGACTACGTCCATAAAGAGGGATCCACTAAAAAGAAAAGGTACATCGTAAAGAATTCCAAAAAAACTGGAAGTTATATCAAATGTATAACTCTCTGATGCAATGGAAATATAATATTCGTATAAAGGTGATAAAAAAATTAGATCTTCTCTTGGGTGTTGTGGATGTTCTTCAATCCATTTCCCACATTCTCCTATTATATAGATAAATATATACATCCAAAACCTGTCTCTACGTGAATTAATTAACATGGTCCTGAACAATTTTGAAAACAACATATTAAATAAGAAATTTCATGATGAACCATAACTCAAAAAAATGATTCCTTAACACACGGTTATGCCAATTCAGGTGGATCCCAAGAAACTCCACCTCTGAATCAAGTGGTCATCACCACCTACCCTTTAATCGGTCAGTAAGTCTCAAATTTCATTCTGGGTATACACTTGGTAATAATGTCTGACCCATTTTCATCGGTATGGATCTTCTCATGTTCAAACTATCTAATTTAAATGACGTTACAGATCCAATGAATCTGATCATTGATATGTTTTGACCTTCGATTAAAATTAGAATTCATTCCCAAATAAATATCACTATGACTATCACAAAATAAAACATACCTTCATAGATTTATGTTCATCCCTATAGTAAAATTTTTCATCAAAAAATCATTTCAATCCAATATAGTAGAAATAAACTGTGAAACTGTGGTAGATTATTCACATACCATTAATATAGACTTCAAGGCACACTTCCCCCTTCAAATGTGGCCAAATAGCATGATGTATACATCCTTGATTTGATATCTCATGCTATATAGAAATCTGTAAATCCACAAAGCATTATTTAAACTTTTCAAAAACACAATTTCATATCAAAATTACCATGAAGATAATGACATATATACTTAACTACTACACCAATATCTCTACATTGATTAGATAGAAAAAAACTGACCACACCTGATGCATGAGCTATGTCTAGTCTAGTAGATACCCTCACATATATCAAATAAGTATCATAAGATAAATAAATTATGAGTTGCATCTCTTCTCACTATTCATTAGTAGAGTGTGAATAACTCATACTATGATAAAAATGTAATGCATGAAGATTATTTACCACATTATTTCTATACATTTAATATCTTTAAATAACCTCCTCAATGTATATATAATGAGATAACCACGATTTCATGGACTTTCTATCCCAGTATATTAATTTTCCCTGAATCTATCATGTGGGACCCATGTCGTTCATCACAAAAGATTAAAAACGACCCCTCTTGAATATTTCAATTATAGAAGTATCACATCCAATAATGAGTATATCAACAAGATAAATCAACAGTATAATAAAATCATTATCAGTAAATTTCTGAAGAAAAAAACACTGACCAGATGATGTATTCTATAAACCATGGTGATAAATTATAGATTCACTCTTCTTATACCACTTCCTCGGAGCATGCTTCAAACCATGAAAACTATTTTATAACAAGCAGATATAATTCTCATTACCTATTTCAAAAAAATAGTATGGATTCAACAAATAAATCTATTCCCCTAAATCTCATTGGAGGAATGGTGTCTTCACATCCATCTACTAAATTTTTATATCCAAACTAGTATCAAAACTAAGAACAATACAAATAGAATAAATTTGACAATAGATGGGAAAACTCACTAAAATAAATACCCTTCATCTTACAGAAGCCTTTAATAACTAAAAATTTCTTTATATCAAGGAAAATAAGTCTATTAATAATTTTTAATTCATTAAATCCACCAATTTTTTAAAATCTATCTTACCTCTCATGAAATTAACCTTCTAAAAAGTATGGCTTTCATGGAATAATATCAAATCATCATCCATTATCGCAACCCACCTATCCGACTATTCACATTCCATCACCTCATCAAAGGATTCTGGTTCCCCACTATCACCGAGAAGTACTAACTCCACATGTGGATATCAAGTAGAAATGGTATGATGCACTTGTTAGGAAAAAATCCCAAAAGGTATCATTGAATCATTTTTGAGGTGATTGTGTTTGTTGACAATGTGGAAATCTGTGTTGTGATTGTTGACAAAGCAAAACAATGACATAAAAATTTGTTTACAAAGGGGATTTTATGGTGGAATGTCGAGTTCAAGATCTATGGTCAACCATCCATGTTTTATTCAAGAACGTCGATAAAGGAATGGATGATCTAGAGCTAGTAAAAGAAGAACAAATAAAAGGTATTGCCATTTACTTGAAGGCTTGGAAACTTGTGGGCCATATGTTTTTCAAGATCAGAGCATCAATCTATGGATAAGGGATATGGGTCGCGCAAGTATTGAGTTAGTCACGCATGTGACATGCATGCCAAAAGAAAGGACTTGCACGCTGGTGCCTAGCAGGATTGGAAACATGCATGCCTATTGTTTTTCAAGATCACAACTTCAAAATATGTAAAAGGAGAGAGGTTCACCCATTATTGGAAGTGGGTCGCGCAAGTGAATTGCATGGGTAGAGACCTGTGTGTTGAGACCTGTGTGCCAAAAGGAGACTTGTGTGTCATCTTGCATGGTGGTAAAAATGCCTATAAATATTGGACTACCCCTCCTCATTTCTCAATGGATTTCAACAATTTGAAAATTTAGATATCTCGTCGCGCAAGTGTGGTGGTGTGTCGCGTAAGTAGGACTTGCACGCCAGAATTGAAGAAGGGAGATTGTTGTTAGTTGTGTGCCAATATTGGTTTTGGTGTAAAGGAAATTGAGTCGAACAAGTTTGGAGTTTAAGAAGATTTTGTTGCAAAAGTGTCTGAGGTGGACTTGAGCGCCAGTTGTGACTTGCGCGCTGATAATTGTGCGTCAGATTTGACTTCCACGGCATGTATGGTTAATTCACTAAAATGTTTCTGGGCTATGTGAAAGCTGGAAGATTGTATGATACCTTCGGTGCAAAGTGAGATTCATCTACGGATGAAAGCTGGACATCAACAGAGAATCTACATATACATAAAAATGAATTCTTTTATGAAAATTAAGAGACCTACAGGTATATATACTATGAGTGGATCCTTTCCAGAGCAGCGAGCGAATGAAGAGGAAGAAGGTGATACTCTCCACCAGCAGTGAGCTAGAGAGAGAGAAACATGGAGTGACCCTTGGGAAAACAATTAGCTGACCCTAAACCTTGTAAAGGAAGTGAGCCTCGGACATAGTGACTATGCCCGAAACATGTAATCCACAGCTAGTGAAGTTTAGTGGAATTTGGTACAACCGAACACCAGTCAGCGTATGCTCCTTGGACGTAGCCCTTAGCAGTGAACCATGTAAAAATTGATGTGTCATGTGCTTGATTTACTTTTGGTTTATACTGTACAATATGAAAAAAAAGAACATTGTTGCTTAATAATGAAACAATATTAGAACGAGCTTTAATTTTAAATTATTCATACCCTGATTAACCCCCCCCCCCCCTCTCTGGGTATTCAGCCTTGTGGACCTAACAATTAGAATCAAAGTTAGTTTGATATTATTTCATCTCTCACTGGAGGTCACTAATCATAAAGGCATTTCATTCTTCGACGGGAACAATTTTCATCTATGGAAGAATAAGATGCAACACTACTTCCAATATTTGGTAATGGATGTATTCATAGTAGCAATGCATGGTATAACAACATATATCAACAATGGTGCATTATCATAATATGTTCTTAGAGAGTTGGATGCTGATGCCAAAGCAATCAATGCCTTAGGGGTGCCCTATACAGTCCTATATATACAAAGGTGATGTCTTGGAAAACATCACATGCCATGTGGGAAAAATTATTGAATATATATTAAGGGGACACAAAGGTCCGAGAGGAAAAGATGCAAGTGTTGTGGAATAATTATGATGATTTGAGAATGAACCCGAATGAGTCTATTGATGCATTCTTTGATAGGGTAAATGTTGTAGTAGAAGACATGCGAGGTCGTGGAGAAGTTATTGAAGACATAAAAATTGTGAAGTGCATCTTGAGGAAACATCCACCTCGGTTCAATCCAAATGTTTCAGTGATTGAAGATAATGATCCAATAGAGCTAACATTGGATAACCTATACAGCCCACCTGTTGCATATGAAATGAGAAGTGACGATAATGAGGATGTGGAAAAGGGTAAATCCAAAGATGTGTCATTCAAGACCTTGAAAAAGCTAACCATTGAAGACACTCAGGAAGAATAAGAGATAGATGAGGTAATGTCATTCCTCTCCTCAAATCATCAAAGAGGAAAATGAATTATCAAAGGGAAACAATATCTTGCATGATATAGATGTGGAATTGTTGGTCATATCGTAGCATGAATCCCCAAAAACATTCTTGAAGAAAATTATGAAGATGATGTTGAAATTACCAAGAAGAAATCATCAGCCTATGTGAATGGGAAGAAGTAATTGAAGAGAAATTTCATCAAGAAGAAGAATATTCTTTCACATGAAATAGGCAGTCCAGATGACTCTGAGGTTGAATAGGTTGAGGAAATAGAGAACTGAAAAGTTCGAGGATAAAATGCTATGGTGGCGGTCGTTGGTAGTTCTCATGAAAAGGAATAAACTAACACAGAAGAAGAAGGATTTGTTGAAGGAATAGTTTATATGGAAGCTGAGTTGGATTTATCTCTTGAGGTGATAGATGTTTTGAGAGACAAATTGAAGAAATGCAATAATGTTTTTCATTATTCCATACTTTATATGAAGCAGTATGAAGATGAGAAGTCTGAGTTGTTGGAAGAAATTGAAAAGAAGAAGTCATCAACACCAGAGAACTCAGAATCTGTCAGTGACTATAAGCTCAAGATTGAAGAACAGAAAAGGGAGATCGATGGCTTGAATAGAATATGGAAATATCACGTCAAGCGTATCGAAGAGCTTGAAGAAGAAGTTGTCGGTCTGCGGAGGAAAGTTAAAGACCAGGAAAAACCATTGATTCCTAATACATTCTTGGGAAAGTAGGTCAATCTAAAGACAGAAAAGATGAAAGAGGTGCCTAGTAGTTTAGTAGGGAAGAGGCCGCAATTCAGCTCAAAAGTTAAGGATGATTCAGGGCTTGATCAGAAGAAAAAATTTGTGGCAATTGATGTCAGACCACAAGCATCTGTCCCGAGATTGGAGGTTGATTTCAGAACAATGAAGAATAAGAATATTCAAAGATCCCAAGGGGAAACTCGTAGTGCTTCAGTACCAAGAAGGAATTCACTTTATATCATGTGTTATTGTTGTGGAAATATGGGACATTCACAGTATGTGTGTTCCATAGCCAAGAGATACCGAACGGAACCAGAACATAGGTTGTAGCCCAATAGAGAATGGTTTTCTAGAACATATTTCTAAGGACATTGTTTTTGGTGAGGATGATTTGGGAACATGTATAGGTATTGCACTTCGACCATTTAGAGAAATTTTTCAAAGCAGAATCAAAACATTTGAAACCAACAGATCAATAAACTGACATGTGAGTTAATAATGCAGAATAGATTTGTGACTTTTCAAGATGAAGATGGTCCATCACACTCTAAGAAAGATCAGAATCCTCAATCCATGATGAGTGTTAATGAAAAAGTATGGACCAAGAAGAAAAAAATGACAAGTCTTTGGTGGCATAGATTTTCCTTAAAGCATCAGATCTATCTGGTGTGTGGATCCTTGATAGTGGTTTCATATCTCATATTATGGGTAATAAGGATGTTGTTACATTCAGAAAATATGACAAAGAAGGAGTTGTCAAATTTAGAAAGGATAAAGGTTTGAGCATTGTTGGCTTAGGAAAATCCATGTTTGGGGGCAAAGAAATGAGACGTGCTAATGTCTTGGTAGTAGAGGGTCTTAGTCATATCTTGCTCAGTGTCAGTCATCTATGTGACTCTGGGCATTCTATACGATTTACCAAGAAGATATGTGTTGTGAAAGGAATATGTGGAGTAGTTGTTCTATAGGGAAAAAGAAAAAAGGGAAATATTTACCCTATAGGTAGGGAAGACGTTACATGTCTTTTATCCAGAGATGAAGAAACCCAGCATTGTCATAAGCAACTTGGTCATCTATGCCAACCATCAATGGAAGATCTGGTAAAGTGTGAGGCTACTAGATACCTTCCCAAATTATCACACGATCGCACTCATACGTGTGATTCATAAAAACAAGGGAATATCATTAGAAATACATACATGCCAAAGGAACAGAAATCAACTAGAGTGCTCGAATTAGTGCATGCAGATGTATGTGGACCTATCTCACCACAAGCTATAAATGGGAAAAGGTACAATGTTCTATTCATCGATGATTATAGAAGAATGGCCTGGGTATTTGGCATTACCAATAAGACAGAGGTGTTCAGCTGCATAAAGTAGTATAGGAGGGAATCAGAAAGGATGCTTTGGTAGAAAATTCAGATGTTTCGTACTAATAACAGAACAAGATTTACAAATAGTCAAGTTTTAGAATATCTCATGAAACACGGAATAAGGCATCATGTTTCATCAGTTAGAACTCCCCAACAGAATGGAGTTATTGAAAGGATAAAATGGATCATCAACAACATGGCCAGAACAATGCTTATTGAAAAGGACCTACCAGATAAGTTTTGGAAGGAAGCAGTTTTGACATCAGTTTGTATTTAGAAGAAGTCTTTGTTGTGTCTGATGGAAGGGAAAACTCTGTATGTATTGTGGTATGGAAATAATCCAATTCTAAAGTACTTTCTAATATTTTTAATTAAGTGATTCATTCTCAACAAAAAAAATCACAGGATGTTTGAGTCACAAGGAGATGAGGGGATATTCCTCGGGTCATTAGGGAAAAGCAAAGCATATAAATGTTTTAACAAAAGGTTGGGAAAATTGTTGAGAGCAATGATGTCACTATTGTTGTAAATGAACAGAATAATCAATGACCTATTGAACAATTTCTGGATGAAAGTGATTATGATGTAAGAAACACAGGGGGACAAGAAGTGGAAGAGGCTGACTCAGAAGAAGATACTGATGATGAATAAGAATGTGTCCAGTCTGTGTCTGTATGGAAGCCAAAGAGATGAAATTGATAGGACTAATATCATTGGTGATCAGGTAGCTCTAGTTCAGACTTGAAGAATGAAATCATTACAGAAAATATCGTTTTTATCTCAGGTGCAGTTGGAATTTTTTTCCGATGCAGCAGAAGAAGAAAAATGAGTTCAATCTATGAATGAAGAGGTTGATCAGATTGAGAAGAACTAGACATGGGATATTATTTCATGGCCATTAAAAAAGAATATCATCTGGAATAAATGGGATTATCACAACAAGATGAATGAATATGGTACAATTATTCAGAATAATGCACGGCTAGTGTTCAAGGGATACTCCGAGATAGAGGGAATAGTTGTTGATGATACATTTGCACCTGTTGCAAGGCCGGAGACAATCAGACTATTTTTTCACATAGCAGGGAAAAGAATGTTTAAATTGTTCAAGATGGATGTCAAATCCACATTCATGAATGATGTTCTGGAAGTGGATGTGTATATTGAGCAGCCAGATGGTTTTCTCATTCATGATGATGAGAACAAAGTTTGCAGGCTGAAGAAGGCGTTGTATGGGCTGAAACAAGCACCAAGAGAATGATACTCAAGGATTGATCAATACTTGAAGAAGCATGGTTTCCAGTGCTTGGGAGTTGATTAAAATATCCATTTCATCAAATGTAGTTTTCAAAGGATGATGGTATTGGTTTATGTCGGTGACATAATATTTTCCGGATCAGATGAAGCCCAGTGCAGGCAATTTTACGAATTCATGAAAAATGAGTTTGAAATGTCAATGATTGGTGAGCTATAATTTTCATTGGTCTACAGGTGACACAAGGAAGGAATGGAACATTAATTTCTCTAAACAAATATTCCAAGGAGGTTTTATGAATGTTTTTCATGGATAATTCAATGGAGATAAAGACTCTGGTTGCTACCCGGATAAAATTATCAATAGATGAGGATGGAAAGGTAGTTAATATCACATAATACAAGGAAATTATTTGATTTTTGTTGTACATGTCCGCGACGTGGCCTGATATTGTTTTCACCACATGCCACGCAGTGAGATATCAGAGAAATCACAAGGAAAGACAAATGATTGCAGTGAAATGGATACTTCAGCATATCCAGGGAAAAGTGGATTTCGTCTTGACATATACTAAAAAATATCTGATAGAGTTATTGGGATATACTTATACAGATTGGGTCGGATCAGCAGATGACAGAAAATCAACGTTAGGAGGTGCATTCTATCATGGTGGATTGTGTATTTCTTGGCTAAGAAAGAAGAAAGATTGAATTTCATTGAGCACCACATAAGCTGAGTATATTTTGACCACTCAAGCTTGCACAAAGTTATTGTGGATGTAGCAGAAGCTTGAAGATATAGGAGTTGAAGTAAAGTCTCTGATTGGAATCTAATATGATAACACAAGTTCCATAAATCATGGAAGAAATCTCGTCCATCACTCAAGGAAAAAAGCACATTGAGATCAAATATCATTTCATCATGGAGAAGGTTGTACAGGGAATCGTGAAGATTGAGTATCTGCCTACAGTGCTACAGGTTGAAGACATTCTAACAAAGCCCTTACCCAAAGAAGTTTCTGAGATTCATTGACTAGCTCTAGGAGTTTAGTCGACTTCAGACACTTAAGAGAGTGTGTATGTGAACCACCCCCCTCTCCTCATGGTATGATGTGTTTTTACCTAATGTTCAGATACACGTTCTATAATCTATTGCAAAATGAAAAGGAGTGACCTTTGGGTTTGTTGGAAAAGGGGGAGAAAATAGTGATTGATCAAGAGGGAGACAGTGTGGCTATTTTTGAAAATCATGAATGATATGGGGAGAAGCTGACAGGTGGAGCATTGAGATAGGGGGAGTAATGAGAAAGGGGGAGAGTATTAAATCTGACGATTCTAGAAGTGATCGATCAAATAATATATATCACGACAGCTGAGGGTCATGATAAAAGCACAAGAGTTGTGTTGGAAGAATTTTTTCAAAAATTGGTAACAGTTTTGTAAAAAGTTGTATTAGTATGGTGTCAACAATGCGTGTAATAGATGAAGTGATTCATTGAAGAACTTTTCATTTAATCCTGTTTCTCATGCCGAGCATTGCACATGTGGGCTTAGAGTATGTGTTGAGAAAATCTTTGATCATTATCAGAATCGCATTTGGGCGAATGGTGGCTGAAGAGATAACAATTTTTATTTTCATGGAAGAGTTGTCAACAAACCCAAAGGGGGAAATTGGTGGGAAAAAAATCCCTCAAGGTATCATTGAATCATTTTTGAGGTGATTGTGTTTGTTGAAAAAGTGGAAATCTGTGTGGTGATTGTTGACAAAGAAAAATAATGACATACAAATTTGTTGAAAATGGGATTTCATGGTGGAATGTTTAGTTCAAGCGATGTGGTCAATGATCCATGTTTTATTCAAGAATGTCTATAAAGGAATGGATGATTTAGAGGCGTTACTAAAAGAACCGATACAAGGTGGCGCCGTATTCCAGTGTTTTCCAAATTTTAGGGCCTGAAAATTGACAAATTAAGAAAAGTGGTTTTTGGAAAAGGGACTTGCGCGTTGTGTACTTGAAGGCTTGGAAACTTGTGTGCCATATGTTTTTCAAGATCAGAGCATCAAACTATGGAAAGGGATAAGGGTCACCCATGTATTGAGTTGGTTGCGCAGGTGACTTGCACGCCTAGTGAAAGGACTTGTGCTGTGGTGCCTAGGAGGATTGGAAACTTGGGTGCCTGTTGTTTTTCAAGATCAGAACATCAAAAAATGGAAAAGTAAAGAGGTTCGCGCATGTTTGGATGTTGGTTTCTCAGGTGACATGAAGTGGTAGAGACCTGCGCACCGAAGGGAGATGTGTGCGCCATTACGTAGGGTGGTCAAAAAGCCTATAAATACTGGACCACACCTCCTCATTTCTCAATGGATTTCAACACTTTAAAAATTCATATATCCTATCGTGTAGGTGTGGTGGTCGCGAAAGTGGTGTTGTGTCGCGCAAGAAGGAATTGTGTGCCTGATTTGAAGACGTGCGATTGTAGTTAGTTTCACAGTAATATTGGTTTGGGGATAAAGAGAACTGAGTCACGCAATTTTGGAGTTTAAGAATATTTTGTCATGCTGGTGTCTGAGGTTGTCCTGCGCACCAGTTGTGACTTTCGTGCTGAATTTGTCTTCCGCGCCATGTAAGGTTGATTCATTGTAGAGTTTCTGGGCTGTGTGAAAGCTGGAAGATTTCCTGATACCTTTCGTGCAAAGTGAGATTCATCTACAAGTGAAAGATGGATTTCAACAGAGCATCTAAATACAGAGGAAGATGCATTCCTTCATGAAAATGAAGAGAACTACTGGTCTATAAACTATGAGTGGATCCTTTCAAGAGCAGTGAGTGAAGGAAGAGGAAGAAGGTGATCCTCTCCACCGGCAGTGAGCCAGAGAGAGAGAAACATGGAGTGACCATTAGGAATGTGGTGATCTGACCCAAAAACATGTAAAGGCATTGAGCTTGGGATAGAGTGACTTTGCCCGAACCTTGCAATCCACATCTAGTGAATTTTAGTGGATTTTAGTAACACCAAAAACCAGTCGGCGTATGCTCTTTGAACGTAGCCCTTAGCTATGAACCATGTAAAAAATTATGTGTCCTATACTTGCTTTACATTCTATTTATACTGTTCGACAGGAAAGGAAGAGAAGAGTTTTTTTCTTAACATTGAAACAAGATCAGAACACGATTTAATTTTAAATTAGTCATACCCTGATTCACCCCCTCCCCTCTGAGGTTATTCAAGATTTTGGACCTAACAGCATATATGATATCTACATTGGAATAATTGGATCAATAATTAAACCCTGAATAAAATCATTAGAAATAAATGGTTCATCAGAAACATCAACACCAGCCTTTTCACCCTAAGCATCATTCTTAAAATTAACATGATCATTAAAATCATTAATATTTGGAAAATGTGAATTAATAGCAGGTTCAAGACTAAAAAATCTATCAAAATAAGGAGAAGTAGATTTTTATCCCTTATAAATATATATACGATATTCAAATCCTTTTAATACACTGAATCACAAATTATCACATGTTTTTTCAAATTAGTATTATAGAGACATAGTTTTCACCATGTAATACATTGAAATATTTCTATATTGTTTCTAGAGTAAAGTGTTAAAACTGGATGTAATTTCATTTTATGGTGTACAGAAAATTATATTTATTTAAAAAATATTAAGTATATTTTATACTATGCATGAGATATAAATGAAATATCTCTTAAGCTGTATCCCGGATCAGAAATCTGAGCGCACCGTTTTGTTCGTAATGTGACATGTATACTATGCGGTGAATAAATTTCATCAGAACAAGAATTCTGTGGAAAATTCGACATAGGGTGAAAATAATAATTAAAAATAAATAACATAATTATATATGCTGATACTTAGGAAAATAACATTCAAATGGCAGATCAAATAAGAAATCTAGGACCCTGATTGAGTTCAGAATTTGATGTTTTTCCTAGGCGCGGCATAATATATAGGGGTGTGTGACATTCAGATTCCTCTCCAATTGGTGGGTCAGTTTAACTAAAACCCTAAAACCTTATATATTTTGATAAATAAATGGTAAACCGAATCCATTTAGGGTTATCCCATAACTGCTTATCTAATGAATATAATGGTCTCATCCAAGGAGAATTTTTGATATGGCCCCAAATGACCGCAGCAGGATCAATACAAGGATGATCATCAATGAAAAATCGGTCCATTCTAAAGGTAGGATTGTTATTGTTTTTCACAACCCCAATTTCAATTCATTATTAATTTATTGAATTTTTTCTTGAATTCATTCTTTTGAATGTTCGGGAAATGGGAAAATGAGCATGGACATCGCTCGATACCCATTTGAATATCTGATTATCTTATTATATTCACCTTTCTTCACCCTAAATTTCTCACTAGGTCGATTCATTGTTGAATCGCCTTATGCAGGACAATACATTGAAGATTTAGAATTGACGATACCGAAACCGACCTAGTTTGAAAATTCCTTCCACCGGAGTGGTCCTGTAAGCATGTGGAAGGAGATCATGGTGCGTCTTTAGTAATGGTGATGGAATTCGGTGGATGTCCATGGGGGTGGGTGAGGGCTGGATCCAGGAGCGTCAGGAAGATAACGAGTTGCAGTTGGATTACAGATGTATCCAAGTGTTTCATTCGTAGCATGTGGAGTGACTGTATGGACATCAGAGTCACAATAAGTGAAAAGTGAGGAAGACGGTGAAGCAGTGTTTCTAGGCACCGATGGAGTGGGGTCAAGAGGGGGCTTTAAGGAAGCAACCAGGGGATGAGGACCTATGTGATGTAGGCTAGCCATGTTAGTGTGGGGGGGGTGGGTGGGTAGGTTAGGAGGACCAAGTGCCCATACATTAAATGTTGGTTAGGGGGTCACTTGCTATGCAGATGGCTCTGGCCACATGACCGGGTAGTTGGCTAATGGGTCGGATCGGCTAGTGCGGGCTGGCCCATGCGAGGTGGACTGGCCAGACCAGGCCTGTCCAACCCATTTTGGGCCCTGTCACCATAAATCTTCGTATCTTCTGATGTAGTAATCCGATTAACATTATGTCCATTCAAATATGATCGTTGATTCAAGCCGGACCATTTGAGGTGGTTTTGGGAATCTTCATTTTCTTGATTGAAGGTGGGTGTCACGAAACACTCAAAAATTCATAAATCGACTTATATTCCCTGAACCTCAATTTCATCATCATTTTGAGAAGAAAAATTTTATTTTTTCATATCTTGGAAGCACAGTTAGTCTTGATCTTCTCCCAAAAAGTTATGGTGTTAGAGATGTTGAAAATGTGGTTCATCACATTGCCTTCAAACCATTGAAGAACGAAACAAAAATCCATATCATGATTCAAAGTCAATTATTTATCTAAAATCCTTTATAGATTAAAGTTATTAAATAAAATAAAATCAATTTTTAAGAAAAAAAATATATCCTTCATTTTTAGTCACCACAAATGGTTGTTGGCACCATCCAGCAAAATCAGTCGGTAGTAATTGGCTTCCCTAATAAATATGAAAACATACAAACACTTCGATACCAAATGTTGGGAAATATGGAATGAGACGAATGTTTAAAAAATTCATAGTGATCATGAAAAGAAAAGAAAAATATTTTCCTCTAAACAAAAGCCGATGTGCAGTGATAAAATAAATACGAGTGTGCAGAAAATAAAAGTTTGACACAAGAAATTATTACATGGAAAACCAAAAAGAGAAAAAACCACGAGACCCAGTCCAATAAAAAGGATCAACTAAAATGAATAGGTTCATAGTAGAGACTCTTGAAAAATAGAAGGGATCTCAAAATTATAACTCTACAATGAAAATTAAAAGTTATCATTAATGAAATGGGATCACCAAATTTGATCTAATCGTGGTGTTGTGGATTTTCATCATTCCATTGTTTTCTTCCCCCTTTTATAAGGAAATATTGGAACATCAAAAATGTGTCTCCATGTGAAATAATTCACACAGTCATGTCGCATGTTAAAAAGCAACATATTAAATAAGAAACGTCGTGAATATTCATAACTCCACAAAAACACTACTTCGACCCTTAGGTGTGATAATTTAAGAAGTTTCTAACAGAAGTTATTCTGAGAGAGATAATACTGATATAGGGAACCAATAATCATGATGAACTTCATCCATCTAGACGTCATGCATAAACTACATTCATTGGAACAAACACAATATATTTTCGATGAAATGCAACTTGATAATTACGATGTTGTGGAATCTAGTTCAAAGCTGATGATGAAATGCAAATTGAATGTAGTGAAACCATAAGGGTAAAATTTGCAATGTGTAGGTAATATTCCCCACATTAAATACCAGAGGGCTTTGGGCATCATATATAATCCCTAACCATATCCATCCTATCACAAGGCCTTTTCAAGTTGAAGTGCGATGTGAATGGTAAGGTAGAAAAGATCAAGGTGAGGTTAGTTGCAAAAGGATCCATACAACATTATGGGACCAAAATCAAGGAGGTATTTTCCCCTGCCACAAGCGTGGAATCAGCATGGTTCCTCATTGTGGTGGCGGTACAAGAAGGGTGCGAGTTCCATCACAAGGATGTTAAATCATCTTTCCTGAATGGAAACCTCCAAGAAGAGGTATTTGTCGAGAGATAACATGTTTTCACCATAAAAAACCTTCATAAAAAGGTTCTTATTATCTGAATAATACTATATGGAATCCACCATGAACCATGATCATGGAACTCTATGCTAGAATCCAGCCTTATGATGCTTGGGATTCACAAGAGCGACTCTGATCATGTTGTGAACACTTGTGGCCATGAAATTTCTCATCGATCATAAGGGTGTACACATATGACATGAGCCTAACTAACACTAATTTCACCATCATCATCATGTTCAAGGTTGAGATTAATAATAACTTTAGGATGAGTGGCTTGGGATTTCTCTCATATTATCTCAACATCAATGTGAAAAACCCCCAACATAATTTCCTAATGTCAATCTACCTATGAGACTGAATTGTTAAAGAAGAGCAGTATTGAAGATCGAAACCCCTATCAGGTGGAAGTGGAAGACTTCATAATGATGATCAAGTCGAGTACATGATCATTGGTCAATGTCACTCAATACACGAGCATCATCATTAGACTCCAGTATCTAGTGCATACACAACTAGACATTATCTATGCAGTAGATTACATAATGAGGGTCAAGGAGGATCCATATAAAGATCACATTGTTACAACATATCACCTATTGTGCTATATTTCTGAGACACGCAACTATAGTGTATTCAATTCAAGGTAAGAAAATATTCAGTCGATATTTTAGGGTTTAGTGATAACGACATGGCCGACAAAATTGATGACTCCAAGAGAACCACTAGGGTATTATTCAACCTTTGATACAAGCCCATCACCTAAAAATCATAGAAAAATTAATGGTGGCAATTACTTCTTTTAAATAATATAACATTGTCAGGACAACCATGGAATACTAGAGAATCAGGTTGGTTTGACTGTCTGGAGAATTTTTCAACTCAGAACATGGTGTGCCAGTACTAAAAGTGGACAACAAGTCTACCATTTAATTAAGCAAAAACTCAGACATCCCTGACTCAAGAAAGAATAAACGACTCTTAATTCCATTTTATTCAGGTGAGTATTGATGGACTAAAAATAATTATTGATTACATTCATACTGAATAGAATCTTCCAGACATTCTCATGATGTCACATGGGTGCTTCAGGTTTCTAGAGTTGTGTTTGAAAAATCGAATCATTGGGATCTATTAAACGAGATATAAAATAAGGGCAGATTATGGACTAATTTCATTAATGGGCATTATTTCACCATTATTATCCCTCCCCATTATTCTCCTCTTTAATTGATTGTTCAACATGGTTTGATGAAATTAAGGATGCAATGTTGTTTTAATTGTGTTCAAGAAGTTCACTTCTTCCTTATAAGTTTTTTCCTATTTTTCTTGTTCATCGGTCAGGAATTTCCAACAATTGGTATTAGAACCTGGTAGGCAAGCCTCTGATCATTGGGCAGGCACTGGGAGAGATATTGTTGGAATCCCAAATGAATGTGGTGCAACCCTATGGTATAAGGTATTTGGGTGCAGTAACCCTATCCCACATCAAAGACTATATAGAGATTTTATCATATATAACATCAATCCATCCCTCTCCCAGGAAAAGGCCTTTTGAGAAGAGGGTTGGAAGTGAGCCACCCTGGTGTGCCGTGATCCATGATAAAAAACAAACTCATGAGGCGATGAACCCAAGAAGACAATATTGTGATGTTGGGTCATGTATCCTCGATTTAGTTCCTATAGTAGTTGAATTGAATTATTTGATGATTTATTTTGAATCTATTACTATGTTTTTGGAAGAAGGGGCATTGATCCACCTCATATCAATGGCATTTCATATGATTATGAGTGCAAAATAGGTGTTTGATGAAATGTTTATTTAGAATAAGAAATATCCACACTAGATCAATTCCTAACATTAATTCATCCCAAATTTCATCATTTATTATAGATTTTAATTGATATTACGTACAAAATAAAATGAATTTAGGGAATAGGATGCAATCAAGTACCATGTTGCAAATATTCAAGCTTCACCAATCACTTGATTAAGTGAATAAGAGGGTGATTTGAAATATAAAGAATCAAGTATCAGGTTCTAGAATGATAATGTTTTGATAAAGATGATTATGGGACCTAATGGAACCATAATGGTGTTGCCATTGTTCTGAATAATACTGTAGAAGTTGTGATTATACTGGTTACAAGACGATCTGGTTGAGGATACATGGATGTTATACAATTTTCATCTAATGAAAACTATGATTGACTTTCAATATCATGCTAATTATGAAGCCGTTATTTGAAGTGATTCTGAGTTTGATTCGAAGTAGTAACATTGGTCCATGAATAAATTTCTAGATTGATATAGAGGAACCATAATGTCAATCGGAGAAAAATTGACATCTTGTAATTACCAAAAATTAATAAAAGAAGATTTGGTGTCTAACACTATTAAAAATGGGTAGTGACTTTGTATACTGGATGATGTTGATAATCATTATTTAGGTGGGAAAAATTGAAGAGGTTTTGGTTTCCTGTTATTGATGTAATAACTATGGGTAAATAATGGAATTTTATCCCATCCAATAAATAGGATTATAAAATAGGCCCAAAACCATCCTTAGTATCTATAGAAGTGAAAAATAAGATGCAAAGGAAACCAAAGAATCCTAATATGAAATGGTTGAGGTTATGGATAATGTATAAGACTCATACTTCAAGTATAAGATGTTTTGGGTATGTCATTGTTGGTCCATGAGAACTATTCAGAAGACTTAATAATTAATGGTGATCTTGTGAAAGTAAACACTATTGAAATAACTTGACCACATGTGGAACACGTGATCGTTAAATTAAAATATAGAGTCCTAAATCAAAAAATGTGAAATTTTAATTTATTAATCTAATATCAAGCCAATTAGTGGAGATTTTGGTAGATTCAATAAATTTATATAGAACTGAGGTAATATTTAATAGAATAATGTTCAAGCTAGTGATGGTAGTTTCTCATAGAGCAATCCAAATTTCCCAAACCACATGCAGCTATGATATTCAGTTGAGTCTCATGATGAATAATATGTACAATGATAGATGTTCCATTTAGAGACTTTTTAAGAGCTCTAAAATCTAGATGTCAATTTTCCTTTTTATGAGTATTGAATTGGAATTCAATTTAAAGGTTAATATTTCCAACGGAGGTGGATGTCACCACTATTCCCCATCTCCCTTGGGATAAACATTCCATCTAGAAAACTATTAACCATCACCATCTCCATTCCATTCCCTATTAAATATACATTCATTAAGAAACAGAGACAAGAGTTAAACCATTAGCTAGAGTATACTCAGTGTTAGAGATCTGTGGAGCTATATCTAGAGAAAGAGTCCAATTAAAATAGAGAATCTTATTCTTTCTTTTTTATTTTATGTTTTCCTGTTTTGATCTAATTTTCGTATAATATACTATATTTTTTCATCTTATATGATTAGTTAAATGTTTTTGGTGGTTGGATCGGATGGACTGAACAACATATTCATCAACCATCCATTGAGAAACAGAGACAAGTGTTAAACTGGAGGTTGGATTATACACGGTGTTGATGATCAGTGGAGCTAGAGCTTGAGATAGACTCCAATATAAATATAGAATCCTCTTCATTACTTTTTTATTTCCTATTTTCATCTAAATTTTTAGTATAATATAGTTTTTTTGGTCTCTATAATTCATATTGATCATGTATGGTTGAGGTCATTGTTTAAAGGATCACATTTTATCTTCTTTGAGTGAATATTTTCGCTATACCCCGTGTATCAATAAGAGAATGATAGTGTATCTTTTTCCTTGGAGATTGCAACTAGTGTAATTTATAGACTTTATTTGTTATACTATTCTCTAGGAGGAATAATCATCATGATTGGTTTTATTAATAATATAATTTCTCAAGAGATATATCTAGAGATGCTATTTTTTATGATGAATGTTAGGTATTATAATCATTTGAACACAGCTTCAATACCTCAACGGTGGATTCCATGTAAGGACATTTACATATTTATCAATTCCATCTAATCCAATTCCACTGAATATTTCAAGGGTCCAGTCTCACTTTGTTTTACTATTTCCACTATGTTTCCACACATTCTATCATTACTCATAATTATCATTTGGTTCATTGGTGTTTAATTGTTTGTTTTTATTTTGTTTTAGTCAGGAAACTTCATATTCTGTGTGGTTCAATCCTTATTACCTAAATACTAGTTGTATTTAAGAATTGATATATTAAATTTCATACTAGGTCAATGACTGCATGTTATCTATATCAACTCCAAATGATTCTCTTTCATAATATATATTATTTTTTTACTCTAGGTTTCCATTTTGTCTTTGTTACTTGACTCATATATTTTTGTTATCGAATGTAGTTTTTTTAGAATAACTTATCACAACATCATATGTAATGAATTGACATTGGCTACCCTCATAAAATTGCATCTAAACTGATCTTTAACAGGTCCAAAGGGCATTACCCATTCTTACAGGTTATAAACTATTTTTGGATAAACATTGGAATATACTTGGTAACTATTTCACCTATCAAAATGAAGACATAAAAGGATAAAAGTGGAATGAAAATCCAAACATCACATAAACTGATATATCAAACTATTAAGAAATAAATGAAGTGTGATAGATGGGACAACAAGGTCAGTGGATGATACAACTAACAACATGTAAAGAGAACCAAACATAATCATATGCATTTACAAGTGAGGTAATGCATAATGCACCTCTAAAAATGCTCCTACATAAATATATAAGAATATCAACAATGTCAATCAACTAGTTAGACCTGAAATATTCCTCAGATTGAGATAGAAGCCTAGTAGACCACCCCCACCAACCCAATTCATAATACTTTTAAAGAGAATCCATGTCATTATGGATTATAAATAAGGATTCCAAATATATGTTTTAGGATTTCATCGACAAAACATGTAACCACACATTCCCTGAAAGCACCCATTTTAAAAAAACCAACTATTTTTTAAAATAAAACAAAAAATTATTTTACCATAGTAAAACATCCATAAACATGATTTTTTAAATAGTTTTAAAAGTACAATAAAAGAAAACATGATATCATTTAACAAATTATTAAAATAACCATACATTATAAATTATACACCAAACATTATTATTGAATCCAAATGTTCTTAAGGGAAGGATTCTAGAATACAGTCAACATGGTCATTAATGAAGAACATTTGTCATGCCTAAATTCAATCAACACATTAATAAACATCAACCCAAACACCCTATATTACCCTATCCAAGTATAGCGAGGAGAAAATAACTTAGGTTGACCTATGTACAACCTATGCCCACTATCTAGAGTTAGATTCTAAACTAGTTCATATGTGTACCTAAACATCCATCTAGAAAACTAGATCTACCAATGAAATTCAAATGGAAGAGGTCATTTAAATGACAGTTTCATAAAATATTTCATATCATAACATCATGTTTAAAAATAAATCATATGTATTTTTCACACCTCCAAACATCGACATCCAAAAAAATCGACTTTATCATGAATAAAAAATCAATTAAATTTATTTATTCACCCTAATATTGGACATCTCATTATAATCACTCAAACATTCATTCATTCTGTCATATATAAAGGTGCATGTAATGTGTGTTTCCTATTTTTAAATAAATTATTTAATGTTTAAATCTGGATTTTTCACAATCCACATAGATTTTTGACACATTTAAAATATATCTATCCCATTTATAAAATAATTTATAAATCATTGAACTTTTATAAATAATAGTTTTCAAGACATCCTCTCAAAAGGGTGGAATGCATAGAATCATTAAAAAGACATCTATTACTCAACATTATGAAAATTATTATCATTAAAAACATCAAGAAAAATATAAAGTGTAAAACCCCTAGTTTTTAAAATTATTCTGTTTTGTAAAATAATTATTTATTAAATGGATCATTTTAGTATTTCAGTAATATTTTTGTTTTATTTTATATGAAAAAACGTTATATTAAATATGTTTTTATTTTAGTTTTTATACTTTTATTATATTTCATAATAAGCTGAATTGAATTTTTTTATCTTTTTCTAATGTATACTAATTAATAATAGGTATAATAATATACCATTGAATGGTGAAAAATTAGTGTTCTATTATGTAAATTATTTAGTTAAAATACAAATGATGATAGTTCTATAGAATTTGAAATTAATAATTATAAAATAATTATTTAATTTTAAAATAATATTTATTAGAGATTATAAATATTTTTTTAGAAAATATAAATTTGATATAAAATATAGTGATAATAATATTAGAGAGATATTTAAATTAAGGCATCAACATTATTTTGTATGAAATTATTATAAATATAAGTGAATATAATTATATGTACATTATAATTTAAGATGATAATTAATTATATTTTCAAAATAATTAATGAATAATGTTTTTAATAGTTTTAATAGAATATATGTTTTAGTTCTAGTGATATTTCAATACATAATATGAAGATAATGAAAGTTGAAAATTATGATAAGATATATAAGAAATAAATTAAATATTTAATATTATTTGACAAAAAATATTAACAGACAAATATATATATATATATATATGAAGATTTATAATATAAATAAAAATATATAAGAGACTATTTTAAAATAAAAAAATGAAAAAAACAAATTGGGCTTTAGGCAGTAAAGCTAGGAATAGATAGCTAACTAGGGAGGAGATTGCCTAGGTTGATAAAACAAGATGGAAGATGCAAGTGTTGTGCCCATATAGGTCATGCTCGAGGATTCTTATGGGATAGTGTCGGTAAACACGACCCATGTGGTGGGTGGGTGGCATGTGATGCCTGGAGTATACACAAATACGTGCAACTGGTTGGTGAGGGGAATATGATGGATTCATTAGAATTACTATGTGAAGAAGAAAAATCACGTGGGATTCAGTTTTATATTATACTATTCATCAGATATAAAATATGTGTGAACCACATTAAATAAATTAAATTTGTACACACATCATCGGATATTCTTCATCCTACGATATCATATCATTGTGTCATCACCACCATCATCAACCCTGAACCCCATTCCTCGCCTCATTGAAAAAAATAAAAAAAAGTCTAATGTTATCCCTATGCCTCCTCCTTTCTTTAATCCTCATAATACCACCATGGGAGTGTTGGATCTGGGAAAATTAGAAGCATGCGATGGGTGGTGCCCAACAAAACATTATCCATGATTGAGGATCAATCCAAGATTTAAACGTTGTTTAATAATCATTATCAATGGAAGTGAATTAATGATAAAAACATTAACAACACTGGAACGGATAGAGTAGAGAACAACTCATATTTTTTAGAATTTCATTAATTAGATAAATAATTTCCTATAATGAATTCTTTCTTTATTGTTGAATTTGGAGACAGATCTTATTATCTCCATCATTACGTTTTAGAAATCGTGTAATGATTTCTTCTAGTAGTGATCCACTTGTGTTCCAATAATTATTAGATGTCATTGAAGGATTATCTAGGTGCTAGCATGGAATATTATTGTGCTTGTGTCATCTATGTTGATATCCTCAATAATCAGTTCCAATGAATTATCTTTCATCCCGTGGAGGATGATTTCTCGTCATTCCTATGAGTGTTCTTGGAGACGGTAGATCTGTAAGTTTGAGAGTATCCTCATAGATTCATTGTGCACAACCGAATTTTTTCTAGATAAAATATCATAATTGGGTATTTATATTTCCAATGTTAAAATAAAATAATTTCACAAGTTCCCTTATTATATATTTAAACCTTGAAAACCCACATGTCAAATAATAAAATTAATATTTATATTTATCACCCTGAAATGAAGATGGGAATTATAATTAAATTTTATTTAATTAAATAATATTCAATATTAATGTTTCTAAGAAAACCATTAATCATAATCAGCCATTCCTCCACAAAATTTATCCATCCGTCAATAATGTCAATTTATTTACTAAATAAATATCACTGCAAAATTCTCTAATAAATTAATAAATATTATATAAAATATATATAAAAGAAAATATTATTTAAATATTCCACTCACAATATATCTTCATGAGTAACTTGTGATGGAATAAATATGAACAATCATATGTAAACAATTATTATAACACATATGATAAAAATATATATTAAACATATCAAATTATATGTAATAATATATTATTTAACAGAGGATCTCAGATACAATTAGTTTGTGACCCTCTAAGACACTTTCTTAGTGGAATTAGAGGAAGAATCCTAATGTCCAATGTTAGTGCCTAGAAACATGACAATTAAACCATATATAAAGAAGATAATGACACAACGATATGTCACTATATACTGATGCTTACTATGTAATATAATCCCCTTATCCCAATATCTCTAATTGAGCAGGATGAATTTCAGTTCCATCAACTTTTGTGTTCAATAACACTTTCTTTGAATTTATAGAAATCAATCATTTCTATTTATTTCTAGGGACATGGATTTAGTTATTCTATATCATTTCCATCAAACGGATTGACATAATAGCTTCCATTAATAAATATAAGGGGTAAATCGTTTCTCAAATTTTTCAGTAACGCTATAACAACCCTTCCCCTTATTTCACACTAAAACATATTTTATTACATAAAATATTCACGTTATAAAACATATAATATTGAGAGGTCTAGTGTCTTTGGGTATTAGGAACATTAAATAAGAACAAAAAACATAAAACCCAACATCTTTATTGAAAACTTTTTTTACATAACAACAAAATTCCTTCATACTTATCATTGCATTGGATAACCTACGAACATGCATAAAAAAGGGTAAGCTATAAATACCAGTAAGGGTGTAAAAAGGGAATAACATGAAGAGAATAGTGCATTTTAGGAAATAGGAATATCAATTATTCACAATAGAAAACTGAACATAAAGGCATGATATAGCATGATTATCATTAAATTGAAATGTGGAGACAACATTTAACATGATATTATCGTATGCCAAGGAGCATTTCACATGATGAATGATTAATAACTAATTAAAAATAAATTATAATGATTTAAGACTCATTTAACATGATGTATCTTGATACTAATCCTTACTCAATTCATTAGAGCACTATTAGAGAAAACCCCTCTTAATTATTTCATTTCTTGCCTATGTGTTCCACATGGATCATACAACATGGAATCATTCAAAATCACCATTTATTCCATGATAAAGAAATGTGGAATAAATAAATGAAACTATTTAATTAATAAGTAAATGTGCATAAATATGAATACCATTGATAGACAAATGGCTATGTTATTCCCTACTCAATGACTTTGGTAAGGAAAATAACAGCGCAATTTCGGCAGCAAAAAGGTATGGCATAAGAATTCATAAAAATGGGTAATGAAAGAGAAAGGAGTGTATCAATATATTTTTATGAATTAATAGTAATTGGGTAATATAGATACATTTCCAAACATATTTAATGGAATTTAGATTCACAATACAAATGAAATTATTGACTGTAAATGAGGATAGAGAAATCCCTTATGGAATTTGACCATGATAATAGGTGTAAATGTGAAAAATTATTGATAGATAAAAAAGTATCTCATCATTAAAACATAATTAGGGAAATATGGTGAAATATTTAAATCATACCCCAACATTTTTCATTCAATGAAATTTCATAACATCATAACGAAATTTGGACAAAACCCAGAAAAGAAGATATTCCATACCGGAAAGTGTGATCCCAAAGGCATATGAGTGGATATATAGAGGATTCATTCGAGATTGGTGTTCCTTGTGATGATTTTAGAGATATGAGGTTAGGTTTGGTACATTATAGAATGGGTTTGAGTGAAGAGAAGTGGGCGCATGGGTGGATTTATATATGAAAAGATAGAAATTCCATTATTATTTATGTTTTGGACACTACACATGAATCTAATCAAAACCACAAACCAATCCAAGGACTTATATAAAGGGTAGTGGGAAAAAATAATTTATAAGTTAAATGGATGATATTTTTAAGATATTAGGCTTTCTTATTTGGAGGTGAGTCACACTCCGAAGGATATCATTTTAAAATTTAAAATGTTTAATATGTTTTGGAGGGTCCACTGAGGCACAATAAAATTAATCAAAAAAATTCAAAATCCCACTATTTTAATGGAAAATCATATATTGGACTATCCACTATTTATAGTATTTTATTACATCACAATTGGGTCATTATGACGTCATAAAACTCATTATATATTAAAATGGTATTTTATTGTTACCCAAAAATTTGACTATCACTAAAAATTATAAAAAATTCACCATTGTGTAATATTGACATCTTGATTCCAAAAATAATATTAATTTCATATAAATAATTTTTTATATAAGTAATTTTTTTAATATAATAACTTAAAATTATTTATAATTCATAGGTTTTTCCTAAAACAGCTTTCAAACATTTATATAAATTACAATGGTATTCATAAAATATATATAATCATTTTTATTTAATAAAAATTAATTTTTTAATAGTAATTAATAATATATCTTTTATTTAAAAACCCATAAATTCATTAAATTTTATTTCATAATTGAATATTGACAAAAAATACTAATTTCTCTTTAAATACCATTTCTAAAGTAACATAAAAAAATGTATATTATTTATAAAAAAATAAATCACACTATCATGGTGTTAGGTTCTTGTTACATATCCCTTTATAACACCTTCATATGTCCTAAGGGAAAGGTGTGTGATGCTAACAAAATTTTGGTTGGCTTGGATAACATCACTTGGGTGGTAATCACTATCAACTTCTACTTCTCGTGAAGGAAGTTCCGTTCAAGCTTAATGTGTTGAAGCTCAGCTTGGACCTGGTCAAGATCGAAGCCTACTGAATCTACCTCCTTTAGATGCTCATAAAATGGGATTGGAATGGAGCAATTAATCTAGATAAGGCCACATCATTATTTGTTTGAGTAAATTGGAATTGTTAAATCCCAATATTTATATTAATCAGGAGATCACTATTAAATGACTATATTAGGAGCGGTAACAATTCATAATTGTATTTTAAATTCTAAGAACATAAAACCAAGGAAGGAAATATGCTATATAACCATTTTACATAATAAGTCATTTAATTAAATCATGAGTAATTCCCAATAGTAAAAATTTGGGTCATTACAAATGTAATATTACTTGTGATTTACCCAACATATCCTACCTCATAGAAAACATATATCATCATGGTTTTCATCAATACATCAAGTACATCACTGATAATATCCATTAATAATATTATTAATCTCTATGTACCTATACACACTATCACAGATTGGAGTATCTAGTGACACATATAAATATAGATTTTCCACGGGTGGGTCTCATTCTTAAAACATATATGCTGGAAATTACCAAGGGAGTACACTATTAGAAATTGCATCAAATTACCATGAGTGTCCACACTTGATAGAATGTATAATTTGTTTATCTAAAATTATATCATCTGTATATAGAATATAAATTCATGAATAGCGTCATAACACTTCCTGGTTCTCATCATAACAGGGAACTGCTATGACATTTTAGTGGGACAACTACTATTGAGACATTACAACATACAATGTGGCCCAAAATAATAATCTTGATATGATAAGTATTTCATAAATATTAAAAACAATGAATAAATTTTTATCATATTGTTCATAGTCTTCAGTTCTAGTGAACTAACTCCAATAGCCTCCCACATTCACTAGAGAAAACTGTTAACAACCTTCAGTCTACTTCCCCTCGTATGATACTCATGCTTTTTTTGAGATAATATTGTAGTTAAGGGATCCACCACATTCTATTTTGTAGGTAATCTTCTCCGCAAAACATTACACGTCTAATATTATTCCCTCTAGATATGATACTTTCAGAAGACATGCTTTTCCTTTTGTGGTGACCTTGGCTCTTTTTCAAGATCCATTGCTGTAGTATTATCAAAATATAATGTTATAAGGTATTTAATGTTAAATCTCCTAGAAAATGTTTGGAATCAAAAATTATTCCTTATATGTATTATATGCCTCTATTTACATGGACGCATCTATAAAATTAATTATAATTCCCTACATTTACCTCTTCCAACTCACAACACCTTTTGTTGAGATAGAAAACATATCCTGATTGTGACTTGATATCATTTTGATCTATCAGAAAGCGAGCTCCAGTATTACCCATGATGACCATATCCTTATCTCCTCTATAGACAAAGAACATATAATTAATTATTATGAGATAGTTAAGGAAATCCTTAACATAAGACCAATGTTGTTATCTTGGATATTCTTGATATCTGAATATCATGATCAGTGCATAGGAAACAATAATTCAGGTACATAACTTGGAATACATGATTGATCCTACCATTGAATCATATGGGATCTTACTAATTTTCTATTTCTCATATTTTGTATGGGGATAAATTTTCAGAGAAATACGTAAACCATGTGACATTGAATCCAATAACCTCTTGGATTGTATCATAATAAATCTCGTTAGTATATATTCATTGTATGTACTTTGACTTTGTCCAAGAATCCACATAGTTCAATCATGAATGATCTTGATCCCTATAGTGTATTCCTTTTCACCTACATCCTTCATGGAGAAACACTTGAACAAATATTCCTTAACATACTATAAGTCTCGTATTTCATTTACAATTAGTAATATGTCATCAACATATACAACTAGGATGACGACTACATTCACATTTAACCTTTTGTAAAGAAAAAAATCACATTATTTTATAATGATACCAAATTCATTTATGGATTTATAAAATCTTATTTTTCATGATCCTGATGCTTTATTCAATAAATAAAATTATCTCTACAACTTAAATAAAATTTAGCATCATATGGAGTCACAAACCATTGTAGTTGTGTCATATATAATTTTTCTAGAAGGTTCTCGTTAAATAATTCAGTCTTGAAATCCATCTTCAAAATCTCATAGTCATGGTATGCTATTATATAATGTATGATGCAAGTAGATTTAAACATGGATACTACCTAAAATGTTTCATTGTAGTCAATTACATGGTATTGTTCAAACCCATTAGTCAGTAGCCTTGATTTATAGGTACTTATATTAGCTTCCATGTCTAGTTTTCTCTTGAATTCCAATTTTATTCCAATAGGCTTTACAATAACCGACACATCTACAAGAACTCAAAATTGGTTCAGATACATTGAATCCATTTCACAATTCATAGGTTCTAGACATCATATAGCATCGGAGATCCTCGCATCATCCATGTATGATAGAGGATCATAATTGTAAGACAATAATGAGTTTTCATCTTTGATTACCCTAAAACCATACATCTCAAGTTCTCTTACCTATCATATGAACATATGTAGTTCGTATGTTCCATGAAATACCTCTCCCGCAGGGACTTGTGGAATCTGTTCATATACAAACTCTGTTGTATCATGAGAATTATCTTCATCAATGTCAATCTTGCTCCCAATATGGTTTTTGATGAAGTTCTTCCTCCCTATAAATATATATTTTCTAGAGACATTAACTTTTCTTGTCTGAGGGAAAGCATATGAAGTATCTCTTTATTTCTATGGGATACCCTATAAAGATACACTTTCTGCCACAGGGTGCTAGTTTATTTTGTGATAAGGCCTTAACAAATGCCTTGCAACCCCATACATATGCATGAAAGAAAATGGGTTTATTTTTACTCTATATCTCAAAGGTAATTAAATTTTATATTTTATTTGGTACTCTATTTACAGAGTATGCCACAATTTGTAATGAATATCCCCAAATGGATAGTGGAAGATCTATAGGACTTATCATCAACCATACAATATCTAATAATTTTTGGTTCATCGTTTCACTAACAACATTCCACAATAGCATATAATGTAGAGTGAGTAAATATAGAATTCCGAACACCCAAATAAAGTTTATGAACTCTTCGCTAAGATATTTACCACCTCGATCTGGTCAAACAATATTTATCTTTTTAACAATATTATTTTCTACTTCATTATTTAATACCTTGAATTTCACAATGGACATAAACTTTTAACTCATTAAGTAGATATATCCATATACACTCAACTTATCAACACAATTAATGATGTAAGAATATCCACCAATGAATAATACTATAAGTGGTGCACTCACATCAGTGTGTACCAATCCTAGAAGTGTTGTGGATCTTTCACCCTATCCACAAAATAGTAGTTTGGTCATTATTACTTATAAACATGCATGAAATCATTCATGTGGTTTTATTCAAAAGTGTCTAAATAACCAACTTGATAGAGTTTTGTACATCACTTCTCATTTACATGACCAAGATGGTTATGCCACATGTTAGTATTATATGAGTCATGTCATCATTATTCTTTATCGAATTTCAACACTATTAGTTTTTAATTTAATACTTGAAGACCATTATTTAAATTCCTCATTTCATAACATATGGATTCCTTATAAAATAAATCAGTATTATATTAAAATTTGAATATAAACCTATTTGTATCTAAACACGAGACATGAATTATCTTCATGGAAAAAGTATGTACATAATAAAAATCAATTAAATCCAATGTCACTCCTATTGTAAACGAAATGTTGTAGTCACCAATTGCTAGAGTAGCCATCCTTGCTCTATTTATAGATCTACTGTCCTCCTCTACTATAAAAGTATTTCAAAATATACTTGGTTTTTTAATTTCAATATATATTTTAGCACCACATGATATATATAATACCCAATATGTAGAAATGTAAATTCTGAACTCGATAATGAAGGAAACTTTATCATCTCATCTCTTCTGTGTGAAGTTCCTCATCTAGTGGCATGATATTCCATGAGAAAAACATACAACCTTCTTTTCCTTACCCAGTCTCTGGATCTTATACATCTTGGATGGATGGTTCTTAGGATCCCTACACTATTTATAACTAATGGTCCCATTATTCTTATTCTTCCATTTCTTTTTCACCATAATGAACTGTAGATTTATGACACCCGTTGTCCTTATCTACATGGCTAATCATGTTCATAGGTTTTGAAAGACTGTTGTCATTAATTCTCATAATATAATTCACAATAAATCTAGACAACATATTGGGAATTTATGAAAGTATGTGATCATTATGAAAGAAGTCTTGTAATTTAATTCCTTTGATTCACATGCGTTCAATGTAGCTAATAATATTGACTACATGAGGCCTACCTAGGGCAGATTCTCCAATCATAGTTGTGAATAATGCATTGGATATCTCATGCCTCTCTTGTCTCGCCTTCTATGGATAGAGATCTAAATGGTGAGATGTCATACTATTGACATCAATATCATCACATTTCATTAAAATATCATTAGACATATATGAAATCATGAATCAATGAACATATGTTGCATCATATTGATGTTTCTCATACAGATATAGTTATTCATCACTTTTATCGATGCTTGACACAACTGGTTAATGTTCTTCTTCCATATACAATTTCCATTCATGGTTACGGATGACTCCTAAGTGCCTTTGCCACTCCTAAAAATTGGATTCAGTTAGAAGGCTTTTATTCTCAAGAATGGATCTAAATGATATGTTTGATGTCATTTTATTTTTTTTTTAAAATAATATGGGAATAATTTTAGAACTTTATCGAAAAAATTTATACAAATAAATAAATATTAAATTTATTAGTATCCTACTATTTAATAGAAACATAATAGTCCTCACCATTGGATTTGGAATATCTTGATTCAGAGATATTCAAGTTGAAAGGAAACATATTCCCCATCTGATTAACCTATAATTGGATGGTGATAATAAATGAATTGATTTATATAGGCCTTCAAAATATGAAATGAAATAACTCAATGTTCCATGATATGCTGAGTGGACTCACCAACCATGAAATAATTATTTAAGATTTCTTAAACCTTTTCATATCAGTTAGAATATGTCCTTATTTGTAAGTCAATCCCTTGATGTGAACCATGTTAATTAAACCCAGAAACTATTGTTATAATTCCTTGATAATTGAAAACACCCCAACATAGGCTGGTATTTCACATTGAACTATGGATTGATTCTAAACGAAGTAAAGGAAATCTAAATCAACATAATATTTTATGGAATGATTCGATCCTTTTATTCATAAATTTATAATATTAATCTTTATCACATGTTTTTTTAATGATAATTGGAATTACATAAGTGATCAACCATGTCTTAAATAATAATTATGTATAATCCATTTTATTTTAGTTCCATATAGAATGACTGTGAATTAATAACTTATGTGATCTCTAAAATAATTCCATAATGAAATAATCATGAAACATATATAAATAAAATAAAGGGTATGATCATGTGCTTATACTAATATTTACATTATCAATCAGTTGCAAAACTAACTATTGGCCTATGGGACAAATGCCTTGATACAATTAAGGTAAGAATTTATAGAATTCCACCTATCCTAATTTGTATCTCCTTTGAACTAATTCACCTAAACTCCATTCATTAAGTACCTCCACTATCTTGGGATCTCCATACATTATATATTCATTTTACTCACATGCAGATGAGGGGAAAAGTGGTTGTCATAAAAGAAACCATGGTCACTTAGGCCCTAAATAATAATGATGAGAGATGGAATTCATGCCCAAAATTTAATTTAATAATAAATTAAATGAAACCAATCACATATAAAAGTTGTGGTCTAGATCATGATCATCCACATTGATGCAACAAATAATGAATTTAATTAGACAAGCATTCAATTAATAATCATTGTTTATTTAAGATAAATTATGCTCGAACCGATTTATTATTATTTTTAATTAATCAATACTTTTTTAATCATTCTTATCTGAATTTCCTTGAGATTTTCATCCATTATAATTTTAAACAAATTAAATAAATTCACTTTACATTAACTTCGAACATAACTTTTACCATAAGTTAACATGTTGAATACCCATCTAATTGTACCTAAAATATAATATTCTCGTATACTATTTTAATCTTGTGATATATGGAATACACGACTTTTAATGTACGTTAATAAAATGTACTTCATGGATGAGTATATTAATTACATGATTTTTTGGGTCATGAGTTATGCTCAAATTTCACGTAGAGTAGCAACTTGTATTACAACTCAAACATTATATGCATATCTAAACATTATGCAGATATTAATCTAAAATTTAAATATTAATGTTCATTAAAAGAAATCACATGGTGTGTCCTAAAATTATTATCACATATAACTACATGTGAAAATAGATAAGTAGTAAAATAAATAAATTTTAAAACAATTTAACATTGTATAAGTACACGGTATGAACACCTCTCATTGTATTTTCGAGACACACACCATGGGACTCAGTGTGTAGACATTGCCTCCAAAAAGTTGGAGTACATGGCGTGTCCCATGGGATACACATAATTTTGACTATATGTTACATGGTCACATGTTCGGTAGGACATGCATGGAATACACAACCCATTTCGGACCTAAAGGGACTAAATGTCGTTTCAGATAGGACACATGTCTTGTAGTACAATATATCATGTGCCAGTATATCCCGGTCAACATGCGGTGTAAGAATTAACTATAGCCCATGTCATTACTGCACAGTGATTGAGTACTCTATGAATTAACTTCATGTGCATTGAACCAAACTACATTTTTTGTAACACCGTTTACACAATGTGTACTGCTGTGTTATTTGGGAAGAGTCCATGGGACCTCCGAATGAGTACTTCAATTTTATTTTAACATTCAAATTAAATGTCATGATTAGATCTATAATAAGTAGAGGAAGAAAAATATATCACAATTCATATTAAATGAATGGTTAAGATTCAATTGAATAAATAAATTACAAATGTATAAATTTCTAATGATAATAAATAATTATAATCAATTATGTGCCCACTCTGATACCACATGTAAGTCATGGGTGCTGCAGAAGCATTTGATGGTCAATGCCCAATTTTTCTATTTAACATGATCGATGATAAATCCATGATCAATACAGTATTTAATCCCTATGATCAAAGGAATAGAATCAATTATAGACAAAATTATTAATGCTAGAACTGAGAGAGGAAGGACCAATACATATAGTTTATTCAATTATGAATTTGGCGACAGATCTAAAATGCACAATATTTGTGTGGTAGAAACCCAGTGTATATTTCTACTTTCAGATATCCAAACATGTTCTAGGAATCTCTACTCATAACCGAAAGATTCTCCAGGTCCTAGCATGTAATATCCTTTCTAATACATTATCCAGCTTGATCATCTAGATATTTTCCTCCAAATTTTTCTCCTTGACCTGGTGGATGAGGACTTATTGTTGTTATTGGGAGCATTCATGGAGAAGGGAACTCTCTAGGATTCAGCAGATCCTTCAAGATTTGGTGTTCAAAACTGAATTAGGTTTTGAAAAAATAACATAATTGGGCATTTATGTTGGTAGGGTTAATATAAAATAATTACACAAGTGCCCTCATTATTGATTGAATCATAACAAAACCCTGTGTTAAATGATAGCATTAATTCTATTATTTATTGACATGTAATGAACATGTGAATTTTTATTAAATATTATTTAAGTTAATAATATTCACCATTATAATTTCTTTTTGAATCACTAAACCCGATACATAATTCCCCCAAAATTTTTATCATGCCTTGAAAAATTTATATATATTTATTAAATAAATATCATTGAATTAGTCATCAATAAATAAATAAATATTATATTCAATAATTATTTAATAAATTTTGTTAAATATTCTACTCACAATATATTCTCTTGAATAACTAGTGATAGAATAAATGTGATCAAGAATATAGAAATAATTATTAATCCATGTATGAGAATTATATTTATTAAAATTTATTAACAACTAATGATAATATATTATTATACTAAGATTCATGGATATACATAACGTGTGACCCTCTTGGACTCTTTCTTAGTGGAATTCGGTGAAGAAACCTAAAGTCCAAGGTTAGCATCTAGCTACAAGACAAGACATCCATACAGAACGAAGTTAATGTCACAACGACATGTCACCTCATACATATTTTTACAATGTGATATTATTCTTTTGTAAAAATATCGCTAATATGGAAGGATGCATGTAAGTTCCATCAACCTATGTTCTTGATATCACATTATTTACTATTCAGAAATAAAACTTTCTAATAGAACACCATGTCCATTGATTTATTTAGGATATATCATTTCCATCAAAGTTCCTAAGATATTAACTTCATCTAATGAATGGTTGTGATAAATCCTTTCTCAAATTATTAATTAATTCAATATTACTCGCGACAACCCCAATATAACATACATCACCAAGAACTCCAGTCATCACTGTTTTCATCATTACAATAGAGTTTTTGACTCAAAATATACATTATCAATAATATTTAATTATAAGGACCAATACACAGGTTCGTAGAAAGGAACATTTAATGACACATAGAAATTTAGATTTCTGACTTGGAGGTTTTGTTCTCATAATATTTATATATGATATTACCATGGGAATACATGATGAAAATGTGCCTCAAATTCCCATGAGTATCCACCCCTCATAGGATGTATCATTTGTGTCTATCAAATAATACCATCTAGACATATAACTTATATCTAATAATAGATTCATATCACATTTGAGTTCTGATCACAGTGGGTAACATCTATGAAATTTTAGTGGGATAACTACTCTTGATATATTATCACACACAATATTATATGGAAGAAAAATCATGATGTGATAAGTATTATATAAGTATTAAAAACAATGAAAACAAGTTTATCATTATCTAATAAGAAATTGGTTCTAGAGAACCAAATCCAATAGTGAGGCCACCATCACCAGTACCAATAACCACCAAACCAATGTCATTGAACCCTTGAATCCATATCAAGCACACACCCATCCTACTTCACATATTCAACAGTGAACAACTTTTCACTATCCTCCCCCCTCCTTCCCCATCATCTAAAACATACAGTATGAGGCTAATATGGGTATATTGATGATATAAAAATACACACATGTACGTGCACAGTGACATGAATATGACTATATGCGTATAAGTATTACATGCGTTGAGGCAGGGGATCCATCATAAAACATCAGATGCAATGGATTAAAGTTGGCTCATCACCTTCTCCTAGTATCTCTATTGTTTCTTGGTCTTTGGAAAATTATGTGTCTATGTGAATTTGTTAAAATACACATTTTTAAAAATATTGGAATAACAAATAAGGGTAAATTGTTGTTCGCCAAACTTTTTCCAATCCATTTTCTGCCAAACCTAGTAGTAGCTGAAAACTATACCCTTATTTCAAGGTCACTACACTTTTATTTTCCCCATCACTAATATTAGGAGTGAAATTATTTATCTATAATAACATATTTTTAATACGAAGTTGATATGTATTATATGAAGGATTCCAGGCATAACTAGATATAGGATAAATAAGTGATAAAAAACTATATCCACTTTTGTATAAGTGTATATTAGAGATATAGAGGGAGAGTAAGTGGAGAAGGAGGGTGATTTAAGGGGATAGACATTAAAAAGTGGAATTCAGAATGAAGATTGTTAATCCATGAAGATACATTCTGTAAGGTTTGGGTAGTAGTATGTAAAGTTCAAAACATTTTAAAAATTCATATTTTCCAGTAATATCAATGTTCTAAAAAACCCATTTTCATGTTTGATGATTTTTATTAGTAATTTAATACTAATGGTGAAAAATGATCTATTTTTAAATATTATTTTGTTTTTGTGATTTCTTAGAAGGGAACATATTTCAAAAATGCATTTTCAATTTTCTTAGTTGAACCCATTTATAAGTGTTATTGTTTAAAAAATATATTTTGAAAATTATAAAACCCATCATTGTATGAAAATTTCTATAAAAATATTTCAAGAAAAAAAACTTATTTAAAAAAAGTTTTAAACTATCATTTGATGTGGGAATGTTTTATAGTGTATATTCTATTTTGAAAATGATTTATATATATAAATTTGTCTTGTTTTTTATGAACTTCTAAATTTTACATGACCACACACTAACTTCTTATTGATAATCCATCTGTATTTTTCTTTTGGAAAACATCACTCTCCATGCAGTATTTAAAACGAATTATTTTATTTACTTTCCTTTATAAATGATCACTTTTTAATATTTTTGGTGTCGATAATGTATGATTTGAAATGAAAATTTTGAAATTGATTTGTAATGATAACGAAATTCTATTCAAAAGTGTTTTATTAAAACATAGAATTATGATATTATAAACATTATTTGGATTGAAGGAGTTAACTCAAACCACTCAAATGGTTAGACCCTATATATACTTCAATACCTCATATTTTCATAACAGTTTCCTTGGTTGCCAATTATCATCAGATTCCATTTTATGGAAGGATATATTGTTTTCAAAATATGATGTTTTCACTAAAATAATGTTCTTTTTCTTTATTTAAATTGATTTTCAAAAGATTATTAATTTTTTTTGTTCTTAAATTGTATATTTTCAAATAATTTCTTCTATGAAAAATTGTTTTGATAAACTATTTTTGATTTCAATTGATTTTTGAATTTTTCAGAAAATCAAAACCTTTATATGAATATAAATTTTTTATTGATTTTTCAATATTTTATAATTTTATTTCCATATAAATTCTATAAAACCACTTATTGAAAAAATATTTTGACAAAGTATTTTTAAAAAAATGACAGGTATTATCAGTGATTAGAATATAATGTTGATCAGGTCCTGATTAAGAAGTTTAGAATGAGTAAAGTAAAAATATTATGAAATAATATTTCAATATTTGATTAAAAATATTAATACATATTTTCCTTATAATAGTGTTTCGTAATTCCACATAACTCTAAGCCTAAATGATCCTCAAGATTAATATTTCTCAATTAATGTTAAATATGTTATTAATAATGAAATATATAGTGTTTTTAGAACCATATCAAAGAGTGCATGCCTGGGGTGTAAAGAATATCTTTTTAATTATATGGAGATTAGTATTATTATTATATATAAATCAATTACTATTTGGAAAACATTTTTCATGATTTAAAAATTATATTTTAATTGATTTTTGATGATCGTAATTTTAGAAAAAACATTTTCTGTAAAGAGGGAAATAATATAATTTTTCTCTCAAGTTACACTACTTCATATATATGAATCATTAGAGTTGTTTTTAGAATTTTTTTTTTCAATTATTTATCTCTTGAAATATTTTCTAGGATAAATAGGTTTAGAAGCTTTTATATGATTATTTTGTTGTATACATAATTTGTTAATTAAAAATTTATTTTTGATAATTAAAATTATGAGGACACACTTTATTTGAGGTGGGGGGGAGAATAAAACACCCCAATATTTTAACAAAAATTGTTATTTTAAATTTTTTTTTATTAAATAGATAATTTAAGTATTTAGTCTATATTTCAATTTTATTTTTGATAAATATAAGGCAATGTTTGAAATATTCTCCTTTTAAATTTTATACATTGATCATATTTCATTATGACTTATATTTGGAAACAATTTATCATTTACTAATAAATAATAATTAATAAAATTTATAATAATATATCAATTAATGTGAAAAAAATAAGTGTTAGGTAATGTAATTAATTGTATAAAAATATAAATTATGATGGTGATATATAATTTAAAATGAATAATTATAGAATAAAAATTTAATATCAAAATAATATTTATTGATGAATGTGAATATCATGATTGATACAATATTAAGTTAATAATAACTAATATAATAGTAAAATTCGAGAAATATTAATATTGAGACATAAATATTAGTCGAATATGAATTATTAGAAGTTTAAATTAATATAATTATACATAAATTGATATTAATGATGATCATGAACTTTAATAGTTAAATAATTGAGGAATAAAGGATTTATAGATTGAAATAAATATATGTTCTAATTTTAGTGATATTAATATAACAAATTTGAATATGATTTCAAATAAAAAATTATAAAAATTTATAAAAATAGATTAAATATATAATATTATTTGGAAAAAAACGACACACAAATATCTATAACTATATATAACAATAGTTTATTAAAAAAGAACATAAAAAATCAGGATTATCCATTGAATTCAGGAATGTATGTATAATCAAGGGGAAATCATAATAAAAGAGAAAAAAACGATGTGGTGTGTAGGGTGCATGAATAGGGATTTCTCGAGGGTCCTAGTGTGTTCGTTTAGTGCAACACAACTTGTGTGGAGGGTGTGTGGAGTGTGATTCATAAAGAAGAAATGGATACATGCAATTGATCTAATAACGGAATAATATTAATTATTAATAGATTCATATGAAGTGGAAAACTAATGTGGTATATGTTTTAATACGCTACTATTCATCGAATTTCAAAAATATCATTTTTCTAAATAAATCATGCATGTACCACCATCTCTTCTAATTTCTCCTACCGCTAACCATTATTCCATTATTAAAAATAAACTCATTAAATATTTTTTAGGATAATGTATAATTTTTAATGATAAAAAGATCAATTATAACAAACATTTAGTATTAATATTTTTGGAACAACACTTTGTAATTTTTTATTTTTTATTCACTCAAAATATAATTGTTGATGAAAATGTTTTTTGTTATTTTATTTTATCAAATGATATTTTTTTAAATTATTCTATATTTTTTAACGCAAAAAATATCTATTTATGACATTTTTTGGGATTATTCATTACAAATGTTGTATTCAAGCTACTTTGACGGTTGTAGATATATTAAGAATTAATTATTTTATTTTCTTGTTAGAATTTATTTAATGTAATAAATTATTAATGTTTAATAATCGGTTATATATTAATCTTATAATAATTTAAAATTATAGTTTTAAAGAATAATAATTTTAATATATATGAGTTTCTTCCATGGGTTATCTCCTTTATGACCAATATTATATTTTCGTCCTTCTGTGCCAGCCAAAATCTGAAAAATGGCCTTCTTCCATTCACGTAAATGGATATGATTCCATTGTGTGAATATTTTATGCCTTTATAAGTATAAATGATTAATTAATTCATGCCACGCACAATCATCTTTGAGACTAGACTCATTCGAATCCATCTAAACAAACAAACTTATCTTCCATGAGACATTCATTCAAGAAAACTATTTTCTGTTGGGATTTATGGAATTAGAATTTTGAATGAGATAGACAATGAAAAATGTAAATGATATTTTGAAAAAAATAATGATAAACATCATAGGATTTTGAAAAAATAGAGATTTTTACCTATCATTGAGAAGGGTGAAAGTATAATATAAAAATGATGTGTTAGTTTTTCTCTCAAGATATAGAGAGTTAACTATGATGTAACCATTCTGGGGTACAATTGCTATTTTTATCCAGTTCCATGATTGCGGCATCCTCTGGCCCGGTCCCTCCCTCGTCGAGGGAGGGACCATCGATGTCCTCTGAGGGAGCGATGACCTCCATCTCCCCCTTTTCCAATCCTCATCTCCTTGCCTCATTCAAAAATTATTCTTTACTCCAAAACCTAACATTAATCACTCAATTATCTCAATGAAGGCCTTCAGTGGACTCATTTGATAAGTCTGTCTTTAGCTCATGGGATATACAGGACAAAGCAATTGTGGGACTGATAGTGAACAATAACATCATGGTTCTTTTTTCATCGGAAGAGGTCCTGATAAATGCATGGTCTAAAGATCCCCTACACTGCAACTATTTTCGTTTTTTCCTCTTCAAATAGACCTAAAACTTACAAATAAGGTGTGATTCACCTTCAGTATCGATTTGGGTTAGTCTTCCCAACATTCCATTACCTATTCAAAATCCCTCCATAGTTCGGATGCATGTCAACCATGTAGGTAGGTATTTATGCTATGATAACCAAACTGATTAAATATTCCATCCTGTTAATCTCATGATTTGTGGTGAAGTTGATTCCTCAAGGGTTCCTCCCAACTTTTTTGGATAACAATAGCTGCGGAGTTTCGTTGTAAATAGCTGGTTGTCTATGAATCATGGGTCGATTTCTGTTCTGTTTGCAAATGTATAGTTCACTCCTCTGAGGTCTGTATGCGCAACTCATAGTTTTCAGATAGGAATGGTGATGGTGGTACAACAAAAAGTTTCCAGTCTCCTATGAATAATATGATAGCTGGTTTGTAGGCCATGAACAAGGTAGATCCTCCTATAGAAGGCAGTCAGGTAAGAGTTCACCAAACAGGTGTAGATGCCTCGGTGAAGCAATCAGAAGTGAAAATGGGGGAAAGAGATGGGGGGTACCCAGTATCAAATCAAAGTTAAGTCGCTAAGAGTGTAAGAGGGAGGTCCCAAGGACCTCATTGGTGCCCCATATGCAAATGTGGTGTGCTCAAGGAGTGGTAGCTATAACAGAGATATGACAACGGCTCTGAAAGAACAACCAGAGTGTAAGTCTTTGGGTTTTAGACCCAGTATTAGATAGGAGGTGGCTGTTATTGATTTGGAAAACTGTTTTGATGACCTATATAATGAGGACCTAGTTATGGATGAGAATGAACTATCTAGGTTCTCCACAGTAGGGAAGAAGGACGCCAAGTCCAGTGATTACTGGTCTACCCAGTCTACAGATGAAGTAGAGGGTGAGGTTCATGGTCATGGTGAAGGACTATCAAGTCTGAATAGGGTTAGTAAATAGAAGGGAAACCAAAACTGATAAAGGACTTTTCATACATTCCACTCTATATGGAGACAGAATCAACAATGAAAGAAAAAGTCAAACGGGGGGACCAGGAGGAAGAAGCCATTGAAGTCATCAAGAATAAATCTGTAGTGGAAATAAGCCCAAGGAATAACATGAGTAACAAGAGGAGTATGTGGAAGGAAGGAATAATCCACTTTTCCACCCACTTTGATGACTCATCCAACAGGGAAGAAAATCTAGGAGAATATGTGCTTGAAGGCCATGCTCCAACTGAAACCATGTGGTCAGCTTGATTTTTTCATGGATTTTATTCTGAGTTTGGATGATGTTGTGACAGAGCAGGTGCAATTTCATAATGCCTATGAAGATAATGCAGCTATGATAATGGGTCGAGTCATTAATGAGAATCTAAATGAGGAACAATTTCCTTTGGTTGACAAACATGATATGATTTTGGTTTGGGGTTTTAACAAGGGGTTGATCAGCATAGAGGAGTATATACAGGTTTGGGATACACTGTCATCTGCATTTGAGGACCTGTTAAAGGGATATAAGAACATTTAGGTACCCGCTATATCCTGGATGTTTATTAGAGATATGGTTTTTGGAAAAATTATTCTTTTCATCAATGATTCTACTATAGTCATTTCTCGATAATGTTTGGTTTCTCACATTTTCTCAAAGAATATACAATAGGGTATTTCATTATGAATTTATGAGTTTTGAGGAGAACATCCGTGTTTCTTTTCTAGCTTGTTATCTGGTTCCACTTCCGATGAGGTTCTCACTTCTACATGATACACATAGTGGAAGACTAAGAGGGTATGGATGGGCCATCGGTTTTGTACCCAGGCATCTCTGCATATGAATGTTTCCCGAGTGGTCATGAATTGGTAGAGGGCCATAACTTGATATAGCTTCTGGGAAGAGGAGTAACCTGTAATTGGATTGGGTTTTTCTATGCTATTTATTTTGGTGGTTTTGTAGGATTTGGTGGTTTCTCACATTCTCCTTAAAAGTTAACTGATAATAAAAGAAACAAATAATTTTCAGTAAGGGGAGAACTACAAGGGGGTGTTGCCTTTGCGTTATCCCAATAGTTTATGACAATGACAATATTAATCAATGAGATAATGAAGGAGAATTGTTGAACAGATGATATGTCAATGGGGACAAATGAATAATCAATGATGGGATGTGAAGATATCATGGTTATTTTATGTATAAAAATTCTTCCTTGTTGCAGTGATCGGGTAGCATGTTCCAATTACCATGATCGATGGTATAATGAAATTTTCTGTTTATGATTGTATAAAATTGAATTTTGGCAAACAATTCATTACTCTCAATGTTGAGGGAAAAATCCATTGCATGAATAGTAAAATTATTTCATGTGATATATAAATTTACTTTGGATGAAAAAAATAATGTTAATGAGTTTGTTGTGTTTTAGTGATGATTCTTCTTGTACATTGTGCTCCATGCTAATATTTTTTTCTATAAATTCTTCCTTGAATTCTTTATCCACCCTTCCATTATAATTCTTTCAGTGACCTTCATTCCTTCCAGAGATTTTATACCCAATAAAACTAATTTATGATCAGGTTAAATGGGATTCCATGCCTAATTTATGTTTCCAAAATTAGAATTTTAACACAATCCTTCTCCAACACTAGAGATGAACATAAAATAATTTTGAATATGATGGTCATGAATCATATGGGGACAAATAAAAGGTAGTAAAACATGATCATGTAGAATAATAAAAATTAAGGATGGGTAGTGATACCAAAGCATTCTTATAAAATTGATGTTGACCATGTCACTAGAGAATCACTTGGGATGACTAAAACATGAAACCAGATCATGTTCACCTAAATGATAACTATATGATGGAATGTTGAGTTATAATAAAGGGTCATCCTAAAGATCTCAAAACTAATTGGATGAAACTTGAATGTGGAATCAGAATTGAGAATGGATCTTACCACGTTGTAATCCATGCAACACGATCTGACAGAAATCAAGTCATGGTAATGAAATCCAAATATCATTGATGATGAACCGAAATTACATCAACTTTTATTGATGTAACTCATAATATCCATGATTATTGGGAAAGATGGTCCAAAATGGAATTTGAAAGATAAGACAGATCTAGATAGAATATAATTAGGCTGAAATTCATAAATCTAGATAGCAAACATGAGCGAATTGAAATAGAAAAAACTCAATTCCATTGATGATTCATTTCTAATGAAATTCTACACGATAATTATGAAGCTATGGAAGATGGTTAAAAAAGGATGAATTTATATTTTTGAAGATTTATGTTGTTTTTATTTCTCTATTTTTGGAAAAATGGGCATTGATCCACCACAACTCAATGGATTTGAGTATGAATATGTCTTCACAATAGGTATTTGATGAAATTTTGATTATGAATAAGAGAATGTCTTACCTGATCAATATATTTCCTTGATTCATCCAGAATTTAATAGTTTACTATAGATATAATTTGATATTATGTCCCAAATAAAATGATATTATTGAAAAATATTGAATCACGCAGCATTTTGGAGAAACTCAATCGTGACCGATGACTCGATTAAGTGAATGTGATGTTGATTTGAAAAAGATTGACTCGTGAATAAGGATATATCCTGGGCATGAGTTTATGAAGATGATGATATAACCTCGTGGATCTTTAATGGTGTGTCCATAGTTATTAAGAATATTTCATAAATGGTGTTCAATCTATTTCCAATACAATATGGTTGAGGGTCTATAAGAATTATACTATTTTGATTTTTAAAAAAATATGGCTGACATTCAAAATCGCACGAATTGGGAAGATATTTTCTGAAGATGGACTGATTGTTCTTTGAAGTTGTATTAATGGACCATTAGTGAATTTCTAGAATAAATTTGAGGAATGTTGATGTAAATTTGAGAAAAATTGATGTCATTTAATTTTATAAAATTAATAAAAGATGATTTGGGGGTTGACACTGATAAAGGTGGGTCGAGACATGGTATGTTAGTAAATGATATTAAATTTCAGAGAGGTGGACCTGATGTGATAGGGGATGGTTTCCCATTTATTTTTTAATATTTACTTTAAATAAAGTAATTTGATCTCGTCCATGAAATTAGATTAGTACACGGTCCCAAAACCTACTTCAAGATCAAGAGAAACGAAAATTAAGATGTCTTAGTGGACTTAATATTATAAAATAATGTAATTGAAGGTGAGGAAAAGGTGGTTTATTTATCCTCCAAGGAATATACTAACTGGCTATGTCATTTTTGAGCCATGATCAATGATCGGATGATAGAATAATTTGAGTGTGATGTAGGAAAATTCAATGTAACTGAAATAACCCATTCACATGTGGAAAACTTGATTATTAAATTTAATTATGATTTAATGAATTCTAAAATTGGAAATATTAATAGAAGAAGTTGATATTGATCCCATTAGTGGTTATTCATGAATATTCTATAGTTTTTTAGATCCAAGATATAATATTTCATAGATGCATGTTTGATCACAGGATGGTAATTTTGGGTAGATAAAGCACATGTTCCATAAGCACATAGAGTTGGGAGTTTGACCCTGGTCATGTGATCAAAAATATTTATAGTAATAGACATTCAATGTGGAGGATAATTAAGAGTTTTAAAATCCTAATGTCATTTATGTTGTATATGAGGACGGAATTTGCATTTGATTTAATGTAGTATATTTCAAAAGTAGGGGGATTCAACACCATAAACCACCTCTCTATGGTATGATATTCCATCCAAAAAAAATTCAACCCCTCTATATCAATTCAATTCCATGGTCATCATCCATATATCAGTCAACAGAGAGGATATTCAGATCATAGTATAGAGTACACTCAGTGGAAGAGATCAGTGGATCTAGAGTTGGAGAAAGACTCCAAACTCAAAATGGAATATTCTTATCTATTTTCTTACTTTCTATTTTACTCTATCAAGACGTTTTCCATGAAATTTGTTATTGTGGTTTTATCGTATATGAGTTCCTATGTTTCCTAGGGGGTTGGATCATATGTACTAAAATACATATCATTTTATATATTCTTCTATTATAATTGATCATGGAGGGTTGAGGACATGCATACAAGGGCCTCAATTTTTCTTCCATGTGAGCATCTTTTAAATCAACTCCAAGTATCGATAAGATAAATGCAGAGTATATTTTTCCTTGAAAACTGATATTAATGTAATTCATGGAAAATGATGTGGTATGAACTTATCTATGAGAAAGAATCATCATCTAGGATTTTTTAATAAATATTTGCTATCATGTGCCTTCTCTGGGGAGATTGTTTTATATAATGATAGTTTGGTATTTTAATCCATTTCCCACAACTTCAGTACCTCTATGGTGGATTCCATTCAAGGGTAGTGACAATTCAATCAATTACATCTAATACAATTCCCATAAATATATCAATTGTCTTGTTTCTCAATATTTTATCTCTTCAACTTTGTTTCCACAAATTCCACCACCCCTTCATCATTATCATTTAGTTGTTTTGTATTTCATTCCTTGTTTTTATTATACTTTAGTCCTGAAGATTTGTATTCCTTGTGGTTATTGCCTTCATACCACAATACAAGTAGTAAGTAGTTATTGAAATATTAAATTTTATACCGTGTCAAAGATTGTAGGTTATCAGTATCAAATCAAGAGGTTTTTCTTCTCATTGTCTCTTGTGCTTCTGAACTATTTTTTTACCATTTTGGCTTTCTGGAATTCCCCATTCATTTTGAGTTTATAATTTTGTTTTTTTGGAAGATTTATCACAACCTTATATGTAATGAATTAAAATATATTATCGTAGAAAAAATGGCATCTAGAGTAATCATTCAGTTGTCCAAGGGGATTTCCCAATTCCTATAGGCTCTAAACATTTTATTGAGAAACACAGAAACATACATGGAAACGATTTCACCCACCAACATCAATAAATAAAAGGATAACTACAGAAATAAAATCCAAATCAGGTATATAATGAGATATCCAACTATAAATAAAATACTAAATTACAAAAATGGGATAATATTATCGATGATTGATATAACAAACAACCTGAATAAATATACCAAACACCACCATCTCTCTGTGAAAGTGAGGCAATGACTCCTTGACGTATATTAATGATTGAACATAAAAATATAAAAATTTACACGGCACAGAAAAACATGATAAACTTTTAATATGAAGAGGCATGAGCTAAAAACCTAGAATATCACCACCCACTTACCTAATTTATAACAAATTTAAAGAGAATTCATTTCATGTTGGATTCCCAATAATAATAAAAATATTTTTTTCAGGTTTTCCTCAATAAATCTACTAAACAATCATTCCATGAAAACACCCATTCCAAAAAAATCAATTCTTTTACCAAACAAATGGAAATTTATTTACCATAGTAAATCATCCATAAATTACAGTTTTAAATATATTTAAAATTACATTCAGGTAAAATAGGATGTCATTTTGAAAATTTCTAAAAAAACCATATCATTGAAAACGTACACAACACATATTAATGGGATTCAATGGTGATATAGGGAATTGTTAAAGAATATATTCCACATGGTCATCAGTGAAGCAAAGCATGCATACCAAAATAATGTCAACACATCAATCAACCACAACCCACAACCCAGTCCCACCGTATTCTGGCCTAGTGAGGGGTAAATTTCATTGGTTATCCTAAGTCCCACCCATTTCCACCAACCAAATCTTGCTTCTAAACTATTTCACATGTGTACCTAGACATATAACTACCATCCATATTCATTCCATTTAAAAGAGAGTTTCTTACCATCTTCATATCATAAAAAAATGTTTGCAAATGAATCATAAATCTTTTTTCACACCTCTAAACACAAAAATAGGATCAATCCCCTTTATCATGCATACAGAATCATTTGAATTTAATTCATCACCTGAAGATGGTATATCTCATTAAAATAATTCAAACATTCATTGTTTTCATCATACATTAAGTGCATGTAATGTGGGTTTTCCATTTCCCACTAAATTGTTTAACATTCCAATAAAAGCTTCTCACAATTTATATGTATTTTATAGCCATATAAAAGAAACCAAAACCATTTATAATGTATTTTATAAATCCTTTCACTTTAATAAATTATAGTTTTAAAACCATACTCTCAAAAGGGTGGAACACACCAAATCATTGAAAACCATATTTTATGTATCATTTTTTAAGTCATTACGATATAAAAAATCAGGGAAATTTCAATGGTAATGCCTGCTATTTTATCATAAATTGTTCATTAAAATAATTTTTATAAAATGTATAATTTTAGTATTTAAGCTATAATTGAATATTATTTTTGATAAACATAAGTTTATATTTAAATTATTTTCATTTTAAAATTTATACTTTGATTATATTTCATTAATATTTGTATAGGAAATTATTAAACTTGTACCAATGTATGAAGATAAATAATATTTATTAAAAAATAACACTTAATGAGAAAAAATCAGTGTTATGTTATGTAAATTATTGAGTGAAAATATAAAAGATGATAATGATATATAATTTGAAATGAATAAAGATAAAATAATGATATAATATAAAAAGTAATATTTATTGAAGAATGTAAATATTATGATTTATAAATTATAAATTTTATATAAACTATCGTAAAAACATATTTTGAGAAATGTTAATATTTAGGCATAATCAATAGTTCGAAATAAATTATTAGAAATAGAAATCAATATAAATATATGTAAATTATAATCTTTGATAATAAAAAATTGACTATTAAAATAATTGAAGAATAATGTTTTTATTGTTCAAATATGTCATAATAAAATTGATATTCTCATACATAATATGGATATACTGAAAATAAAAAATTATGATAAGATATATAAGAGATATACTAAATATTTAATATTATTTGACAAAAAAATACACATATACACACATTGATATATATGTATATATGAACATTTTTAGTATATATATACACCAATATAAGGAAATATTTTAAGAAAAAAATGAAAAAAATTAGTGGTTAGCCGGTGAATATGAGAATAGATGGACAAACATGGAAGAGATAACATGGGTAGAGATCACAAGCAGAAAGAGGCACACAAGGTGTATGCATAGTTCATGCTTGTCCATGCCAGTGGGTTAGCATAAACAATCGTGACATAGGCGGTGGGTATGTGGTGTGTGATGCTCGAAGCATACCTGGATAATTGTAATTAGTAGCCATGGGGCACGTTAAGGTTTACTAAAAATACCATGCGAAATAGAAAACCGATGAGGGACTCACTTTAATTTTATATTATTCCTAAAATTCAAAATATTTTTGAAACTCATTAAAAAAATTATAACTATTCATGAATCATCATCTCTTCTTATTCCTACTCCCTCATACCATTGTGTCTTCACCACCACCATCAGACCTAAAGCCTGAGCCTCACCTCCATAACCAGCTGTCAAAAATGATTTCTTCTGTGTACCCTATGCCTCCCCATTTCCCTTGTACCTCATGATGCCACTGTGTGAGGCCTCCAACCAAATCTCCTTTGACAACCAAAACAATATCTTTGAACCCATTATTACATAGTGAGCATGCACTGATTCTAGATCACACATTCCATTGTAACTAGATGTTTTTTTCCTCCCCCTCTATCGCCATCTTCCACCACATCATTTACAATGTTTTAATGGGTATTTTGATTTGATACACACACAAACAAACACATATATGACCATATATGTATAAGTATACAATTCAATGGGACTGTAGAACCATCAGAAAACAACAAGTGTTAAGAAGGAGAGATAGCTCATCACCTTCCACAGGGCTCTCCATAAAACTTTATCCAATCCATTTCCTGCCAACCATGGTAGTAGTTGATAGCTAGGACACTATTTGATGGTCTGAAAACTTTTATTTTTTCCAGCACTAAAATAAGAGTGAAATTATTTATATGTAATAATAAATTATGAATATGATGTGGGGACATATTATAAGGAGTTCATCCTTAACCTGTTCTTTCTAAATGAAGTGTTATAAAGTTATCTTCACTATAGGATAAGTGTATATTATAGTTACAGAGAGAGAATAATTAGAGATGTAGGGTGATTTTAGGGTATACTATTTAAATAAAGAGGGATTTTGATAGAATAGTGTTAATCCTAGGAGACAAGTTTAGTAAGATTTGCGTAGCAGTAACTTAATTATAAAACATTTTCAGAATTCATATTTTCCAAACAGTTTTATGTTCTAAAAATCAATCATCTTCACATTTTATTATTTTTACTATTAATCTATAGGTAATATTGAAAAAGAATGTTTTTTAAAGATATTTTTATGTTTTGTTACTTCTTTACAAGGGAAAAAAATTAAATATATATTTCAAATTTTCCCAAATGTACCCACATGTAAGAGTTATTGTTAAACAAATTCATGATTGAAAATATTAAAACCCATAATTGTAATATTTTTTTAAAAAAATATTCCTTTCTCTAAAAATGGATTTAAAAATGTTCAAAATTATCATTTTATGTGTCAATGATTTGTTAGAATATTATAAATTTAAATATAAATTTATATATAGGAATTTAGATTCTTTTTCATGAATCTCATTTGTGATTAATGTTTTACATGACCATACACTATCATATCATGGATATTTCACATTTATTTTTATTTGGAAAACATCTCTCTCACTGACGTACTGAAAATGATATATTTTCATAAGTATCCTTTAAAATGTGATGTTTTGTATTTTTTTACATTGTTAATGTGAGATTTTAAAATAAATGCATTAAAGGATTTTTAATAAAAAATAACATCTATTCAAAAGTTTCTAAATAAAACACAAAATATATATATTGTAAAAATGATTAGTACTTTTGGAGAAAACGCAATACGCAAAGATGAGTATACCTTATATTGTCATAAATACCACAAATTTCCTCGATAGTTTTCCATGATTGATAATTACAATTAAATTCCATTTTAAGGAAGGACTAATAGTTTATACAAGAGTTTTTTTTATATCTAATAAATGTTTTGATCTCAAACTAAATTTTTTAAGTAATTTGAAAGATTTTTAAAATGAACTTCCACACAAATTTTTTGAATACCCCCATTTAGTAATTTTTTCCCACCAAATTTTTTAAAAAAATTATCATTTATTATTTGTGATTTGTAGATAATGTGGATCAATTCTAAATAATAATATTATTATGAGTGACTTAGATATATTATGAGATAATATTTGAAATTTGTTTTTAAAAAATTATTAATTATTTTGTATATAAAAGTGTTCCCAAATTCATCATAACTCTAAACCTAAAAATTCCCTACAATTTATATCATTCAATTCATGTAAAATAATTTTAATGAAAAATAATGTATATTGTTTTTCAAATTAGATATAATAATCTCGGTCTTTGTGTAAGGGAAATGTTTAAAAAACACTTGAAATTGTTATTTTTATTAGTAAGAAATAATTTTATATTTAAAATCCTTTTAGAAGATTTTATAATTATATTTTTAGTGATATTTTATGTATGTATACTTTGAAAAATATTTTGATTTACATAAGGAAATAATTTAAATTTATATCTTGGGTTTCACTGTTTTAGATATAGTAATCAGTAGAGTTACATATAAAATGAATTTTTTTCTTCAATTAATCACTTACTAATTTTTCAATGAAAATTAACTTTATCAAATTTTATGTGATTATTTAGTTCTGAACATTGTTTTTGAATTAAAAACGTATATTAGATAATTGAAATTATGAGGACGTAATTTATTTAAGGGGTTAAAATTTAATGCCCCAACATTTTAATATAAATTTTTTTAATAATTTTTTTTAAATTTAATATTTTTAATATTTTATTCATATTTTAATTTTATATTATATAAATGTAAAATTATATAAAAAAAATCATTTTAAAATTTTCATTTTCATCATATTTCATTAAAATTATATTCAATAATATTTAAAATTAACAAATAAAAAATAATTAATAATTGGTATAATAACAAACCACATAATTAGATAAAATTATTTTTTTTCATATAAATTTATGAGATTAAATATTAATAATTATAATGATATAAAATTTGAAATGAATTAAGATAAAATTAAATTTAACATAAAATTGTTTTGTTGAATAATGAAAATATTATGATTTATAAAATATTCATTAGATATAGAATATAATAATAGTATAATTTGAAAAATATAAATATTGAGACATAAATATTAGATCAAAATATATTAATATAAACAAGAATGAATATAATTATTTATAAATTAATGATTATGAAAATCATGATCTCTGTTAGAAAAATAATTGAAGATTAATGGTTTACAATTTTAACGTAATATATGATTTAAATATATTGATATTACCATACTAAATATGAAGATAATTCCAATTAAAAATTATAAAATGATATATAAGAAATATATTAAATATTTAAAATTATTGTGAATATATATATATATACCAAATATAAAAATACATAATTTATAAAATAGAAAAAAAAACAAAATAACAGGGATTAGGTAGAGGATCATGTAATGGATGTATAGATGGAAAGGAAAAATGTATAGGAAAAGTGAATAACCATGTAAGGGTGCATGGGGTGCAAGAATATGGTTTACTAAAGGGATCCAGTTGGTTTTCATAAGGCATCGCGAATCGTGTGGTGGGGGTGTGGTGTGTGATGCCGATTGCCATCTGAGATACTTGATATTGGGCAATGAGGGGCATTAATGTTCTTATTAATCAATGACCTGTGAAGTAAAAAACCTATATGGGACATTGTTTTATATTATATTTTTCATCAAATTAAAAAAAAATCATTGTATAATATAAAATCATGCATGTACAACCATCTCTTCTTTTTTCCTCCAACTCTCATCATTATGTCATCACTATTGTCACTTACACTAAATCATATGCCTCACCACCATAAGAAACTGTTGAGGCCACCTTCCCATGTGTTCCCAAATGCACCACCTTTCCCTTCTTCATATTGATTCTATCATGAATATACACATTATACATCATCGATGATAACTGCAACAATTTCGTTGTACTATAGAATCCTCATCAAACACATAACCATCCCGCATCACACATTCTATAGTGATCGACTAGTTGTCGTCCTCCTCCTCTTTCGTAGTCATCTATTACCTCCAGTATTAAACTATCATGTGTATATTAAGGAGATATAAATATATATATACATATATATTCATATATATATATATATAGCTACATATATAAATGTACATCATGCAGGGAGTCTCTGATCCCATCACAAAATAGTAGGCACACGAAATGGGAGATGACTTATCATCTTCCACAAGCCACTCTACCATTTAATTATCTTCCTCCAATTATATATATATATATATATATATATATTCTTATAAACTAGGTAAAAATAGTGGAAAACCCAATTGGGGTAAATTGAGGCTCAACAAACTTCTTCCAACCCATTTTATACCAACCATGCTTCTAGGTGACACCTAGGCCCCTCATTCACAATAACAGGGAATGAAGTTATCCACATGTAATAATATATAATAAATCTGAAGTGTGAATGGGTTATAAAAAATTTTCATTCTAATTACGTTCAATCCCAATGAAGTACTTCAAATATATTTTTACCAGAGGATAATTATATAACATTGATAAATAGAGACACTATGTAGATATATAGTGTGAGTCTACATGATACACGTTGAAAAATAGGAATTCATGCATAATGTAGTAAATCATATCATACATCATCATTATAGTTTGTATATTAATAAATAAATTGGTTAATGTTTTCAATATATCTATTTTACAAAAGCCTCTATATTCTGAAAATAAACCATATTCATGTTTGATTGTTATAATTATTATTTTACGTGTAATGGTAAAAAGGAATCTATTTTATAATATTACATTGTTTTTATTCCTCCATACAAGGGAAAATATTAACAACATCTATTTTATATTTTTAATAAGTATGCACTTCTAAGGGTTATAATTGTAAAATTTATATTTTTATAATTACAAAACCCTTCTTTTTATAAACAATTTTCAATAAATTATTTCTCATTACAAAAATTGTTTTAAGAAAAACATAAACTATCAAATATTGGGTGAATGTTTTACCAAAGTAATATCACTTTTGCAAATGATATATATATATATCATCATTTTAATGAAAGTAATTTTTATCAATTATTTTTATTGTCATACACTAACTTATCATGTATATTCGTTATCAGTTTATCTTTTCAAATACAATTATTACTTTGAGATGTCTGAATAGTTTTATTTTCATTATTATACTTTAAAAATGAATACTTTGGAAAATGTTTTACAAAATTGTTTTTTAATTCTAAAAGAAATGTTTTAAATTGGAATAAAATGATAGATTCGGGCTATTATAAAGTGATTAATTGAAAACATTTGATATGGGTATTTTAAACATATTGATGATTTATGGAGTAGAACAAAACATCCATGATGGGTTGACCCTATATATCCTTCAATAGCCTAATTTAACATGAATGTCTTCTATAATTTGTAATTGTCATTAAATTACATTTTAATGAATGAAATATAGTTTAAAAATAGTATTTTTTAAAATAAAATTCTATTTCTTTATTTAAGAGTACACTGAAATGTTATTTAAAAATATAAGTTTTCAATGGTAAATTTTTAAATCATTTATTTTGTTATTATTTTTTATCTTGAAACCTCATCCGGTTTTAATAGATCACATTCAATGTTTAAAAAATCAAAGACTTGATCATAAAATAATTTGATAAGGAGTTTTCGGGATTTTAAAAATGGACACCCTCATAATTTTTTTAAAACCCCTTTTTGAACGATTTTCATACCCACCCTATTTTATAAAATACTTTTTCCATGTTCTAGTGGGGATTATAAGATAATGAGAATCACGTCTTGATTAATACAATTATCACAAGTTAAGTAGATACATTATGAGATAATATTTAATAATTTTTTTAAATATAATAAGTATATTTTTTTTATAATAATGTTCCCAAATTATCTAAAAAACTAAACCTAACGAATCCTTAGAATTTATATTTTTCAATGTATGTAAAATATTTTCAAAAAATAGTTAAGTAATGTTTTTGGCACCAGATCCATGAATCCGTGTCTAGGGTGTAAAGAAAATATTTAGAAAAAATTATATATTATGACTCTTATTAGTTAAGAATAATTTAAAATTTAGGAACTATTTGAATATCAAAAAAGTAATTTTTAATTGATTTGGGATGAAGGTAATTTTTGAAAAACAATATTATTTTAAGAGTGAAATGATTAATATTTTTTTGTAGTTTATCATTATTTTGGAGATTAGAATCAAGAGTGTGACATTTAGACTAGTTTTTTTCATTAAATATCAATAATAAATTTTACAATGAAAATGACGATTAGAAATTTTTTTGTGATTGATTTTTTGTATACATAATTTTTTAATATAAATTTTATATTATATTATTAAAATTATGACACAATTTATTTAAAGAGATGGAATGTAAATCCCAATGATTTTAACATAAATTATTATTTAAAATAAATGCTTATTAAATTGATCATTTTAGTTTTAAATCTATTTTGTAATTCTATTTTAGATAAATATAAGGTCATATTTGAAATGTTATTATTTTTTAATTTATCCTTTGGTCATATTTCATAATGAGTTATATTGGATATTTTTTTAGCTTTACTAATGAATAATAATTAATAATAGGTATAATAATATTCTACTTAATGAGAAAGAATAAGGGTTATGTTATGTTAATTATTGAGTAAAAATATAATTAATGATAGTGATATAAAATTTAAAATGAATAGAGAAAAAATTATAATTAAATACTAAAATAATACATATATAATAATGTAATTATTATGTTTTATAACATATCAGGTTAATATAATCTATAATAATTGTATAACAAGAAAAACAAAAATCTTACGACATAAATATTAGATCAAAAAAATTAAAAGAAATAAAAAAAGTATATAGATATATCCACATTATAATTTATCATTCTCAAGATCTCTTTTAGTAAAATAATTGAAGAATTGAGGTTTTATATTTTTAATGAAATATAATTTTTAATTACAGTGGTATTACCATACTTTATGGGAATATATTGTAAATTAAAATTTATAAAAATATTTATAAAAAAAATATAAAATATGCCTAATTATTTGGGTACAATTTATATATATATATATATACATAAATAAATAAATATTTTAAAAGAATAAAATAAAGGGTAATAAATTACGGATTATCCATTGATTCATGCATGGATGGCTGTCAAGTAAGTAGCAAGCATATGCAAAGAGGACATGCAATAATAGGGGAATAGAGAGAACGCATAGGGCATGCATGGGGGTTCTAGCTAGTCAATATAAGGTGACGTGACCTGTGTGGTTGGTGTGTGGTTTGTGATGCCAGATGTAGACCCTCATACTTCCAATTTATCTATGAGTGTAACAAGATATATTGTTAATAAATGTCATTTGAAGTAGCAAACAAATTTGGGACATGATGTAATTTCCTATTGTTCATAGAATTTAAATAAAAATCATTTTTTAAAATAAATGTGGTGGTGCATCATTGTCTCATCTTCATCATCATAACACTATCCATCATGTCCTCACTATTTTCCCCACCCTTAAACCCAAATTCACACTACCATAACCAGCTGTTGGCATCTTCTTCAAAAGTATTCTCAATGCCACCACCTTTCCCTTCATCATCCCAATTCTATCATGCTAGGATGTCATCCAAAGAATCAAAGAACACAAAAATAATGTCGTTTATCTCTTAAAACCTTGAAGAACATGAACCCATCCTACATCACACATTCCATAGTTACCAACCCATCATCTTCCACCCCCTCCTTCACTATCATCTACTACCTCCAACACGACACTACTATGGGTTGGTATATCAATGGGCTATATATATATATATGACTGTATGTGTACATGTATATCATGTTAATAAGGTATAGACCCATCAAAAATACAATAGGCGCACAACATGGGAGTTGAATTATCATCTTCCATAAAAAAAATATATTGAATCAGAGTCAATAAACAATTATGTATATATATATTTGTGTGTGTGTGTGTGAGTGTGATAATAAACATTATAAAAAGTAGTGGCAGTACAAATAGGGGTAAATTTACGTTCAAAATACTTTTTCCAGTCCATTTTATACCAACCATGGTAGTAGTTTTCACCTAGGATACTCCACCTCTTAAATGGAGAGTAAAATTATCTACTTATAGTAATATATGATGAGTATTCCGTGGTAATGGATTATATGAAAATTTTTATTATCATCTTGTAACATCCCAATGATGTACTACAAAGATATCTTCATTGAAGGATAAGTTTCTATCAAATAAAAATAGGGACATTATGTGGATAAAGAGGGTTAGTTCCAAGGATACACATCAAAAAGGAGGAATCCTTATATAAGATAGTTATCCTTAGGATACACCTTCAGTATGGTTTATATATAATTAATTTATTTGTAAATGTTTTGAAAATTCATATATTAAAAATTCCTCTCCAATATAAAAAATTAACCATCATTATGTTTGATTATTTTAAATTTTATTCTATAGGTATGTTTGAAATGAAATCTATTTTTAAATATTAATTTATTTTTCTGAATACTTTTAAGGGAAACAATTTCCAAAATATATTCTATATTTCAAAATATATACACAATAATAAGGGTTATTTTTCTAAAAATTTTATTTTAAAAATACCAAAACCCTCCATTGTATGGTTTTTTTTCTAATATAATTTTTTGACACCAAAAATATGTTTAATAATGTTTAATATTATCATTTTATATGTTAATGTTATATTAGGATATTGTCTCATTTGAAGAAAATTTATATATAATTTTTTTTCATATTTTTGATAAATATAATTTAGTATTAAATGTTTTTATTTTCATACAGCAACATATCATGGATATTCCCTTACAGTTTTATTCCAGAAGAAATATCCTCAGAATGAGTTGTTTAAAATATTTTATTTTCTTTGCACTCCTTTAAAAATTCACCTTTTTTAAATGTATTAAAAAATGAGTTGTAATTAAAAAATAAATTTTTTAAATTGATTTGTAAAGATAAATTAAATACTTTGGAATGTAATTAACTGAATACATGTCCATTGGAAATTGTAAACAAAATAAGGATTTAGGGAGTAAATGGAAACATCTAATATGGGTAGGCCATCTGCAGCCTTTAATACCTCATGTTTCCATGATGGTATTTTATACTTTTAATGGTTATTACATTCCATTTTATGTAATTTAATATAGTTTTAAAAAGAATAGTCTTTTCACTAAAATAATATTCTTGTTCTTTATTGAGAATTATTTCAAACGTCAATTTAAATTTTATGTTATCAAAAAGTATATTTAGAAATAATTTATTTTATTTAATTTTTTTTTCATAATATACTATTTGGATTTTAATGAGTAATTTTATTGTCTTAGAAATGAAATTGTTTATCTTAATATGATTTTTAAGGGGTTTTCATGGCTTTTAAAAGGCATTTCCATGTTTATTTTTAAAAATTACTTAATGTGAAATTTTTATGTTCACCCTCAGTTTAAAACTATTTTACATAGGTATTATTGGGTATCAAAAGCTAATGTCAATCTTCTCCTGATTAATAATTTTAACTTGAGTGAATCTATGATATTGTGAGATAATATTAGATATGTTTAAAAATATTTGTAAACTGTTTCCCTTTAATATTGTTACTAATTTATTCGAACTCTATTCCTAAATGATCCCCAATCTTTACACATTTTATGTAATGTTAAATATTTTATTAAGAAAAAAACATAAAATATTTTTGGAACATGAACTATGAGCATGTGTTTGGGTTTTCACATTATGATCCAACCATAAATTTAAACTTCCAAAATAATGATAAATTTCTATAAAACTCATTTTCAAAACAAACTATATCGAAATACCCTTTTATCACTTTTATCATAGGCTTGTGGAATCATCAATCTATAATATGACTACTTGATATATGTGGATTCATTAAAAGTCATAGAAACACAACATGAAAGTTAAATGAAACACATATAATCATTAAAAGAGAAACGATTAGAACACCTATTTTTAACTACATGGAATCTCAATTCTCTGAAAGGAAAAAAAAGTGCGAGAGAGGGAAAACTCAAAGAATAAAAATAAAGATCACAAGACACACAATACCAATCTAATAACATGGTTAAAATTAACACCCATGGATATCATAGCCCAAGGTATATTAGAACATGGATATGATGAAGAACCCATATCAAAATGGAAAATGTATTACTAAACATAAACCTTTATGATAAACGGCTCATAAAACCCCAATGAATTGAGGATGGGGAAGCCAAAATCATCCAAGGAGAGAGTATATGTTCATAGAGTCTGATTTAAGGTCAATGTAGGAGGTTGAAATAATAAATATTGGGTTATGGAGAAAAAAGACATAAAATCCCTTACGAAGTCTCACATACAGTGAAATAATCGGCTACTAGGTGGCCACCACTTACTAGATTATGGCAAAAAAGATATTGTTATTGGAACTTTTATCCTACAAACTGGACATTTGTGAGTCCCTAGCTAGCTATTGGTTTCATCAGATTTGTTACACTATAGCCCGACTCATCATCTAGATAGTGGAACATTGAACAAACAAGGGGAATTTATGAAGATATTATAACTACATCCCAAGGTATACACCCACACTAGACATTGTAATGGTCCTCTGACCACTGGATAATCTCAAATTAAAATATGAAAGGACACCTAAGGTTGTGATAAAAGATGGGATGTGACAATTATATCCACCATTAGACTTTATTATCAAATAATGATTCAAGGAAATTGGTTGATCAGGAAGAAAGATGAAATTAATAGACCAAGAGAAACGATAACCCAACCTACACTAAATAACCCGAAACAACATAGAAAATATAAATGGTCAACTCTATTTGATGAAAACTAGAAGGAATTATATTGAAATCATGTAATAAACTAAGATCAAATAATGACATATCCAATCCCTCAATCCATAAATCGAGACTTCCAGAAAACAAAAAAGAAATAATCTAATGAAATGACGAGAAACGCTTCAGAGAAGATTTCACAATTGATATTCATCAATAAACTGGATGCCAACACCTCAAAAAACACCATGAAAAAGAACAAAAATAAAAAAATATTAGATAACATACAAAAAACCTAACCAACAATCCTATGAGACTACAACCAAATAAGAGGCCATAAAATATTTTATTTTGGAGTAAAACCAACTAAAATATCATGTTAGAAAATTTTTGAGAAAAAATAATAAAACCCCAAGAATAATTATACCCCATTAAAAGCTGTAAACACTAGACTTAGGATATTTGAGGTTAACTCTGGAACCCATAACCAGAACACCAAATCCATATAATTAGAAAAAAAATTCAGATAAATATCAAAATTCATCCCTAGTCTCCCTAACACTAACCTAAATATTTATTATATACAATGAGTAATGAAAACATTATTCAAACATAGATCATCCATCATGATTAGAAAAGATAAGAAAAACAACCACTCAAACATAAAAATTTCTTAAGAAACCACCATCCCAAAGTAAATATCTAAAATAATCTTGAAAGAAAATGTACACCTATAGATCACTACCCAATAACCCAAAACAATCTAAAGGATAACCCACACTCATTTCACTCATGGATACAAACATATATCCAACTATAGGATCTTTTCATATATATACTCAAAAAACCACATCAGAGAATCTTGCACATTATAAAATCACACAATCATGAACCAAAGGGACACTACAAGAACGTGGAATGTCACATGTACAAGAACATACTTATTTAATTAAAACACAAGGATGAATGTTCAAGATATCGAGATCATAAAATATATCATATGTATCCAATTATATGCAAATGAATTTCCAGGTAAGATAAAGGTCATCATTCCAACATGATAACATCAAGAATTAGGGGTCTCCCTAGTATATTATTATTTCTGTTAGATTTAAACTCCCTCAATTCAACCCCTAAAAATTGGGATTTCAAAAAATTAATATAAAATGTAATAGTCCATAAAATATAATAAATATATAACCAATATAAAATATAACAACAATAATGAAAAACACAAATAATTACTATGGTAAATCCAAGGAAACTAGAAAAGTACCTCCCAGAAACAGAACACCCACTAGAGGAAATGAATTATAACAAGGAAAACATAAATGTTCATTTATATGAAATTAGGATTATCAAGTTTTACAAGAATAAAATTACACTGAAATATCTTCCTCTATGTTTAAATTATTCAATCTATGGCCCATTGATAGAGCCATATTGTCTTGAATCTTCTATTGAAATGTAGTTCTCTTAGGATGTGACGATCTATATATGTGATGAGATATAGATAGGGACTTATATTACAATTGAATATAACCCAAATTCCCACAATAATGGAAAAAATTAAGAGGATTATAAAAAACATGCTTTGAATGATCTACATCTCCACACTAGTAACATACCATGTGTCTCTTTACAGATTAAACAAGTGAGGTGAAACATAACCTCCTTTAATACCATCAATCATAGGGTTTAACATTGAACCAATCCTTTTTCCCATACTATAGATTCCTCCAACACACTTAGGAGTTCGATAAATATCTAATTCATCTTGAACAATATTCATACCTTCTACAACCATGATTGTATAAATAAAAAAACAATAAGAGTCTATCCCATGAGGAAACATATCATATGGAGAATCTGGTTGAATCTCTTCCGAATAAACACTAATCCATAATTGAATCCATGATGTCCTTATGTGGAAGATATGGTACCTAATAGATAATGTGGGGAGAAAAATCTGAAACCATTTTAGATTATTATTAGAGAGAAAGAAACTAAATAGATTTTTTCATATTCAATAAATTGGAAAATAATTCCTGAATGAATTATGCCTTCAATGTTACCCAATAATGTTCCATCCCTGGATTATCTTGAGTAATTTAATTTACCACATCCAACTCAAAATATTGTGCATAAAATTATTAAACAATTTCATTATAGATTATAGATTACCATGATTTTTGAATATCTCAACAATATTCTCTAGCAATGCCAACACTTCCAAAGAATAACATTATCCAATGTGTTGGTTTCAGGAGCTGCAGAAGCATGGTTGGGCTGTTACCCTACAATAAATTTTTTCTACCACAATCAATGATTATTTTGAGATCAAAACTATAATGAATGCTATTCTCCATGTAATAGAATATAATATTTAGATAATGATAGAAGAGGCCCGAAATGTTCGCATATTATCTTAGACATCATGTTTATAAATAATTTTATTAATTTCAAAAGAAAATGAATACCTGGATTTTCAGAATTTTTTTCTTGATGATGTTGATCATATAGAATTACACTTACAAATAATTTCAATTTATCTTGAGAGGATCCAAATTAGAATCCTTCTAGTAGTGATCCACGCATGCTCTGATGGACTTTGATTGACACCACTAATTGAACTGATGCAAGTGTAGTGAAGCGATTATCTTGTATTGGTCGTTCTTGATCACTTGTTCATTATCCTTGAAAAATGTCACTCATTCTTGAGGGGGGTGGGAAGTATATCCACGAGTGAAATTTTTTAGCTCAACAATTCTCAATACACCTGGTGTTCGGTTCGATACAAGACACAATAGTCATACCCATCTATTTATTATCTTGGGGCTTCAAATACAGTTTTTAATTTCGTAATAGAAATTAAATACATTCATAACCATAGATAAACTCCATGATATTAATAATACTACAGCATAATTATTTATGGTGCACCAACTCGCATAAAATAGTATTAAAATTAAACATCGATTTCACAAAATAAGAATAGTGATATTTTAATTTGTACTAACTAGTTAAATAATTATTTATTATCTTGCAAATAATTATTTTCCTACCTGACTAGCCTTGGTCCGATCGAATTCCAATTCCATTTATTTAACACCCAAATAAGTAATTAAATAAATTATTCACTTAAATAAATATTTTTTTTCCAAAAAGTAAATAACTATTTATTAAATGTTGAGGAAAATTAATAAATATATTTTAACCAAAATCCAGTGAATATATATATATATTTATTTATGAAATCAATTTAGCATGAATAAAATTTTTCCAATATCTTGAAAATAATAATTATTTATTAAGTTCAAATTGAATTTGACTGAGACCACCCAAACACATAGTGTGAGACCCTCTAGGATTCTTTATCGTTTGCATTAGGCGAGAATGCCTAAAGTCCAGGAGTACTATCTTGAAACGGTTCAAGGAAGAAAAGAGAATAAACATAAAGTCAATACAAAGACATCCAAATATGAATGCTCACTATGTAATATAATCCATTTTTCACAATATATCATTCAGAATGTTTCATGATAGTTTCATGATATTTTTTGATTGGTACGCCTTTCTTTGAATACCTATAATAAACTCTTCATTACTCCATGGCCATGGAATTTCTTGTGACGGTTCTATTTCAATCAAAGGGCCGAGATATCAACTTCCATAAATGGAAGAGGAAAATCATTCCTCAACTTAACCATCAATGAAATTCCACTCATAATGCCCCCAATGTACCATACATCCGTCAAATTATCTATTTGATGGTTTTTGTTAGTAATTAATAGTGCCCAATTCATAACACATATTTATAATAATCGCAATGTCTAAGGATCATTACATGTGCTCACAGATAGACATATCTAATGACACCAAAACATGTGGAATTCATACTAGTGGGTCTATTCTCATGTCATTTTTATTAGGGGTTACAAGTGTAATCTTCAGGAGAGGATGTCTCATATGCTTACGAGTACATACACCTGATGGTCATCATGATATGTGTCTCATCATGGTATGTCATCAAATAATAGAACTATATTTAAGAATATTGTTATAGCATTTCTAGTTTGTCATCAGAGCATGGAACTGTCATGAGCTTATCAATCTAAAAAATAATCTAAGATATTATTACATCATATTGATGAAGTACAATGAAACGTATGATATAATATTTTTAATATTTAAATTCATTAAATATACATGTAATAAAATCACAAACAATTTGTTATATGAAACCAACTCTAACACACAAAATGTGAGGGGGTCTATGATTTTGATGACTTAAACATAATCATCACATTGGGATAATATAAGGAGGACATAGAGACATGATATTGGAGATGAAGAATAAACCATCCGTAGAGAATAATGGTTGACGAAAAATTTTCTTATATTATAAAGGGGCATACTATCTTTATATGGGAAACATACCATAAAAACAGATTATATAATGGAATGCATCACAAGATAATACTCAAATAATCAAATGTCCTTGGCACAATATTTTAAATAAAATAAAATCCAGAACTAAACAAAATCCAAACTAGGAAGCCGAAGACATATTTACATTATGAAATAAAATTCAAATATTTTACCCAAGAGGTTTTTACAGAAATAAATTGAAAAAACAATTTTAATTATTTAATGAACATTTACTAACATGTGAAAACTATTAATGAAGAAGTTATTATCAGTGAAATAAATTTAAAACAATATTCCAAAACATTTCAGACATAACCCTTTTAAATATTCTAATTATAACATGTTAACACCACATTAAGACATTGGAAATAATTAAGATTATTAACCTTCCCTAAAATGTGTCAACCAGGTTTTCTGAAAAACATTAAGAATTTTAAATTCAAAATATTATAGAAACACCTTAATCTAAACACCACTTTAAATTTCAAACATCTCTAAAACATTGATAAAATCTAAAAAAATCCACACAACACAAAATTATCATGAACCAAATTTGTGAGGAAAGAAAAGCAACCCAACACAAGAAAATGAAATTTAGTAAAATTAAAAATAAATTATAGTTGTGAAAGGATTAGCCTCATGGTTTGTAAAAACATGCACCAATCCTGTGAAGTACACATTAGGTCATATAGAGTCATACATAATGACTATTCATGGATTTGCAAATTGTTCACTATAAACATGGGTCCAAATCATTTCTTCTAGATCTTATACAAAACTTGGAGATTATCCAAGAACCCTAAGAACAATAAATGATATAAATAATAACTCTAATAAATTCTAAAAAATGTCTCAAAATTTTTGAAGGACTAATCTATAACTCAATATATACTCATATCAGACAATCGTGGTGATCTAAGAGTCACCTCAAATGTTCAATGATCAATAAAATTTTAATTAACTTGTAATTAAATTCCTGTTGTCCTACCACCATACTACATGACATCCAAAAAAATTCCATGTCCTTTTTTGATACAAAAATTATCACACTGAAAAAAAGTACCATGGAATAAAATGACATTCAAACTAATCAATCAAGGTAGAAAATGAAATTCTGGATTCATATTGACTATAAAATGGTTCCTCGGAATCAAAAAAAGATACATAAGGATGATTTCTCCCATAAATATATAGAATTAAATGCATTGAAATAAAAAAATAAATGGTACATTAACTAAGATATAAAATAGTAAATAAATCATAGAAGTCAAACAAACTAGATAACAAGTTTGATGGATGATACAATTGACTATATGAAAAAATATACAAAATAAAACCATCTCCAAGTGGAAGTGAGTAAAAACTAAATTCATCTATATAAAATAATGAATCCAATGATATAGGAATATACTCTACACTAATAATACTAATAATAGTAAAATAAGTATCAAATTGTGTGAAAATCCTAGGACTTCACCACTCACCGACACAATATATTACAATTTAAAAGAGAATCCATCACATGTCGGTTTAGGAATAAAAATAAAAAATCATTTTTTAGGTTTTCTTTAATGAAACACGTTAAAACAATTTCCTTGAATACAACAATTTTCAAAAATCTATGAAACATTCAAAATAAAAAAAAGTGTTTTCTTAGAGAAAAAAATCAATAAATTATAGTTTAAGATAGTTTTAAAATGACATTAAAAAAATAGGTTATAATTGCACAAATTTTGAAAATAACCATACCATAGAAAATATACGCAAAATTTCATCATGGAATTCATATATGCTTATGGAAAATAGTGTAGAAGAGTGTAAATATTATCATCAATGATGAAATGTTTTCACATCAGAATACAATAATCACATCAATAATACTCATTCCAAACACTCGATCTAACCCTATAATAGATTATGTTCATGTAATATCCTATAAGTTAATCTATGTCCCACCTAATAGATCAAGTGAGATGATGATTCTAAACTAGAGAACATGTGTACCTTGAGTTCTACCCAACCACCCAGGTCGTCTTATTAAATTCCAATGAAGATTACTATTAAAAGAATAGTATATTATCATCTATCATATCATATTATCATGTTAAAAAATTAATCATAGATCATTATCACACATCCTAACACCCATATAGAGACATTCCCATTTATCAACAATTAAAAATCAAATCAATTAAATATCATTCCATACAAAGGGGCATATAATTAAATTCATCCAAATATAAATAATTTCCATCATACATAAAGGGGAATGTCTTAAGGGTTTTCTATTGCACAATAAATCATTTAATGTTCTAATCAATCCATTTCACGATCAATATGATATACTAGGCCACTTAAAACAAATCAAGGACAATTACTAAAAAATTTATAATTCATTTCCCATTAAAAAATTCTAGTTTTCAAAGAATCTTAAAAAATTTCACGAACTCCCCCAACCCTTGAAAACTAAATTTTCTTCATTTTTGTCGAATTAATTATCATAAGAAACTTAATGGACAATATCAAGATCAAATCATGAATATAAATTTCCAAAAAAATTATACATTTCTATAAAACCAATTTTAACATCAACCCGTATCGATATATCAGTTTCCACTTTTATTAAAGGATCATGAAATGATCAACCAATGATATGACAACTATATGTAAGGGGAAACATTAAAAGACCTCAAAACTAATTATTAAAGTGCAAGAAATCATAGATTTAATTATAAAGGGATATTATTGTGTAATACACCTCAAAGTACACATAATATCAATCATTGGAAAGGAACTACATGATTAATAGAGGAATAACATGAAGAAGTAAAAATGGGATCCCTAAAGACAAAAAATCCATTTAGAAAACATGGTTCCAACAAACAGTCAATATTATAATAGATTAAACGAAATAAGTACATGTATAAGAAGAGGGTCTGTGAGAAAAATAGATAAATAATTATAGGCATGTAACCCTAGTGAAATAAACAACATATAACCATCAATAATTAATGTTTGATAATCCAAAATCTCCCATAGAGATTCATGCCCACTTTGGACATCTGAGTGCTCCTCAGACCCCTCGAGCTACTTTGAAACAAAAAATGGTCATCGATGGTTGAGATAGAATTTAGGATGTCACATGATATTTTGAATGAAAATCCATATTATGTATTCCTATGTGTACAATCCTCCAATTTCATAGCCAATTTTCCTCTATCATGCTCAAGGAATAAGTATACTGTTAATAAAAAATCGTAAATAAATTGTTTACTTTTTTCGGATTTATGAGAATTTACCCATCATATTTACTCTTTATTACATTTTCATTATCTTAAAATATCACCTTATTCCCATTTTTAAAAAACTAATAGACAAAATATAGTTTTTTCATTATCACATCAATATTCAAAACTTTTTTAGTGTCCCTGACATTAATACATGAATAAATCATAAGATGCATCACGAAAATACCTTAGGTGCATTTACCAGTCACAAAAGGCTAGTGTAAATTCTAGGGGTCAATTATAATACATGGAGAGGGGTTTTACAGTATTAAAATTTAATATATATAAAACGTTAGGTCCTGTGTTTTGGGGCAGGGTGAAATTACAATGGATTTTCAATTTATGTGTTTAGTGGATGATATGTTTTGTAAACTAATCATTAGAGTTGAAATATGTGTTTTGGACCACATAATTGTATTGTTTTTAGTTTTTTATGATATCCTGAGAGGATTATCAGGTGGTCCATTGAGTTTTGGCAGCATCGAGCACAAAAAAATCATGTTTGGGTGGACTGGGAAGATCACTGAGTTTGTTTGAAACCATATGGCCCACCAACGAAATTTTTTCAACTTTTGCGGGTGATCATAAGTGAACTACACAATATATGGAAGGATTCTTAAACTATACACCTATCCCGCATGATTAGTTTTATTTATGCAGTATGTGGGAACAATTTTGTGCATTTTTTGAACACATTTGTTCAAACCTTTTTGGAAAACCATGTGGGGTGTTGTTCATAAGTAGTAGGAGCTGCACGATTGGTGCATAGTTTGGAAAAAACATATGACCAAACTATAGGACCCCAATTTTGAAGGGTAAATTTATTTTTCACCTAAATGATGAAAATTTCTAAATCCCTCATATCTCCTCTCTTCTTTCGAGTCGAATGATCCTCCTCCACTCTCATGTGAGGATTCTCCCATGAATGACTTAAACATTGATTGATCTCTTTTGTATGATTTTAGATTTTATATCCATCAGTCCCAATGGACACCCTTAGTATGCTATACATTCTTCTTGATCCTTTTTATATTTATCTATATCCTGATAATGTTATCATCGTGTGGCCTAATTCACCCCATTTTAAGGGAATTCTTAATTTTCATTTATTTCATTAGAACCAAATAATACCAAATCTCAGTATTGGATGTATGTGTTGTCTATGATATATGGTAGGTGTTATTGCTTCTTTCTGAAAGTTTAATTTTGTTTTATATGTTGGATTGTTGTACCATGTGGAAAACTCTTCCAGTGATACTACCATTTCTCAAATAAAATAATTTAAACTCATCACCATGTTCGGTGATAGAATTGTGTGGGGATAATCAACTAGTTTGTTCATCGCCTTGCCTCATGACACAATAATGGTCACTTTTCCTCCTTTGGGGTCAAATTCCCTTAATACTTGAATATTTGAACTCCCATTTTGGTGAGTTGACCATTAAAAATGTATCACATTAATAAATTTTATTAACAAGATTTTTTTTCCATGAGTTTATCTCTTAGGATTAATTCCTACCCCTCATCACATGGTTGGAATATTGAATGAAACATAATTGATTAAAATAATTTAACAACACAAATTAAATGATTTATACTTTATTTCTTAGATCACAGCCCAATTGTTAAATGATTATGAATTTGACTTTTTGGTTTTCTTATCAGGTTTTCCCTTATCGGATGCTTTATTTATCACAAATAATATGTGTGAATCATGCCTTGTGTCATATACTATATGATTTTCACTTATACCTTATTCCTTACACCATGAACCTAATGAATTTGGATTATGAATCATGTCTCTATTCTTTTAAATTTTTTGTGATATATTTTGAAATTTTTATGGTCTGAATGAAATTATTATGTTTTCCTTCTCATCTTGTGTACATGTGACTACCTTTTAATAATATGTATGTTTTATTTTTAATTTATTGATTGATTGAAGAACAAGAAAAAACATTTGTATAGACATAAGGATCTCGTGGAAGGACTCACCTTTCTTTTCTTGGTACTACATGATGCGCAGTATGTGATCCATTGTCTTTCCTTGGACAGTCTGTCAAAGTAGATTATTATACTCATGGGTGAAATAGGTTCTTTAGGGGAGAAACCATGGACGGTCTCAATTGCAAAATGGATACACAATGCCTCAGGTGAAAACAGGTCCACTCTATGAGACACATAGTAATATCTTAGTGTTTACAATACAATGAGTGATATGAACGTAGTGCAAAAAACATTTACCATGTCAGAATTTTTTACATCGGTTATAAATAAAAGATGTGTAAAGTTATAAAAGTTGATTTATCACATTAGTTATAAAATAACTGACCTTAAAATTACAAAATTTGATTTATCATATTAGTAATTTTATAAATGATATCATAAATAATCTTTTTTACTTCATTTATATTATAACCGTCCAGATAAATCAACTATCGCAATTTATCATGTCGGTTATTTTGTAACATATGTGATAAATATGATTTATCAGGTATGTTATTATTTAACTGATGTAAAAGATATGATTTGTCATTTCAGTTATTTTATAATAGATGTAAAAATATGTTTATCATGTCATTTATTATATAACCAACGTGATAAATGTTATAAAAATAGTAAATTATCAAGTCTTTTATTAAATAGCCAATGTGATAACCCATTGAAAAATTTATCAAGCATCATATTCTGTCATTATGTATTATTCGATAAGGCGATTGCGACTCTTCTATCTCTGACAGAAAACCTATAAACGTTACTTCGAACTCATTCTCTTCAACCTCATTTCCCCAACATCACTCATCATCTTTGTTATCATCAGATCAATCATATACACATGCACCATTAAAGGAAGCCTCACACAGATTGATTTCATTCATTATTTTTCGCGGATGATGTAGATTAAGTTATTCGATTACTATTTTTAATATATAGAAATATTTTGGATTATTTCATAATGTTATCATTATTTGAAATGGTTTTCCTTATCCTTGATGTGAAAAAATTGGGAATTACGCTCTATGATACTTTTCTTCTTTTCTTCCATATTTAAATATGAAATCCCATTATAGATATCATAAATACATTTCTTCTACTCCAAAACAACATTGAAATTATTTATATCATAATAAAATAATATGGTTAATTTGGTTTAGAAAAAAAAGTTATATTTTCCCAGCTGCTTTTTGATGAATAGGTACCTAGTATTCCTATAAGAATTGGGTATTTGTTTATTTAATTATTTTTTAATATGGCCAGGTTGAATGCAGTACATATTTTATACAGACTTCTAGTATATATTATAACATAGTATGTTGATTCCTGGTTTCTTATTTATTTATCACTGCATTCCATAGCTATTTATATTTTGCTAAGTATCCCCCAAAACAATGCATTAACATACCATGAATAGGATACTTGAACCATACTCCCAATATAATCTAGGTTCCTCTCAATGCATTTTCGTTGAGTTTAATATAAATCCATTTTAAAAAGTGGCTATGTAACCAACAATATCAACATACCACTAAAATAATTTTTGACGATACACAATAGCATTTTCCACAAAAAACTCAATAAGAATGATAGAACTCATATATGTGACCTTCAAAATTTCATGAAATGAATAAAATATTTTATTTCTCAAAAAAAATTATTTATACATTTCAAATATGCTTATATGATTTTATATTATATTTCAAAATTGGGTTACTTTTTAATTATGCCTATTTAATATAAATATAGAACTATTATAAGAAACTTTATTTTCTTTTTTAAATTTTATTCAGGCATATATTTTTCAATTATGAATATAATTGATTTATATTTCAAAAACAATTTACATTCAAATTATGATATATTCTATATAAATATAAAATTGGCTTATCTAAACAATATGTATAATATTGATATTTATTATAATTAATATTGCCTAAAATATGGAATTTGAAACATCGAATGAGTAATGAATATGAGGAAGTTTTTTTTGCATTTTTTGAATTTTCTAAAAGATATTTTCCAAGAAACAACATGTTTTTCTATCGATGCCTAGAATTTTTTAATATGAAGAAGTTGAAAAGTAGAGAGATCCAAGATCATCTGATTTGTCATGGTTGTAACACTAGTTATATCCCTTGTATTTTGAAATGTGAACCTTGATATATTATTAGATCTATTGATGATTATGATTTTCCATATTGTAACTCCGATAAAATTGAAAATTTGATTTTTTTTATTGTAGTACAAAAAATTGAGATAGAACTAACAATTCAGAATCTATATTTCGATGAAAAAAATATTGTATCCTTGTTGAATGTAATTAATAGAATTATCTTCAATGTTATGATTTCTAAACTTGAATGAAAAACATGGATGGAGTGATACGATTTTTGAAGATCAGCTACAATTGTTGAAATATATTCTTCCAAAAGACAACGATCTTCTATATTCTCATTATAAAGACATGGAAATATTATGCCTGATGGGATTGGGATATATGAAAAAACATACATGTTCCAATGACAATATGTTACATATATATATAGAAGAATATGAATTACTATCAAAGTGTTATAAATGTGGGATATCACGGTATATGTTGAAAGAATAACCACAGGCTTATGTAGAGATTACAGAGATCCATGCCAAGTTATTTTGGTATATTCCAATAATTCAACATTTGAAACAACTATTTTATAATTCATATGATGAAAAAAGGTTAATATGGAATGCTGATGAGTAGATATGTGATCGAAAAATACATCATCCAACTGATTGTCCACAATGGATGAAAATTGATGATTAGTATCCCACATTCAAAATTATAATTAGAAATTTCACGTGTGGGTTGTGCGTAGATGGAATGAATACACATAGAGGACTCAGTAATACACTTATTTCTCGACCTATTTTATAGATAATTTTAAAACATATCTCCTGATGTTTGAATGAAGCGCAAATCTGTCATGTTGATAATTATGATCTCTTATCAAAAAAACTAGAACTAACATTGATGTTTTCTTGTCCCCATTGATTAATGATTTAAAACTTTTAAGGGAGGATGATATTAGGATATAAGATTCTAAAAAAGTAGAATATTTCCAACTGCACGTGGTGCTTATGTTCACTATAAATGGCATCCCATCATATAGATATTTTTCTGGATACACTGTTAAAGGGCATAATGAATGTCCAATTTGAGAACAACAGATTAATTATTATTAATTTCATCATTGGATGAAAATATTATATATGGGTCATCGAATGTTTTTTCATATAGTTAACTCTTATAGAAGAATAAAAAAGTCATTCAATGGCTCAAAATATTTTTATGTGTATCTAATGCATTTTTACATTGATGTGTATTTTGAGAGGGTACAAACACATTATGTGACCTTGGGAAAGACACATAAATATTATATTGATAGACATAGTTGGATGAAAAGGTCAATATTATTTGAGCTACCATATTAGAGATATCATGAAGTGAAAAAAATTATTGATGTCAAGCAAATGGAAAAGAATATATGTGATTGTTTGATTGGATCTTTATTAGATATTAAAGGAAAGATGAGAAATCAATTGAATTCATGATTAGAGACACTATCAAAGGGAATAAGTTTTGAGTTAGCTTCTACTCCGGATAGAAGGAGAAAATTTCTTCGCCCATCAAGTAATACATTATCTAGGACGAAAACAATTATCTTTTTGCATTATCTTCAGGATATCAAAGTACTGCAACATAATTCATCAAATGTATAAATTTTTTTATATTTGAATGATTTAATGTCGACAAGTATGAAATATCATGATTGTCGCATAATGATGCAACAACTTCTACCTATTATATTGTGTGGAATATTGTCCTCCCATGTCTGAATGACTATCATGAAGGTGTGTTATTTTGTCAATTAAATTTGTAATATCTTTATTGATGTGGATGCTTTGAAATTTTTTCAAAATGATGTAATTTCTATACATTTTCAATTGGAAATGTATTTTTCTCCATCTTTTTTTGATATAGTGGTTCATTAAATGGATTATCTGGTTTGAGAAATAAAGCATTGTGGACCACTGTATCTTCGTTGGATATATCCTTTTGAATGGTATGTGAAAATATTCAAGGGGTTTTTTATGAATCCATATCGACCTGAAATCTCCATTTTATAAAATTATATTTTTGAGGAGGTATAGGTGTTTTTTACGAGCTAGTGGTATGTGGCGGAGCACATTGAGTTTCCTCTATCTCGGCATGAACGAGTTCATAATGAGGGAAAGTGGATTTCTGGATTGAAATTAAAATCATTGATAGCTGATCATACGAAGAAGGTATATTTATAAATCTTTAATAACATAGATGATCCCCAACCATATATAACATTACATATTAAAGAGTTGAAACAATGTCATCCAAAGAAGAAATAATTGTTGGTTTTTAAAGAGCATAACAAAACATTTTTACAGTGTATAAAAAGACCCTTCTTGGTAGATTAGATGAATCAGAGACATTAATATGTTTAGTGGGAGATCCATGTTTAAATATGATATCATGGTCCTAGTATTACACTAATGGATATATATTTCATACAAAATCTCAAGACAACAAAATTGTAGTTTAGAATAGTGGGGTATTGGTGTTTGCAGAAGCAATTCATTTTTGAGTTCTAAAGGAAAAAACTCAATTTCTACATCAATTTCATATTATGAAGTCATTGATGAGATATGAGAGGTTGATTATTTTAAAATCAATGTTCCTATTTTTAGCTAAAAATGGTTTATTGGTAACAACAGAGTCAAACACAATGAATATGGAATGGCAGTTATTAATCTGATTAGATTGTAAGACACTACTAATTCATTTATAATGGAAATAAACGAAAAATAAATTTTCAAAGTTGTTGATAAATAAAATATTCAGTGGTCAATTTTTTTATAAGGAAAAAATAATATGTTAGTGGGGATCAAATTGATGAAGATAATGATTTATGTGAGATCGCTACGTGAATGGAAAGAATAGCATAAATTAATGATAACCATGTTGTTGACATGGTTTGTTCTATAAGGAACAATCATGATGAAGAAATTTGGGAAACAATCCATTTGTGCATTCCTAATATTTCAGGTAACATATGTATATTTCTTGAATACATTTATAAATTTCATAAAATGTAATATATTGTAATTTTTATTAAAATGCATATCAAAAGAAATAAATTGGATTGTTGGTTTATTTTTGTTTTTTTGTTATGTTAACCATGTTTTCAATTACGTAACTTATATATTTATTTATTTTGTTGAATGTCAATTACCTTACCATGTTTACCATGTATACTATAGTTTATTATGTTTACCATTATAAAAATTATATATTTATTGATGTTGTTGAATAAAAATAACATTACAATGATTACCATGTTTACCAGTGATTGTTATTTTCCATGATCTACCATTATTTCCATGTTTACTATTACATAACGTAGTTCTATTTTTTCCATTTTTTACATCAGTATTTTAATATTTTAATTTTAATACTTCTTATCTATTTTTTTATTTTTTTATTTGAAGGATAATGATAGATCAATCAGTTGATCAACAACATAATTCTTGGGATGAGAATCATGACCAGACTTCTAGGGAGGAACATTCACATGATCTTCCCAATGTTCCCAAATATTCTTCATGGGCTCCCACAATGGAAAAGAAGATAAAAAGAGTTGTTAAATGTAGTAGCACACATTTAACAACACTATCACTTGCTATAGTCAGAACCAATGTGTATTTGTAGTGTTTTATGATAATGATATTCCTAGAGGTTCAAATGAAAAAGTTTTTATGTGTTTTTTATCAACTAAGGGTAAATGAAAAGAAATAAATTTTTTTAGTTATTTGAAAAGTGTGGAAAAAGAGGGAGTATCATTGTTATGGGAGAAAATTATGGTAATAAATGTTTCTATTGATTGACTAATCATTAAATTTTAATAGTATAATATGTTTTCCTTCTATTTTATAAGATGAAAATTGTTATTCTGTACACTAGAGGTTTTAGGAATAAATATTTATCGTTGGATTCTAGGAGATGGAGGGATTTTAAAATTTAACTGGCATCTTATTTCATTTTTGGTTATAAGAAACTTGACAATCCATGTCATATATATCCTTTTATATATGAAAACACATGGAATGATTTTTTCGAATGTTGATGAAAAGAATAAATGTTTGTATGTTCACTGTAATCTATTATCAATTTTCCTATTTTAAAGATCATATTAATGATTTGTAAAGGATTTATTATTCTTAACTTATAGAAAAAAGGATATCTTATCCGAAGATCCAATCTAAATTTGTATACCCTCATATTTTATCTCATGGAGGGTATACATTATTCGAAAAATAATGATGGATGAAAAATTACAAAAACATATAACGGAGTCATTAAGCTCTAGAGAGGTTCCCCTCCATCCCCTTTATATAGATATAACAAATTGAAGAGGGATCAAAGGGGGGGGGGGAGGAGAAATATCTTACAGAAGATCTGATGATCATATCTGAGAAGATGGTATGATATTTATTTTATTTATTTGAGTCATTTTTTTTATTCTTGGATGCATTAAATAGTTTTTTAATTAATTCATATAGAATTATCTTGAGGAGCAGAGATCATATGGGATATTTATTGATGCTGGGAGGGAAGGTATTTTATATATAGGATTGGGAATGCCCGAACACCTTGGTCATGTACGATGATACCTGACAGAATTATTGGTAAGAAAAGTGTTTCAACATTATTCCTCTTCTTCCATTGGGTGTATTTATCAATAAACAAATATTTTCTGAATTAATTTCATAATATTAATATGATTATGGAGAAAGAGATTATAGCATAGGTACAGTCCATGCTTATAGCCCTGAAAATACAATTTCAGACTTTAGCTCCCACTCATCCACCTCCGCCTGTAGACCCCATTTTTTACCACCACCTCCACCTACAGCTCCCACTCCTCCCCCTCCATTCCCCTATTTTTATCCTCCACCTTATCCTGTTGACCCAATTTTTTATCCAACTCCTTCACCCCTCAACAAAAACTTTCTAGTTATTGTGATTCGTTTGTTGGTGATCCTCATTATCATATAGTTTCATATGGGATGATATATTATATAAGAAATATAGTTCATCGTCAAAACATATTGATAGAGAAACATAGGGTACCTGCACATGATATTAATGATATATTTGCTCAAGTACCATTATCTACAGATAAGGTAACAATAGTTGGACAAAGTATCAGCCACTTTTTAGTTTGGACATGTAGACATCAATGACACATTAACATTGAGGTATGTCTATGTTATATAATTTATTTTATTTTTGTAATAATTTTTTATAAATATTTTATTGGTAATACATTTATCTACTTATTTACAAGAATGCTTTAATGGAAATGAAATATTGTATTGGAAATAACAAAAAAAATGGCTATGACTTCAGATATAGATTCTATTAGTCTAACAGATTATCAATATATTAAACTTTTTTGGTGGCTTATTATACTTTCCCAATGGATGATCATGTTTGTGTATGTTCAATAGATTTGGATATTATGAAAAATGTTATCCTAGATCACATTACTGAAGATATGTTGGACAGTAATGTGGTGCAATTTTTTCCCATGTAAGCCTTACCAAAATTCATTCACTATGTTAAATTTATTATAAATTTAAACTTATTTATGTTTTGTATTAGGTATCATAATAACATTTTACAGAAAAGTTTGCAGAAATATTTATATAGATTCATGAAGGTGCTGTTTATTTCCACTTAAGTTCATGCATTGGATAAGAAATAATGAAAAATTTATATTTCTGAAATATTTTAACATAATATAATCACGTAGTGTTGGTTGATTAATTTTTGTGAGAGGTATTAAAAATATATCTCACATAGTGTTATTTATATGTTATCACAAAACACTAATATTATATTTTATTTTACATGAGATACCATTATATGTAAGGTGTTTTATGTCCAAGGGAGAAAAAAGATTATTGGAAATTTTCTCCCCATGGAAATGTGCAATAAAATTTTAAAAAAATGTTGGAAAAGTAGGTTTCAATTTATTAATAGTTTTATATATTATAATGAATTTTAAATTTATTTTATTCATATTATTTTCTAACATGGGATGAGACTATATTAAAAATTCACAAATAAAAAGAGTTCCAATAAAAAATATATAAAGGTATAGGTAAATATCAATTTATAATTTCTACATTTTATATGTATTAAATAAAAATGATATTTAGAATTGAAAAACTCATTTAAACAGAAATGTATTAAACAACAAGGCTTCATCAAAAGATGATTTTATATCTTAAGTCATATGATTGAAATAATTACAATTGGACCAATTTTGATGTTTGACGAGGATATATTTCTTAATAAACTTATACATAATATTTCATTTGATTTATTCATTATAAATGATATCTAAATTCCTTCAAATTTATAGCTTTTTGATGACCCTCAACCTTATAGTTCTCAAGAGATCAAACACATACATGTGGAATGGTAAATTATTTTACAGGTTTGATTTGATTTTAGTTTGTTTGTAGTGTAAAATGTAAATTTAAATTTTTTAATTGTAAATATGTATTTTTATAGTTTTTTGGTTGGATTTAGGATTGTTTATAGTTCATATTGTATTTTGTGAATGTAATAAATGTAAATGTTTAATTATGCTTCTGGTTCTTCTTTTTTTTGGTCTAGTTCAAGTTGTATTTCTAGTCTAGTTCTACTTTTTTCAGGTCTTCTTTTTTAGTGTATAGTAATGGTATCTCTATATTTAAAAAAATGATATTTATGTTAGTAATTTTATAACCGATGAAAAAATGATTCGGAAAATGAATTTCAATATCGGTTATCTAAAAACATAGGTGGTATAATGTTTTTAAAATCAGTTATTAAATAACCGACTTAGAAAATGCTTCAGAATCATGCTTTTTTACATCATATATTTAATAACTAACATGTTATATAGTTTATTACAGCGTTAATTTAATAAAAAAAATAAAAAATCTTTATCTGGATTTGATTTTTTTTTATTTCAATAACTAACACAATAAAAAATATACCATGCCAGTTATTAAATAAACAACATAAAAATCGATCCTGATTAGATTTACAATTTTGGTTTTTTTATAACAAACATAAAATAATATTTATAACATCCCCATTAATAATATTGGCTAAAACTCGACGTAATTAAAAAAAACTGATGTTAAAAACGTTTTCTAAACAGGTGTGAGGTACACCATTATAGGTTACTTTGGATGGACATAGGGGTATTGGTTATATTGAGGGATTATATAGGGGACCTTGGGATTCCACCACATATCACCTTGGATTTGTTCAAAATTCCATTATTGGATTTTATTAATGTCTTGTATGGATTACTTATGTTGAATTATTATTATTTTTATTATGATATCAAAGTGATATAAAAATTAATGGATGATTTCCTACGAGCGTGACCACCATGATGAAGAATAATCATGGGTTCAATCTAATTTTTTTGGTTCATATATGATGCGTTTTATATTTCCATTTCACTTCTATAGGTTCCTATGGTTCGGAAAGCTTCATTTGATTGAGTTATGTAGAATCAGTTGGGTATCCATTTAGGAACATGGATTGATGCTTAATTTATTTATTTTATTCCTTGTTCCCACCTCTGTAGGAAAACTTAATATTTTATATAGCATTATCTGGATTGATCCAAACACTATTGGTGTTGGCCTACTGGGATTATTTCTAACACCCTCCTTGGGTCACCATTGCATTATGGTACGTGAACAAATCGTCATGGTTATAGGTCCACGAAATTATTGCTTTGTGTTGTTATTTGTACACGGGATATGTAGAGGATGATACTGAGATAGTACCCCGGATTTTCATGGAGTTAACCAATGGGATCTTTTAATTCGATTCTGTTATACTGTATTTTGTAACTCTTTATTGTATCTTTTAGTATCATTTGGACATGGATGAATTATAATATGTATTTTCTTAGGCTATTTATTTTTATTCAGAAATTGTATTTATCATCCACCTCATTTCCATTCTCTTTTCATACATATACTATTTTCCATTGTTTTACACCTATTATTCGACTTTGAGAGACTGATCATGAGGGTATGGTCTCCCCACCAGACAACCATTTGACCCTCGTTGTTATTCAGTATCCTTTTTCATATGGAAAGGTATGCTTGAGGGCATGTGGAGACCAGTCCAGCTTCAGATTTAGTGGTCATTCAGGCTGTTACGATACAAAAACAGGGTTACAACCTGAATGAACATTCCCAATACAAGCTTGGGATACATAAATTGACTAGTTAGATGACAATGAAATTGTGTATGAAAATATAAAATTGTTGTAGGATATAATATGACACTTGTATGTAACTTTTTACATTTTATGTACAAAACATTTAAAAGAAATAAAAATTACCTGATAAAAGATAGAAACTATATTTATATATATATAAACTATGAAAATCCTTGAAAATCCTATATTCTCAGAGTGACACTCCTATGTGAGTAGCCCCTCTAAAACGTGTCAAGAATAAACAAAATTCCTTCCAAAAAGCTACAAATTAAAGAATAAAAATTGATCTCCCTAGTATCAACACTCATCATCCAAATATCTCTATATGACAAGAACATTTCTTTATAAATATCATTGTTATGAAAGTCTACACATGTCTCAAATGGGGTCCATGTAGGGTTTGAGTATGAAGAAATAATTATTGGTCTCTTCTGCACACCATGCGACCTATCATAATATAAACTTTATAATAGAAAAAAATAACCTTAAGGAAGGAAAATATAAAAATAATCATTCCACAATAATTATATTAGTCATTATTATTAGAATTTTAAATAAAAATCTCAAAATGGGGAGGTTTTATATCAACAAAACAACTATGAACCTCATGTCAGGTTCTAAGATGATGTGTTGTTTCCACACCACTATAGGTGGAAATATACATATAATTAAATTTAGCAAAAAATTTATATATATTTAACGAAACATACATTTTGAAACATGTAATAATTTCATGGAAATAATTGTTTATTCCAATTTGGGGAAATGGAATATGGTATACCAAGTCAGGGTGATCTTGTATCATATCCCTTTTGTAATATGGGAATTCATATAATATGATATGGTGTTGTGAGCATATCCCATTCTATTATCAAGGAAATATTGTATCCCATAACCTCAATAACATATATTATATTGTTTATTTTAACAACTAATAGATCATATAACTTAATATGCATACGTTCTAGCATGATAATAATTGCAACCATTATAAACAATAGGATAAATAATGAAAATAAAAATTTAGAAATGAATGCTATTAATTTATAATAACAAATAATACAAAGTAGAACAAAAAAATTTATATCCATGTTATTCATATACTTGGATAAGTTAGTTTATTTCATCCAAATAAATTTACATTAATTTTCTGACAAGTAATTTTGTCAACATAATATGTGAAATAAGATATGAATTACCAAGGTAAGTATAAAATAATAATTTTTTATATTTGTTTTATAGAAACCGTTTATTCACCTTAATATTATAATTTTAGATGGGTTTAATCATCCCTATATCATTACCAAGTTAAATCTTTTCATGAATGAGTGAATTAAAATGAACACATACAAATTTATTATCAAACTTTTTGTTAAATACCATATATCCAATTTATTATACTAAATAAATTAATTTAATTTCTTACAATTTCAAATTTAGGGATTCAATTTGTTGTAATTTAGGGAAAAATGCTAGATTGTAACTCCAGGGTGTTAAATTTGATTCAACATTGTTATGACCACACAACTAGTTGCTAGAAATTATTATAAGGAGTTTATAATGTATCATTAACCCAAATTTAAGAGGGCTCGGGATTACATCCATTGATATTAAGCAATAAGAAGATATAATAGAAAGGAGGCATGTTTTAGACCTTCCTTGATGGGAAATAAATCTTCAGAAAAAAATAATTCACATAAATTATTGTTAGTTAAGGAACACCCATGCTAAAATTGATTTGAAATGAAGTGTTTAAGAGAGGTCATATAGAGGTGAATAGGGCGTAAAAACATTAGTGGGCTGCAAATAGGGTTTTAAATGTTATAATTTTTTTAAAAAGTAACATTTTTACTATTTAGAATCCCAAATAATTTCCACTAGAACACTTGTAGAACCCACTTGAGTTTCGGTGGCATATCCAATTTCCTATATGATTCTTCAATGAAATTTTGGTGGAAAATCCGTGAAATTATTATTGGAGTTCCAATACTAAGAAAAAAACCCCACTTTAAATAAAACTCTTGAATTGATATTTCATCCATATAAAACTTCACTGAGTACTCAAAAACTTCTGAAATTCATCAAGAAATTAATATAGAGACCCACTTAAAGGGGAAAATTATTCATTAAGTCACATAAATTATAAATTCTCGACTATAATGATTATTATCAGCAAGATTATTTAACAATATTCTTAAGAGAACAATCCTGACAATTGAATTATTATCTCATCTTCCTGATCCCAAGTACCATCTTAGAGATTTCCATGATGCCACATTACAAAAATCAAATGAATAACATTACATTATAACACATTTTAACTTCAGTATGAAATTAATATTAGATTCTTCATACCGAACACATACACATCAGACAAAATAAAATCATATCAAATGAAATGTGATTGTTTGGGAACATACATACTAGGTTGGGATACATGAAAAATGTTTGGTATGGATTTAATATTTGGTGGAAATTCAACTTGATTATCATCTTCTTCAACTCAACCAATGGTTTTGAAAGGCTTAACATACCATTCGATTAACTTCCCCATGTTTCGCATTCAACAATGACCCATCCATGGAGAGACTCGTAGAAAGACACAATCATCCACAAATAATTTTTAAAGATCTCTATCAATTAAATGTATAGAACATTTAACAACTAATAGTGGTTATAATACATTTTTGAATTATCATAACCTTTTCTGTAATCTACTAGATGATACTAGGTCTGTTCAAAGATGATTATAATATATCTAGGAAGTAAAATCGTAAAAAACATGATACCAAATAAATTAAAAAATGAAAACCTTTTTTAATAAATATTTATAGGAATTATTGTAGGATAATTTCACAAGGGGGAGGTGATGACACCATTAGACAACAAAAACACACTTGCATTCTTGGTGCATGTCTACTAAAACGTGAATGATCCTATCAAACTTATAATCCATATATTGATGAAAAAATACTCAAATTGACATTTGAACACAATTATCTTTGAAACCAATTCATGAACTATGAAAAAATATTGGATCCTAGTTAGATAGAGTACTAACATGTACACTATAAAGTTTCATGATCTCCGTAAAATATAAGTTCTCAAGCTCATTGAATACTGAATTCTAATTTATTATTAAAAAGAGATATATCTTAGTTAGGTGATATACAATCACATATACAATATATCCACCACTTAGTATTGTTGATAGGTTATCCAGGACATTATGTATAATTCAATTCAATTTCCAAATCCATATTTGGATTAAATAGAGAATTATTAACGGTTCTAATTGTTCGTCCATTACTTGGGTTCTGGTATGGAACATAGCAATAAACTATCTTATATCCCTTTTTTACATCAAGACAACAATATTAACAATGAGTCACTTTGAATTATTCGTGATCTCAGGGTGTATAACCAATATAGATGCAAGATATTATTTAATAACACCCTAACTTATTTCATATAGAATAAATAATCTACAGGTGATTTATATAAGGGAATAATAATCTGAGAGCCATCCATCATGGATCTCCCCACCATAGATTATCTCTCAAATAATGTTACAATTGGGTTTTATAGTATAAGAGTCCTCGACATGATTGACAAGAGAATATATGTGATCGATAGGTCATAATTTTAGTACTCTATGAACATAGATCAAATATTGGTGGAGGTCAACCATTTTAGACATCTACATTCATTCATCCTTTGCTTCTATCTCTTTTTGATGGTGCTCCATTTTACTAAGGGGGTATTCCTCCACATTTCCCTTTCTATGTTCATATTGAATATAAAAATAGAATGAATTTTAATATTCCACTAAATAGTGTGTCCTAATATTCAAATAACATTGATAAAATAAATATTTTAGGATTCTTTGTTCATTGAACACCATGAAATTATTTCCATATAGTTAGTACCTATATCACGTTATGTAATTTAAAATAATATCTAATTATAATTCATGAGTAGGTTTGTTTCATTTTTGTGTATGTAATTATTTGTACATCATTTCACAAATCAATGATCATGCATACGGAGAAAACTCAGAATGACTAAATAAGTATTAAAATAAACATCAAATACCTCAACTAGATGATGTATAACAAGAATATGAGATATATTTAATTGATTCTTAAAATCCTAAATAATTGAATCACATTGATCTAGTTACATTAATTTAATTTTTTCATTGGATAAATCAGTCATATGTGTTGAATTCTTGGAGAATTCTGGAATAAATTAGTTGCAATATCCTATGAGAAATATAATACTTTAAACTATAAAGAATTAATTTGTAATTTTTAGTATATATCTAACTCAAATTTTTTTGGATTTATAAAAATATCAACCCATTATATTGAATTCCAAATTAATTTTAAATCTATAATCCAGAATTAAAAAATTACAAATATTATCAAAAAGATTATATTCACATAAGTTAATTAAAATAGTATATATATTTAAACTATGTTGGTCCAAAGACATTGAATAGAAATGTTTATCATCCACAAAGACAACAAAATGTGTCAAGAATAAGATGAAAAGTTCAGTCCATTTGGGGTATAAAATAAGTAAGATAATATTTAAGGATGAATGTAATTTCCAAATACTCAATATTTATTTACCAAAATTGAAAATACATATTAAGAATATCCTCTTGCCTTACTCAAATATAATGATATAGTGCAAGAATATTAATCTTTCAGAACCACCTCACACCAATTAATTGATGAAAGAGATAATCAATTATAAAAAATTTAGTGCTTTCTAATTTAACATGGTTAAACATACAATAGTAAACTCATAAGTTCGAACTCACACCAACATTCATAGTGAAGAACACTATATAACCAGCAGGAGATGTGGCTAGTTGAATAAATTCATTATTATGACTATAATCTATTTGTGTATTTAATTATATTAATTTTATTGGTTCCATCCAATAAGAAAGAACATAAATTATTTCTTTCTTACGTACTATGATAATGATAAATTACACTTCCAATATAGAAAGAATTCAAAAGAATCTATATGGAATATATCAAGATATAAGTCCACCATAGGAGGTACATTTTTTTACATGATTGACATAATATTTCCTCTACTATTCCTTTAAAATTCAATTAATTAAATACCACCAATTTAACATTGAATGCTGAATTGCAATGTTTTTATATTTTTGGGTTGTTTTGAGCTTGAAATAAAAAATTCCACAATTCTGGAAGATTATCTTTTTTCAATAGCATCTATATTTAGGGTATATCTTTTTCTATACATATCATAATTTAGTGATTTTTCTAGGGTTGTTATATGTGTGTGCTACGTATTTTTAAAATGGTCCATGTATTGATTCCAACACAAGAATTCCCAAATAAATTATTCTATGTGGGTGTTTTTTATGGATGGAAAAATGGACCCCAACTTATTGAATGAGGTGTAACTCAGGATATAAGACTCAAAATGAGATTATTTAAATTTGAAATGAAATAGTACTGAATTATAAGAGTACATGATAATTATAAGAGAAAACATAGACCATTAATGCAGTATATGAGTGATTCCAAGATATGGAAGAGGAAGAGTCCCATTGAGAATAAAAAATTAACTCAATTAATTAAATCATATATTTTTTACCATGATTTCAACAAATCATAAATTTTGAAGGTAGATTGAGGATATAATTCAGAAAAAATATTAATAACAGTCTTGAAACATATTATTCTCATAGGATTCCCTAATTCTATCATAATTTAGTGGATACCGATTTTGGAATGAAATTTCCACCCACATTTCCCCTTTATATACTCTTATCAACAACATTCCAATGGATATTTAGATTCAGGGAGTCTAATTAGCTGGATATGAATTCATTTATAGGAGAAAAATTATATGAAGTTATCAATACATGAATAAGAGGAATCACCTCTGAGAACGATGATGTTATTCTGTTTTGGTTTCTCGATGGACTTTGGTTAATCAGATCACATTAATAAGATAATAAACACAAATTTTCGATGTATCTATTTGGTATATATATCATTTATGTGTTTAAATAGATGTATTTAGGTATAAATTGTATAATTTTATTGGATAAAATTTGTTGACAATGATAAGGGGAGTATCTGAGGATTATAGTTTTTCCACTACTACCTTCTATAGCAAGTCATTTTTTGTTTAGTGTTCTTATTATTACTAATATATTACATATATATATTGGAAGAATTTTTTTTAATTTTACTTTGTATTAAACATTTATAATCCCAATTTTTAGTTCTTACATTATCAAAAATATTAATGAATTGATTGTTCGATAACCTGGTCTGCAACCTCCTCATGAGGCAGCCATGTGGTCACCACATTTTACCTTTTATAGGGGAATATTATTGAAATTATTTTTTCAAAAATAATCTAGTATTAATACTACATGGATTTAAATCATTTTAGTGTAGTTTTTGAGCGCAGTGGAAGCATGTTGGTGTGTTTTTTCAACGTTAATTTTAGCGTTTTCAACGATCAATCTGAGATCTGTCATGATGTAAAATGCTGAATCATCCGAATAAAATGAAAAATGAAAAACAAAAGAGGGAGTCCTAGAACCATAAAAATAAGATCATCATATGTTGGTTATAATTAATTTAATAAATTGACAAGAATTACCTGGATGGAATTCTTTCATCATTGATGTCTCTGGTCACGATCCTGTGTGATCCGTCCTTGCATTGTAGAATCCAAGTGTAGGATATCTCTAGTGTGGATCCACCTGTGCTCCACATATCTCTGAACGTCACCAAGGTGATATCTGGGTGCTATCACAGAATAACCTTTGCTTGCGATGTCTGCCTTCGATCGATATGATATGGTGGTAGTGGATCTCTCTCGGTCTTGAGAGCGTTTGTGGAGGAAATATTTCTTTCATTCTTGAGAGAACTCTCCAGAATTGTTGTGAACAATGATTTGGAAAAGTGTTGGGGTTGTGAGGATATTTATAATAGGGTTTGAGGTTACATTGTAATGAGAATAAATAAACATGTTTTGCATTTTATTTATTTCATTAACTCTTATTGAAAACCCTAGTTTCGAATTATTAATTCGTTGACATGAACCCACACTAATTATAATAAATATCATTTAATAAAAAACAATAGTATATCCTAAAATTCCCTACTGAAATAACTACATGGCATGTAATCATTAATACACATCATCTACTGGTTTTCCATAAAACAACACAGCCTGTATATTTAATATACACAGCATGTAATTTTATTTTCCATTATTCTTTATTTCATCCACCACATTTATTAGACCATGAGTAATGACTATTTATTTAGCATATAAATACCACTAAATTACACACTAATAAAAATATAATCTCACCCACAATATATTATCTTGAATAACTATTGTCGAAATAAATGCGATCAGGCATCATTAAATAATTATTAAACCATAGTTGGGAATAATATTTATCAACTTGTTAAATTAATATTTAACTAACATACATGGACACACATAGTGTGTGACCCTCTAAGGCTCTTTCTTGTTGGCATTAGGTGGGCTTACCTAAAGTCCAAGATTACTGTCTGGCAATGGGTCAAGGCACCCAAGAGAATGAAGTTGACGCTGCATTGACATGTCATCTCATACGAACGATTATCGTGTAATATAATCCCTTTGTCTCAATATTTCTTATCAAGCTGGTTCCATGCTAGTGCCATCAACCCATGTGCTCTATTATTCATTCTTTAAATTTTTGGAATTGACCATTCCTATTCCATACCACGACCATGCATTTACATAGGCTATATCAATTCTATCGATGGGCCAGAGATATCTACTTCTGTTATCGAACAGAACTGAAAAATATTTTCTCGCATTATCTATTAATGCGGTATTACTCAAGACGCACCCAACATATCTTACCTCACTATTAATAGTGTTTCACCACAATTTTTGTCAATACATCTATGGGAATGAGTTATAATACCCATTAATAATAATATTAAAGTCTATGAACCAATACACAGGTTCGCAGATATGAACATCCAATGACACTATGAAATGTGGATTTCCTATTGGTGGGTATCGTTCACATAATATCGTATCTGATATTACCAAGGTCAAACACCATGAGAAGGTGCCTCAATGTTTTTTTGAGTCATCACCCCTAATGGAATGTATTGTTTGTGCCCCTCAAATAACATCATCCAGCCATAGAACATATGTTTAAGAATAGTGTTATGGCCTTTTCGGGTTCTCATCACAGCAGGGATCCTCTATATCCCATTGACGCAATATATGTCCAGAAGTTATTATCACATGAATATTCACATAGAAGAAAAAACAAGGTGTGATAAAATATTTATTAATTAATAATGTTAAAAGTAGTTTTTTCCAGGCCACCAACTCCAACAGACACTAACTTGGACTAGAGCCAACTACTAAGAACCTTTAACCCGCTAGCTCTCACATGATGTTCATGCTTCTGCTGACATAGGCCTTTAGTCATGGGGTCCGACATGTTCTCTTCTGTGGACTCTCTACTAACTACAACATCACCCCTTTGATAGAAATCCCTCAAGAGGTGTTACTTTCTGAGTATATTCTTTTTCTGTTGATGTGAACATGGATATTTTTCAAGATCCACCGCTGCAATATTATCACAATAAAATGTGATAGGACCTATAATTCTAGGCACCACATCAAGCTCCTCAAAAATGTTCTGAATCTAGACGGCTTACTTGGCTACATCATAAGCCTCTCTATGTCTGGACTCCGTTGTAGAATCAGCAATAAGTGGTTTCTTTGAACACTTCTAGCTCACATCTCCTCCATTGGGACATAAAACATATCTAGATTGTGACTTCATATCATTATGATCTGTCTGAAAACCAGCATCAACATACCCTGTAATGAAAAGATCCTCTTCTACTCTATACACTAGGAACATATCCTTAGTTCTTCTCAGATAATGAAGGATAGTATTAACAGCAGTCCAATGCGGATTTCCTGGATCAGCTTGATATCTACCTACTATGCTCAGTGCATAAGAAACATCAATCCTGGTACATAACATGGCATACATGATAGATCATATAGAAGAATCATATGGGATATTACTCGTTATATCTTTCTCCTCTTCTATATGGGGACACATTTTCCAAGAATGATGTCAGCCATGTGACAGGGAACCAATCCCGTCTTTAATTTCTCCATACTAAATCACATTAGTATCTGGTCTATGTATGTACCCTGAATTGGTCCATGAATCCTCTTGGATCTATCACAAATGATCTTGATCCCTAGAATGTAGGCTACTTCACCCATGTCCTTTGTGGAGAAACACCTATTCAGCAAGTCCATTACTGACTTTAAGACTAGTACATTATTTCCAAGAAGCAATATGTCATCACAATATACTAATCGGACAACTATTTCATTCTCATTAAACCAAATATAAACACATGGCTCACATTCCTTCATAATGAAATCAAATTCCTTTATAGGATCATCAAATCAAATGTTGCATAACCTGGATGATTGCTTTAATCCATAAATGGATTTCTGTAACTTGGAAACCCATTTGGCTCCACCTGGTGTCACAAACACATCTAGTTGTATCATATAGACATCCTACTGAAGGATCCCATTAAGGAATTATATTTTCAAATCCATCTACCAAATCTCGTAGTCATGGAATTCTGCTATGTCATGAATGATTCTTATGGATTTAAACATGGAAACTGGCGAGAAGGTTTCATCATAGTCAATTCCATGATGCTATCTAAATACTATAGCCACTAGCTTTTCTTTATAGGTGATAACTTGACCTTCCATGTCCATTTTTCTGTGGAATACCCATTTTCATCCAATAGGCTTTACATCAACTAGCTCATCGACCAAAACTTAGACACGGTTTTGATACATGGAATCTATTTTAGAATTCATAGCTTTTAGTCATCTTGATGCTTTTGAGCTTTCTACTGCTTCCCTGTCGGAGATAGGTTCATCATTTTCCCACAATAACGATTCACCATTCTCGGTTACAAGGAAACTAGATCTCTCTGGTTCCCTTACCTCTCTTGAGCTCCTACGTAGTACTTGTGTTTCTAGGACCTCTTCCACAGGGACCTGTGGAACTTGTTCCTATACCAACTTCTGTTTATCTTGAGCATCAACATTATTGAAGTTAATCTTTCCCCCACGATCCTCCATGAGGATGTGCTCCATATCAAGAAATAGGACTTGTCTAGTGACAATTACCTTCTTTTCAGAAGGATTATATAGGTAATATCTTCTCATTTCCTTCGGATATCCTATAAAGATACACCTCATGCCCCTAGGTGCTAGTTTGTTGCCTGAGAAGGCATTAAAAACGCCTCGCTTCCCCATACCCATGTGACCGACAATGTGGGTTTCCCTTAATTCCATAAATCTGATGGAATTCCATTTTCCACCTTAGTTGGTACTCAGTTTAATGTGTATATTGCAGTTTGTAATGAATATCCCCAAAAGTATAAGGGAAGATCTGCATGAATCAACATCGACATCACCAGGCCCAACTAGGTGTGGTTAATCCATTAACTAACACCGTTCCACTGTGGGGTATAAGGAGGAGTGAGCTGAGATAGAATCCTAGACTCCTGTAGAATATCAATGAACTCTTGGTTCATATATTCTCTACCTCTACTTGATAGATGTTTTTTTATCTTCTTACCAATCTGATTCTCTAGTTCATTATTGAATTCCATACATTTCATTAAGGCTTCTAACTTATACCTCATTATGTAAACATATCCATATCTACTCAAATACTCAGTAAAAGTAATGAAGTATGAATATCCAACTCTAAATTCTACTAGAAATGGTCCATGCACATCCATGTGCACCAATCCAAGAATCTATGTGGCCCTTTCACATTGTCCACCGAAGGGTGGCATGGTCATTTTTACTTTGTAAACAGGAATGAAATCTATCAAGTTGTTTTAGCTCAGTAGGGTCCAAATAACCATCATGTCAATTATTTGTTATGCTCTTCTAGATTACAAGACCGAGATGGTGATGCCACTACTAGGTGATGTATGAGTCATATGAGTGTGTTTTGTTTTTGATTACCAACACATGGTTTTCTTAATTTAATAAATACAAACAATTATTTAAATGTGCCATACCATAACATATGTTGTTCCTTTAAAAGTGACAACCCTTATTTCCGAACATGAAAATAAATCCATCTATATACAAACAAGATACAAAAATTATGTTCTTGTTAACACTAGGACCATAATAACAGTTATGTAAAACCAAAATCATCCCAGTCAGCAATGAGAGGTTTTAATCGCCAATAGCAATTGCAGCCAGCCTTGCCCCATTGGCAACTTGAATATCCACCTCTCCTCTTGTAATCTTTCTAAATCAACTTGGTTCCTACATTTGAATATAGATGTGAGACCCAAAGATTTATCTACTACTCAATGAGTATAAATTGAAATATTTCACTCGATAGTGAATGCACATTTAGCATCACGATGCTTCTAGGTGCAGTTCCTCATCCAGTGGGCTTTCATGTCAAATGAAAAAAACACTACCTCCTAGTCCACGCCCTACCTCTAGATCATCCCCTTCATGGAAGGATGACACTCGGAGGCTTCAGACCATTGATAAGTCTTTTCCCCTTTTCCTTGTCCTTCCTTTTCTTATTCTCCTTAAGGACTATAGGTTTGTCACAACCCATGTCATTGTCTACCTGGTGTATTAAGTTTAGATGTTCTGATAGACTCTTCTCATTGTTTCTCTCGATATAATTGACAATGAAGATACAAAAGGTCTTGGGTAGTGATTATAGTATGAGATCTGTATGCAACTCATCTGGGAACGTGATCCCTAAGATGTCGAGGCATTCAATATAATCAACAAGCATGACTACATGAGGCCCAACTGGTGCATACTCTACAAGAATAGTTGTAATCAAAAAGTTAGAGATCACATATCTCTCATGTCTCGCCTTCTATTGGTAGAGTTCCTTAATTTAAGACACCGTACTATACAAGTCCATGATTTTATGATGCTTAAAATCGCATTAGACATGGCTGATAGCATGAAACATTGGGCATCTATGCCATATTCCATATGTTTCATATAAATTGATAGTTCCTCATCACTGGCCTCATTTCCAGTCGCAACTAGAATAGGCTCTTCTAGAACATACAATTTCATTTTGTGGCAAAGGATGATGCGTAAACGCCTCTGTAACTCTTGGAAATTAGTACCAGTGAGAAGGTTTTACTTCTCGAGTATTGATCGAAATGATATTTTTGAAGTAATATTTTTTTCAATTTCAAAAAATTATGATGAGAAAAGTTTTATTACCTTATTATAAAATTGTGGCAAATAAATTAACCAGTACTTATTAGCCTCCCATAATTTTATCGAAATCCAATTGACCTCATCATTGACATCAGAATATACTGTTGTATGAATATTCTAGTGGAACATATACATATTTCCCTTAACATTAGCCCAAATAAGGTTGTTTAAGAATCATTAAGGGTTTTACGTAGGCATTCCAAATTCCAACTGCATTAACTCGTAACTCCTTGATCCGCTGAGTGGAATCCCCAATCCTGAAATCCTTATATTTTGGATTTTTCTCAACCTTTGCCACTTGGTCACACCAAGTCTTATTGTGGAAGTCAACCCTTGATGCAAACCAATTCTAGTCAACCCAAAACATTGAATAAGAATTCCCTGATAATTTAATGCACCCTAACTAGGGTTGGTCAAGCACTTTGAACTATGGTTTGATTCTAACAGAGATTTTGGAAGGCTATAGCGACTTAATAATTCATTGAGGGATTTTATCCTTATACATAAGTTTCCAATTTATTATATTTTATTACATGCTTGTTAATATTAAGTGGGATATATGTATGTGATTAACCATTTCTAAGATAATATTTACGTATAAGATGATTTTATTTTAGTTCCATCTTGCATGCTCGATTAATTTATTAATTGTGTGATCATGAAAACACACCCACAATAAATAAATCATGCAACTGACAGAAAGAAAATAATTGTACGATCACTATATTTTTCTATTGGTTATTTTATATAGTGGTTGATAAACTAACCCAAGACCTAGGGGAGAAGCACCTTGAATCTATCGGGTTCGTGTTTACAGTTGTCCACATGTCCACCGTTGTATCTCATTGGATTTTTTTCGCCTTGACTCCTGACATGAGCCACCTCCACTACCTTGGGAGTTCCATCAATTAAATATGCATTAATCTCACATGTAGGTGAGTCATATAATGGGGGTTTTACATAAAAGAATCCTTGGGTGTGTTGGCCCAACATATTAATGAGGAGAAGGCTCACTATGAAAAAAAATTATTTTAAATAAGTAAATTAAAATAAAACATTCACATACAGAGGTCTTGGTTTTTCTCAGGTTCATCCATACATGCAATGATATTTACAAATAAATAAAAAATCATTAAATTATTTAATTGTTATTCTTTATCATAAATTACGATTGAATCAATATATTATCTTTAACTAATCAATCCTTTTATCTTAGACCCTTTTTTTAATTTCCATGATATTCTAATCCATCGTAATATTATACAAATAAAATCATTTAAAATTATCCTTTTACATAACTTGTACCTTATATGAAACCTGATGAATTTCCATTCATTATGCAGATGAAAAATTAAACACATATATATAAATCACATATCACTTGTTGTGCCTCATCTTTACACCAACACTACAGTACAAATCTCAAGGGTTTGTATAATATAATAATAAATTTTAATAAATCGTTGTAATTAGGATGAGTACGTGGTGTGTAGTTCTGATTAAAGGGTGTGTAAATTTGTTCATCATCCATTCGATGTACAGTCCTAGGGACATGGCGTGTTGATGTACTTTGGAATATTTTTTAGTACACGGTGTGTTTAGTGTGACACACGCCGTGTAGTTTCCTCATTACACTGTTTCCAGCTGGGAAATCCATGTATGGGTACACTGTCCAACCCTAACCCTAAGGGACTACACGCCGTGTTCAGCTGGACCACAGAGCATGTAATCCAGAACCCATGTGCCACCTATTCCTGATCAACACATGGTGTCATAAATGACTTAGATATGATCTAATACACGGCCTGATTTGGCGGATCAGTCAAGGCATTGTACCTAGACTACATGTCGTGTACTTATGAATATAAGTTGTGTATAATGGTGTTGTACATCCATGAACAGTTGGAACGTCCGGATGAGTTCCTCTATCTTATTTTAATCACACTTAAAAAAAATTAGTTTCTATAGAGTGAACGAGAAATGAGAGGGGAGAAATAGATCTCGAGATTCAGAATTTTTTTTATGAAAGATTAAGATGAATTGAAACAAAAAAATTATTAAATCTGTTAAACACCAACGAAAAACTAAGTAATTAAAATCAACTATATGACCCCTTTGATTCCACTTGTAGGTTACGGGCGCAGCGGAGGCACTTTGGTGGGTTTAACCAAATTTAATTTTAGCATTAACAATGATCAATCTAAGATCCATCATGATATAAAATGTCAGATCTTAAGAATATAATGATGAATGAAAAACAAAAAAGGGAGTCCCAGAAACATGGATATATGATCATCATATATTGCTTATAATTATTTTAATTAATTGAAATGATTTACCTTCATGGAATTATTTCTTCTTTGATGTCTTCAGTCATCATCTGATGTTATCCGCCATTGCATTGTAGAATCCAAGTGTAGGGTTCCTCTAGTGGTGATCCACACGTGCTCCATGTATCTTTGGGCGTCACTGAAGGGATATCTAGGTGCTAGCGCAGAAGAACCTTCGCTTGCGATGTCCATCTTCGATCGCCTTGATCCGGTGGTGGTGGATCTCTATTGGTCATGAGAGCGTTCTTTGAGGAATGAGTTATTTTAACCTTGAGAGAACACTCTAGAATATATGTGCACAATGATTGAGAAAATTGTTGGGGTTGTAAGGATATTTATAATTGGGTTTGATGTTATAGAGTCATGACAATAAATAAACGCGTTGCGTGTTTTATTTATTTCATTAAATCTTTTTAAAAACCCCCATGTCTAATTATTAATTCCTTGTCATGTGCCCATGCTGATTATAATAAATACAATTTAATAAAAAACAATATTGTATCCTCAAAATCCTGACTGGAATATCTACATGACATGTAATCATTAATACACGGCATGTACTCGTTTTCCATAAAACTGCAAGGCATGTATATTTAATATACACATCATGTACATGTTTTTTCAATTTTTCTTTAGTTCCTCCACCACATTTATTATACCTTAATTAATGGCTATTTATTTTTAAAATAAATGTAACAACATTACTCACTAATTAACATATTATTTCACCCACAATATATTCTATCGTATAAATATTGTTGAAATAAATGCGATCCTTAATCCTCAAATAATTATTAAACCATAGTCAGGAATAATATGTAATCAATTATTTAAATTAATATTTAACTGATATACAAGGTCACACTCAGTGTGTGACCCTCTAGTCCTCTTTCTTATTGGCATTAAGTGGGCTTGCCTAAAGTCCAAGAATACTATCTAGCAACAGGTCAAGGCACCCAATTGAAATAAGTTGATGCCACATTGAAGTGTCACCTCATACGAACACTTTCCGTGTTATATAATCCCTTTGTACTGATATCTCTAATAAATCGGGTTTCATGCTAGTGTCATCAAACCATGTGCTTGATTATTCTTTCTTTGAAATTCAGGAATTGATCTTTCCCATTCCATAACATGTCCATGGATTTACATAGGCTATATCAATTCAATCAAAGTGCCTAATATATCAACTTCTTTTATGGAATAAAAGGGACAAATCCTTTCTCGCATTCTCTAATAATGTGGTATTACTCGTGATGCACCCAACATATCGTACCTCACTGCGAACAATGTGTTGTCTTAGTTTTCATCAATACATATATGTACATGAGTTGTAATACCAATTAATAATAATGTTAAAGTCTATGGACCAATACAAACTTAAACAGATAGGAACAGTTAATGATACTATGAAATTTGGATTTCCAACTGCCATGTCTCGTTCTCATAATATCCTCATGGATATTACCAAGGACTCACACCATGGGAAGGTGACTCAATGATTAATGTGACCTCACCCCTAATGTCCTGTATTATTTGTGTCCCCCAAATGACACCATCCATCAATATAACATTTATTCAATACTGTTGTTATTGAATTTATGGGTTCTCATCATAGTAGGGATCTACTATGACCCTTTAATGCAAAAGTTGACCTTATGACATTATCACATGCATTGTCATGCAGAAGAACAATCAAGATGTAATAAGATATTTATTAATGAATAATCTAAAAAGTAGTTGGTTCTAGTCCAACAACTCCAACATTTAGGACAAGTCCATATATCACTATTGAGATCACACTTTCTTTTCCTTGATTAATACCTATTTAACAGTCATATACCCACACTCAATATGAAGTGTTCACTTAATACTACAAGAAGATAAAAATGATATTTTCCTAGGATATCAATAAATTCATTCTTTCACTTGAGTTAGCAAATACCTTCATATAATAACATCAAGGGTTTCTATGTAAATAACTACAAGAAACCAGAGATGCTATAATTATTCCACTGATAATGGATAAGTTATACATTTCTTGGATTTCTCTATTATCCATTCTAAATATGTATCATGTATCATATATAATGAATAGTCTTCTACTCTAAGATCAAGAATCAAGGAAAATTATAAAAAAATCAATGTGAATTGTTTTTATTAACTAGAGCACAAACTAATGTACAATATAAAAGGATACTACCTCTAGCATTGAAGGATTATATTTGGTAACAATTATAGGATTCTTTCTACTGTATATACTACGTTCCTCCAAAACATTTCCCTAATATATGAATTTCTCGCTATAATACTTCACTATAGTTAATCATGTCTATTCTCCATGTCGGCCTCTTCTCCCAACCTTTTAAACGAGAATTTACTCACAACAATAAACTAAAAATCTGACTATTATTGGGATTTTTGTTATAGCTAAGGACATTTTCTAATGGTTTTAGAGGTTTCCCATTAGTAAAACCATTTAATGTGGCTATATAATCCATATAAATGGAAATTAATTACCTCAAATGTGTTGTCAGGTTTGATATTCCCTACACCCACATTGATGACCCTTCATATGAGCTATTATTTAGATAACTGATGAAGTCACGCTACTACTGTGTAATCCCCAATGAGTTCCACCCATGCATGCCTCCTCTCACCCCCACTTATAACCACTCAATGAGTTATCATATGATATTTTTATATGGAATAGATAACCATTTAGAAAAAATCTTTCATACACTGTATTACTAACAGTATACTTTTTAAACAAATTTTATAATGTTTGGGAATTGGATATCATAACCTAGGATTGAAAAGGTTCTCTATGATTGAGTTTGAATTACATTTCTTTGTATTCAGCATCCCCACTCATATATAGAAAAAAACATAAAAAATATGTAAAGGTGGTGGCATATTCTATAACTAATTTATAGATTTGTTGTATGTTAATGAAATCCATTTATTTGACCCAACATTTGGGTATGTGGGTAAATCATCTAAAAGAATATATTTTGGAGTTTCACTCAGGTGAGACCATGGTCCTTATTTTCTACGATCTATGAATCTCCCAATGGTGAGTATCAACTTCCATTATAAAGGTGGAATGATGAATATAGTGTTTTGGGGGATATTTTATGTTTTTTAGGAAACTATACATGCAATTAACGTACTCCTCATCCTCATGGTGACAGGAGTAAGCCCAAAATGTTAAAGGAAGGAAAAAATTTAATTTCCTTCATTTTTATATTCCAGTGTTTCCATTCATCAAGATACCTAAATATTTTCTTGAATTTGGTGAGCATTCCCTCCAAGATATGTGTGTTAACTATAGATCAATGCGGTGGTACGTGATCATTCTCAACTTCTATATCAATAATAATTATATATATAGGTATAATAATTTACAATTAAGTTTACAGAAACATTAATTCCCTTTTTACCAAAATGACAACCAAAAAACATTATCTATAAAATACAGTTTTTGTGTAACCCCATCCCACTCTCCCCTGCTTTAATTTATGATGACAGATTTAATTTTTAAATAACATTATTCCAAACCATTATAAATCATTTTACCATTTCTTAAGAATAATGTAATGATGAATAATATATTTCTATGAATATAAAATATAAGAGTATAGTTATCATCATCAAATAAAGTAGCTATCAATAAAATAAATTAGTTTTTAACCCATAATGGACAAATCATTAATAAAAAATATAATAGAAAATTTAATTAATATATTTTTAATTTTATAAATAATATAAGATTAAAATCTGTTCCATTGATTGTATAATATGAAAATAAAAGAAATTGTGAAAAATTGAAAGATACCCAAATTTTACCTACCTATTGTCACCTAATATAATTCATGAGACTAGAGAACAAAGGAAAGACTCAAGGGATAATGTTAAAAGTGATTATGGGATACCCAATTTGTAACACCACTAAATGATAATGGGATAAATGACTAAATGATATGACCCATGTCAACAAGGTGAAACTTCCCTTTCGAGAGCCTACCAGATTATAACTCCATAGTAATGCCTGCATGGGCGAGAGTTGTGATAAGGATGGGTGACCTTATCGGTTTTTTTTCAAAGTGTGTGTGAGTGAGGACAAAAAACAAGAGAAATGACATGTGCTGGACTATGGGGACTGTCATTAGTAAGATGAACCGTTCAGTCATGTGGGTGGACCCTTGGGTGGGGACCAGGTGTCTGTGGGGAAACTGGTGGTACCTAGTGGTCCAGCACGGGACGAACATGTTAATGATGAGGTGTCTATACTATCACCAGGACCCAGTTGTCACTATTGGTATCATAGGTGAAACCCAACCACATGTGTAGTGCACTATCAGGGTTGAGATGTAGGGCAAATAATGAGGTCGTTTTTCTCAAAAGGGGGTGATTACAACACCCCAAAATGATTAAGGGTTAAATGACTATATGATATGACTCATGTCAACAAGGTGCACCTTCCTTTTCAGAAGCCTACCTGATTAGAACTTCGTAGTTAATCATGATTGGCATGGAGTAGTGATCCGAATGGGTGTACTTCTGGGAAGTTTCTCAGAGTGTGTGTGGGTGAGGAAAAAACACATTAGAAAGGACATGTGTTGGCCTATGGGGACACTCATTAGTCAGATGACCCTTTAAGGCATGTGGGTGGACCCTTTGGTTGGGACCACGTGTATGTGGGGCATGTGGTGGTACCTGGCGGGCCAAGAAATGACAACCATGTAAAAGTCGAGGAGTATGTGTTGTCACCAGGACCAAGTTATCACACTATTTACTATGGATTATATGATAATTACATTTCCAATACATAATTATAGGTTACATCTTATGTCCCGACTCCATTATTCTTTTGTATACTATAAATTGTCAAACCCAAGTTACTTTAATGCATGTTTAATACCATTTGGTATCATTTCTGACCTGAATAACACAATGAAACACTAGTAGCTTTATAACAACCCTTCCCTTTATTACACATTAACCCAAAATTTCATACATGTGATTAATACTAAAAAAATCCAGAATAGATAGAATTTTAATGACTTTGGTAGTTATTTACATTTCATATCAATATAAAACTACCAATGCATCATCCTAACTAAAACCAACTATACAGGTTCATAATATTCATTTATACTTAAAACTACATGGGATAACATGGTAACATACAGAAGAATGGGGTGCGCTATAAATCCATGTATGAGAATAAACAAGGAATAACATAAATAAAATAATACATGTTAGACAATATGAATATTTAAATAGAGAAATAATCATAAAAATGAAAAATGAGATATTATATATCAAGATAATCACAAAAGAAACATGGGAAATATGGAAACAACATTAAACATTACATCATAAACATATGATAAGGATAACTTCTAAGACATCATGATGGATAAATACCCATAATGGAAATATGATTACTCCCTTTCCAAATTTGATGTATCTAGTGATTAAAAATTACCCAATTCATTAGTGCACTATATAATTATGGGAACTCCAATCACATTCATTTCATTCTAATGCTTATGTATGACACATATATTATGAAACATGGATTCATTAATCATAATAATTTATTAAATGATTAAGGATTGTTAAATAAATACATGTAAGTAACAATTACATGAATTTTAATTGTATTAATAGGAACACCCTTGATAGTAAAAGGTTAGGTTATTCACTACAATCTAGTTTTGGCATGAAATTCATGGTGATATTTTTGCATCATAGCAGCATCACATAAAACATCATAAAAAGTGTTGATGAATGAAAAGGGGGTATCACATAATTTTTTAATAAAATGAGAAGTAATAATTACATGGAGAGACATATCCAAACACTATTAATTGTAAATGTATGACATGAGATAATAAATTTACTTGAATAATGAATATAAGGGGAAGATCTCATACCTTGATAGAGTGACTCCAAATTCTATGGATCATTTTCTTGAGAGATTGGGAGAACATTTCAAAGAATATGGAGAAGTAATATTAGATTATATATATCCAAAATTCTTTTTCCTAAAAGAGAAAATGCGATCTTTTTTGGGTATAAATATGAAATTAGTGGAGAATTCATTATCATTTCTCAAACATATGTTTTCGACTCCATAATAAAATGACCAAAACCACAATCCTTACGATAGGTTTTTACCATGGTATCTACCAAATGATAGTAATTTTAATTTTTTGATAATGAAAAGGGACGAAATTATTAAATTAATACCCTTGACGATGGGGAACTAAGTCAGGCTCTTAATGAAATTATTTTAAAACCTTAAAATATATTATTGGTTATGGAGGATTATTAATGGAAATATAAAATTATTAAATTAAACATAATATCACATTAAATTAATTTTAAAACATATATTTGGTTATGGATACACTTAATAGTATTTATTACATATATTTCAGGTCATTATGATGTCATAATACACATCTTTTATTTATAAATATTAAATGCTTAACCAAATATTAAACTGTATTAGAAAATATTGAAAATATAACATTTGGATAAATTATATATTTTGATTCCAAGGATAATATTCATTTTATAAAAAAAATTTCTAATTTTTTTACATGTAAAATAAGAATTTACATTTTTTATAAAATATGGTGTTTTTGACAATGATAGTTTTCAAACCCTTATAAAAATCATAGTTGACTACATAAAGATTATATGATCATTTATATTTAATAAAAAAATTTATTAATGATATTTAATTATAATATTAATTATATACAAATGACAAAAAATTATTAAAATGGATTACTTAATTGAATTTGAATATTGATCGAACTATTTGTGTTTTATTATAAAAAAATAAAAATCATTCAAAAACTAATGATAAGATGAAAATATGAAAATAATTATATTTAAATATAAATATAAATATTCACATTACTATGGTTTTTAAACATATCTCTATAATACACCATTATATATCGTAAGTGTAATGTGCGCGATGGTGAGACTTTCATTGGGTGGTTCAACGTACATGGTTGGGGCTATGATATCAATGGGCTTGAACATATAACATAAATTATTTCACTCATTCTTAATGTGTTGGATCTAATATTGGGTTTTTCAGGGGAAAATACTTGTGATTCAATCACTATCAGAAGCTCAGATAAATGGGCTCCATACGGTATGATCCTAATGATTGAGTTCATCACTTCCCTTGTCTCTGTCAATTGGATTATATAAAACCCTATATTTATACTAATAATATGATCATGGTTCAATAGATAAATTATCAATGTTAATGAATCATAAATTTCATTTAAATATAATAATATATAATTAAACTAAATAAGTTCTTAAATTATATATATATATATTATATAATAATACATTTTATTAAATCGCCAGGGAAATATTATTTATAATAGATTAGGTCATTAAAATCACCACCCTTAAGAAATTTCACCCATGAATTTTTATTTCCCCACAGATAATAAGATAAATATACATTTGTTTCATCTCCTCCTGGGTTCCCATGCCACATATTCAAACTTGTGGTCTGTCCCCGGCACATTGACTAGGTGCATTGTCTTATTTGGTAGAACTTTTTATCTATGATCTACGATCATCACTAGAATCTCCTTATAGAAAATGTAATTATAAAATGGTACCACCAGTATATTGAGTACAATTGATGTGTTTGTTATGTACATCCTCAAGAGGGATATGTTGAATAAATCATGTTCTTGAGATAGGATTGGTGGGATTTCAAGTTGATAGTCTACCACTATTATGCGATCAAGTATATCAATGGGGTTGATGTACGTTGAAATAAGCATTATATTCTTTCAAAATTCCCAGAAATTAATCCATAGAGATATGTGAAAGAGTCCCATGTATCCAACATTAAACTTTAGGACTCATCGATGATTGTTATCATATCACTTATATCAACTCTGAGAATCATTGATGTGATACTAAATCGCTATGAACATTTCAACCATTTCCTTTACGATTTTAGGACCTTATAGTTTTGGTTTCCCAACTTCATCCCAGCATGCAGGTGTTATACACCTCCTCCTGTAAAAGGAATCATAGGGGTTCATTTGGATACTTGAGTTGAAACAAGTATTTTATGAGAACTTGACCAAAGAATAATGTTGATCAAATACTCATTCTAAGTCAATTGAGCGTGATATTAATATTAAAGGAGGTTTTTTGTTATTCTACGCAGATTATCCCTTAGTCTGAGGAAGATAAAAGGTTTTGAAGTAAAAATCAGTATTCAGATCATGTTGGATACCCTTCTGTAACATAGAGGAAATTTTTGGATATCGATCAGATGCAATTGATAGTTGTGTTCCATAAACCCTCCCCACATATCTAATATATATCCTTCCATGTTGACCAAGTGAGAAGAACTATCTAATCGTAAATAAAGGTGAAGTCATTGTATGATAATCCACTACAACCCATGTAGAATTATTACATCTTGATGCCTTCAAGAAGTCCAATGAAAACATCCCTGGCGATGTTTTTACATTTATATGTTGGTATGTGTAATTGTTGTATCCTTCGAATAGATTTTTTCCATTCTTCCTTCAATTGATGGCATACAAGACATCATGATGTATACTCAATGATATACTTCTTCATATTGTCCCACCAATAGTGTTCAGAGAGATTTTGAAACATCCTAGTGCTTCATATATGGATAGATATGGTTAAGATATGGGTATCATTGAATATACCCTTCTTTAATTTCATTTTGGATGGTTTACATAGTCGTGAACCTAATCTTACAACTCCTTTATTAACAATTAACTCTGAGGATATCCCTGTTCTTAATGTTTCCAATTTCTTATAAATTCCTAAATAACTTATTTTTTCATACATTATCCTCTCTAGATGGCATGTTTCATAAATCAGTTGTTAAAGGACTATTGGATTACCATTCAATATGATTATAAAGTCCATCCTTTCTAAATCTTTGAATATTAGATCCATCTAATTTCTCATCAATGATAAAATTAATGGGTAATTTCTAAATATAGTGAATTCCACTTTATTTTCTTTCCAAGGATAGTGGTGAATTGAGAAATCAATGTCTGTGAGAATCTTTAACATTTGTAACTATCATATATTTATCTCATTCTATGTGACTATATACATGAGGATTTTGTAGTCTATATATATTTCAAAACTCTCCCCAAAGAGACAATGCATATGTATTTCCAATGTAAATGTCCTTGAAACCAAATCCAAACCATACATTGAGAAGATATTTTCATTAACATTCATGTACCTTGATGCATAGGCTACACAGTTTCCATTTATCAATAACACATAGCTCAATATCTTCTTCAAATCAACACTGAATACCACAACAATGTTCCCCACATGTGGGTAGTGTGAGTACAAGTGCAGTGATAATCCTCCTTTTCTACAACTTAGTTATCTATTAATTTTCATCATTCCACAAAAACATGACTCTATTTTCAGTTATCTATGTTATAGGGTTTCATAATCATGAAAAATGTTTCAAAAATCAATGATATTTCATATAAAATACAAGGAATCTACGAATATCTATCAGAAATATTGTCCTTGGAAAACATTCAATTGATTATATTTTTGAAGGGTCCAGATATATCTCATTTCATGTGATGATGTGCCCTAAGAACGACACATCCTTCAACCAGAACTCATATTTTCTATACACGATATAAATCTTTTCTATTCATAAGGTAATTAACATAGTACTTAGATGATCCTCATGCTCCTCCAGGATTTTTGATTATATTATAATATCATATATAAATAATACCATAAACATGTCGAGGTAATATCTAATGACTCTATTAATATTTTCAATGAATATATCTAGAGGATTAGTGAGTAAAAGTAGAATTATTATCAACTCATAGTGCTCGTACCTTGCACGAATAGTATTCTTGGGGATATCCCCCCTCTTAAACCAAACATTGTAATATCCTGACCAAATTTCCACCTTAGAGAAGTATTTTTCTCCACATAGATTATTTTTAATTTCATCAATCAATTTTATAGGATACTTGTTTTTATGATGATTAGGTTGAGATCATGATAAAAAATTAAAAGGCTCATTGACCAATCTATCTTCTTGAGAAAGATGACTTGTTCACCCCATGGTGAATGAAAATAGGCATATAAACCCTTTATCCAAATTCTCATATAGTTGTTCCTTCAACTCCTAATATTCCACAGAAACCATTCTATATCAATTCATCGATAATGGTAACTCCATGCGTGCAGTATCAGCTAAAAACTCAACCACTCGGCTAAGATGAATACTATGATATTATTCAGGGAACACATTTTCATATTCCTTCAAAATGGGAATGTCTTAAAAGATTATACCTTCCTTAGAATCAATAAGTTTATCTTGATATTATTTATTTAAGGGAAAAATATCCATTATTGATATTTTGGTGCTAAATAAGATTTATTCTTTTGCACTTTTACATAATCGTGGGTTAATTCCAGATATTAATAGTGATTTCCTTCTCATAAAAATTTATATTGGATCTATATAGGTAAATCCAATCCATACCAAGAATTCCAAAAACTTACACCATAGGGAGTGTGATAAGGTTATCTAGGAAATTCAACCTACAAAATTATAATTGGGAGTAGTTTTATACTCGGGGTGCAATAATTTCACCATTTTCCATATTCACTAACAGATCTACTTACATATTTGGTGGTGGTGTTTGAATAGTTCTACTAAACAATCATGATATAAAAATTTTCTATTACTATAATCAAAATGATCATTATCTATTATTGATTGAATATCTAGTATACCATTTACCACTTCACTATCTGGATCCATATCCGTGATCGTGATGGAAAAATATCTGCCTAGATTCCTTGATGGTTTTTGGTTGTCTCTAAAAACCATTATCTAAGTGCATTTATTTACAAAGTTACTTGGTTCTTTCTAATTGAAGTAAGAAAAAATAAATAGAGGGATGAATTTATGATTCCTCTCTTCCAATTATTTCATGCCTTTCCCCTATTAAAAAGCACTAGTTAGGTGTCCTTCCTTCCCAATCCTAGAGCATTTTCACATCCCCTTAGAAAATGTTTATGTAGCTTCTTTCTACACCATTATAAAGTAGGGTGTTAAAATTTCTTAACACAGTTAGACGTCTCCATCAGACCCCTCAAATTAAACTCCATTTTTAGATTCGTATCCTCATGATATCCTTTATATTTTGTGATCTCTATTTTTACATTTAGGTCACATTATACAACTTTCTTCATAGCTATCAATGTCTCAGATAGCTACGGATTTGCACAAACAAGGATTTATCCCACTAATGAAGTAATAATTGCATTCAAGGGTAACAAAACCGATATAGGCATGTCATGCAAGAATTTTCAAGTTCCCCTTATATGCCCAAATAGATTCTAATTTTTTTATTGTGGTCACGTTAATCAATTTCCTTTTTATTTTTAATAGTGTGAGAAAAATATTTATCAAAAAACATTTTTGGGAATTCTGTCCACCACATCAGTTCAATATCTTCCATGGGATTCATATTATTGATCATTGACTAGTAGTGATTAAATTATCCATCCATATATTAAACATCCATTTTAAACTTCTCTTACTCCTAACATTGAAGGATATAGAATTTCATCTAAATTCAGTTGATCTATAGTTATGCAATTATGGGATCAGATAATCCATTTGAATGTTGGAAGCCTTTGTTGTATAATGCTCTCAATTTCCAGTTGAAATTTCATAGATATATGTAAGAGCTCCCCCTGATCTATTATTCTATCTAGAACATGATTTAATTGAGAGAGTTTCATCTCAATGGTTTTGATTTTGGTGCCCATCATGTTGGATATCTTGTTTGGAAAGCCATGACATCACCATTCACATTTATTATTTACTTGATTCCACCTATTTATGTCAATTGGATAGATTAAATGAAATATTATATATGATTATTTCTAAAATCTTAAATGCATAAAATATGGTCTGTTGAAATTGTATCAATGAATTATATATAACAATTACTTTTTAACATATCTATTTCCTGACCACAATTTATTTTATCGATGATCTATTTCCTAAAATATAATATTATGGGGTTTTTTAGCATTAACAATTGTTCATAATTTGATTATGAATTCACAAAATAAAATTCTCTAGGAGATTCTAAACAGCTGTGCATTAATTACCGTTCTTGTGCACGAGTTCTTGGTCGAGTCTAGCTAAGTATGGTGCTTTCAGGTTTTACCCCTATGTACATCTATTCCAAATCCACATCCACTATTATTATCCAAATAGGGATATATTTTCTTGACAAAAACCTTACTCTGAACTTACCAAAATTTAGGGATGTTTCTTATTCTTTTATTATCCCAATGTATTTCACTTGATTCTTCTAATCTGAATCCCAAAAATAACTAAATGTTTCCTTTGATACCAACTATAACAACCATTTAATTTATTACACATTAATTCTCATTTTATTACATCAGATAACAATTAATAAGACATGAAATATTTATAATTCTAGTTTCTTATGTGACTAGGTACATTATATATCAACAAAAAATAATTAATACATTATCTTTATTTAAAACCTCCTTACCATGTTCATAATATTATTTCATACGTAAAATTTTATGAGATAACCTAGGTATATACATAAGAAAGGAGTGGGATATAAATCCCATTAAGGGAATAAACATAGAATAACATGAAGATAATAATACATGCTATACAATAGTTATATAAAAAATTAGTAAGAATCAGAAACTTTTACAAGAATACATGATATAACATGATAATACTAAAGGAAACAATGTAAATGTGGAAACAATATTAAACACTACATCATAAACAATGGTCGATTCTAACTATGATAACATAATGATGGAATATTTTTCATAATGTAATCTGGATTACTTACTATCTTAACACGACATCTCATGAGACTAAACATTAGCCCATGCATTGGAGCGCAATATAATTTTTGACGCACCAATCATATTTATTTCATTCTCAGGCTTAAGTGTGCCATAGATATCATAAAACAAGGAATTATTCATCATAATATTTTATTCCTGGATCGTGTATTATAGAATAAATACATGTAATTCCCATGTAAAATATTTATAATTGTATAAAGATGAATACCCATGGATGGAAATGGGTATGGTATTCACCCCACGATTGTTTTGGCATGGAAAATCACGGTTAAATTTTTAAGACATAATAAGGTATCTTAAAAATTCATAAAATGTATTGATGAGATAAAGGGGTCTATCATTATTTTTAAACAAGTTTTTAGTAATATGGACATGTAAATACATATCCAAAAAAATTTAGTTGTTAATAGTATTCATGAGATAATAATAAAATTTGAATAAATAATTGATGCTGAGGTTCCCTTACCTTGAGTGTGTGACTCCAAATTCTTCAGAGGGGATTCTTTATAGATTGGGGGAACCTTATGAGGTCTATATAGATATGAGGGAGGAGTAAGAATGTGATAAAATTTATTTGAGTGACGTTTAATGGGATCATAGTAGGGATTATAGAGAAAATGAGTGGGGAATTCTTTTTCATTTATCAAACATAGGTTTTAGATTATATATTATAAAATAAACAAAACTAAAAACCTACCAATGGTTTATTCCAAAAGGGATTTGTCTTCATTATTTTTTAATTACATGGGGCTTAAATAATAAAAAATAACATTTTCAATGTTTATGTGACTAAAATTCATAATGAAATGATTTTTAAACATTAAAATATTTTACTAATTTTAAAGAATTCATAAAGGATTTATAAAATTAATAAAACAAACATTGATCACATTATTTAAAATATAAAGAATATATCTGTTCATAGGGAAAATTTATATTATTTATTACATAAATTTTTTGTCATTATGGTTTTATAATACAATCCATATATTTATACAGTATTTAATTTTTACCTGAATACATGATTGTCTAAAAATATTATGGAAATTCCACTATTGAATAATTTCAAAATTTTGAATCCAAAAATTATAATCATTTTATAAAAATAACATTCAAAATATTTGAATTTTATCTTTTAAATTAAGAGTCATCATTTATTGAAAAATGATGGTATTTTTTACAATAATAGTTTACTAACCATTATAAAACGTACATTATAAATCATATAAATTATATGATAATTTATATTTAATTAAGATTATTTTATAATAACATTTTTTAAAAATATTATTTATTTCAAAAATCCACTAATTAATTTAAATTATTTCATTAATTGAATTTGAATATTACTCGAAAATATAATTATATTTTTGTTATATAAAAATAAAAATCCATAATAATGTAAAAATTAGAAGAAAATAAGACAATTATTCTATTGAAAATTAAATATATATAATCAAATTACAATGGTCTTGGAAAATATCCCATTATTATATTCGAAAATCCCTTTTTGGTGAGGTGAGCGATGATGGGACTTTCGTGGGGTTATTTAGTGTACATATTTTGGATCGTGATCTCAACGAACTTGAAATTCTCTTGTAATTTGTTTAACTCATTATTTAATTATTCGATCACAGCATGGGCTTGTTCAATGAAAATATTTGTCATGTTATCTCCCTCATATTCTTTAATAATTGATATTTAATTGGTACAATCCTACTGTTGGAGGCCATCATATACTTTGCCTGTGTTAATTGGATTTCTTAAAACCCTATATTAATACTAATCATATGACAACTATTTTATGGTTATAGTATCAATGGTAATGATTCTTAGTAGTATGTTAAATACTATAGTATATAATAAAACCAAATAAGTGCATTTGTTTTCTAAATCTGTAATTTATAAAAAGAAATTTGATTAAATAAAAAGAGTAATTTTATTCATTATAGTGTGGGTCAATACATACATTATCTGAATTCCTAATTTTCACCTCTTAGCCACCAGAGGATAGTATAATCACCAATGGTGAAGTATAATACATCTGGGAAGTGGTATTCTCCATTTCAAACATAATTTATAGTAAAAAAAGATTATACCTGATGATGATATAGAATACTCAATCTTTATATGTAAAAAGATAGTAACGAATTATCAATGAGGGTAGGTATAATGATAGTACTATAAAACTGGTTTTAATATTACATACATTTGAATATTGATACATAATTAGTCCAAAAAAATATTTATATTTTATATTTTATAAAATTAATAAACTATATATTTATAAATTAGTGTAATAAAAAATCATCATAAGTTTAAAAGGTTGTACTCTTATGTGTGTAGACCCTCCATAATGTTCCATGTATAACTTATGTGCAATCCATCAGTCTACACATGAAGTGTCAAAATTTTATCTCTCTATTATTTTGGATCCCTATGTAGCTACCACAAATGGTCAATCACTTTCCCTTTAGTCGGAATATAAATAAGAAATTATACAAACATCATGAATGGATCCTATGTATGGTATGAGTATTATAAATATATAAATTGTATCCACTAAACCCCTTGCAATATGTCATAAACTAATGTGTATACAAGAAAAACTACCAATCATTAGAAATGAGAAAGTAACTATAATCAGGGTATTAAAAGTAAATCAAGCATGCATATTGTAATTTAAAATATAACGCTTTAGAAAGGGATGTTCCTTACCTGTATATTTTCATTGAGTTTCAACTCAGGACCTGATATGATGTATTAGTGTCATAACCCTAGGGGAGGTAGAATTTTTCATTTAAATTTTATAGATATGTATATATACACACTTATATATGTGTGTGTTTCTGTGTATTAAACATAATACTATAAAAATTTGTCTCATTTGGGGTAAACAAAATAAATTATACCATGCCATGGTGATCATACCATCCATCCCTTTGACAATTGTTGAATGGGGATAATAATTTGCTAATCCTTATTTATCCAATTTTTTAGGATGAATCTTAATATATTTAATGTAATTTTAATGTTGTAAAACATAAAATAAATATGTTTTATATTTCTTTTGTAACTAATGAGTTTAATTGAAAAAGGCCTAGATTTGTATTTGTAGTTATTATATTTTTATTCTACATTTAAAATGTGAAGTATATAAATTTGAAATTTTTTATTCATTGTTATTTTAGGTGTGATTATTACTCTAGAATTATAATAAATGTATGAGTATGTTGGAAGTATACTTTTGTGAACATATCTATAACTAAAAGGGGTTCGTTATATAGTGTGTGAGAATAAATCCCATCTCCATGATTTGTTGTATGAATAATCATATGTCCAATCCATTCCATATATGTAACATATATGGGTGACATATAATGTAAGAGTAACTCAAGTACATGGATAAAAGCTGTGTAAACATAAATTGGTGGGTTAACTACTCTAGCATGAGACTAGTTATACATTTTTTCCTCAACGATATGACATATCTTCACCAATGTTTACAAGAAACCACAATGTTAATTCTTACTACATCCTTGTGTTCCCATAAATTTTCTAATCATATCCTAGGACTACTATGAGCATCTTAATGTGATCAAGATATATGAAATTATATTCCTTTATCACATATTGACATCAACACCCAAGAACACCCTTGATAATTGATCCCATCTATAAAACATGTGGTCTCAGGCTTACAAAATTGTAATTAGAAATTATTATATGAATATTTATAATAAAAAAATTAGGAAACATGAATATAAAGATACCATGTGAAATTAAACCATGAAAAATAGCACAAAGATTTTTATATCGGAGAAGTGTGAGTTAATGAATAATTAAGAATGATTATACATAAAATTATTTTCTCCACCAATGGTACATGTGTTCTCATCCCATCTACAATGAATAAGCTATTATTAACTATTTTAAAATTCATCCTCCTCATTTTTAGAGGGTTGGAAGCATGGATTATGAATATGGTTCACCTTTAGCATTGTATTTTATGCATTATTTGTATTTTTAATTACATTCATTCAATTAAAATACAATATCTTAGTTCCCTATTATATCATCTTTTATTATTTTATTTCAATCTATTTATTACATCATAAGCCTTTATAAATCCAATTACATTATGAAATAGTCAAATGCCTTCATCATTGATGAATATGCGGTCTCCTCAAGTCTCGTTCTTGAATTTTTTCATGGATGAAGTTTATCATTAATGGGGGTAGTGATAATGAAATTGTTTGAGATATTGTTTTTCACAATTATTTCCTTACATGATTGGATTCCCTATCTTCTATCGACCTTATCTAAACCATTTAATCCTTGAAAAAAAAATTCAAATGTCAGATTTGGTTAGTTCAGGGAATGAAAAACATATGATGGATCTAAAATCTTATAAGGTGGTTAACTATTGGTTGAGGTCTGAACATCCCATGCAACGTGGAAGGGTTATGTATTTAAATGCATGGTTCGACATTCAAGTGTTCTTAGCGCTAAAATATTTATGGAAAGAAAATAATTGGTAAATGTTATTTGGTTATTTATAAAAATTAGTATAATTAAAATATAAAAACTATTATTTTCTATTTAGTGTGGTAAAGAAAACTAAAGACGTACAAAACACAAATAAACAAAAAAATTAAGGTATCATGTGTTTCAAGGTGGTATAAAATTGTAAATCTCAGGGGAATATACTCTCTCAATATCAACACACTCATGGGGAAGGGATCTTATGCTAGTGAAAATAATACAATGATTATCATAGTAACCCTATAAATCAATAAAATCTAAAAAATATCACATTGTGTGAGGCATGATCGCTTTATTAGGGAGATATGTATACACATACTAATATAGTAAGCGATCGACTTGGGGTCATAGTATTTCCATGAATGGAATTTTAGATCACCATAGAGTTTGTTTCAATTTCATTAATCAGGGTGTTGTAATCAAGACCTGCATGGACAAGGGAGATCTGAATTTTTTTTAATATGTGCCATGTTTCTGGAATCCTAGATATAACAACAACCCACCACTAATAGTGTTCCTCCTATCATAAAATCCTAAATTTTCATTCTTGCACCATGAAACCTATTATTTCATAAATTTATGCATGCAGTAGGATTCATGTCAATCCTGATGATATCACTAAAACCCCTATAAATACTAAAATCCCAGCCACATTGAAAGAATAGATGACTATCCATTTTATCACTGGAATTTCCATTTCCCCAAAATGTTGACAGAATATTGATCCCCTTCCTTCTGATATCATCTTCCATCGAAATCATTTTGTTGTGTATCATCAAGACTGGGAAATAGTATTTAATAGGGATATCATTACATGAAATTTTTTCCCATTAGCACAACTCCCAATATAGGATTATAGAACACCCATACATGATTTGTCCTAGAACACCCCCTTGTAGATGACATTAATACTAAACTACACTTTTTTGGAGGGATCTCATTTAGACCGAAGACCTATAATTAGTGTTTATTAAGGATGGTTTGTATAAATGAGGGGTACTGGGTCACCTAGGAAAAGGTTATCTATGGTCTAGGGCTTCATGAGAATCCAATGAGGGAACCTTCCCAGTTGTGAAACTAAAAACTAGTCTATCTACATCTTATAATCCATCAAAAATAATGCTTAAGGGTCAGAATGTGACCTTGAATCATCTACCAAAAACCTGAGACCATTCTCCTTAGAGCATCAAGGTAATACCCATATTTACTGATTAAAAATATTTCTTAGAGTGAATTACCATCCAACACTTACAATACCAGTCTTTCTAGGGGGAATTTTATAGTTTTTTCTTAATTGTGAATATTAATCACCCCTTCCTCCATAGAACTAGCCATTATATTCCATGAATCAAAATGACATCATTCACCACCATGAGAGTCCATTATAAATCATTGAGATATCCTCTAAATATTCCTTAATATTGTTTTAGGAACCATATGTACAAACATCACATGTATTGGTATATATTTTTGGACATAGTTTACTAGATTATTCTTTCCACCGATGGAAAATATGTCAATACTATAATTTTTTGTTTCTAGTTATCATATTAACAATCCCCTCATAATGGTATATTCACATTTTACCCTGATAAGATGGAGCTACCTGTTATTCCATGGTAAATAACATTATATTAAATCCAAACTTCTCTTACATACTATACCACTATCATTCCGAAAGTTATTTTGATGTACACTTGCTACTCATACCCCTATTAATTTTTACCCTAGTCCATTTCCTATATTCTTCCAGCATTTTATTTAGGCCCTTTAATGATTTAGACAATATATTTATGATGACAAAAATTTCATAAGAAAAAATAAGTTGAGATATACCATTCAAGTCTCTCATTCACTTAAAGTGATGAATGTTTACATTTTGGATGCAATTTTACCTAAATATACTGAATGAATACTATTTTAGAATGAACATACTGGGTGATAGGGGGTATGCTATCTAAGGCCTTGAATCAATTTGAAGAAGCCATGTATTTTCCCCATCATTGATTTTGAAATCTTTGTGAAGATAAAACATTTATAAAATAGGTCCCTCACCAAATTGTAGAGACCCATGAAATCCCTATCCATAAGGATGAGGCCCCATTCAATCCTATCATATGATTTTCCCATGTCAATTTTTATAACAAAATTAGATCCAAGGGTAATTTTATTTAGTTCCTTTATCATTTCGTAAGAAAGGTCAACCATGGCTTGTGGGGAATTTTTGTTGATGAAGGCATGCTTTTCTTCATACATCCATTTATGGAGATATAAAAAAAATTATTTATGAGACAATATAAAATCTTTTATGATACAATTCACATTAAAATACGCCTAATCTGAATAACTAATGTTGGATCCTTCACCTTAGGGATAATAATTGGAGTTGTTTCATAGATCACCCAATGGATCTCACTACCATGAAAATAATCCTATATAAAATCAATGAGTACATCTTTGATGAGTACCCATATCATGAACCAAATTAGGATTCCATCAAACCAGACACTTGACCCAGCTTGTAGCATGGTGCGAAAGGCAATCTTGTTCCTCACAGGATGGAAACTAGTTTCTGGGGTTTAAAATCACATTTGGGAAAATCTTATGCCACAATAAACATCCATATACAACCAAACAAGTAATAATTAATAACCATATCCATGTGGAATAAGTCTACTATAAGATAACCAATTTATGTTTTTAAAAAATGTATCCAAATACAAAAATTGGGAGGGGAAAAACTATAAACCACAAAAAAACATCCATCCTACAAGAGGAAGAACACCCTAAGGACACCTTCACTAACACCTCATTGAAGAGCAACATGAGAAACTAAATACATAATCCCCACCAAGACAAATCTGGCCTTTTCTAGGGTCAAATATAATAAGATATACATACACCATTGGGTGTGTGTAGGTACTGAACAAAAACCAAGTAGGATACCACACAAAAATAATTATTCCATGAAAAAATATTATAAGACAAGTGACCATTCGCATTTTGATGATAAATGAATAAGAAATTTAAAAAATAAACTTGAATTGAAAATCATAATGAAAAGAACATAAAAAAATGTTCCCAGCCCCAGGAATATCAGCACATGATCCCCACAAGTAATCCCTAAGAACATGTGTTAGTTGGACCCTAGGAGCCTCATACCTCAATGAACATTTTATAGAAACCATAACCCACATCATCCATAGGCATGATCTAATTTATGAGAATACATTCCAAGGTCTAGTGGTCTACAATCACAATTATAGTTTACATAGTGTTTTAGCGTCAATCCTACTAGAATGAACTAGGTCTTGGTCCCTTCGATCATACTAGAGTAGGAGTACTAATACTCCAATATAGTCAAATAGGATTCAATGTATACTTAATATCAAATTATCAATTCATAAGACACACCACTTAAACATCCCCAAAAACTAAAATAAATAACACATAAACAAAATTAACCACTTTCACAAACACAATTATAACATTTAAAACACACTATCCAAACAACCATTTTCAAAAACCCCATTCACACATACACATGTCTATCATTAAAAAACCCATGAAAACTAATCTGCTTCTTTTAGTAATTCATATTTCAATCCATAATCACACAAAAACAACTCTAAATGATGGTTTATACCACCCATATAATTCAAATAAAAAATTTAGAAAAAAAAATGAATAATAATATCATATGATAATGATAAGGCATAGAATCACCATCATCAAACATGGATAGTTTCAAAATATAGTGGGAAAACAATTCCTCACCCCAATGTGACCATATAAATGGAATAACACACCACATTAATCAATTTTTATCCCAAAAAAACTATATTTCAACCCACTTTAGAGTAACCGATCCATTGGAGAAATAAAAAACCAACGAAAACAAAAGGAAGAATGGAGAAGAAGGATGACATCAAGAGAGAAGGGACATGGTTGATGATTATTTGATGTACCCAAGAAAAATACCCAAAGAAATTTATTTCCAATGGATCCAAGATGTAGGATTATAGGATCCTAAGGATTTAAATCATGAGTGGTGTGGGTTTGGCTGTATTTTGGGATAAATTCATGTGGCGATAGAACAGAATATTACCTAATTTTAATGACATGGACAGGTCCCATGGTTTGGCCACAAGGGTTTCCACACCATACAGAAATGGTGTGTCCTTACCAATACAAAGTGAAATGAGGATGCATAGTTTCTAGGGGAGGGTGTGCACTCATGTGGTAAATCGTTCACCTTAGACAGACCCACTGGCTTGGGCGCACAGTGAGCTGCATGCCTACGTGGTTGGACAAGTGGCTTAGACAGTACCACTATTCAGTATGACCGGTCTCTTATGTTCTAGCACATGGATTATAATAAATGTTAATCCATCATAATCAACGTTCTTCAGGAACAAAAAATTCAATTTTTCTTAAAACCTATGGGTGATAACTAGATAATAAATATAATATCGAAATAAAAAATAATATACCCCAGAAATTAATCATGGATGAGAAAATTTTCAAAAAAATGATAAATTTTCACAATCAAAAACTAAAACTGATGTCTGGTTTGAGAACAAAAATGGGTATGGCTCCTCAAACTAAGACATTCACTCCCAATCATCATGTTAATTATTCATGTAAAACCAAATTAACCAATCCAATAACAAAGATTTTAACTAAATAACATTATCATGGGAATCCATAATATGTACGGTTTTCCGAATCCCAATAAAATCATGTTATGGAACCTAATCATCCTAATTAAACACATGAGTTGGATCCAGATTATACATTATTACTTACAATACATGGAATTAACCAAGAATTGACCTCATCTAAGATGAATAATTTAACCTACATTCCACCTTACTAAATCATTCAGTAATCTTGAATGGTCCGACAAACCATGACCTTAAATTACTTAATTACTATGTAGGTAGTAATCCATACAAAGGGAAACATTCATAAACACTTGATCACCACATAGTAATCCAAATATCAACACCATTATTTGGAATTTGATTTATGGTGTCTATTTACTCTCAATAACTATTTTCTAATCAAGAAAACTTTTTCAGGTGTCTCCTACATGAGACATGGTCTCAATAATGATGTATCACCCACCTATGTCCATCATAAGGTATACTATCATGACAAAACGAAAAGTTTCTAAAAGGTATTATTTATTATTGATGATTGGTAACTATTACTATATGAGAACTTGTACAACACAAAATTCATATCCCCTAAGAATCCTAAATCTAACATGCATGCCCATAGGATTTCATCCACGTTCTGATTTTCACACTCCTTCTAAAAATATATTTGAGGATGGTTTTCCATACTCAACATGATCAATGAATCCATATACTTTGTAATTCCATCCCAAAATTGAGAGGAAAAATATTGATCCATATATAAAATAATAAATTATATAAAACTATGAATCCTCGCAACTAAATAATCATTCAAACAACCCAACCCATCAACTTTGGTAGACTCCCTTGTAAGAATGAAATGGTCTAATTTAGTTAGATAGTCAATCATAAACCATATAAAATTCCTTCCCTATGGCATACGAGGAATTCTATTAATGATATCCATGGTGACCTCATCCCACTTTTATATTGGAATGATTATTGGATGAAAAAACCTGAATGGTATTTGATGCTCTTCCTTAAACTAATAACATGTATAACACCAAGATACGTAGTAAAAAATATACTACCTTATACATGGACACCAGAACTGATAGAACAAATCATAATACATCTCGGTGGTCCCTATTTAAATAGTCCACTCTGACTGAAATCTATCCTACTTCAATACCTTCTACAGTGAAAATGACACCATAACATGTCCCTTGAAGTAAATAATCACATCTGAAGACAAGAACCAGTAATTGTCCACATTTATTCCATTCAGGGATTGCATACAATGATGGTACAAATCATCGCCATTATTCTACAATTTAACCAACTCCATAATGGATTGTTTTAGTATAACAGTATCGAAGAATGTACTTCACTGCTGTAGCTTCATATCCATATGCATATGGGAAGAAATTCCCATTAAAGTATACACTTCACTATACTATTTTAACTCATTCACATTAATTTTCTTAAACAAAACATCTACTACCACATTGTCTATTCCTGGGGTATGATTGATATCCAAATATAACCCATGGAGGTACTCCACCCAACAGAGATGCCTCAAATTCATATCCTACTAAGGAAATTTTTTTAAAATGATTTATTGATCAAAATAGACTACCAATTTTTCATCAGATATATAATGTTGTCATGTCTTTAAGGATTTCATCATAGCCATTAACTATAGTTCATGGGTCAGATAATTCTTTACAGGTGGATGGAGTTCGCGAGAACCATACACCACTACATGATAATCATACATCAAAATACACCAAATACACATACCAAAGGCATAAATGTAGACCACAAATAACTTTATATATTTCAGAAAGAAGATAACATGGGTTATAGTCAACCACCCTTTAATATTATTAATGAAATCCTGGAATTCTGGGAACCACTCAAATTTTACCCATTTCTAGGTAAGTGTATTCATGAGAGAATGAAGCTAGGATAAATCTACAATAATATATATATAATACCCTTCCAGACACTAAAATCTCTTGATCTCTAAGACACTCTTCGACTACTCCCAGGACATCAAAAATTATATCATTTTAGGATCCACCAAAATACCACAATCTAAGATCACATGTCCCATAAAATTAACCTCTTTAATACATAAATACACTTGAAAACTGTATCATAGTGGTGATGATCTCAATGTGTGATTAGAACAATCCTCGGGTTCTTCTCATATTCTCACTTGATCCCAGAATATACCATGACATTTTCCACAATCATGATGATGAATGAATAGATGTATTGAATGAACACACTATTAATGGTATCTATGAAAACCATTGATAAATTCATCAACATGAATTGTATGAGAAAATACTCAAAGTGGTTATACCTAATACATAAATCTATCTTATGAACATTCACATCTCTACCTCTGACTTGGTGATACCTAGAACATAAATTGACCTTGGAGAACAACATTTCCATGTGAGTTTATAAAAAAGGACATCAATGTACAGTAATTGATATTTATTCATAATAATTACATTATTAAACTTATGATAATCAATGTAGAGCCAACCCAATCAATCATCCTTCCTGAAAATTTTTACAAGGGTGGTCCAAGGAAAGAAACTTGGGAAAACGAATCCCTTGGATTCCAAATCATCATGTTGTATATTTAAATCTATCAACATATTGGGGGATATATAGTATAAATGAAGATATATCAACTATGTTCCTATCATAAAATTAATTGTGATCTCCACATCCTACTTTAGAGGAAAACCCTAAAAAGAGAATCTAGAAATACCTTTTCATACTCATCCACCACAGGTGGTAATCAAATATAAATACTATAACCATCATCAACAAACATGAGCGATGAGATTTGAAAAATAATTGAACCCAATTCTGGAAATTCAGGTCTATCACATTCTATCCGATGATCCCATTCACATTAGAATACATTCACACTTCAATAATTAGCTAAAAAATCACTCAATAATGAATGAAAACGATGTGTACCTAGAAATTCACAATCCAATCCATACCTAGGATCACATAGAAAGGGTCCATTTCCAAAACCATGAAATCCAATTCTAGTATGACCCCTGACCTAGTGGCTTTTAAATATAAGCACCTAAAACCCTTTTCTATCTTTTTACAATGAAGCATCCCCAACTCAGTTGGATATAGAATAATCTCATTTGGTATCTTCAACAAATCCAAAAGATGGGTAAAATAAATAAATAGACGAACCAATGGAATATAATGAAACAACTATATATAATTAAATAAAAATAGTACATTGAACCGTTGCAGGTCCTGTATCTTATTTTTCTAGTGCCTGATCCATAACATGGAGATTACTCATCTTCTCCTGAGCCTATGAATGCCCATTAACCTATGGCCTTATCTTAATCTGAATCTACCCATAAGAAGGACCATCCCAACAAACATAACCAAAATCCGATTGCGTTATATACTTGATGACTTTGATTGGTATGGTATTATCCATCAATGTATGGAGCGTATACCACCAATGATTTTGTGTCCCACTTTTAAAAAAACCTATAATTTCCCCATAGTTTCACTCTAATGACATGGTCTAGGTGGAGTTTAACACAATGACTATATATGCCCCACCTTCCCACATTGGTCGCATAAGACTAACCCCACACCTAAAGCTGCTGAACAAATAGTTTATAAGTTTGGAATAAACTACTACCTTCACTCTTTTCCTTCTTATATAACTTTATATTCATCTCACATGAACCACTAATACCTTGTCCAACTACTAATACTAACCAAGAAAACCCTGACATCTTGATTGGTTAATCTCCTCTATTAAATAATGATCAACCGACACAACATATTTCATCAACATGAACAAGAAAAACTTATGATCGAATATTTTTTAAAAACCCCATTTAAAATAATTTACCCATTAAATACTAATTGTAAAATACCATAGGTGTGAACCAAACCAACATAGAAAATCTGTTGGCATATTCCTAGATGGTCTTATCCCCCTGACAGGGATAAAAAAAACTCTTGGGTCTTTGTGAAGTCCAATGTTTCAGGGAAATAGTTATCATTTAACATGAAATTGAAGTCATTCCAACCCATCTTCTTTTTATTACCACCATAAACCACTAAGCACCATCACCAATGATAGGACCATACAATAATAAAAAGGGACATTTCACTTTAAATCCCCGAGGAGTTTTAATGAACCCAAAAATTCTTTCTATTTTCATCAATACAATCCTCATATTCTTGGGGATCCATGCTACCTCTGAAAGTCAGAGGCTTGTTATTGAGGATTTTATATGGCTTTTCATTACATGGACATGGTTTAGTTTCCCTATCATGATCAGGACTAGGTCCCACTCCCTGACCCAATGATTGGATAACCCAGTCAAAAGCTTCTACTGATATAAAATCATGTAGTGAGGGAGAAATCTATCTTGCCTCGTATCATGGTTTCACATGATGTGGTCATGGACTCATATTGCTATGAAAACTGATAAAAACAAGTTAACAGTAAATAAAACATTCAGACCAATATTATGAAAATTTTTTGTAATAATAAAAAATTCAAAATACTTATATAAATCAAAACAAACAGTTACATGTCATTAACTAACAAAACATCATCACCCCATTCGGTGTCCATGAATATTCAGATGCCTATACGCCAAACCTAGATGAGTAGTAAACTCTAATTCACCACATCCCATGGTGTCTCGAGGCCAGTCACGAGGTGTGTTTGACAAAATCCAAGTTGAAACAAGGACCCCACACCCCAACAGTCCATGGATGGTAGTGAATCGAGAAATCATAGTCCCTGATCAGCTTTAACCTTCGTCACTTGTTCAAATTCATCTCTTTCTATGTGACAATATACTTTAGGTTTTGTGATCATTATAAATTTCAAAACTCTCCCTGTAGGGATAATACTGCCATTTTCTCAATGTGAATATCATTGAAACAAACTCCAAATCATGAGTTCTCTAGATTTATTAATTATCATTCATGTACATGGATGTATATGCTCTGAATTTTTCTTTTTTCATTAACACACAACCCATTCCCATCATCAAATTATCACTGAATACCCCATGAATGTTCTCCACATGTGGATATTTTGGGAGTGGGTGTAGTTATAAGACTTATTTTCAACTCCATGATTTTATTTTAATATTCATCATTCCAGGATACCATGAATCCCTTTTTAGTTATCTTGGTAATAGGGTTTCATAATCATGAAAAATTTATTAAAAATCAATGATAGTTCCCAGAATATCCAAGGAAACTATAGATATATATCACAAATGATGGACTTTGGAATCATTCAATTGATTATGTTATTCAATAGTCCATAGATACCACATTTCATGTGATAATGGGCAACAATAAAGAAGCATCCTTCAACCAAAACACATATTCTCTATACATGGAACAAATATTTTCCATTTATAAGGTTTTTAACACAGTACATAGATGCTCTTCATGATCCTCCTTGGTTTTGAAGTATATAAAATTATCATCTATAAATACTAAAATATATTTGAATAGGTAATCCATAAAGACTCTAACCATCAAGTCCATTAATAATTCAATAGGACTACTGAGAAAAAATAGAATTACAATGAACTCATTGTGCTTGTACCTAGTATAAAAAGTAGTCTTGGGGATATTATCTTTCTTCAACTGATCCTAGTAATATCATGACCACACATTCTACTTGGAGAATTATTTTTCTACTCATAGATGATTGAAAAATTGAACAAAATATGTAATAAGAATCATGATTTTATCATGATCTTTTGGATCACATGATAAAAAGTTCAATGGCTCGTTGAACCGTCTAGCTTTTTGACAAATATAACTTGTTCCCCCAGGTGAAGAAATAGGGCATATGATCACTTTATCCATATACACTTTTAGTTGTTTCTTAAGCTCTTAATGTTACAAAGTAGATGTTCTATATGGAGTCTTGGTTAATGGTAACTCCCCGGGTATAGTATAATTTGAAAACACAACCTCTATGCTAGGAAGAAGACTATGAAATTCTTATGGGAACCGATCAGCAGACTCCCACACTGTGGGAATATGTTCAAGGATGATTCCTCCCTTAAAATAAATCAATTTATCATAATATTCATTCATCAAGGAAAAAATATCCATTTTTGAGATTTTGGTGATAAATAAGATTCATTTTCTGGCACTTGTAAATAATTAGGGGTTAATTCATGATATGTATTGTGATTCCCTTGTTGAGAAAATTATATTTCTTCTATATGGGTAAATCCAATACATACCCAAAATCTCATCAAAATTTACCAAAGGGAGTGTGATAATGTTATCTTGGAATTTTAACCTACAAATTTTGACAAGGGAGTTGTTAAATACCTGGGATGCAATAATTTCCCCATCATCCATTTTCACCGACAGATCTACATACATGTTTGGTGGTGTTGTTTGAATAGTTCTAAAAAACATTCATTATATAAATAAATGGTTATAACTATAATAAAATGGATCATTTTATATTATTTAATGAATAACTAGCATAACTTTCAAGACATCATTTTCGGGATCTACCTCGGCGATTATAATAGATAAATATATCCCATACTTCCTCGAAGGTTTTTGGTTCTCTCTGAAAACCCTTATCTTCTGTTAGTGATATGAAAACTTAGATGGTTCCATTAAATTGAAGTACGAAAAAATACATTGAGGAATGATAGGTTGATTTTTCATATCCAATTAATTAGTGGGTTTATCCTTTAAGGAATAACTATTTTGGCATCCTTCCTTCCCAAACCAAAATCATTTACTCATTCCTCTTTTAAACATTTTGGTGTGCCCTTTTCTACACCTTTTTTAAGTGGGGTATTAAAATTTCATAGCACTACTATATTTCCCTATCAGACCACCATAATTAAACTCCATTTTTTTATTCTTATCTTATGATACCCTTTATATTTTCTAATCTCTATTTTTTCCTTTGAGGCCTCATTAGAGAATTTCCTCATAGCTTTCAAAGTATCAGATCGTTAATAACATTCAAAAACTAGGATTTATCCAACTAAAGATGTAAAATTTGCATTATAAGGTAATGATAAAGCCAAATCCATAACATCCATGTATTGTAATGTTTTTCTTATATTCCATGATAGATTAGTTATCTTTTTTATTTTGGGGAAGTAAATCCCTTTACATTTTAATTTGAAGAGTCCTAGGAAAATATTTACCTCAAAAATGTTCTAGAATTCCTTCCACCAGATCTCTTCAATCACATCCACTGGAATCATATTAATGATCAGTAACCACCATTTATTAACTTCTCCATCTATATAATGATTATCCACTATAACCATCTCTTACTCATAAAATTGAAGGATGGAGAACATCTTCTCAAAAGAGTTGATCTATTTATTTGTGATTATGGGATAATATAATCCATTTAAATTCGGAGGCCATTATTCTATAAAGCTCTCAATTGCAGCTTTTAATTTTATTGGGGTATTTGGGAACTTCTCCAGATACAATTTTCTATTAAAAACCAGTCTCAACTGAGAGTGTATTATCATAATGTTTGTGATTCATTCTCCCATCGGGTTGGACATATTTTTTGGACAGTCATCACATCTCTCTTCTCAATGATTGATTAAATTATTTAACCTATTTCCAGCTATAGGATTGATTATAGAGAAAATTAGGAGTCATTATTTTTAAACTATTAAATTCATATAAGGGATGGAAATGAAATTTAATGGATAACTTATAAATAAAATTGATTTCCTTAACTTATCAATTTCTAGACATCAATTAATTTTATCCATGATATATTTATTAATATAATGTTTTTTGAAAATTTCTTGTTCTTTTAATAATGTTTTCTAATGAGATTATAAATTTACTAAAGAATATTCCCTAGGAGTGTCAAAAAAGGTCTGTAGTATTTGTTTTTGACATGCACCAGTACTCGGCCATGTCTTTCATAATGCGATGCACTAATGTTTTACATCTATGTACATATATACGAGATCCAAATCCACTTGAATAATCATAATAATGATATATTTTCTTGATAAACCACTTACTCTTTATATAACAAAAATTAGGGATGTTTATTATATGTAGTCATATTCCTAGGGCGTTTACTAGAGTTTTCAAATCCGAAAACCAGAAATAACAAAACATTTCTTTTGATACCAACTATAAAAACCCTTCCATTTATTACAGTTTAATTAAAAATTTATTATATGAAATCAAAAATAAAAATACATGAAATTTTTATAATTGTAGTTTATTTTATTTCTAGGTAAATGCTATAACAACTTAAAATAAGTAATACGTCAAATTAATTGAAAAAATCCTTAACACATTTATAATAATCCTTCATACATAAAACATTATGAGATAACATTGGGATATACATAAGAAAGGGGTGGAATATAAAGACCATTAGGGGAATGACATGGAATAAAATGAAGATAATAATACATGTTAGACAACAGTCATATAAAAAAGAGTATATTACATAATCATTAACAATGAGACATGATATAACATGATAATCATAAAGGAAACATTAAAAATGTAGAAACAACATAAAACACTAAATCATAAACCTAGTTCAATTCTATATACTGAAACATCATTATAAGAAAATTTCCATAAAGTAGTATGGTTTACATACTATCCCAATAGGACATCACATTATACTAAACATTACCCAATGAGTTGAAGTGCTATATAATTCTGGGTGCACCCATCATGTTCATTTCATTTGTCAGGATTAAGTGTGCCACATAGATCATAGAACATAGAATCATTAATCATAATATTTTATTCCATGATCACGTATTTTGAAAAAAATGTGTTACTCCCATGTAAAATATGTATAAGTGTATAAAAGTGAAAACCCTTGGTAGTAAATTGTTATGGAGTTCAATAAAAAATTGTTTTGGCATGGAAAATCAGGGTCAAATTTTAACAGCATAATTGGGAGATATGTATACACATACTAATTTAGTAAGCGATGGACTTGGGGTCTTACTATTTCCATGAATGGAATTTTAGATCACCGTAGTGTTTGTTTCAATTTCATTAATCATGGTGTTGTAATCAAGGAATTCATCTAACCTGTTAAGAATATCATTATCCTTGACCATTATGGTTTCCTCACCAATTTAAAAGCTAATGAAGACCATGGTGAACTAACATATATGATCTGTTACAATACATCATCAGTGTCTATGGAGAAGACCATATAAACTATTGAAATTGATCTTGAAACTTCCCTCAAGTGGAACTCAATAGACACATATGCATTTTATAGGAACAATAGATATCAGAGGAGGGTTTATTCTACCCACCACATCACCAGATGACCCAACACTACTATAAGACTCTTAATCTAGACTAGCATGGACAAGGGAGATCTGATTTTTTTTAATATGTTCCATGCTTCTAGAATCCTAGATATAACAAAAACCCATCACAAATAGTTTTCCACCAAGCATTAAATCCGAAATTTTCATGCTTGCACCATGAAACCCATTATTTCTAAAATTTATGCATGTAGTGGGATTCATGTCATGCTTGATGACATCACTAAAAACCCTATAAACACTAAAATCCCAGCCACGTTGAAAAAATAGATGACTATACCTTTTATCACTGGAATTTCCATATCCCCAAAATGTTGACACAGTATTGATCCACTTCCATCTGATCACATCTTCTATTGAAAAAATATTGTCGTTGATCCTCAAGACTGGGAAATTGTATTTAATAGGGATATCATTACATGAAATGATTTACCTTTAGCACAACTCCCATTATTGTGCTGGAGAACACCTATACATGATTTTTCCTTGAACACCCCCTTGTGGATGACATTAATACTAAACTATACTTTTTTTGGAGAGATCTCATTGAGATCGAAGACCTATAATTTATGTTTATTATAGATGGATTGTATAAATGCGGGGTACTAGGTCACCTAGAAAAAAGTTATGTATGGTGTAGGGCTTCATGGGATGCCAATGAAGGAACCTTCCATGTTGTGAAACTAAAAACTGGTCTATATGCACCCTATAATCCATCAAAAATGATGTTTAAGGGTCAGAATGTGACTTTGAATCATCTGCCTCAAAACTGGGACCTTTCTCCTTATAGAATCAAGTATATCCCCATATTTACCAATTAAAAATATTTCCTAGAGTGAACAACCATCCAGGACCTCCCATACCAGTCTTTCTAGGGTGAACATTATATTTTTTACCTAATTGTGAATATTAATCACCCATTCCTCCATAGAACTAGACATTATCTTCCATGAATCCAAATTACACAATTTGTCACCATGAGAGTCCCTTATAAATGAGTGAGATATTTTATCAATATTCCTAAATATTAATTTAGGATCTGTATGTACTAACATCACATGTATTGGGATATATGTTTAGACATAGTTTACAAGATTATTATTTCCTCTGAAGGACAATATGTGAATATTCTACTTTTTCTATCTAGTGATCCTATTAACAGTCCCCTCATAATTTTATATTCACATACTACCCTGATATGATGGAGCTACCTATTATTCCATGATAAATAACATTATATTAAATCCCAACATCTCTTAGATACTCTTCAACTATCATTCCAAAAAAAATTGATATATAATTGCAACTCATACCACTATTAATTTCATCCCCATTCCATTTTCTATATTCTTACAACATTTTATTTAGGCACTTTAACGATTTTTACACTATATTTATGATGACAAAAATTTCATAAGAAAAAATAACGTGAGACATACCATTCAATTCTCTCATTCATTTGATGTGATGCATGTTTCCATTTTGGATGCAATTTTCCATAAATATACTACATGAATACAATTTTAGAATGAACATGCTAGGTGATAGGGAGTTTCCTGTCTAAGGCCTTGAATCATTTTTAAGAATCCATGTAATTTCCCCATCATTGATTTCGAAATCTATGAGAAGATGAAACATTTATAAAATAGGTCCCTCGCCATATTGGAGAGAGCCATGCAATCATTAACCTTAAGGATGGGGACCCATTCAAACATATCATTTTCTTTGCCCATGACAATTTTTATAATAACATTGGATGTAAGCTAATTTTATTTAGTGACTCTATCATTTACTAATAATGGTCTACCATGGATTGTGGGGAATTTCTGTTGATGAAGGCATGCTTCTCTTCATACATCCATTTATGGAGATATAACAAAAATATTTTATTTATGAGAAATTATAAAATCTTTTACGAGACAATTCACATGAAAATAGGCCTAAAAGGAATAACTAATGTTGGATCCTTCACCTTATGGATAATAATTGTCATTGTTTCATAGATCACCCAATGGATCTCACTACCATGAAAATAATCATATATCAATTCAATGAGAACATCTTTTATGTGTAACCATATCATGAACCAAACTAGGATTCCATCCAACTAGACACATGACCCAGCCATTGGCATAGTGCGAAGGGCAATCATGTTCCTCACAAGATGGAAACTAGTTTCTGGGCTTTAACATCACGTTTGGGAAAATCTTATGCCATAATAAACATCCATATACAACCAAAAACATTAATGATTAATAACCATATCCATGTGGAATACGTCTTCTATAAGTTAAAAAGGTTATGTTTTTAAAAAATATATCAAAATACCAAAAATAGGAGGGGAAAAAATATAAAACCACCAAAAACGTCCATCCTACAAGAGGGAAAACACCCTCAAGATACCTTCACTAACACCTCATTGAAGAGAAACATGAGAAACAAAATAAAAAATCCCCACCAAGAAACATCTGTCCTTTTCTAGGGTCAAATATAATAAGATATAAATATACCCTTGGGTGTGTGTTGGTAGTGAACAAATACCCAGTAGGACACCACACTAAAATAATTATTCCATGAAAAAATATTATAAAACAAGTGACCATTCTAGTTTTAATGAAAAATGAATAATAATTTTAAAATTTAACTTGCATTTAAAATTATAATGAAATGAACATACAACAAAGTTCCCAGCCCCAAGAATATCAGCACATGATCCCCATGAGTAATCCCTATGTACTTGTGTTAGTGGCACCGTAGGAACCTCATACCTCAACGAACATGATATAGGAACCATAACCCACATCATCCATAAGCATGATCTACTTTAGGAGAATAAATCCCAAGTTCTAGTCATCTACAATCACTATTATAGTTTACATAGTGTTTTAGCATCAATCATGCATGGAAGAACCAGGTGTCGACCCCTTCGATCAGACTACAGTACTATTACTACAACTCCAATATAGTCACCTAGGATTCCCTTTATGCTTAATATCCAATTCTCAATTCATAAGACACACCACTTAAAGATCCCCAAAAACAAAAATGCATAACACATAAACAAAATTAACAACTTTCACAATCAAAATTATAAAATTAAAAAACACCCTATCCAAACAACCATTGTCAAATACCTCATTCACACACACATGTCTATCATTAAAAAACCCATGAAAACTAATCTGTTTCTTTTAGGAATTCATAATTCAATCCATAATCACACAAAAACCACTCTAAATGATTATTTATACCACCCATACAATTAAAATAATAAATTTTAGAAAAAAATAAAGAATACTAAAATCATATGATAATGATAATGCATAGAATCACCTTCATCAAGCATGGATAGTTTCCGAATCTAGTGGAAAAACAAAGACTCACCCCAATGTGCCCCTATAAATGGTATAACACACCACATTAATCAATGCTAATCCCAAGAAAACATATTTCAACCCACTTTAGAGTAACCAATCCATTAGAGAAAAAATAACCCAATGAAAATAAAATAAATAACAAAGAAGAATGAGGACATCAAGAGAGAAGGGACTTGGTTGATGATTATTTGATGTACCCAAGAAAAATGAACGAAGAAAATTATTTCCAAGGGATCCAAGATGGAGGAGTATATAATCCTAGGGATATAAATTATTGGTGGCTTGGGTTTGGGTGTATTTTGTGTTATATTCATGTGGGGATAGAATAAGAAATTACATTATTTTAATGACATGGACAGGTCCCACGGATTGGCCACAAGGGTTTCCACCCCATACAGAAATGGTGTGTCCTTCCCAATCCAAAGTGAAATGAGGATGCGTAGTTTCTAGGGGAGGGTGTGAACTCATGTGGTAAATATTTCTCCTCAAACAGACCCACTGGCTTGGGTGCAAAGTGAGATTCATGCTTACATGGATGGACATGTGGCATAGACAGTACCACTATTCATCATGTCCAGTCTCTTATGTGCTGGAATACCGTTTATAATTAATTTTAATCCATCACAATCAACTTTCTTCTGGACCAAAAAATTCAATTTTTCATAAAACTTATGGGTAATAACTAGATAACAAATATAATATCTAAATAGAAAATAAAATACCCCAATAAGAAATCATGGATGATAAAATTTTCAAAACCATGATAAATTTCCACCATTAGAAACTAAAACTGATATCTGGGTTGATAACAAAAATGGGTATGGCTCCTCAACCTAATACATTCACTCCTAATCATCATGTTCATCATTCATGTACAACCAAATTAACCAAACCAAAAATATAGATTTTAACAAAATAACATTACCATGCGAATCCGTAATATGTACGGGTTTCTGAATCCAAATAAAATCGAGTTCTAGAACCTACTCTTCCTAATTAAACATATGATTTGGATCAAGATTATACATTATTACTTACAATACATGGAATTATCCAAGAATTTAAATCATCATAGATGAATAATCCAACCTACATTCCACCTTACTAAATCATTCAGTAATCTTGAAAGGTTTGACAAACTATGACCTTAAATTACTTAATTATAAAGTAGGAAGTAATCCATACAAGGGGACACTTTATTAAAAACATGATCACCACATAGTAATCCAAATCTCAACACCATTATTTGGAATTTGATTTATGGTGTCTATTTTCTATCAATAACTATTTTCTAATCAAGAAAAGTTTTTCAGGTGCCTCCTACATGTGACTTGGTCTCAATAATGACATCTCACCCACCTTTTTCCCTCACAAGGGATACTAAAATGACCAACCAAAAAGTGTCTAAAAGGGAATATATATTATTGTGGGTTGGTAACTATTATTATATGAGAACTTGACTAAAAGAAAATTCATATCCCCTAAGAATCATAAATATAACATGCATTCCCATAGGATTTCTTCCAAGGTCATATTTTCACACGCCTTCTGAAAATATATTTAAGGATGGTGTTCCATACTGAACATTATCAATGAATCCATATCATTTGTAATGAGTTCCCAAAATTGAGAGTGAAAATATGGATCCATATATAGAATAATGAATGATAGAAAACTATGAATCCTTGAAACTAAATAATCATTCAACCAACCCACCCCATAAACATTGGTATACTCCCTTGTAAGAATGAAATGGTATAATTTAGTCAGATGGTCAATCACAAAGCATATCAAATTCATTCTCTATGGCATACAAAGAATTCTAATAATGATATCCATGGTGACCTCATCCTACTTTTATATTGGAATGAGTATTGGATGAAAAAACATGAATGGTATTTAATGCTCTTCATTAAACTAATAACATGTATAACACCGAGATACAAAGTAAAAAATATACTACCTTCTACTTGGACACCTCCATGCCATTTAGGTACTGCATAAAATTATGGTAAAAATCATAACCATTCTTCTCCAATTGAATCAACTCCATAATGGATGGTATTAGTGGAACACTATCCAAGAATGTACTTCACTTCTGCAGCTTGGTATCCAGATGCATCTAGGAAAGAATTACCATCAAACTCTACACTTCACTAGACTGTTTTAAGTAATCCACTTTAATTTTCTTGCACACAACATCTACTACCACATTGTCATTTCCTTGGGTATGATTGATATCAAAATATAACCCCTCGATGTACACCACCCAATAGTGATGCCACAAATTCAGATCTTGCTGAGGAAAAAATTTTACCATGATTTATTGATCAAAATAGACTACCAAATTCTCATTAGATATATATTGTTGTCACGTCTTTAAGGATTTCATAATATCCATTAACTATAGGTCATGGGTTAGATCTTTCTTTATAGGTGGATGTAGTTCACAACAACCATACACCACTACCTGATAATCCTGCATCAACATACACCAAAAACACATACCACAACCATCAATGTAGACCACACATGACTTTATATATTTTGGAAAGAAGAAAATATGGTAATAGTCAACCACATTTTAATATTATTAATGAAAGCCTGACATTCTGGGCACCACTCAAGTTTTACCCATTTCCAGGTATGTGTATTCATGAGAGAATGATTCTAGGATAAATCTCCAATAAAATATATATAATACCCTTCCAAGCCCAAAAATCTCCTGACCTCTAAGACATTCTTCAACTGCTCCCATGAAATCACAACTTCAATCATTGCAGGATCCACCAAAATCCCACAATCTAATATCATGTGTCCCATAAAATTAAACCTTTAATACATATGTTACACATGGAAACTGTATCATAGTGGTGAATATCTCAATGTGTTCTTTGAATAATCCTCAGGTTCTTCTCATACTCTTCCTCGATCCCTGAATATACGATGACATTTTCCAGAGTCATGATGATGAATGAATAGACGTATTGAATGAACACATTATTCATGGTATCTATGAAAACCATTGATAAATTCAACAACCTGAATGGTATGAGAAAATACTCAAAGTGGTTAAACCTACTACATAAATCTATCTTAGGAACATTTATATCTATTCCTCTAACTTGGTGATACCTAGAACAAAAATTGACCTTGGAGAACCATATTTCCACTTGAGTTTATTAAAAAGGTCATCAATGTACAGTAAGGGATATTTGTTAATAATAATTACATTATTCAACTTCTGCTAATCAATGTATAGCCAAACCAATCAATAATCATTCTTGAAAAATAGAACACGGGTGGGCTAAGGTCTGAAACATGGGAAAACAAATCCTTTGGATTCCAAATCATCAAGTTGTATATTTAAATCTATCAACATATTGGGGGATATATAGTATGACGGAAGAGATATCAACTATCTTCCTATCATAAAATTAATTGTGATCTCCACATCCTACTACAGAGGAAACCCTAAAAGGAGAATCTAGAAATACCTTTGCGAAATCATCCACCACATGTGGTAATCCAATATAAGAACTGTAACGATCGTCAACAATCATGAGCGATGAGACTTGAAAAATAAGGCGACCCAATTCTGGAAGTGGAGGTCCAGCACATTCTACATGAGGATCCCATTCACATTATAAGACTTTCACACTCCAATGAGTAGCTACAAAAATCACTCACTAATCAAAGAAAATGATGTGTGCCTAGAAACGCACCATCCAATCCATACATAGGATCACATAGAAAGGGTCCATTTCAAAAACCATGAAATCTAATTCTAGTAGGACCCCTGAAATAAAGGCTTTTCATGATGAGAACCTAAAACACTTTTCTATCATCTTACAATGAAGCATCCCCAACTCAATTTCATATAGAATTTTCTCATTTGGTATCTTAAACAAATCCAAAATATGGGTAAAAATAAATAAATAGAGGAACCAATGGAAAATAAGGGAACAAATATATATAATTAAATAAAAATAGTACATTGAATCGTTGCAGGTCTTACATCATATTTTTATATTACCTCATCCATAACATGGAGATTACTCATCTTCGCCTGAGCCTATGAATGTCCATTGACCTATGGCTTTGTCTAAATCCGAATCTACCCAAAAGAAAGACCAACCCAACTAACATTTCCACAAAACTGATAGCGTGACGTAAAAGATGACTTTGATTGGGATGGTATTATCCATCAATCTATGGAGCCTGGACCACCAATGTTTTGGTGTCCCACATTTAAAATACACTGCAAGTTCCCCATTGTTCCACACTAATGACATGTTCTAGGTGGAGTTGAACACGTTGGCTATATATGCCCCAACATCCCAAATTGGTCGCATAGGACTAACCACACACCCAAAGTTGCTGAAAAAATAGTTCATAAGGATGGCATAAACTGCTACCTTCACTCTTTTCATTCTTATATAATGCCATATTCATATTATATGAACCACTACTGCCTTGGACAACTAGTAATACTAACCATAATAACCCAGAAATCTAGAGTGGTCAATCTCCTCTATCAAATAATGATCAACCGCCACAACATATTTCTTCAACATGAACAAGAAAAACTTGTGATCACATGTTTATCACAAACCCCAATTCAAATCTTTGACCCATTAAATACTAATTGGAAACTACCTTAGGTGTGAACCAAACAAACATAGAAAAGTTGTTGGCATATTCCAAGATGGTATGATCCCTCTGACAGGGATAAAAAAACTCTCGGGTCTTAGTGAAGTCCAACGTGTCATGGAAATAGTGCTCATTTAACATGACTTTGAAGTCATTCCAACCCATCTTAATTTTATTACAATCATTAACCACTAAGCCTCATCACCACTAACTAGGACCAAAAAATAATAAAAAGGTACATTTCACTTTAAATCCCCATGGAGTTTTAATGAACCCAAAAAGTCTTTCTATATTCATCAATGCAATCATCATATTCTTAGAGATCCATGCTCCCTCGGAAAGTAAGAGGCTTGTTATTGAGGATTTCATATGTCTTTTCATTTCTTGAACATGGTTTAGTTTCCCTTTCATGATCAGGACTAGGTCCCACTCCCAGACCCAAAGACTGGATAACCCCAATGAATGATTCTACTCATATCAAATCTTGTAGTGAGGGAGAACTCTCTCTCGCCTCGCCTCATGGATTCACATGATGTTTTTATGGGCTCATCTGTCTACAAAAACTGATAAACACTTGGTATCTATCAATACAACATTCAAACAAATATTCTGAAAATTTTTAGTAATAATAAAAAATTCAAAATTCTTACATAAATCAAAACAAACAGTAACATGTCATTAATTAACCGAACATCATCACCCCATTCGGTGTCCATGAATATCTGGATACCTATATTCCAAACCTAGATGAGTAGTAAAACCAAATTCACCACATCCCATGGTATCTCGAGGCCTGTCACATGGTGTGTTGGACAAAATCCTAGTTGAAACAAGGACCTCACACTCCGACAGTCCCAGGATGGTAGTGAATTGAGAAATCATAGTCCCTGATCAGCTTTAACCTTCTTCACTTGTTCACATTCATCTCTTTTTATGTGACAAACATACTTTAGGCTTTTTTGATCCTTATAAATTTTAATCCTCTCCCCATAGAGATAATACTACCATATTTTCAATGTGAATATCATTAAAGAAACTCCAAATCATGATTATGGTATATTTATTAAATATCATTCAGGTACATGGATGTATATGCTCATAATATTTCTTATTTCAATAACACACTCCCCATTAAATTCATCAAATTATCACTGAATACCCCAAGAATGTTATCCATATATGGGTAGTCGTGGAGTGAGTGTAGTGATAAGACTTATTTTCATCTACATGATTCTATTTTCATATTCAACATTCCAAGATACCATGACTCCTTTTTTTGTTTTCTTGGTAATAGGGTTTCATAATCATGAATAATTTATTAAAAATCAATGATAGTTCCCAAAAAATCCATGGAAACCATGGAAATCTGTCACAAATTAGGGCCTTTAGAATCATCCATTTGATAATGTAATTGAATAGTCCTTAGATACCTCATTTCAGGTGATTATGGGCCCCAATAACGAAGCATCCTTCAAACAAAACACATATTCACTATACATGGAACAAATATTTTCCATTTATAATGACATTATCACAGTACATAGATTCTCTGCATGATCCTCCTTGATTTTGCAGTATATAAAAATATCTTCTCTAAATACTGAAATAAATTTGAAGAGGTAATCTCTAAAGACTCTAACCGTCAATTCCATTAATAATTGAAGAGGACTAGTGAGTAAAAATAGAATTACTACGAACTCATTGGTCTTGTTCCTATTACAAAAAGTAGTCTTGGGGATATACTCATTCTTCATCTGAACCTAGAAATATCCTGACCACACATTCTACTAGGGGAATTATATTTCTACTCATAGATGATTGAAAAATTCAACAATATATGGAATATGATACATGATTTTATCCTGATCTTTTGTATCACATGATAAAAAGTTCAATGGCTCATTGACCCATCTATCTTCATGACAAATATAACTTGTTCACCCCAGGGTGAAGCACTAGGGAATATGATCACCTTATACATATACTTTTTTAGTTGTTTATTTAGCTACTAAAGTTAAAAAGTAGCTGTTCTATATGGAGTCTTGGGTAATGGTAACTCCTCGGGTATAGTATCATTTGGAAACACAGCCTCTATGATCAGAAGAAGACCATGAAATTCTTATGGGAACAGATCAGCATACTCCCACACAATGGGAATGTGTTGAAGGATGATTCCTCCCTTAAAATCAATCAATTTATCTTGATATTCATTCATGAAGGAAAAAATATTGATTTTTTATATTATACTGCTAAATAAGATTCATTTTCTTGTACTTTTACATAATTAGTGGTTAATTCAAGATATGAATAGTGATTTCCTTCTTGAGGAAAATTATATTGCCTCTATATAGGGAAATCCAATACATACCAAAAATATAATCAAAATGTACGAAAGGGATTGTGATAAGGTTATCAAGGAATTTTAACCTACAAATATTGACAAGGGAGTTGGAAAATACTCGGGATGCAATAATTACCCCATCATCCATTCTCACCAACAGATCTACTTACATGTTTGGTGGTGATGTTTGAATAGTTCTACAAAACATTCATTATATAAAGAAATGGTTAGAACTACAATAAAAATGATCATTTTATGTTATTTAATGAATAACTAGCATACCTTTCACCACTTAATTATCAGGATCTACCTCTACGATTAAACTAGATAAATATATCCCATAATTCCTCGAAGGTTTTGGTTGTCTCTGAAATCCCTTATCTTCAGTAATTGATTTGAAAAGTCACATGGTTCCTTGAAATTGAAGTACGAGAAAATAAATTGAGGGATGATAGGTGGATTTTTCATTTCCAATGAATTAGTGGGTTTATCCTTTATAGAATCACTAGATTGGCATCCCTCCGTCCGAAACCAAAAGTATTTCCTCATTCCTCTTTTACAAATATTTTTGTGCCCTTTTCTGCACCTTTTTAAGTGGGGTGTTAAAATTTCTTAGCACTATTATATTTCCCCATCAGACCACCATAATTAAACTCTATTTTTTTATTCTTATCTTATCATACCCTTTATATTTTCTAATCTCTATTTTTTACTTTGAGGTCTCATTAGAGAATTTCCTCATAGATTTCAAAATATCAGATCATTAAGGACTTTCACAAACAAGGATTTAGCCAACTAAATATGAAAACTTTTCAATATAGGGTGATGATAAATCCAAATACATATCATCCATGTATTGTAATGTTTTTCTTATATGCCCTGATAGATTAGTTATCTTTTTTATTTTGGGGACGTAAATCCCTTTCCATTTGAATTTGAAGAGTCATAGGAAAATATTTATCTCAAAACATTTTATGGAATTCCATCCACCAGATATCTTCAATCACTTCCTCAGGAATTATATTTATGATCAGTAGCCACCACTTATTATCTTCTACATCTATATAATACACATCCACTATAACCTTCTCTTACTCATATCATTGAGGGATGGAGAACATCTTCTCAAAAGAGTTGATCTATTTATTTGTGATTATGGGATCAGATGATCCATTGAAATTCAAAGGCCATTATTCTATAATGTTCTCAATTGAAGCATTTTATTATATTGGGGGATTTTGGAACTCCTCATGGTAATATTGTATATTCCAAACCAGTTTCAGCTGAGAGTGTATCATCATAATGATTGTGATTCCTGCTCCCATCTATTTGGACATCTTTTTTGGATAGTCATCACATCTCCATTCTCAATGATTCATTACATGATTTAGCCAATTTCCATCTATAGGATAGATTATAGGGAAAATTTGGGGTCATTATTTTTAACCTATTAAACGCATAGAAGGGAGTGCAATGACATTTAATGGATAACATAAAAATAAAATTTATTTCCTTAACATATCAATTTATAGACATCAATTAATTTTATCCATGATATATTTTTTAATATAATGTTTTTTGAAAATTTCTTGTTCCTTTAAAAATGTTTTCTAATGAGATTATAAATTTACTAAAGAACATTCCCTAGGAGTGTCAGAAAAGGTGTGTAGTATTATTCGTTGTAATGCACTAGTACTCGACCGTGTCTTGCATGATGTGATGCATTAATGTTTTACCTCTATGTACATATTTTCCAAATCCAAATCCACTTGTATAATACAAATACAGTTATATTTTCTTGATAAACCACATACTCTTTATTTAACACAATTTAGGGATATTTCATATATTTAGTCATATTCCTAGGGGTTTTACTTGAGTTTTCCAATCTGAAAACCAGAAGTAACTAAAAATTACCTTTGATACCAACTATAGAAACCATTCCATTTATTATAGTTTAATTATAAATTTATTATATGAAATCATGCATAAGAAATCTTGAAAATTTTATAAGTGTAGTTTATTTTTTACTAGGTACATTATATAACAACTTAATATAAGTAATACGTCAAATTTATTAAAAATATCCTTAACATATTCATAATAATCCTTTATAATTAAAACATTATGACATAACATAGGGATATAAATAAGAAAGGGGTGGGATATAAAGACCCTTAGGGGAATAAAAATTGAATAAAATGAAGATAATAATACATGTTAGAAAATAGTCATATAAATAAGGAGTATAAAACATAATCATTAACAATGAGACACGATATAACATGATAATCATAATGGAAACATTAAAAATGTAGAAAAAACATAAAACACTGCATCATAAACATAGGTTGATGATATATAATGAAACATCGTGATAAGAAAATTCCCATAAAGGAATATGGTTTACATACTATCCCAATAGGAAATCGTATTATACTAAACATTAGCCAATTATTTGGAGTGCTATATAATTCTAGGTGCACCAATCACGTTCATTTATTTTTTTAGGCTTAAGTGTGCCGCATAGATCATAAAACATGGAATCATTAATCATAATATTTTATTCCATGATCACTGATTATGAAAACAATACGTGTTACTCCAATGAAAAATATGTATAAGTGTATAAAGCTGAACACCAGTGGTAGTAAATTGTCATGGTGTTCACTACAAAATTGTTTTGCCTTGGAAAATCGTGGTTAAATTTTGACTGCATAAACAGGTCTCTTAAAAATTCATATATTGCGTTGTTGTGATAAATGGTTCCCTAATATTTTTTACATCAAATGGGAAGTAATAGGAACATTTTTATAGATATCCCAAAATTAGTAGTTGAAAATAGAATTCATGTGATAATAAAGAAACTTGAATAGAGAAGAAAAGGTATTGTTCCATTACCATGAGAGTACGACTGAAAATGCTTGAGAGGGGGTTCATGAAAGATTGGGGGAACCATAGGAGGACTATAATGATGTGAGATAGTATTAAGGAATTGATTCAAGTATTTTTAATTAATATTAATTTCATATTTTTTGGGTTTATATAGAAAATGATTGGATATTCTTCATCATTTATTAAACATAGTTTTTGGACTATATATAACAAAATAACCAAAACTAAAAAACCTCCCGTTGTTTCCACCCAATGGGCTTAGTTTTGATTATTTTATAATTACAAGGGCCTTACATAATATTAAAATAACCATTCTAATGTGTAAGTGACTAAGAATCATACAGAAAGGTTTTTAAAACATTAAAATATTTTAAGGATTTTAGAGGATTCTTAACAGTTTTATAAAAATATTAAAATTAACAGGAATCACATTATATTAAATAATATATATATAAATATGGTCGTGGAGATTTTTTTATATATTACATAAAATTTGGGTCATTATGTTTGTATAATACACATCATATATCTATTCAGTATTTATTTTTTACCTGAAAACCTGACTGTCTCAAAAAATTATGAAAAATTAGCCGTTGAATAATTTAAAAAAATTTATTCTAATTATATTTTTCATTTTATCAAAATATGTTTTTATATATTTTAATTTTATCTTTTAAAATAAGTGTTAACATTTTTTGATAAATTATGGGCTTTTTACAAAAATAATATCAAACCCTTATACAAAATACATTATAATTCATAAAATTTATATGATAATTTATAATTAATCATCATTATTTAAAAATAACATTTTTTTAAAATATTATTCATTTCAAAAATACATTAATTTTTTATTATAAATACATAATTGAATTTGACTAATTAACAAAATTAAAATATATTTTTTATTGTAGAAAAATAAAAATCATTTATAAAGTCACAATTAGAAGAAAATTTGAAAATTCTTCTATTGAAAATTAAATATAAATATTCACATTGTTATGGACTCGATACACATCTCTTTAATAGAAAAGATAAATCCATAAGGGTGAGGTGCCCGATGGTGAAAATTTCATGGGGCGGTTTGGTGTACATTGATCAGGTCATGATCTCAATGAAATTAAACTTCTCCTGTAAATGGTTTCAATCATTATTTATGTATTTGATTTCAGCATGGGATAGGTTAGAGGAAAAATAATTGTGATGTTTTCTCCCACAAATTATTTGATAATTGAGATTTAAAGGGTACAATCCTACTATTGGATGCAATCACATACATTGTATTTGTGAATTTTATTTTTTAAAACCACATATTAATGGTAATTATATGATCACTATTAAATTTATATATTATCAATGGTAATGATTCTTAATAGAATATTAAATCTTATACAATATAATAAAACCAAATATGTTCATGTGTTATATTTATCAATAATATATAATAATACGTTTGATTAAATAAATAGAAGAATTTTATTCCAAATATATTGGGTCATTACATTCATTATCTCAATTCTAAAATTTCAAATCTAAGTCACTATTGGATAGTATAAACTCCAAGAGTGATGTATAATACATTTGGGAGGTGGTTTTCCGCATTTCAGATGTAATTTATACCAAACAAGGATTATACCTAAAGGAGATTTAATTTACAAAAACATTAAATTTTAAAAGTAGTAACCAATTATAAATGAGGGTATGTATAATGATAAGACAATAGAACTGGTTATATTCTTACATTCATATGAAACTTCCTACATAATTAGTCAAAAAACCTAAAAAATATATATAATGTATATGATAAAATTTTAATTATATATATATATATATTCAAGTAAGAAAAATTCATCTTAAGTGAAAATAGTGGTACTCTTATATGTGTAGACAATTAATAAATTAACTTTTGTGTCATCCATCACAATTCCCATAAATTGTCAAAAAAATTCTCACTACTCTTTAAGATACTCATGTAGCTACCACCAATATTTAGTCACTTTCCATATACGTGTAACATAAATAAAAATGTATACATACATCCCCTATGGTTCATGTATAGGTTATGAGTATTAAAAATCTATAATTTGTATCCACAAAACCTCTTGAAATATGTCAAAAACTATATTATATACAAGAAACAATACAAATCTATAGGAATAAAAAAGTAATAGTAATGTAGGTATAATAAGTAAATCGGGCATGCATATTGTAATTTTAAAAATAACACTCTAGAAAAATATGTTCCTTACATGTATATTTTCATTGATATTGACCTAATGATTTCATATGATGTATTAGTTCTATACCCCAAGGTAATGTTGAATCATACATTTTAATTAACTAGTTATCTATATCCACACACACACACACCTATATATGTCTTTTTGAGTGTAAAACCCATAGGATGATAATAATTTTTCACATATGAGGGAAAAATCAAGTACACCTACCAAAGGATATCATGAAACCAATCGCTTTGACAATAGGGTAATCCGTATAATAAGTGACTCTTTCCTTATTTATCCAAATTTAGTGTGATTTTTAGTATATTTAATGTAAATATTATATTTTTCCAATTAAAATAACTGAGTTTTATATTTATATGGAAAATAATGAGCTTAATTGAAAAAGTCAATGATTTGGATTTGTATTTATTATATTTTTGGTTTACATTTAAAATGTGATTTATAAGAATTTTAAATTTTGTAATTATTGTTATTTTATGTGCGGTATTTATACTATCATCATAATAAAGTCATGGCTATGTTTAAAATATACTTTTGGGAACCTATCTAAAATTAAAATGTATTCATTATTTGGTGAGAATGAATAATTACCATATCAATTCTTTTTTGTATGAATAAATTATATGTCAAATATATTGCCTATAAGTAAAATTTATGCATGAGATACAATGTAAGAGTAACTCAGGTACATGGGTAGAAGATTAGTAAACATAAAATGGTGGGGAATGACTCTAGCGTGAGACTAGCTATACATTTTTTCCTCAATGATAAGACATCTCATCACTCATGTTTACAGGAATCCATAATGTTAAATATTATTGCATCATGGGGTTCTCACCAATTTTATAATCATATCCAATTACTACCATGATCCTATTCATGTGATTAAGATATATGAAATGATATGTCTTTATCAAATTTTGTCACTGACACCATAGAACACCCATAGTCATTGATCATATCTGTACAAGATATGGTCACATGACTACAAAATTATACATATAAATTATTTTATGAATTTTTTAATTAAAAAAAATTAGTTAACATGAAAATAATGATACCATGTGATATTAAAACAAGAAAAATAGAAAAAAATCATAGAGGGAATGTAAAAGTTATTGAATAAATTAGAAGGTTTATACATAAAATTATTTTTTCATCTAATGGTACATTTTTTCTTGTCCCATATGCAATGAATGATTTGTTATTTTTTATTTTAATTTATTTTCCTACTTTTTCATGGTTTGGAATCATGGATTATGACTATTGTACACCATTAGAACAGTATATTATACATTTAATAAATTTTTTAATTACATTCATGTAATTTAAATAAAATATCTTAGTTCCCTCTTATATCCTCATTTATTATTTAATTTCTATCTATTTAATTTAGCATAATCGTATATAAATACATTTAAATTATAAAATAGTAAATTCCCTTCATCATTGAGGAATATGTGGTATCGCAAGGCTCGTTCTGGAATTTATTCATGCATTAAGATCATCATCATTGTGGGTAGAAAAAGTGAAAGAGTTTGAGATACCAATTTTCATGATTATTTCTTTACTAGATTGGCTTAACTCTCTTCTTTCAATATTCTTTTATCCATTTATTCCCTAGCACAAAAATTCAACGAAGGATTTTGTTAATTAAAGGGATGAAAAACATACAATGGATCTCAATTCTTGGAAGGAATTTAACTATCAGTTGTGGTGTGAACTTCTCTTTCAACATGTAAGAGTTAACGATTGTAATAATGGAGATTTATTACCAGTGTTATTAGTCTCAAAATAGTAATGGAATTGGTGTAATTGATGGATGTTATTGATTTGTTTATTGAAATTAATATTATTAAAAGGAAAAACTACTCTTTTTTATTTATTTATGTAATGAAAATTAAATAAGTACAAAATAGAAAAAAACTATTTCCCAAGGGGTTCATGGTCATATAAAACACCTAATGCTAAGGTAATAAACTCTAAAAATATCAACACACTATTGGGGAAGGGATCCTATAGTAGTGAAAATAATATGAGGAATATCTCATTCAACCTATAAATTTATAAAATCTAAATCATATCCCATTGTGTGATGTATGATCACTCTATTAGGGATAAGACTTATATACCTTCAACTATGGTATGAGATGACCACTGGAGTTAGTATTTCCAAGAATATAATTTTATATCACTATAGAGTTTGTTTCAATTTAATTAATTGAGATGTTGTAATCATGTAATTATTCTAAACTATTATGAATAACATTATATTGAACCGGGATGGTATCCACACCGCTTGAAAAGCTAAAAAAGACCATGGGGACCAATCCTATATTATCTCGGACAATACATCCTCCTCACCTAAGGCCAGGACCATATGAACACTTTCCTTTGATAATGATACTACACTCTAGAATATTACAACAGATACATAACCTTTTTATAAGAACAATAGATATAGTATGAGGGTTTTTTATAAATTCCATGGAAATTATTTAAGAGTTGTTATTTCCAACCTCTTCACGAGAAGACCCAACTCTACTACAAGACTCTTGAACCAGACCTGCATGGATACGAGAAAAATAAAATTTCCTATAATATGTACTATGTTTCTGGAATCCTAGATACAACAAAAACCCTTGGAAAATAGATTTACTCCTAAAATGGGATCTTATATGCTCATGTATGGAATGTGAAAACCATTATAAATATAATTTAGGCATGCATCGGGATACATGTTATGCCCGGAGATATAACTAAAACCTCTAAAAAAATTAGATGGCTGGCCACTTTCAATGAATATATGACCATCTATTTCCTCACATGAATTTTGGTAGCACTAAAATTTTGACACAATATTGATCCCCTTCATTATGATCTTATATTCAATGGAAATAACATGGCTGGGGATATGTTAGACTAGGAAATTATAATTAAACGGGATGTCTTTACAAGAAATGTTTTTTTATTAGGCATATCCCCCATTATTGGCCTGGAGAACACCCATGTATGCTTTTTCAAATAAAACCACCTTGCTAGAATTCATTAATACTAGAAAATGACCTTTTAGAGATATATTAATGGGATCAAAGACCTATTACTGATTTTTATTAATGATGGATATCAAATAAGAGGGGTACTGGATCACCTAGGAAAAAGATATTTATGGTGTATGGAATCGTGGAAAGCATATGAGGGAACCTTTCCCAGTTGTGAAATAAGAAATTGATATAACAATAACCCATAATCCATAAAAAATGCTACCTAAGGGTTAGAATGTGTCCTTGCATCATCTACCACAAACACGAGACTTTATCCCTTAGAGAGTCATGATTATACCCTTATTTACACTTTATAATTTTACCCTAGAAAGAATGACCTTCTAGGTCCCCCAATACCAGTCTATCTTGGATGAATTTTATAGATCCTTCAAAATCGTGAATATTAATCACCGCTTCATCCACATGAACTAGCCACACTATTACGTTAATCCAAATAAAACCTTCCCTCCCCATGAGAGTCTCATATGATGAAGTGAGGTATCCTCTCAATATTCCTTAATATTATTTTAGGCACCATATGGTCTGACATCACATGTATTGGGATTGATGTGTGGAAATAGTTTACTAGCATATTATATCCTTTCAAGGAGAAGAAAGTATTATTCAAAAAAATTTGTAGCTGATGATCTTATTATCAACTCCCTTGTAATGGTATATTTACATTCCACAATTAGAAAATGGAGATACTAGGTATTCCATGGTAAATAACCTTCTATTAAATCCCAACATCCCTTCCATACTATTTCCCTAACTTTCCAACAAAATTTTAAAATATAAGTGCTACTCTTACCCCCAATTAATTTTTTCTCCACTCCATTATCTATATTCTTCTAGCTTTTCCATTAGTCCTTTGACAGATATTTACACTCTATTTATGATGAAACGCATGTAATAAGAAAAAATAATGTCAGATATACCATTAATGTGTATCATTCACTTGATGTAATGAATGTTTCCATTTTGGATGCTCTTTTCACTGAATATACTAATAGAATCCTGGTTCAGGATGAAAATACAATGAGAAAAAGGGGTCTCCTCCATGAACATATTTGAAGAAGCCATCTTTTTTCCCCATCATTGACATCGAAATCCCTGGGGAGATAAAATATTTATAGAATAGGCCCCTCACCCAGTGGGAGAAACCCATGCAGTCCCTAACCCTAAGGATAAAGCTCCATTCAAACCTAACATATCTATTTTCTATGTCAATTTTTATAACAACATTGGATCTGAGGGACATTTTATTTATTGCCTCTATCATTTCATAAAAAATTTCTATCTTTGATGGAGGGGAATTTACATTGATGAGGGAATTAATTTCTTCATACATCAAATCATGGAGATATAACGAAAATACCATATTCATAATTCAATATAAAATCATGTTTGTGACATTTCACATGAAAATATGCCTAATATGAATAACTAAGGTTATATCCTTCACCTTAGGGGTAGTAATTAGTTTTTTCTCTTAGAAAACCCATTGAATCTCATATCCATGAAGATAATATTATATCAAGTCAATGAGATCATCTTTGATGAGTACCCATCTCATTATCCAACCACGGTTTCAATCCATCCAGACAACTATCCCAGCCCATGGCATGGAACGAATATAATTTTTGATCTAGATAGGTTGGATAATATTTCATAGACTACAAAGATCACATTCAAGAACAATATAACCCATAACAAGCATCCATATGAAACAAAAAAAATGAATAATTCATCACATGATTAGTAATAATATCCACATTTAATACGAAAATCACAAATTAAACAGTTTATGTTTTTAAACCAAATCCTAAAATACCCGAATTGGGAGGGTAACCAACTACACGAGCTCCAAAAATACCCATGCTATAAGAGGGATAACACCCTAAAGCCACCTTCACCAACACGTGAAAAAAGAGGAACACTAGAAACAAGATTTACAATCACCACCAATAAACATATTACCTTTTCCTGGGTCATGCATAATATGATCTATATACACCCTCGAGTATATGAAGTTTTTGAACCAATACTGAGTACGATACAACCCAAAAATTATTATTCAAGAAGAAATATTAAATGAAATGTCACCATTATTGTTTTAATTCTAAAAAGAGAATAAATTTAAAATAAAACATGCTTTTAAAATTATAACGATATGAACATAAAACCATGTTTCAGGCCATATAAATATCATCACAATAGCACCATGGGTAATCTATAAGCACTAGTGTTAGTAGGACCCTAGTAATATAATACATCAATGAACAGGGTATAGAAACAATAACCCACATCATCCATATGCATGATCCATCGGTAGGGAATACATCCGAAGGTTTAGTGGTTTATAATCACTATTATAGTTTAGTTATTTTTGTAGCCCCAATATTTCTTGCAGGAACCTGATCTCGGCCCCATCAATTAGGTAATAGTACTTGTACATCTCCTCTAATCTATTCACCTGGGATTATTATTATGAATAATCTCCAATTCTCAATTCATAAGACACACCAGTTACACATTAAAATATACTAAAATACATTCCACAATGCACACTTGTCACCACTTTCACAAACACACTTATAACATTTAAAAACACCCAATCGAAACAACAATGTTCAAAACCCATTTCACACATACACATGTCTAACATTAAAACTCCCTTGAAAACAAACCATTAGTTTTATAAAAACATAATTTGAACTATAAGAACAAAAAAACATTTTAATACATGATTTATACCACCCACACAATTCAATGAATAAATTTAAGAGGAATATATATAATACTAAAAACATATAATAATGATAAATTATGAAATTGCCATCCTCAGTCATGGAAAAACATGAAATTTGATGGAAAAAAACAATATCACCACAATGTCACCATAGAAACAAAATAGCACACCATATTCATAAATATTGAGCCAAAAAAAACAAGGTTCAACCAACATTAGGGTAACCAATTCGATGGATAAATAATAAACCAACAAAAATGGAAGGAGGAAACAAGAAGAAATAAGACATCTAGAGAGAAGGAACTAGATTGATGATTCTTATAAAATCCTAAGGCAAATCCACCAAAACATTATGTCAAAGAGATCCCTGGTAGAGGAGGATAAGAGCCTAGGAATGTAAAACCTCAGTGGTGTGAGTTTGGGTGGATTTTGGGTTACATTCATTGGATGATAGAATTGGAAATTATATAATATTAATGACCTAGTCAGGTCACAAAATTTGGCCACATGGTTTTCTGAAACATGCAGAAAAGTTATTTCCTTATCTATCCAAATAGAAAAGAAGATGCATTGTTTCTGGGGGAGGGTGCACACTCGTGTGGTCAACCATGCACTATAGACAGACCCACTAGTTTGGGTGCACAATGAGCTCAATGAATTTGTGGTAGGACATGTGGCCGGGATAGTACCACTCTTCAGGGTTCCTGGTATCTTCTATTCTAGCCCATGTTTTATAATAAATGTGTGTCCATCATTCTCCACTTTCTTCTAGTCCAAAAAAATCAAATATCTCAAAAACATTGGGGAAAATATACAAAACAAATATAAGATAGAAATAAGCAATACAATACCTCATATATAAATAATGGATGTGAAAATTTTCCAATCCATGAAAACATTCCTCCATCATAATGTAAAACTGAAGTCTTGTCAAAGAAAAAAATGGTTATTGATCCTCAAACAAATACATTCACACCCAATCCACATGTTCATCATTCATGTACTACAAACGGACCCAAACCAATGGAATAGACCTTACCAAAAGAACATTATCATGGGAATACATAATCTGTACGACTTACTCAATTACAATAAAATAACATTCTATATCAAAATCTTATCAATTTCAAAAATGAGTTGGCTCCATATTATACTTTTTTAGTTACAATACGTGGAATTCATCATGAATTGATGTCAACATAATGAAAAATCAAACCTATATGCCACCTTACCAACTCTTTCAGAAATCATGAAAGGTCTGACATACCTCAACATTAAATTACCATACATACCAATTAGTTGGTGACCAATATGAGGGGGCACTTTCATAGACACATGATCACCACTTAGTATTCCAAGGATCAACACCAGTGACTGGCATATGACTTATGGTGTCACATTACTATCAATAACTTTTTTTAGATCTAATAATCCTTATTATGTGTCTCATACAAGAGACTTGGTCCCAATAATGAGGTCTCACCAACCTTTTTCCGTCACAATGATGATTGATAAGGCCAACAATAATGTGTCTAAAAGGGACATGTAATTATTGAGGAATGGTAACTATTATTACATGAAAACATGACCAATACTAAATGGATATTCCATGATCATCCTAAATATAACACTAATGCCAAAAGGATTTATTCTATGGACTGATTTTCCAACTCCTTCTGAAACTCTAGTTGAGCATGGTGTTCCATACTCAACTACATCAATAAACCAATATCCTTTAGAAATCCTTCCCAAAATTGAGAGGTAAAATAGGGATCCCTATCTTAAATAATCGATGATGGAAAACCATTAATCCTCACTACTTAATAAACATTAAACTAACCCAAACCTTCAACTTTGTATGAATCCCATGTCAGAATAAAATTGTTTAATTTAGTCAAATGGTCAATAACAAGAAATATCACATTCCTTCCCTATGGCATACGAGGAAAGCTAATAATGACATCCATATTGACCACCTCCCACTTCTATATTAGAATGAGTAATAGCTGAAAAACATTGAAGGGCCTTTGATTCTCTACATTAACCTACTTAAATGTACAACACCATGATACAAATATTGAAGTATACTACATCATACCTATCCATGATATCTAATGGTCCACATCATAAAACATCCTGGTGTTCTTGATATAAATAGACCAATAAGATTGTTGGATATCCTGCTTTACCACCTTGTACAGTGCAAATGGCACCACCACATGACACCTTGAAGAAAATAATCACACTTGAAGACAAGGACCAGTCATTGGGAACCTCCCCGCTATTTTGGTACTGCATAAAATGATGGTAAAACTTATCATCGGGATTTTAGTATTGAATAAACTCCATAACAGAGGTAGTGAGCTCAACACTAGCTATGAATGAACATCCAATGTTACCTTTGGTATCTAGATGTCTCTGGGGAAATATTATCATCAATGTATACTCATCACTAGACTCTTTAAATTTTTTCCCCATCACATTCCTACTCACTACATCTACTACCTCATTTTCTTTTCCTCGGATATAAATAATATTATTATATAACCCATGGAGGTACTCCAACCAATAGTGTTGCCTCAAATTTAGATCATAACAGGTTAAAATGTAAATGAAGATTTTATGATCTAAATAGACTATAAATATCTTCCTATATAGATAATTATGTCATCTCTTTAAGGTATGCATCATAGCCGTTAACTATATATCTAGGGTATGCTAATTATTATCATGTGATTGGAGATAGTGAGAACCATAACCCCACATGATCATCCAGCATCATCAAACTCCAAAGACCCATACTTGAGGCATTAAAGTATACCACAAATCCCATTCTATTTTTCAGAAAGATGAAAATATGGGATATAGTCAAAAACACAATAATTTCCTCATAGAAATCCAAACATTCAGGGCACCATTAAAATTTTACACATATCTTGGTAAGTTTCTTCATGAGAGAAACATGATGGGATAAATCTCCAACAAAATACCTATAATAGCCTTACATACACAATAAATTCATGATCTCAAAGGAATTATTCAGTTTCTCACATGACATCACAACCTCAATCATTTTATTGTCCACCATAATCCCACATTCTGATATCATGGTTCCATAAAATTCACCTCTTTAATCCAAAAGGTACACTTATAAATTAGATCATATAGGTGATGATCCCAATGAGTGCTAAGATCAATCCTTCGGTGATTCTATACTATTTTTCAATCTCAAAATAAACCACGATATTTTCCACAATCATGGTGATGAATGAATTGAGGTACTATTAAAACACTGTATTCATGGGAACTATGAAAAACATTGGATAATGAATGAACCTAAAGGGAATGAGAAAATAATCAATGTGGATGTACCCACTATGGAATGCTTTATTAGGGACATTCAAATCTCTTCCTCAGACATGGTGATACCCAGAACACAAAATGATCTTGTATAACTACCTTTAACACTTGAGTTGATCAAAAAATACATCAATGTATAGTAAGGGATTTTTTTTCATAATAATTACATTACTCAACTTACGTTACGCGATATTGTTTGGGAGGATTATTCATAATGACCCCTTATTGGTTTTCTCAAGGGAGGGATCATTACCTCAAGATTGTATTGGTTTTTTATGGGGGATTTCATTGGGATTCATCATTGTAGACCACATTGATGCTTGTAATATATAAGTATCATTCTTTTGAAAAAATAGTCAATCTATGCAGAGACAAAGCGATCCATTTTCGTTCTAGGAATATAGAATTAGGGTGGTCCAAGGCTGGAAACTCACATGAATGAATCATTTGGATTCCAAATTATCAATTTGTATATTTAAATACATCAAAAATTTTGGGGATATATAGTATAATGGAATAGATATCAACTATGTTCCCATCTCTAAATCAATGGTTAACTCCACATCTTACTCTATATGATACCCTAAAAACTTTTCTGGAATATATTTTCAAACTCATCCACCAAATGAGGTATACCACTCTCAGAACTACAACCATCATCCACACACTTGATTGATGATATATGAAAAATAAGGCTACCCAATTATCGAAGTGGTGGTCTAGTACATCATATCCATGGGTTCCATTCACCTTATAAGACCTATACACTAAAATCAGTTGCTAAAAATCACTCAGTAAAGAAATAAATTGACGTGTTCCTAGAAACTCACCATCCAATCCATACTTAGGATCATATCTAAAGGGTTCATTTCCAAAAACATGAAATCCAATTCCATCATGACCACTGAGAGAGTGACTGTGCAAGACATCCACCTAATACCCTTTTCTCTCTTCTTACAAAGTAGTGTCACTATCTCCATTTCATACATAATAATCTCATTTGGTAGCTTCATCAAATCCACAAGATGGTTAAAAATAAATGAAATAGATTCACCAATGTCAAATAAGGAAAAAATTATATATAATGCAATAACAATTGTACCTCAAAATGACGTAGGTCCTGCATCATATTCTTCTAGTGCCTAATCTATAAAATGGGTATGCCTCATCTATGACTAAGCATGAGAATGACTATTGGTGTATAGATTTTTCTTAACATTACTCTACCCAGAAGAAGTCCAAACCCTACTTACATAAACACCAAATAGATAACCTGCTATCCTAGATGATTTTGAATGTGAAGGCATTCTCTGATAGGCCATGGAGCCTGCAGCACCCATGTTTGGTCATGCAACATTAAAAAAAACACTATAGGTGCCCCATAGTTACACCCTAATGACAAGGTCTAGGTGGAGTTAAACATGTTTACCACATATGCCTCGCCTTCCAACATTGATGGTATAGAACTGGAGTAGAATCAAGATCATCTAAAGAAATAGTTCATAAGGATGGCATGAACTACAACCTCCCATCTTTTATTTCTTATATCACTTAACATTCCTCCCATAAGAACCACCACTTCCTTGGACCACTATTAAAATTGTCCAAGGAAACCATGAAATTTTAGAGTGGTCAATATCCACCATCAAATAATGATCCACCATCACAACATATGTCTTTAACAACAACCAAAATAACATATGATTGAATGTTTCGTCTTAACCACATTTCAAACCATTGATCATTTAACTGGTCATTGAAAACTAAAATTGTTGTGAACCAAAAAAAATAATGAAAAGGGGTTGGCATTTTGCAACATAGTTTGAGGCCCCTACAAGGAATCCAAAAACAATTGGGACTTCGTGAAGGCCAAGGTATCATGGAAATATTTCTCATTTAACGTGACCTTAATGTCCTTAAAACTAATATTATTGTGATTCCAATCCTAAACCACTAACCCTAATCACCTCTGATCAGGTCCTTATAACATGAAAACGAAACATTTCACATTAACATCTTTAGGAGTTTCAATGAACCAAACATACTTTTGATCTTCCCAATACAATTCGCATATTCATGGGGATCCTCGCTACCATGGAAAGAAGGAGGCCTGTTCTTGAGGAGAATATAATCATTTTCCAATCTCAAACATGGTTTAGTTTCCCTAACATGAGCATGACCTATTCCCACTACATGACTCAAAGCATGTATAACCCAAATAAATGATTCCACTTGTATATAATCTTGTAATGAGGGAGAACCCTCTCTGGCCTCATCTCATGGTTTAATATGAAGTAATAATGGTGCTATCGGGCTAAAAAAATGATAAACACAAGGTAACCATCAATACAACATTCAAAATAATATTCTAAAAATATTTATCATTCATAAAAAATTACATGTACTTCCATAAATCAAAACAAAAGCATAAAATTCTAAATAACTAACCAAACCACTTCACCCCATTAGGTGTCCATCCTTAGTTTGATGAATATATGCCTCACCTGGATGAGAAGTAAAACCAAATTCCCAACATACCATGGTTTCTAAAGTCCTATCAAGAGGTGTGTTGGCTAGAAAGCCACTTGAAACCATGACTTCAAGCCCCAACAATCTTTGCTCATATCTATCCAAACATTCCCAAATAACATGACTCAAATAAATGGAAAAACCTAATCTGATACCATTTTTTTACATTCCAACATGGGATTCCATCCAACCCAACACCCAACCTTGGCTTGGAATAATTGGAAGGGCATTATTGATTCCCTAAGAGATGGTAACTTGTTCCTTAGAATCGAACATCACATTTGGGAATGTTTTCTCTTATAATAAACATCCATAGACAACCAGCAAGAATAATTCATAAGATGAAAAAAAACCAAATACAAATGATATAAAAATATCACATTGTAATATTTTTAAATTTTTTAAAAAAAACTGAAAATTCCAAAAAAACATGAGCTGAGCCCAATAGACCACTAGAAAAAAACACCACCCAATTAGAAGTTTATAACCCTCAATCCACATCCACCAACATATAAAATAAAAGGAACACTAAAAATAAGATCCACCATTACCACCATGGAACATATTTTCCTTACGTGGGTCAAGAATAATAAGATATACATACACCTGAGGGTGTATGTAGTGTGTGAGCCAATGGGAACGATTATTTCACCCAATAGAAGGATTCCATACAAAACATTATAAAAAAATCAACATGAATTTTGAAATTAAAAATATATAATACATTTTAAATAAAACATTCTTTCAAAATTAAGAGAAAAATGTGTACAACTAAGTGCTTTAATGCAAGAATATCACTACATGATCACTATGGGTAATCTTTAAGAACTACTGTTAGTGGGACCCTATGAATCATTTACCTTATAGAACATGGTATTGGAACCATAAAACATAGAATTCTAAAAATGATCCACTAATGGAGAACTCATCTAAATTCATAGTTGTCTCCATTAATCATCATATTTATGTCAATGTTGTAGCATCAATCCTTCTATTGGGTATAAGGCCTCATCCCAAACGATACAACTCGTATACTAGTCATATTCTTTCCATGTAGTAACCTTGGATTCCCTTTATTTTTGATCTCTACTTTACATGTTACATGATCCACCACTTACACATTCACATAAACATTAATAGAGAACACACACAAATAATCCACTACTTTCCTAAACACACATCCAATATTGAAAAACACCCAATCCAAATAACCATTTTTAAAAGGAAAACCATTTTTAAAACCTCTTTCACACATACAAATTTCCAACATTAAAACTCACAGGAAATCGATCAATTTTCCTTTATAAATCATATTTCAATCCATATTCACACCAAAAATTATGAAAACATGATTGACACCACCCAATAAATTCAAAGAAGACATTAATGAAGGAAAAATCATTCTAAAATAATCTAATAATGATAAATCATAGAATCACCTTCCACAATCATGGAAACTTTTGGAATCTGATGGAAAACCGCAACTGAACCACAAGGAGACAATAAAATGCAAAGAACACAACACATCCATAAATATTATACCCAATTAAACAATGTTATACTGATTTTATGTTAATTAACACATTAGATAAAGAGGATAAAATGGAATATGCATGGAATATCCAAGAATAAGGAAGAAATCATTTGATAATGGACTTACTTTATGAATCTTTGAAGATACTAGGACAAAGACAATATGAAATTGAAGTCTAGGGGAGAAAAGAGTAAGGTAGAGAGGAACCTAGGTTTGGAAATCCCGAGGTGTATTTGGGGTTAAATATAGGAGAGGGTTGAATTGGAAATTACACATTTTTAAGGACCTAAACAAGCCTCAAAATTTTTTAAACTGTGTGAAAATTTTCAATCCCTCTCTATTTAACGAATAATTAGGATGCAAGGATTATGGGAGATGTTGAATGATCATGTAGTCGACTGTGTCCCTCATATAGACCCATTGGTTTGGGATCATGGTTAATCCCATGCTTGTGTTCTAGACCATGTGGCCAGGATAGTGCCACTATCTATGGTGCACTATCTCGTTTGGGTTGGTGAAATATTTATATTAATCCTTCTATAACTATACATCACATATTTTTCTATCATAAACCTCAATTTTTCACAAACAATATCAATGAAAAGATACAAAACAAAGAAAAGACTAAAATAAACATGAAAATACCTCAAAAAGAAATAACAGATGTGAGTTCCCAAGAGGAAACATAAAATGAGGCAGGAAATCGATCTGGATAAGGGGAGATATTTTGAGTAAAAGAGATGAAAACTTCCAAAATTAAATGTTTGTATGGGATATTCATGAAAAAATTATTTATAATAGATAAAACCACCATAAGAATGCACTCAAACAAGTCTTCCTGATCTCTTGGGTACCCACCCTGTATATATGGATTAGAATCATCTAGAAAATATATGAAATACTCCTCAGTAATACCTCTGACTACTACTGAGTCACATAAAAATTATCCATATTTTATGAAAATATTTGGGATGCCTACCCAACTCATTTATTTGAGGTACGCTTAATAAAATGATGTGTTTTTCTCCCACTTTTTCTATACAACTCTGTTGTTTTCTGGTTATTATTTTTATTGTTCAAGGGTGAATTCATATTACTATCTCTTATTTATTATATGGATGCTAAATAAATCATCATTTTATTAATTTTCTAGATATGATTTGGAATGGTAAATGTGATTCTTAATTCCATCCAGATTAATGGGATGGGTGGGTAGATTTATGTTCCATGACTATATGTTCTATTTCATATGTCTTATCATGTTATGGAATCTGATCTGTGAATGTACTTGTACTTTTTTTCAAGACTTACTCGCCTACATATGATTATCAGGTTTCGAAATACAGTAGTTGGAAAAGAATAAGAAATCATTTCCCAATCCCCATGATTCCATATTAATGAGAATAGTAGAGTGATCCATGATATAATTCACTCTATGGGTGACCTTAGTATCTAGGAAACTATAAAATTCCTTGGTACTTGGGTGGAAATTATCAAACTAACACAAGGTTAGATGATCAAAATTTTGATTATTGCACCATGTTTACTTGTCCCCCAATAATCAAAGATCTAAGAGAAAAATCCTATCCATAAATACAATGAATTATTGTTGATACATCCACATATAAACCCCATCACCATTACCTATTAATACATCTAATACATTTTTAAAATATCCACCCACAGTCCAAGATGAATCCCCCAAATTACTGGACTCAGGACCCATACATAACATATCCCACAATTTCACATCACACTTTTCATAGAATAATATGAATAAGAAATAAAACTACCTACAATGAACTTTAATGTTATGTGATGATCGGAGACGAACACATTGTATGCTAAAATAGAATAAATCCATATCAGTTATATATATTTGTTAATATGATCCCCATGATTGATGTTCTGAAGAATAACCTTATGAACCGAGAAATAAATTTTAGATATGTTCTATTTAGGTTCCAACACTTCCACTAGTGAAAATATATTTTTACAAACATTATTGGAGGGAATTTATATTTTAATAATGGATCGCAGTCCCGAGTTCTTCCATATTATGCATGAAATTATTTGAGTATGTGTCACCTAGTATGGCCTTTGTATTTTGTGGGAGATTTCCCCAAGAAGGCAACCTAGTAGAAGACGGTATGGAACGATTCCTAGTACAAAAACCACTGCAAGATATATAAGGAGCATCCAATAGGTCGTCAATGTCCTAAATAGAATTTGATAATGAACTATAGCTGGGATTGGGGGTTAAAGGAGAAGAATAAAGTTATTCATGAACATAAAATAGCACATTGTAGCTATTAGGAGTTTCCACTGAGTGATCAGGGGTAAAGATATTAATCACACTGTTCAGGGATCTTCTAATAAACTTATAAATTTCTAGATTCCATCTCACTATGGGTTTTTATCACATATTTTATTAGTAAAGAACCATATCCAATCCATAACATTTAGCATGAAAACCAGATAAAGTAGATTTCTTATATATGGTATGGGAAGAGAGGTTCCTGAAAAGGTTAATAAACAAACCCAAACCATAGATAATAGAAATAAATCCATATTGACCATGAGAGAAGAAATGACTATACTCAGTTTCAACGGACCTCCACTAACTGAGGTATTTGAATAATTTAGATCATCAATATTTAGAGACTAGCATTCTTCACACTGACATGAAGTGACCATGAAGTAGATAAGACAAGAAAAATGGGGTATATAATGATAAATGATTGTTTTCCACCATTCGACTAAACCCCCAAATTAGAGGAGATTCCATGTTTGGAATGATTAATATAAATTCATGGAAATACAAATCCAGGACATAATTTCTTCTTGATGTTGAAGGGTTCAATCACCAACACAATGAAACCCAACTAGGGAGTCCGCGATCCTTACATGGAAGGATAGATTTTGAATAGAATTAGGTAGACATGGTAAGCATACACAAACCAACACTTGAGGGAATTACTTCCTATGATTCACCACCGTGGGCAACTAGAAGTGTTGAAAATGGAAACAACCTATAAATTTTGATCTCTGAGACCAATCCATGATGAATTCTTCACTAGATGTGCCGGTAATAAACAAATACTTTTCAATTAAGTACTGATATGATCATCAATGATTCTAAAACACAGGTACCATTGAAATATATGAATAGGGAATATGGTGGCTAGTCCACAAAAAATTTGAACACCAAATTACATTTGTTATGGGACAATACTTATTTAAGTATAGTATTTAGAGAGTCCATCATCAGATAAAAATCGATAAATATGTGGTGCATTCGTTCCTAAATTATCATATAGGATTGTAAACATTGACCAATAAGGGGAATCAAAGGATTTTTTTGAGTGATGGTCTAGCAGGAGATTGAGATCATGTCAAACATGGATCAGAGTTCCATGAGAAGACAAATGCATCGACCACTTGACAAGAGGGTGTTTAGGAAGGACTTGCAATCGAAAAAGGAACATTTTTTTCTATTGAAATACCTAAAATAATCAATATAATTGTCATGAGAATTTGAGATTTCATAGACATGTTTAGTGCATGAAAAACAATCAAAAATTCAATTTTTTAACAGAATGTGGAAGTAGCAATTAAATAAATGCTAATATATTGGAATCTATTACTCTCCTAGGATCATCCTCATAATGGTGATTCGTTTTTTTCCATTGATTTCATTTTATTCCAATTAACTGTGATGTTTTATATCAATTTCATAAAATTGTTATTTGACTTCAATCTCTAAAAATTCTTCTTATCAAATATTCATTGATTCTATGGAGTTATGTTTGGCCTAATCCACTATATCTCACATTGTAACTACTCAATGCAATGAGTTTAATTAAACATTATAAAATTAAATATTGTTTAACTCACCATTTTCTTTGTTGAAAACTATTTTATTATTTTCTTGATGGTTAGGTGAGTTTAGAAGTTAAAAATATGGATTAATGGAATTTAAGGAGCTCATAGAGGGTCTATAATAAGTCATTAAGCAACCAATTCTAGATTTATTTACCTTTGATCTCACAAAATCTTTAAATTAATTTCAAATGTTTCATCATTATCTACATGAGGAAAAGGGATACCCATTCCTTCAAAATTTTATAGAAGACGTCATAGAGACAGAACCCACATTACATAAGCATTATCTTGTATAAAAATATTCAATCCTTTCAGTTTCAATTGACGATGTACAAGTGAAATTAGATACAGCTTTGAATATAGTACAATAACCATTACAATTCATTGTATTTAGTTTTTCATTACAATTATAATCTTATAACTCGCAGAATAAATTTAACGAAAAATGTGTCTATGCATACTATTCCCAGAAGGGAGGGAGAGATATAATAATAGCTACCTACCAGATAGTATATGGTGTTAATGGATATTGGAAAAGGCCACCCACAAGTCTGTGATTAGAGAATATCTACATAAAATGAACATGGGGGGTAAAAACCTCCTCAATAATAACAGTCATACTATATAGATAATTACACCATGAAAAACAATATAGATCACGCTTTTCATAACATACTTCCCCCACTTCTGTCATTCCCATATCCATTTGGGGGGGGGGATTATTTTAGATAAATTAGGGGTCTCAACTCTCTGTTTATATTTAAAGACACTATGAGAAATTAAATGCGACAATTTTCTTTAGGAAAAAACATGTTTATTTTATTAGTGTTGACGAAATAAATACATCGTCGTATCTAGTATAAATAAAATATCATTGGGTGATGACTTGAGACTCTTTTCACTCCCTCTATGTCATTTTACATTTCATTAAATAGAGCTTATCATGTTTGATTTTCATTACTTTTATTGGAATTTTGAGATATGGAGAATTAAAAATCTTAACTCATGTTACCCAATCCATTCACCAAAATGGGTAATACAAAATAGATACCTATCTATAGGAAAAAACATATAAATATTCTGTGATAGCTTATTAATCACACCTATCTTTCTCATTTTACTTTATAAATTATTATGATTTCTCATTTTTTTTACTTTTATACGATATAGGGAATAAAGATAATTTAATATCTTAACACATGCTTCCCAAGAGAATAACAGGTTTCCATATCTTTATACCACTAGAAACTCATTAACAAAATTCATTTTATTTTTACTTTAACGTGGTTAGTGACATTTAAGTGTGATGTATTTTAATCTAATTGAAAATTTTTTGTGAGTTTTTATTCTTTTTTTATTTGTGTTTGAATAATAGTAATTGGGTGATTTTATCCACAATACTGCATAATGTTATGTGGTTTTCTAGAAAAAATGAATCATTTTAAAAAATATACACCTTGTCATGAAATTTGTAAAATAAATAATAATTTATAAAATATTTATTTGGAATAAAATTTTATATCATACACTTCATCAAGGAACATTATTTTGAGTAAAATAATTCATAAAAAAGAATCAAATCAAGGATTCATTACTATCAAATTAATTAAATAAATTCATTTTAATTATAATATATTTAGTAGTTAGGATCCAAACCAATGTCTCTCAAAATTTTCAACTCATAGTGTGTGTTTGTGTGAAATCAAAATTCAAAATAAAATTTAAGGAAATCTAATATTACATTTTCCAAATTTAACTTCCATGCCTCGATTATAATAAATAAATTTCAGGGATGCATGATATTTTAAATTTTTTAGTTTCAGATTAACCATACTCACTAATGAGTGTTATACACATGAATGTATTAATTAAAAGTGTGTGAATGCATGTTTGGTAATAAATTGGGGTGGAATGGATGTTGAATACTGAACTTGAATGAACAAGAGGAAAATTAATTTATTTAGAAAATTTCATAGATATGAATTAATTTTAGTAAATAATATTCATAAATATGACTAATTGAAAATAAAATCGGTGGTTTGATATTAACATTGAAATTTACAAAAGTCATTGAAAATTTACATTCATTGAAATAGGAATTACAATGTGAATAAATGGATTCAAAGTGAAATATGTTAAATCTATAGAGATAAGGAAAAATTCAAGTGTATTGGATTGTTATATTCTTATTTTTATATATATTTTATCAATTTAATTATATTCAGTATAAATATTACATTAAAATTTTATAAATAAAATCATTTCAGTTTTAGAGTAAATAATAATCTTAACGTGAAAATGTACTAAATTGGGATTTTTTGTAATTATAATTTTATTTTGAATTTAAATGCTAATGTACATACCTATGAAATTATTTTTTAGTGATTTTTCTAGGAGAATATTTACTATTCCATGAGAATAAAGTCACACATGAATTTACAATATAATTTTGGGAATCTATGAATGATTATAAGGGAGTCTATTTATAATTAATAAGAATCAATCCCATCTCTATGATTATTCATATGAATAACTACCATGATAAAACCACTGGGTTTGAGTAACATCTATGAGTGTGATGATATATATGAGATATTCTTATGTATGGTTAATGGCACATAAGAATAAAATGGTTGAGGAGTTACACTACCATGGGGCCAACCAAGCATATATTTTTTCATGAAAAATATCTCTTCACACGTATTTTTTATAAAACATTTTTCCACTTTATACAACTTCCATATGTTTTCTCCCCTAATATAATTCTTTATTATGACTACTATGAGCTTATTCATATGATTTTAATGTTGGTAGTTCTATACCTTTATCAAAACCCAACCCCAACAACCAAGAGGACCCAAAAGCATTGATCCATTGTATAATAAAATTAGAAACACGAATGGAAGGATGTACATAGATAATATTTTTAAATATTTATATTTATATTAATTGGATAATAAAAAATTAAGATCACATATTTAATTAATCCATGAACAAATGATACAAATTATCGTGTAGAGTAAAGATGATCAAGGTATGAATAGAGAAGGTTTATATATAAAATTATCTCCTCATCATATGGCACACACGTTCTCATCCCATGTGCTCTGAAAAAGATCCCATTTCATAATGAAACATTCTATCAATTCTCATTTAATGAATAGAAAATTAGGCAACAGTCATGGTTAAATAGTAATGTTTTACTATTTACATTAAATTTCTTTTATGGATAAATCCATTCAATTTAAACAAAATAGTATAGTCCCATATTTTATTTTCTTATTTTATTATTTGTTTCCCCGATGGTATACTTATATAACCCCATTTAAATGTATACATAACCATGGGTCTTAATCCTTGAATAATACTTAATGTTTCTTAATGTTTTACATTAATTTTTTTCAATCTTTAAATTCATCTTTATTATGGTGTGTGAGTGTGTAAGGGTTCTGGTCAGTGGTTTTCACCATTAACTCCTAAAAAGATCATTTCCACTCTCTCATTTATAAAATATCATATCCATCCCTTATATTTACCATATTATTATATGGTGTATTTGGGTTGATCAATTGATGAATGATATATAATGGGTTCAGATTTTTAAAATGTTTTACACTCTTGATTATGGAGAGCATTATCCTTACAATGTGGAGTAGTTGGGGTTTGATATACATAGGAGAAAATCATTTGTCTACTGACTCTCACAACATTTGTAGTATAAAATTAATAAAGTAATGGTATTAATTTATTTATTAAAATGGTTTTAAAAAATTTAAAAAGTACTATAAAAATATTACATAAAACGTATAGCATCATTCACTTTAGGGTATTGACTTCGTGTTTCCCGTAATATCATATTATTTTCATTTATTTGTTTCACATGGAAATAATCCACCATTTCCATTAATTAAACAATTTAAAACCAAAATAAAATTATAAACATGGGAATAGGATTGTGACTGATTACACAACTCTCCTTGAGAACCGACCGTGCTCTACCATTTTACTTCACTAATAACTCATCTAATTTTTTTTTGTTTTTGATGAATATTTGGCCTTTTATCAATAACTCATTGTGTTTTTAGTGTGTCTCATATCAAGTTAAGGTAAATTTAATAGCCTATCCCCTGGATGACCTTAAAATTATGAATTTCCAATTTATATTTCATATAAAACAATATACATGTTATATGACATTTCATAAATGAAAAATGGTCTACAAATAGGTTATACCATTATAATGAAAATAATTGTGTGACTTAATGGTTATAAATAAATAATAATTAAATATAAGACATGTAGTGTAGTCAATGTAATTAGAAAAAAGATATAAGTATTCATGGGATTCATAAAATAATCACTTTATCAACAAAAAATTAGTAAAATACCATTACCATATTAAACATCATAATTAAAGTTAGGTTCACTTATCCCCATACCATTATAGAGTTAACACTGTGTGGGTATAAGAGGATGAATGGGTGAACTGACAAATTTATTTAAATAAATCTAGTTAAATCCCAAAGAGAGGATCTGTAACACTACCTAAACCATCATAACACCTTAATATATGGGACTTAGGGGTATATGTCACTATGATTTAGTAAAAATAAATATGGGTTGTGAAACCATGCATTACCTTTATCTCTCCTTACATAATTACCCATTTTTTATAGCCCATATGGAATCCAAGGAGATTAGATTATTTCATGAACAATATATTTTGATGGAACGAGATTACATATATTAATAACAAGAAATAATAAAATAATAGATATCAATGTAAATACATGTAATATGATTGATGATGAATAACTCTCATGGATAAAAAAATTCACTCAGATCAAGGATAGTGGTGGAACTCACATAGAAAAGTTGAGAGTAAAGGTAGAGGTTATGTGTGGTGCTAAAATTTTAACGGGGAAGAATATCATGAGTGGGGGTAAAAATAGTGTTATTTTAATGTTTATTTAAATAAAATTGTATAATTTAAAACACCATAAATATCTCACCCAAACTATGGAGTAACCCACTAGAAATATGGTGGCATACATTTTTTTCTCTTCCAACCACAACTGGAATTCTAGTAAATCATTAGTAGACATCCAATGGGAATTTCGTTACTAGGAAGAACTCTCCAACTCCTTTGGATTGATCTCATGAAATGATATTCAAACCCATTAATAATATAAAAATATAAAAAATAAAACAATAAATGAATCTACTGGACAAGTGAATGATACAATTAAAAAATCTAACCCAGGGGCATTAAAACACAACTAGATTTCAACGTTATATTTTAATAAAATATTATTTCTAGAAATTATTTTTATGAGAAACTAAAATCATGTATCCAAATATTCTCTCTTTTTTTCAATAAAAATGTCCTAAACCACAATACCATACTCATGATTATTACTCCTCTTAATATATTTTGAATTATCCTTTTCTCAAAAATCTCTAATAGCAGAGTGAGTCAATTGTTAATTGTCATTCTAGGATGACAAAAACTGACAAAATTTTACAAAAATGAATAAAATGTTTTAGGTTATTATACCGAAAAATTGAAAGGTGTATATCCCAGACTCCAAGATCATAATATTAAGTACCCATATATTAACAATATACCATTGATTAAGGTAGTGATAACTTATACAAAAAAACATAATCTTTTTTCATGTACTCCAAAAAATACCAAAATATTCCTATAAAGTGAAATATCTTCAGGTAAAAAATATATCCATAAAAAAACTACTTGTTATGTTGAATTACAATTTAAAATCCAATATTTTTGTTTTTAAACATATAATTCATTATAAATTTATACGTCACCTTGTTATTTTCATTAGTAATTTCAAAACTATTCTTCTAATTGGACACATTATTATTTTTAAACTTTTTAGAACCACTACTAAATTTAAAATTTGTTGTTTTCACCTTCAATAGTGATTTAAAAACCATCTTATAATTTTATTTATTACTTCCACCACATATTTTGCATTCCTTAGATCCTAAAATTATATTATGTGGAATCATAGGACAATATCAATTCCTCAGGGTATCATTAGCAACATTTTCTGAGGTCTTGGAACTATTACTAAATTTATAAATAGAATTTTGAAATGGATGGTGAGTGATCGCAAATTAATTTTCAACATCATACATCAAATAACAAAGTGTTTTTAAATTTTAATACAAATTATTTGTAAATTAACCCAATATTCAATGATTGTATTTATATCACCTGTATTTCATGTGATGTCATCATGTATTTTAATATTATTATTTTTAAATTTCATGATATTTTCTCAACGAATCGTTATATGAATTAAATAAATTATTTTATATAACATGATTCATAATTTCCTTCAAAAATTCCAAATGATACTTCCTAATCAATAATTCCACTATATTTTCCTTGACGCTCCTTTCTTTCACATCCATACTCCCTTCTTTATCTTCACTCAAACTATCTTTAGGCTGATATGAATTTTATATAAAATCAACCAGGCTTCCATCCATTAATTCCACACACTCTCACTCTCACATTATTCATTAGAAGGTGTGGAATATTTTTTAAGGTAATGTTGTTATTCTTTATTATGTTGTACATTCCATTGACAGTGAAAGAATTTACTATATTATTATTATATTAAATAATGAATTTTTAAAAATGGTATTTGATTATGACAAATCTATTAATATTTATGTCTCTTATTTGATAAATTAACTGAAAAGTGTCCATTTATTACATAAAATTAAATCCATAAATTGAATTTTATGTTTATATATATCATTTTAAGATTACATGCATTTTTAAAACAATGATAGTAATTCATAAAGACCCATGTAGGAATCTTCATCGTTGGTCTCATCCTCACGAGACTTCATAATCTCAAAGTGTATTGATCCATATGCCGTGTTTAAATCTTTCCCCTACTCATATTTACCTCTTCTCTGTATGGATACCACTCCTATCATATAATATATAATAAAATGGTTTTGATTATATCAATTCCCCCCCCAAAAAAATTCTACTCCATGAGTGTGAAAATGTTTTCATCAAATTAGTTTCCTGAGTTTTGGTTATAAGATTGGTGTGAATTTCCTTTTGAAAACATTTTAGGAATTAGAACTATATTTTAAAAAATAAAAAAATTGAATAAATCATAAGAGTAATGCTCAAATATATGAATATTTAGAGGGAATGATTAAATAATTAAATTTATCATGGTGACAAGAAAATTAATTTCAAACCAAAATAGATAATGGAATTCTCAAATTATCCCTTTAGGAAACCACACATCTCCTCCCCTCAAGAAACCATGAGTGTAATTGGTTTAAATAATAATTTTAAAAATAATTTATAAATAATCCCGAAACCATTATTTTTAACTTTTGATGCACACAAACTATTTAGAATAAGTTTACCTGGGTTTTTTAATTTTTGGTACCAATATACACAAATCATAGATTTCTATTTAGTGGTTGTGGCTGGAAACCCATATCCCCACACTCTAAAGGTATCGATTATCTATCCCATCACTCAAAATGGTAGTGAGCACCAGAAAAAGTGAAAAAAAAGTTAATTTCTATGAGAAGTCCAAATAAAGTACAATCAATTCCCCACAACAAGATTACAACAATAAATGATTGGGTGGAAGAGAGATAAGTATAACAGAGAATAAGTAGTGAGGGTAAATTGAATAAAAATTGTTCTACAATTAATCTACATGGTAACCATATATTATATGAACACTAAGGTGTATTTATATAATCCCATGAATTAATGGTCCTTTTGGAATTCTGTTGGGTTGAATAGAGACATTAGAAGGAAAATTAAGGTATGTGGGGTCCACAACCAATGACTTTTTTGGCAATTTTTTGTACCACCATTTATCCAATGGGTTCCATCAGCCATTCGATGGCACCTGTATATAACCATGAATTTTTTTGGACACTACCATATATCGAGTGGATCTTCAAAAAAACCGGTGTTATGTCCAGGTACCCCTTAGGTAGTCACTAGATCATGTTAGTGTAAAGCACCAAACAATTCCACCCCATTAGAGTAATAATGGCCATAACAGTACCCATGCCATAATTTATTAAAATATTATTAATGTATTTTATTTTTCTTGAAAATTTACAATCAAATTTTAGTCAAATTTAAAAACAATGGAAAATTTTTGAGTTCTATTATAAAACCCATTTCAAATTATTAACTCATTAAATTTTGAAATTCATTTCAAAGGGTTTATTTATTTAATACAAAATTGAAATCATAAACATTAAATTAATAGTCAAACAAAACATAAAAAAATGTTTTAAAACCAAATTTGATTCATGATTTAGCAATTAAAAACAATTTTCTAAAAGATATGTGATCAAAAAATCTTACCAATATTGGGATATAATTTATATTCATTTTTATCAATGGTTAAATATAGAATATGATATAAAAATTTTGAATCTTCAAAACTAGGTGGTTTTTCCACCAAAATACTCATAAATAAAACCAATCAAAAAATCACTTTTAGAATCAATTTGAAAAAATATTAAAAAATAAATAAGATGTAAAAACAAACAAAAATGGATTCTAGAATAGAGGCAGTGGATAACGCCTCGTTATAATTAATTCTTTCTTCTTATTAATATCCTTTAGCTATATGCTAGGCTTTGTTATGGGCGATATTATCTTTCTCACCTAATTTATTTGTAAGGACCCATTTTTTTCAAATAACGTGATGATCATTTTTCCATTACACAATAGTAAAAACATTGTGGTAGGTAAATTTATTTAATTATTCTTTCTTTTTAATAACACAATTATCAACATTAATGTAAGCATTAAGAACATGAGGATCATGTTGTGAAATAAAATAATGATGTCTTAATTCATTTGAAATGGATCACCGAGTACGAGTACATACTTGAAAATAACCAAAAAAATCAAGAGTATAGTCCTTATATTTAACCCACTACATAAGTAGTGTTCAGTTTTATTTTATTAACATAATTATCTTTTTGAGGATAAGATTTAATTATGGTAAAATTATCAGGTTATAGTTCAACATCATCAATTTTGGATGAGGTTTCAGAAAATTCTCAACAAAATTTCTGTGAATTGAAGCTTCAATAGCTTTGGTCTTTTTATTTAAAACATTGTATGATTAACATGAGTTTAGATACCCAAAAAAGATATCTTCATCTGATTTGGGATAAAATTTACAGTGGTAATATTGGGTGTCAAAAATAAAATACATACAACCAAAAACCATAAAATAACTAACCTTAGGTAATTTATTTTTCTAAATCTCAAAAGGGGTATTTTTTAAAAAGGATAATATTAGTGGAAATTTAATGGTATAACATGTCTTATTGTCCTCTTGGACCAAATAATATTGTGGTAACTTGATTTCAAAAAGGATATATTAAGAAATTTTATATATATTTTGATTCTATAATTCAACAACCCCATTCTTTTAGAGATTTTTAAATGTATAAAAAAATGGTGATAATCTTTTGAAACTCAAAAATCATCAAAATACTTATTTTCAAACAATCCGCTTTGATCACTCTAATAGAATAATATCTTATAACATCTTTCATTTTTGATCTACTTCGAATATTTAATTATTAATTTGGAATCCTCTCTTTTATGTTCCAAAAAATAATCCCAAGTAAATATTGTATAATCATCCATAATTACAAAAGGGTATTATTTACCTCCTTCCCATTGCACATATGGCGTAATTTTTTAAAAGGTTATTTTTAGTACATGTAGTCTACACTAGATCCCCACTTGGTTGGGAGGTCTTCACAGGTGCTCCTGGTCAGGTCCTAATTCTCCTTATTGATGGTAGTTCTTACTCCATAGGAATCAATATTCACACTACACAGTCAGTCATGGTAGAAATATGTGTTGGCTTTTTGGGTGATGATCAATTTCACTGAGTTCCTTCTTAGATAAATACATTTTGTGGTAAAAAGTAAAACATAGTTCAGTATAGATTCACCTGGGTTGAAAATCCAACCATTTTGATTCTTTAAGTGCCTAAATGCTCATTTCTCTTCAGATATAGTATCCTTCATATTGATATGATAAGGTCTTCTTTCAAAATGGTATCGAGGTATCTTGTTTTACTATAGATTCCATGTTCTGTCTTCATCATTTCATTGGTCATAGACATGGATCTTGTTGAGGCGTACTTGGTTCTTCTCCCTTAATTTAAACTATATTTGTTGCACTCTACCTCATTTAAGGTTGATGTGGTGGTTTTGTTGTGATTCTGATATGTGTGAGTGGAACGTTAAATGGTGTTCTTTGTTGCATGATTTTTTATTGTCTTTGGTGATGGTTTGTGGTGGAATTTATTTTATTTATGATGGTGGTTGTTTTTTGGATCATTTTCAACAGAGATTGATGTGGTTCCACGTTTGAGGTGTAGTAGTTACATAAGGTTTCATTTATCATAGTGGTTGTTACGATGGGAGGTATTTTTTGTCATGGTGATGGTCTTCTATCATTATTGATTCCAGTTTAAAGCATTATTCATCATTCCGGGAGGTTTTTTATGTGGTTCTAGTTTCTATTAATATACAATTAAAAGGAATTATTTATTTTCATGTTGATAATCATGGATTGACATTGAGACCATTGCATGTTTCAATCTATACTCATACCTTATGTCCTACCTCTCCCTCGGTTCAGTCTGATGTGGTCATTTACTTTGATATTTTGGGATGTTTAGGTTCATATTTCAATGGTGTACCATGACTCATGACCTAATAAGGCTTTGTTCCTTCCTTTGGGGTTAGATTAGCATTACCTATTATTCTTCTTGGATTTCTATTGGCCTCTTGATTTGGCTCGTCTACTTGGGTATTGATCTCCACTGAACAATAATGATATGTTGAGTGGAAATGTTTGTCATGAATATAGATTATTCATCATTCGAGTTTATGTGTTATGAAGTCTTGTGGTGTTTTATAATTATGTGTTTACAGTTTATATTATATTGTTCAAATAACTAATATGATGGATTTTAGTAGGTAGTACACATTGATGAATTGGTCTGATTATAGGAATTTTTTTCTAAAATGAAAATAGTGAGGATGAAGGTGCCTACTATAATGATGGTTTGATGTTGCGGTGGGATGATGGCTAGTGGGTTTTAGTTCTCAAGAAGTGGATGCTGCATAAATGAACTCATATTTTAGAAGGCATGGCTCGAGTGACCTCATTATTTAATTTTTTATGACTCGAGAAGATTTTGTGGTGATAGAATTGATGTGAGGATCTTTTTTAATTTAAAATTTTGGATCTTTGTATTATTTATCTATTGGTTTCTAATTTTGAATTCTTTCTATTTGGTTTGAATATTTTTTAATGTGCTGTTACTACTTAACCATAATTCGGCCTTTTGAAAATAAAAAAAAATTGTATTTAAAATAGTATTTACCTCCTATTCTAGCCGCATGGGTTATTCCCAGAAGATATAGCTGTATACTTTCAAGGGATTAATAGTTTGAAACATACTTTTTATATTTTAAGGATTTATTATATTGTTCAAAAATTTGACATTGTTCAAAAAAATATAATTTTTAAATGAAATTTTGATAATTTTTATACATGATTTTTCATGTTATGTTTCATCACTGATTGTTCACTACAATGAACATGGTGATTATTTGATTTTATTAAAATTTTAATGACTTATTATATACTCCATTTACTAATTTTATATGAAATTTTCATAATGTGTGGGAAATATTAATATTTTAATACTATGTATAATTTTTGAACATTTTTAGAAGTAGTAAAATTGAGTTAATTTAATATTTTATTGATAACTCTCACCATTCTGATTGAAATGGTGTGGTTTATGTTATTTAGGATTCCTTATTCAATTTCTCATATATCATTAGAAGGAATTAGGGGCCAATTCTGCCATTTGAAAGCTCATATGGACAACACAACATGACCTAAAGAATATGTGAAGAAACTGGACCAGCCATGATTATTGAGTTACTGGTCTCACTCTAGAAGCCCATATTTTGTGAATCTCCATAATTTTTTCGTGATTATCCAAAAGAGTCATGGGTAAAAATTTTAGGTCCCAACTCTATGAACAAGGGGAACAAATGAAGCTTTGAAATCTAGCCCACCATTCTGGCCGAGAAATAAAATCAGTATAGTATTCAAGAAATATCTAATGATGTAAGAATCCAATCGAGATGAGCTTTTTCAGTGTGAAATATGAGATATAGGTGGCCGATTGTTTGTAGAAATCATTCGGCGTTGAAGGAATCTTCTATTCAAAAACTCTTTCACATTTTTTAATTCAAAAAGATTAGATTGAAATGGAAAGATTAAAATTGTTTAATCGGACGGGAATAACATGGCTACATAAGTCCACATTCATCAAAATTTTGAGAGTAGTCGACCTAATATATTATCTACAAATTTGAAGAAGGATATTTATCATGCTTTAAACAGTCCACTCATTGGGTTATAAATACTCTCCACTTCTCTCCATGAGAGGGGTTGGCATATCAGAAGAGAGGAGATCATATTGTCACGACCAAATATTTTCCAATGTCTTGGGAGGACCTTAGATAATCATGTTTTCAATTGAATGTCATTTCTCCTCTCTTTGTTTTCATTTACTTTTATGTTCTTCATTATTTTAATTTTGTAAGTCCTTTCTTTTGAAATTCTATTTTAATTCATGTTTCTTCTTCCATATATCATATTCTCATCCACCTTATGTAGATTAATATTTATGTTCGTAAAATTTCTTAAATACCTTTTAATCCCCTTCCCTTCTTTTGCAACCTCAGTGAATAGAAAGTTCGTTTTTAATTATCATCATTGTTCGTGTGTGTGTGTCGACGTACCACTCTTTTCATATCCCTTTCTTTTTCTTCTCTTCTTAATTTATAATCAAAATCATTATAACCAGAATATTAATCACCCAAATGTCTGAGTAAATATCTCTTTGGGGTGAGTTATAATTTAGGTATGTTATGTAATTTAGATCTTTTTCTCGATGAATATTCTTTTAATTAACATTGTGTATGTTGTACTTAACATGTCATTGATTAATGACATATTTTGTTTAACATTGGTTTCCATGGATTATTGGAACCATAAATACACTTCCATAAACAAGTAATGGCAATGATTAGAATGCTAATTTAATTTAAGGCTTGGATTAAATCCTTAACACAGTGGAATTAAAATCAACGTCATCTTGTGACATGGTTGTTAATTTAAAGCATTATAAAGCAAAGCTCAAGGATATCACAAGCATAACTACCTAATCATGAACTCACCCAGATCTTTATCAATTTGTTAAATCAATTATAGTAAATCAATCATTTCAATTAATATCTACAAACAAACCCCCTAATCAAAATATAATCAACTAAAAACAAATGACTATTACAAAGTATCATCGTAGAGGATTCGACACAAGTGATGCTATACACATTAGCAGAGCACCAGAACATTGATCGGTAGAGAGGTGACAATCGACCGTGTGTTTCAAATGTTTCTGTTTCCAAGGATGGTGCTTTATGTAGTAATTGGTTTCTGGTTATTTTAATAAAAAACAAAAACAAAATTAAAAAATTGAAAATAAAAAACAATAAAAAACCCATCTACTCCTAAAAATCATAAAAAAACAAACAAAGAAAAAAATGTCTTCCACTTTCATTCAAAATCTCTATGAATGCCCCATAGCCTCCTAAGCAATATCTCGGATTAGTTTTTCCTTGAAATTGATCAAACACTTCGCCAACATAGAAGGAACATAAGAGATAATCAAATAATTCAAGAACTAGTCCCTGTCCATCCAGTTGAATTAGAAATGGCCAATCTTATGGAACAAACCCTTAATGAACTTACTTCACCTGATATGAATTACCAACCTCTAGGTATTCAATATCCAAACATATATGCTATCTTTGAACTCAAATCGGGTTTGATTCATCTTATACCTTATTTCCATGGGCTAGCCGGTGAGGATCCACATCTCACCGTAAATATTTTCAAGTGGTGTGCTCTACCATGAAGCCTCAAGGGGTTTTTGAGGAACGAATAAAACTCATAGCATACCCTTTCTACCTATCTGGCACTTCCACGTCTTGGGTTTATTACCTCCTTACTAGTTCCATAACCATTGTAATGACATGAAGCGACTCTTCTTAGAGAAATTCTTTCCATATTCTCGTACTTCTTCTATCTGAAAGGAAATAAGTGGTGTCCGTCAATTCCCAAGTAAATTACTACATGAGTACTGGGAGAGGTTCAAAAGGCTTTTTGATACCTGCCCACATCACCAAATCCCTAACCAACTCTTGATCCAACTTCTATGATGGGTTATTGGCTATGGAGAGAACTCTCATTGATGCCCATGTGGTAGTGCTATTATTGAAAAAATGTCTACAAGTGCAAGAGATCTCATAAGTAACATGGGTGAAAAAACACAAAAATTCCATAATCGAGCACATGATCAAGTAAAAAAAGCCCAAGATAATCAATCCATAGAGCCAGAAAAGATGAAAGAGTGGATGAGTGAACTTACATGTCTTGTGTGACAATGAGCGGTGGCATCTAAATCCCCAACCTCGTCTTCTCGACGATCAATGTTTCCTAGACCTATCAAGAACTGTGGAATATGCAACTCTACATCTCATCCAACTGACACATGTCCACAAATTCAAGAGGATCAATCTGATTCATCTGGACCAATGTATCTCAATAAAAAATATGCTTAGTGGAACCCCAACCCTCAAAAATCAGGTCAGTTTGTCAGAAACTTCATCCAACCTCACTTTGAGCCCTTCTCTTCTTCCTATAACCAAGGCTTAAGGTATGGTAATCCTGCCTCTAATCCCTCTCAATTACCTCCTCAAAACCCAAACTACTTTCCATATGGTAAAGCTGTTGGTATCTTCTAACAACCTTACCCTTTTGTTCCTCAACCTCAAAGAATCAAACCTCGTCCTGGATTCCATTATCCTAGTGAGCCTTCCAAATTCCAAAACCAATTCAATTGATTTCCGAATTACAAAAAACAAGGTCATACCAACCAAAGGAAAGCCTCTTATTCCATGAAACCATGGTAATGTGCAGTGGAAAATCTTGCCTCCCTCACCCGTTCTAGCCTCAAGAACATTGAAACCCAAATTGGTAAACTTGCATCACACCTTATTCAGCAGAAACCATCCAATTCTTCTAAACTCCCAGCTTAACCATTACCCAACCCCAATGGTAATATAAGTGCAATTTCACTTAGATCGGGAAAGAAAATATCTATTCCTCAAGATAAGACCTCCAACCCTCCTTTTAATTATGACCTAGAAAATGAAAATAAAAATAAAAATGGAAAGGAATCTGAATCCATTCCATCACCTCCTTCTATTCCACTTAGGAATCCAATTCATTTTATACAAGCTGTTTCTAAGACAAATAAGTCCTTTGAACATGATCCTAAACTACTCGACATGTTTAGGCATGTTGAAGTCAACATTCCTCTCTTAGATGCCATAAAACAAATCCCAAAGTATGCAACGTTTCTTATGGAATTGTGACCCCACAAGAGGCAACATAGGACCTTCGAAAATGTTTCAACCCAACAGTCTATTCTCGTAATGTGTAATGATCTAGGGACCTTTACGGTTCCATTCCAAATTTAAAGTTCCATCTATGATTATGCACTGATAGACGTAGGAGCTTCAATTAATGTCATTCCCAAATCCATATTCTCCAATGTTGTCCTAGGTCCCTTACATCAAATGGGTGTTGTTATTCAATTAGCCAATCGAAGCACTGCCAGTCATGAGGGAATAATTGAGGATATCTTTCTCCAAGTCAATGATCTTATCTTCCCTGCGGATTTCTATGTCCTTGGCATGGAAGGTGAGACAAACTCTTCTCGATCTCCCCTAATTCTAGGAAGGCCATTCCTCATGACTACGAGAACTAAGATTGATGTCCATACAGGAATCGTAACCATGGAATTCGATGACCAACTGGTCAAGTTCAACATTTTCCAATCCATGTAATACCCATTTTAGGATCTTGTTGCATTGTCAATCCACGCATCTGGGGACGCTTCTAAGTGTCAATAGAACTGCAAGCAACCATTTTATTCATGTTTTAATGACAATGGATATTGTAAAATTTTCGCCATGATTAACCAAGTCATAAATGGTGATGTTTATGTGGACCTCTCATTCATAGAATCCATCAATCTTGAGGAACTGGAAAACACTTTTGAATCACACATCAAATCTGATCTCTACTGTTCCACCATAGAGAGTATTAAGGAAAATAAATATGAAGCAACTGAAGTCCCTTCCTCCATTCCTGAATTTTCAAACCCACAGATAAAAGATGAGACTGATCTGAAACCTCTTTCTGTACACCTGAAATATGCATTCCTTTTCCATGATCACTCTTATCCTGTCATTATATCTTCTTTATTTACCAAAATTGAGGAGTCCAAACTTGTACATGTGTTAGGGGAAAACAAAAAGGCCTTAGTTTGGACCCCAGATGACATACTAGGAATCAACCCCACCATTTGCCTGCATCTAATCCATCTTGAGGATTCATCCAAACCAATTAGACAACCACAAAGAGGACTCAATCCACTCATACTTGAGGTAGTTAGGGAAGAGATCACTAAGATTGTTCAATCTGGTATTATATACCAAATTTATGATAGTGAATGGGTTAGTCCAATTTATGTTGTACCCAAGAAGGGTGGGATATTGTTGTCACAAATGAACATGGAGAGGTAGTCACAAATCGAGTGAAAAACAAATGGCATGTGTGCATTGACTATATGAAATTAAATGTTGATACAATAAAAGATCACTACCCTCATCAATTCCTTGATCAAATGCTAGAAATATTATCTGAAAAGTCACACTATTGATTTATTGATGAATACACCAGCTATTTCCAAATCCCAATCGCACCACAAGAACCTGAAAATACTAATTTCACATTCCCATTTGAAATATATGCATATAAAAGAGTGCATTTTTTCATTTGCAATGCTCCTTCAAGATTCCAGAGGTTTATGATGAGTATCTTTTCTGAATTCATTTAACACCGCATGTATGTATTCATGGATGACTTCACCATTTATGGTGAGTCATTTGAATCTTGTTTGAATTCACTCTATCTAGTCCTTAAAAATTGTTTCAAGTGAAACCTTGTGTTAAATTTTAAAAAATGTCACTTCATGGTTGCAAATGTGATTTTTCTAGGGAACAGAGTTTCAAAAGATGGTATTGAAGTTTATCCTTCCAAAATTGAAGTAATCCAATCACTTACTGAATCCAACTCTATTCAATACATCCTTTCATTCCTCAATCATGCCAGTTTATATCAGAGATTCATCCATAACATTATTAGGATTTCCCTCCCACATAATCGGTTACTCCAAATTTATGTAACTTTCCATTTCAATAAGTTTTTCAAGAGATCCTTCATTGAACTCAAAACTGCACTTAAATCTGCCCAGATGATCCAACCCCCATATTGGTCCTTATGCTTTGAATTGATGTGTGATGCTTCTGATAGAGCTGTTGGGGTTGTTCTTGGTCAAAGAAGGGAAATAATTCCTCATTTCAACTATTATGCCTCAAAAACATTAGATGAAACTCAGTCTCACTACCCTGTCACGGAAAAGGATCATTAATCAGTTGTTTTTTCCTTAGATAAATTCAAACCCTATCTCATAGGTTCCAAAATAATAATCTTCATAGATCATTCTGCTATAAAGTTCTTACTCAAGCTAAGTGATTCCAAACCAAGGATAATAAGATGAATCCTAATGCTCCAAGAGTTTGACCTTGAAATCAATGATAGACTAGGAATAGAAAACCATGTGGCTAATCACTTGAGTAGAATTTCTAATTCTTTTCATTCAAAAATCATCAGTCCTGAATTCCCCACAGAGCACCTTTCATCTCTCACACCAAAAATACCATGGTATGCCCCAATTGAAAATTATTTGGTTTATGGTGTTATTCCAAAATAAAATTCAAAATATCAAAAAATAATGTTGAAAAGTGATTCAAAATACTATTTTTGGGAAGAAAATAAACTTTGGAAAACTTGGGCTGACATGGTAATAAGAACATGTGTCGATAAAAATGAACAATCCTCCATATTATAATTATGTCACTCTCTTCTTGGAGGTGGCCACTTTGGACCACAATGGACCACCCGAAAGGTCCTAGACTCTGGATTCGTCTGGCCTTCACACTTCAAGGACTCACGTGAGTTCTGTCAATAATGTCCCACATTCCAAAAGTTTTTCCCAATTTCAAAGAGAAATGAAATGCCCCAAAGCCATTAATTTTCATCGAGATCTTCGATGTTTGGTGTTTTGATTTCATGGGACCATTTCACCCTTCCAATGGATTCTCATACATCCTTCTTGTAGTTAATTATGTATCTAGGTGGGTCAAGGGAAAACCCACTAGAAAGGATGATTCACATATTGTTAGTGAGTTCCAAAAGACACACATCATCAATCGATTACGCACACCTCGTGCCTTGATAAGTGACTTAAGAACCCATTTTATAATAGAACCATGGAATCTCTTTTGAAAAAGAATGGGGTTGTACATAAAACTTCAACTTCATATCACCCCCAAAAAAATTGGATGAATGACCTTTCTAATATAGATGTGAAATGAGTGCTTCAGAAAATTGTTAAACCCACCAGAAAAGACTGGCTTGAAGGACATGGTGAAGCACTTTAGGCATATCAATCTACCTATAAAACACCCATTGGGATGTCTCCTTTAGGATTGTTTTTGATAAATCATGTCATTTGGGAGTTGAAATCCAACATAAGTCATATTGGGCAGTGAAATATTGTAATTTTGATCTTGAAAAATCTGGTGATGAAAGATTGTTGCAATTGGCAGAACTGGAGGAGCTTCGACTTGAATCCTATGAGAATTCCACTCTGTATAAAGAAAAGGCCAAGGTAATCCATTACAAACACATCCTAAGGAAGGTATTCCCTAAAGTTGAAAAGGTATTTCTAATCAACTCTCAATTTCTCCCTCACCCACGTAAGCTTAATTCCAGTTGGGAAGGTCCTTTTCATATTACTAATGTTTTCTAGTTTGGTGTAGTGAAAGTCTAAGACCCGTATTCCAGAAGGACCTTCACGGTTAATAGACATCGGTTACAGCATCACTATGTGAGGACACACAATCCTGGATCAACATCGACTTTCATTGGATCCCCAAATTCTATAGTCAACCCCCCACGTGATTGATATGGTGACCTGCCAAATCCAAACCGGGGGGCACCGCTTTCCCTTTAACTCTCTTTCTATCTATCTTCATCCCTCTACCTCTTTCTTCTTCCACCTATTTTTATCATTTTTTACCACTGTATTTTTCAAAACAATTATTTTTCTCTTTCTCTTTTGTGTGAGTGTGGCATTATTAAAGACTAAAAAAAACAAAAAAGAATCCTAACAAAAATTATAATAATAATAATCAAGAGTCATGATTACTCACCATTGAGTTTTTCAATTTTGTCCAACCTATTTGGGGGGTCAACAGGGATGTTTTCATCTCAAAAAGTTAGACTTTCATTGTGACTTTGGATAAAGAATAGGGTATAAAAACAAACAAATTTTGAATGCTAAATTTTTTATTTAGAAAATGATTTTCCAAAAATTTAAGGAACAAAATATTCTTTCATGAAAAGGCCACTTATTACCATCTTTTAAAATTGTTTGTTTTCACCCCCATTTGTGAGTATTGAGTTTGAAGATATTTGATCTGAATTTCTTACCTTAGTGTGCATTAATATGATAGATGTATTTTCATAACCACATTAGAATCACAATAGCCAAATAGCCTCCCATTTCCCTTACATTAATCTTCCTTTTAAAATCCCCTTCGAGCATATGAAAACCATTTCTTTGATAGCCACATTACAAGACCAATAACTTTTCCCACCCAATATGAACATGGATTTTCATTGCATAATTTTTTTTAATTTAAGTGTGTGCAAAATGGACTTCATTGTTTGGTTATCCTCTTATTGATATTCAATGAGTTTCCATCTAATTGAGGGAAAGCATCCATTTTAGTGGTGAGGAGAGTTTTTCATTCAGTGTGTTTTGGGGAATGTAATGTAATTATATTTATGTAATTTTGTAAATGTTATTGAAAAGTGTTCACAAAAAATCAAAAATGATGAAAAAAAATCAAAAAATGGGTTGTGTCTTGGGTAGGTCAAAAATCACTCTTCCTCAACCTTTGATGTTGTTATAAATATTACAATTATTGTCGTGAGGAGATCAAACATGGGTTGGGATATGAGTGTGAGATCTGTTTCAAGGTCAACTATTAAGAAAACAAAGAAAAAAAATGAAAACAAAGAACACATTCATTATATTTTTTCTGGGAGAAGCTTTGTGGTTTGTAAATATTCCATCTTCTCATTCGCTTCATATTTTAGTCCTATATTCTGTCTTTCTTCACCCAATAATTCCCTTGTAAATTTTTATTTTCATTTCCTTCCATGTTTTATATCAAATAAAAATTTGTATTACTTTTTCTATATTGGTGTTTTAACCCTTTTCTTCTCTCTCTTGGACATTATATTCATATCTTCCCATAGCCATAGAAAAACCCCTTAAAAGACCTCTTGATTCTTGTGCACATTGGATAGGGATTGGAAGCTGAGAGATCCATTAAAACTCTAAGATTTTCACTTTTGGTTGGTGATAGAGTGAACATCCACAAATGAATTTCATCATCTTTAGAGGTGTGATTTTTGAGTATCCACATTTTCCATTTCTAAATATGAGCATAAAAAATGAATTAGTTATGGAAAATAGTTTCTGTAAAAACTTGTGGTGGAAATCAAAATGGATGAGTGAAATATTCTAAACCTCCCCTGATTGGAGAAAACAAAATTTTAATATTTGTTGGTGTGTGAAAATGATTTTTTCATGTTTTTTTATTTGTTTCACATGAGGACAGATAAAAAACTAAGTGTGGGGGAGTTGATGTTATTAATATTCTCATGACTTATTATATACTCGCTTTACATATTTTATATGAAATATGCATAATGTGTGTTAAATATTAATATTTTAATACTAAGTATAATTTTTTAGCATTTTTATAAGTAGTCTAATTATTTCATTTAACTATTTTATCAATATGTCTCCCCCTACAAATTAAAATTGTGTGGTTATTGTTTTTTAGGATTCTTTATGAAATTTCTCACATATCATTAGAAGGAATAATGGGCCAATTCTACCATTTGAAAGCTCATATAGACCACACAAAATGACCCAAATAATTTGTGAAGAAACTGGACAAGCCATGATTATTCAGTTACTGGTCTCACTCCAAAAGCCCATATTTTGTGCAAACCGAACATGGGATCATGAGTATCTAAAATAATCATGGGTAAAAAATTTTGGGCCCAACTCAAAGAACATGGGGCCCAAATGAATCTTTGAATCCATCCAACCATTATGGCCGAGAAATAAAATCAGTATAGTATTCATGACATATCTCATCATGTAAGATTCTAATATAGATGAGATTTTTCAGTGTAAAATATGAGATATAGGTGTCTCACTTTGTTTATGAAGTCATTCGTCTTTTAAGGCATCTTCTTACTCAAAAACCCTTTCACATTTTGGACTTCAAAAAGATTGGATTGAAATTGACAGATTAAAATTGTTTATTCAGTCGGCCATAACATTGGATACATAGGTCCAAATTCCCATAAATTTTTATAGTATTCGTCCAAAGTTCTTATATACATCTTCGAAGAAGGATATTTATCGAGATTATGTTGTCTGTATATCCAACATGGCAATGAAAGTGGAGGGACAGATTGGGAATGGAAACAGTCCACTCCTGGGGCTATAAATACTCTCCCCTTCTCTCTTTGAGTGGGGTTGGAATTTAAGAAGAGGGGAGAACATATTGGCACGACAATAGATTTTCCAATGGCTTGGGAGGACCTTCCATACTCAATTTTTCAATTGAGAGATCTTTCATCCTCTCTTTGTTTTCATTTACTTCTATGTTCTTCATTATTGTAATTTCGTAAGTCCTTTCTTTTGTAATTATGTTTTAATGCAAGTTTCTTCATTAATATCTCTTATTTTGATCCACCTTCTGTAGATTAATATTAATCTTCTTAAAATATTTTAAATATAGTTTAATCCCATTCTCTTCTTTTTCTTCCTCATTCAATAGAAAGTTCCTTTTTAATTATCATCATTGTTCGTGTGTGTGTGTGTGTGTCGACGTACCACCCTTTTTTATCCCTTTATTTTTCTTCTCTTCTTAATTTATAATCATAATCATTATAATCATATTATTAAAAACCCATATGGTTGAGTAATTATCTCATTGGGGTGACTTATAATTTAGCTATGTTAAGTGATTGTGGGCATTTGCTCGATAAATATTCTTTGAATTAACATTATGTATGTTGGACTTAACATGTTAGGGAATAATGACATATTTTGTTTAACATGAGATTTCCATGGATTATTGGAACCATAAATAAACTTCCATAATCAATTAATGGTAATTATTATAACCCTAATTTTTTTTAAGGCTTCAATTAACACCTTAACAATTAGGAATTCAAATCAACATCTTCTTGTGACATGGGTGTTAATTTAATGAAATATAAAGCAAAGATCAAGGATATCACAAGCATAACTACCTAATCATGAACTCACCCCAGTATTTACCAATTTTTTAAATCAATTATAGTCAATCAGCCATTTCAATTATTCTATGCAAATAAACCCCCATAATCAAAATTCAATCAACTTAAAACAAAAGACTATTACGAAGTATCATCGCTGAGGATTCCACCCGAGTGATGCTATACACATTAGCAGAGCCCCGTAACATTGACTGGTCAATAGGAAATAATAGTCCATTAGTTTCATTATTCCATAGCCATGAGTCACTATCATTTCAGTTATGTATTTTAAATTTATATTTAAAGAGATTTTAAATCAATATCATTAAAATATAACAATATAGAAGTTGAAAATAAAATTTGTACATGGGAAATAGAATTTTTGCATACATTATTTTAAATTGAATCATTAAAACCAATATCAAATAATTGGATATTGATAAGTATATTATTCTCTAAAACATTAAGATATAATACATCATTCATAAAATAGGATTTTGAAAATTCAATGGTATCAATACTGAAGATCTTATTTCATTTGTTTTGACCAAATGTGAAATTTACACCATAAATAACATCATGGTAGTTTAAAATGGTGTATTAACCACACATATTCATCAAGAATTTACTATCCATGTGCTATGACGCTCATCAAAAAATGATATTCAGACATATTTCCAAAATAGGAATTTCAGAGAATAACGATTTTGGAACCCAAAATTGGTGTCCATAAAATTTATACAATAGAGATTTGCGAAATAGTTTTTCTATAATAAACAATTGAATAAAGATTATTTAATTTGGGACCTCTATAAAAGGCATTTTTTCAATAACAATCATAAATTGGATTTCCATTTATTAGTAAAAATTGAAAAATCTATGTTGATATAACCCATTAACAAAAGTGGTAGTATTTAATTAGGTTTTAATATCATTTCGATAACAAAACCCATGAGTTCCTTTATCATATCATTTTGAATTGAAACATAAATTCAATTTTTTCTCAACTTTGTTTGATTTGGAAGGATCAATATTGAACTCATTGATGTTATTTTTAAATTTTCATGGATAGTATGATCCTTTAGAAAAACATTTTTTTCATTTATATTTATCTAAATAATTTTTCAAAAAGTCATTCTATTTAAATAAAAATTTTAATATTATATAAAAATTCAAATTTTTTTGAGATAATATCTTGACTCTTCAATTTTTTCTTTTACTTTTTCATTTTATTTAAAAAAATGGCTCTCATTAATAATAAGGTTGTATTCATTTTTATGTTTTTCGTATATAATGGTTAGTTTATAAAATACCTCTTAAAATTGACCCCTAAAATATCTTATATCATCATAATTTACGTACATAGATGGTCAAGAAGAAGTTGAATAATTTACCTCTTGGATTACCCTAATACATTGTATGAGCAACTTGGGGATTCTATATTTTTATTCAGATGAATTAATTGAGTCATCACATTCACCCCAAATGGTTACATTAAATGCCCTCTTGTTTTTCATCTTCTCTATTGAATTATTTTCTATGTTAGGAAACTGTAGATTTATGTAACCCTTTTTTGGTACTCAAGTCATCTTACCCATAGTTTCTGTTTTTTCTCCTTCTTGTTATGGTGGTAGGAATTCTTCTTCTAGAAAAACTTGTTCATCTTCTGGGAAATATGATCCATATCCACATTACATTCAGAATATTCATTTTTTGTATTTGAAGGCAATTATATTTTTCTCCTAGACTTATTTGGATTCCTTATCAAGTTGAATTTTCATTGTAATCTCATAGGTCATGAGTGACCCTATGATTTCTTCAATTGGCATGTTTTTTGATGTCCTTTTCTTCTTGTATTGTTATCACTTTGGGATCCCAATAACTATGAAATACTCAAAGGATATTCATAGGAAGTATATTTTTTGATATATCATCACATAAGTATTTCCAAAAAATAAAAATATCAATGAAACTATTAATTATTTCCGTTATAGACTCATTAAGATGCATACTAAAGATTTAAAAATTCTGATGAGGAATATCAATCCAAGTATCCTTATAATTATTAGTACCTTAAATTTTAACATCCGATAATTTTGAAATTTCATGAATTATTTTAAACTTAAATACACTATTAAATTAATTTCTATATAACCCATAATATATTGTAATCTTTTCTTTACCATCAATCTCAAACATTGTTATATCACTTGGGGTCCATTTTCCTTCTCATTCTTTGGTTGTGGTATATCCATGCATATCAATTCTCTAAACCGGGAATCCTATAAATTTAATAAAATTATAAATTCTTATTTTCCAATAACCATAGTTTCTTACATCAAAATAAGGGTCCCTTCCCATATAGTTTCTTCCAGAATTCCTTGGGAATTAGCGGATGAGGACATCCCTAATTTATTATTATTTCTAATCTATTGTCATTTTAAAATGAAGGCTAAATTTGTAATTAATTTTTGGTCGATGTTATTATCGCCAAAGGGATGGTGAATTTCCTTTTAAAAACATTTTATAACATTAAACGGAATTAAATAAATTATATCAGTTGAATAAATAATAAGTGTTAATTGAAGGAATACGTAGAAATAATTAAAGTATTAAATTTAGCAAAACAAATGTAAAATTAACGACATGTTATGATTGAATAGGTACCTCATTAATAATATTATAAGGGAAACATACATCCCTTCCCCTCAATTAAACATGATTGTTTTTGTATTAAAACTATTTTTTAAATTGTTTTATCTAGAATCCCGAACCTTTTTATTTATCATTTGTATAAATAAACTCTTTTACAAGAAGTTCACCCATGGATTTTAGTGGTTGGTATAAAGAAAACCAATACACAACAATACTTTTAGTGGTTGTGGATACAAATCCATATCCCCTCAATTTAAAGGTACTAGCCAACTATCCACCTCACACTCAATGTTAGTGAGCACCCGATGTTGGGAAAAACAAGTGACTTGATATGAGAAATCCAAATAAAGAACACTCTCTTCCCCACAAAATTATTTTTAAATAAGAAAATATTGGGAGAAAGAGAAAAAAATATAAAAGACAATGATAAGTGCTATTAAAATGACAAAAAATAGTTATAAAATGAATCCCCATGTCAACCTTAGCTTTTATGAATACTTTGGTGTATATATATCCTCCATTGGTTTTATGATAGTTCTTCATTTCTTTTCAGCTGAATAAACAATTGAAAATCAAATTAGGTCTTATGAGAGCCACCAAAAATGATTTCTTTTTTCCTTATGGGTACCAGCAATTAAATGATTTTTCACAGTTGCATGCTGGAGGCACCTGGAAAGTACTAGTGTTCTATCTAATTTCATTAAAGTATCCACTAGTAGCAGCTGGTGGAAGGATCCAAAATATTCTTCCTTCCTCCATTGTAGCATTCTTATTTGTTTTTAACGTCCGTTAAAATATTCCAAAATTACATATACATGTATAAATTAGAATAAAAAATTAAAAACGCATGTTTTTGTATATGATCATTAATAACTACCTAATAGAGTGATATGTACACCATAAATTTATCTAGGATGATTCCCATAACTGCATTCACCATGGTAGAATCATTAAATATTTTCGATGGCTTAAAATGGATCATACAATGTTGTTTACCTCAATAAATTAAATGCTTTCCATATCAAATTATCCTAAATATATATCCTTGAATCGAGTTTAGAAGTTTTCTAACCATGAATCTATCTATTACTTTTCGCCATTAGGTATATGCCGGAGTTTCTGCCAAAAATCATTTTCTGTTTTTAATCCCATGACTTGTGTAAAATCGTTATTTAGAGGGATAATAATGATGTATTTTTATATCTCCCATCATTTTCAATATTATTATTTTCTTGTAAGGTAACGATTTCTCTAAAAAATTGAATGACATAAATCAATTTTGGGGATTTCAAGGATATATAAAAAAAATATTTTTTTAAAAAAAATCCTATCCTTTTATAAATGAAATCATTTTCCATTAAAAATGGGGACTCATTTATTATTTACATTGGTCATACATTCCATAGATATCATTAATTTGAAGATTTAATAAATAAATGAAAACTATAAAACATATTATAGATACTTGGAAAAAAATTAATAATGATATCATAACAACATATAGGTCCAAGAGAGAGTATACCACCACTACAACTGAGATGAAGGTGATTTTATCGTTATTGTGATGATACGATCATGAGATATAGAGTGAGAAAGAATACACACAACCCAAGATAAAATACACTTTTTTCTATCTATTTTTATGAATGTTATGATCACTATAAACTGGGATCCCACTATCCAAATTTTGATAAGATTATTAATAAAAATAATTAAATAAGTAAAACTATGGCCACAAAACCCTATTTCTAAGATATATATATATGAGAATCAAAAAATTTATCAATATCTCAAAACATTTCAACTCATGTCCCTCTAAAATATTGATCATTTGTGAACTCTATTTGTTAAAATAATTTTTAGCCTAAATCCCTCTTATATTGGGTGGCTAGTTATTTGGGATATTCATCCCATTGAAATCCCAATTCACTCACATATTGTTGGATAGCCTCGTACCCACACTCTCGGATCCAGTGCTGAAATAATAACATATCATTTCTGGATAAGATACCAATGAAGGTGACCCAATTTTCTTTATACAAAACATAAAACATTAGGATGAAATATTGATCACTAATGTTTTTATGATCCATTTAGGATTATAATTTTAGAGAATTAAGAAAAAATCATTACATCAGGGATTCACAAACAACTAGATCTTAAATATGAACACCATATGCTACTATAATAAAATTTTCATATTTAGCATTAGGTTATAATTATAATACAAATGAAACCCATCTAAAATATATCTTTTAACGTCATTCTTGATATCTTGGGAAAAGGGAAACTTGATAAGGGTGAGTTTAAATGCTGAATAAAGGTAATCATAAGGATTAACAATTGAATTTCATTTGTGAAATTTAGGTGAGAATAAGGTCACGATGATATAATAAAATTGTATGAGAATAAAATATGATAACTCATACCCATCAATAATGGGATCATCAAACATGAGAACAGTGAAAAATGGTTTAACAGCGGAATGATTCATCAGAAACAATAACCATGAACCACATGATATCAATATTTATCAAATAAAACATTTATAATAATTGAAAGAATAATGAAAACATATTTTTTTTTTGAAACATCATCATTGTATAACACACAATGAACCCATAAAAATAGAATCTCCATATATTCCAATTACTTACCTAATTCATTAAATCACTATCTGGTCAAACCTATCGTGGAAGTGATATCGGGCGCACCTGGCACAATCTGGGTGAACCAATCTCATAACAATGTCTAAGAAAAATAAATAATGTACATAGATCATACATTTCAACATTGAAATCATAAAAACAATCACTATGCATTTTATAACATGATTAAACCATGGAAAATAAATGGGTTCAATGACAATCTATTTAAAAAATTACCAACCAATAATAAACAAATGTGTTCAATAAAAATATATTTGTAATATGGCTAACTTGCAGAAAATATTTGGTATCCATAATAAACCCTTGTAAAAATTGTCAAACCATGTAAAATAGATGGTTTCCATAAAAATATAATTGACACATGATTAACCCATTAAAAATAAACTCTTTACATAAAAATCCCTTTGAATGAATATTGACAAATGTTAATGAAATTTCTTCCATAAAAATATCCTTGAAAAAAATCATATTCCATTAAGATTTAGACTGAGGATTCTATCATTACAAAATATCCGCATTTTATCATATGTATAAAAACAATGGTTTTTGAAATTTATGATTGTAAATACCATTAAAATATGATTAAAAACATTTCTAGTGAAAATAATAATTTCTTTTGGAAGATTACATTTGAAAACTAAATATATCAAAAATATTTCGAATTTTTTTCCATGAATGAAACATTAGAAATATATAAAAGAAACTTCAATTATAATAATGGATATTATGGAAGGAAAATTTCATCATTTCATAATTGTTAAAAATAATTATTCATTTAAAAACATTTTCAAAATGGGAGTCTAAAGTGACAATGTTGAAAATGATAATATGTTTCTGAAAACATCTCAACTAAAGTAAAATATCATCTAAAATGGATTTCATGTAAAATATATTTTTGAAAATAAATTTGTCGACCACATTTTAGAAAACATTGATATAGAATAGAAATATATTTGATCTAAAATAATAAATACAATATCATTATCACTTAAAAACAACTTTATTGGTGTTTCTTCAATCAATAATGATTTAAATTGATATTAAACATTATAACAACGATCATAATCATAGGATAAAATATATATGTGGTTCAAGAAAATAATGACACATTATTTCCAATTAATGAACCTTGAGCATAAACAATCTCGAAAGAAATAATATTGTAGGATAAAGGATTTTGTTCTTTGGTAACTATTCAATTGAATATTCCTTGAAATAATATCATAAAATAATACATTATATATCATTAAAATAATTATTTTTATGATATAACATGTTTAATTATAGTAAATAATCATAAATAATGAATATAGTTTCATATCATAAATATATGTCTCATCGAAAAAAAATTTGAGATGAACAATTCTTAAAATATTATACCATTTATTTTGGTAATTTTCCAATTATTCAATTATGTGTATCAAATTTAAATAAACATAATTTTTTAAAATAATATATATGATAATCCTAATTCATTATACACATAATTATATAATATCAAATATTATGAATATATAATATAACCTAATGAAAATAAATTTATTTATGAGATTATATACCAATTGGTAACATTCAATTCAAATCCCCTTGAATGAATTAATTTTAATAGTCTCATTAAATAAAATTATTAATTAAGGATTCATGTTTTGACATGTAAAATAGGCACTAAATACAAAATATAAAATAAATTATATTCATTACAATAAAATAATCCCCAATTTATGTTACTTTATATGAAATACCTTATGAATTCAGTGATCTCTGGATAAAAACCACATGAAATAGAGAAACTCATATAGATTTTTAAATCACTATAATTTTAATGAACAATAATCATAATATAAATCATTTTTAGTATATTTTAATAAAAACAAAATTATTTGGTGAATATGGAATATTTCTTACATAAATAAATGTGGGAAGAGAAAACCCTTTCCATAAGTCGAAACATTCCCTGTATGTTCATTAACTCTTGTATAACAAGATTACATCAGTTATTTTATTTTTTAATAAACTGTTTAAAGATTAATATCGTATAGATAATTCATTTATTTTATTTATTGTAAATTACATATTCAAATAAATGATAAATTAATTCCACACTGGGAGTCTTGAGGATGGTCAATTCATTGTTTTAAAATGGCATTAGTGTGTTTAATGTGGTCAAAGAGGTCACCGTTTAAAAATTTCCAGAATAATAATAATGATATAATTTTTAAATTTATTCATCAATTATTCTTTTAAAATAAAATATTAATTACGGTTGTGAAAAATTAACTATGTTACGATAATGAAAATGGTAGTTCATACATACGCATTAGTAATAGTTCCATTTTTCAATAATCATTATTGGAAGAAGGTATCTATCATTTATTCTATAAAAAATGAAAATATTCTCAAAAAATATATATTATTTAATTAATTACATTTATATATTTTATCCATGTGGTTTATTTTTGATAATATAGTCACATGTATTTTTAGAGGTGGTAGTCCACACATACACAGGAATGACACTATCATTTTTTAATGTAAGAAATAATATGATATATTAAATTTTAATAATTATAAATTTGTAATTTTTATAATTATTATTTATATATTTTTACATATATTAATTAAAAATGTATTAATTAACTTCCATGTAATGTGCTTGTGAAAAACCAATCACAATGCATTGTGAGACTATAGTCTACCGTACAAATGAGCAACATTATTGTTTCCTCTATATAATAGAAAGTAAAAAAATTATATGTGAAATCATATTTAAATAACTATAATTATGTTAGGAAATCATATTTAAAATTTTAATCAATCATTACATCTATCAATGAGAGGTTTCATTGGAAAATGAATGACACCGGTCTTTGAGGCGGTTGTCCACCGTACACCCAAGTGATGATATTATATCCCATTTGATGGAAGAGAAGATGGATTTAGGTAATTCCATTTAATAGCATATAATAATATTGTAGATAATAGTGTTATAATATAATCATAATTTAATAATATTTTAAGGAGGAGGAATAATAATAAAATAAAGATGCTCGGTTAAGCACGATACATCTTTTTTAGAAAACCTATTTAGGTAAGAACCAATAGGATTCTTATGATAGATTTATGATAAAAATAAGGAAACTAAGATGTTGGTTGGGAATTTAGGAAGGTATTTTTTTCATACATTTATGATCCAAATGGATTTTATGGTATGAATAATAGAGGAGAAGAGGTGGTCTTTTATAAGTGGAGAAGGAAACCCATATGGAAACAACATGGAAATTTCCCCAAATAATCCAAACAGATAGAAATTAACATAAAAAGTTGATAAAATGAACATATATTAGAAGTTGTGAATTATAATATTTAAATATTAATATACAATCGGATTTTTATAAGTTTAATTTTGAAGACATACATTGAAATGTTTAGTTTAACTCCCCGATAAACCTGTTTTTAACATTATTGAGCTAATTATTTGTAATGTTATCCCTAGTCATTATGGTAAAAAATTTATTTTAACACATTATATCATATAAATTTTTATTATTCGAATTTTGGAATCCATTTTACAAAATTCAATTCAGATAATTGGGAATTTTTAAGTTGAAATTAAAATAATTGGCATGATGAAAAAGATGGCTTTCAATAAGTGTAATTTCCATGAAAATATGATTGTATATCAACTCAAGAGCTAATAAATATAATAGAATGAATATATATTAATATAAATTTATATAATATATATATATATATAAATTATATAAATTATCATTGGGGGTTTTATTAATTAATTAATAATGAGAAACATGATTTACATTAAATTGATTTTTAGAAATACACATTTTTAAACCCAAATATTTACTTATACTGAAATACAATATAAATATGATTCAAATGAAATTATGGGGATTTAATATAATTAAATAATATTTATATAATTTTTAATCATATTAGAAACATTATGTGACTTCAAAATTCTTTGTTTATTGAAAATAAATGATTGTTTAAAAATCAGTATTTTTCATTATTCACTGAAAAATATATATTTTCTACATGTTCTAAAAATTTAACCCTATGTTTATTATGATAATATTATTTAAATAATAAATTTAATATAATTAATGATATTTTATTAAATTCCAAAAAAAAATTATTTACACTATTTTTTAAGCAATAAAATCATTTTTGAAGCAAATATATTTTTAAAGAATAAAATTAATTTACTGAAAATATATTTATTATTTAATAAAAATATATGAATAAAATATATTTATTAAGAAACACACCCATATATATATATGAAATTATTTAATACAATTTAGATCCTTGAAATTCAACGGTTAGGTTATAACGTTTATATATTTCGCGATTAGTTAAATCATGGTGTTGCATGTATTATACATTATCAAACACTAAAATGTTGGGGTTTTATACACTAGAAGCAAAAAAATATATTAAATGTATTTAAAAATAAATATATCAGAATGTATCGGGATGTTACATTCTCATATAATATTTATGTTATATGTCGTATACAATATCGAACATAATTTTCTTCCTTCAAAATATTGAGGGGTTACATCTCCCCAATAATAATTTACATCCTCACAATTTGAACATTAAATCAGTAATAAAAGGTTAGATATTTAACAATACCTTATTTGTATACCATATCCTAAAAAGACTTAATAAAACATTCTCTTTCAAATATGGAAGGGTAATTACAATGGTCGATACAGAACTAGGTTTTTACATTTGAGAACATTAGTGGCAGGTGAAGATATAGACATGGAAGAAATTAGTGAATAATTATGTACTGTGATATAATTCATTGATAATATTAAATTCAATGATAAATATAATGTTAAGGACCTAAAAACCATAAATCTGTGATAGGGGAAAATACTATTGATTTATCATAAATAGTGGAACCAATATAATATATTAATTTCCATATCCATTTCCTAGAGTTGAGAAATTAATTTACCATCTATAATATGAGAATAAGGAAATAGACTAACATGATGAGTGTAATTTTATCATTTATTTAATTCTCACAACCATCATAAATTTCTCACTTAATGATTATTACTCATAATAATTTTTTTCTTGTCTGAAGCACTAAAAGATATCTTTTATAGGATAATAAAACCATAAATGGAAAAAAGAAATATTACACATGTATTTATACTTGAAAAAAAATTGTTATCACATGTTACTATAATTCCTAAAATTATTAAACCTTATATGATGAAAAAATAGATTATTCTCCAAAATTCAAAAATAACACCCAATGTTTAAAAAAAATAATATGAATCTAATTTCGACATTAATGAATTTTTTAGCCACAAATTTAATCTCATTTATTTCATTTTTATATCCCAAAAAATATGATGATATTAATTTGAAAAAAAATGTTTCACTTAGTCACTAAATCAGTTGTCGATCTCGTGGTTATTTATATGATAGAAATTTTGATCCCATAATTACCTAAATATATAAGATCACATAAAACCTAAGTGTTATCAATAACATAAAACATATTTTAAAAAATTTAAATTCCTACTTCTCATTAAACCAATGATTTACATATACTTCATCATAATAAAATGTTTCCTAAATTTTCATTTATCACATTATGGTCTCCTATCTTATATGCTGAAAGAGGTGTCCAAGACTTCAAAATTATGATCATTATTAATCTTATATACATATTTTTTATGACTAAATTTTAATAAAACCTGACATTAAAACATTATAATCTCCAAATTTATCTATAATCTCCTCTAATACCCAATCTAATAACCCCAAACCTATAATCTTAGATTTGGTGCTGAAATCATAAACATTGCATTTTTATCTCTAATATCGATGAAGGTGACTCAATATTCACCATAAAAAACATACAAAGTCATAAGGAAATGGTATAACACCATCATTATCAAGTGAACATTTGTTTAGTGTTTTATATAATTAATATAAACTATTAATATCACAGATTCATCAAAAAAAGGTTCATAAAGATGATCATCTTCTCCCACTATGCCCATATTCTTTATATTTCACATAAGTTCATTGTTATAATCCATATGAAACCCGTATATAAATAATTCATTTAACATAATTCATGATGACCAAGGGAAAAGGGAAACAGAAGAAGTGTGATCTAAAATGAAAAGTAATGGTAAACATAAACATTAACAATTGTATTTAATTAGTTATATTAATAGAGAATATAGGTATGATGGCATAATCATAACATAATATAACTCATACCCATCAATACTTAGATTATAAAACAAAAAATATGGAATAAGGATTTTACAATGTAAAGCACCATCAGAATCAATAATCAATATCCATGTACTATCAATCATGATCAATGACAAAATTTGTAACCATATCAAGGATAATGAAAACATATTGGTATCTTGGAACGTCATCATCATGTTACCCTTATATAACCCTTACATAACCCCTAAAATGGAATAATAATATAATCAATATCCAAGCCTTGTAATTTGGTGACTTGGTCTTAGGCCTTTGGGCTGTGTAATAGGACTCCCTCAACTCAGTCCAAAGTGGTCTATTCATTAATAATAAAATGAGGCTTTATCCCCAACCATTTATGAAAATATATTCGACTTCCATACCCAATTAATTGGATTGATATCTAAGAAAATCCATTTTATAAACTATATCACACTAACATGGTACTATCTTGTTCTACATATAATATAAAAATTTCAATGAAACATAAATAAATTACATATAGAATTCATTTCATCAGAATACTCATAAAAATCATAATTCATTTAATAATATGATTAATCTAGGAAAAAGAAATTGGTTGCATGATAATCTCATTATAACATGATTAACCTTTGGAAAAGGAATGAGTTATATCACAATATTTTTGAAAAGTTGTTTGCACGTGGAAAAGTAACATGTTTCATAAAAATATCATTAAAATATGATTAACCTATTGAAAGAAATTGGTTTCATTACATTCTCTTTGGGACATGACGAAAAATTAAAAAATAAATGGGTTCCATAACAATATCATTGAAACATGATAAAATCGTGAAAAGAAACAGCTTCCACAATAATATATTTGAAATAATCTTAATCCTTCAAGATAAAAAATCATTATAGAATTATTAAAATATATCCCCAATATACAATAATTAAAAATAAGTTTTTTTAATGTTATTGAATTTAAATACCATTAAAAGATAATTAAAATTTTTTGAGGAATTTAATTTTTGTATTTAGTAAATTACATTTAAAAAAATCAAAAAATATTTCAAAATAAATTTTATTTTAAACATTCCTTGCAAACATATAAGGGAAACTATAAGTAAAATAATGGACATAATTCCGTAAAAATATATTTATGTAAAAAATAATAAGGTTTTTAAAACATTTTGAAAAAGGGATTCAAATGCAATCCATTTGGAAAAAATAAAGAAATTTTATTTTAAAAGCTTTTCAAATAAGATAAAAGATCATGTAAAACGGCTTTAGGAAATAATTTATTTTTATAAAATAACTCTTTAAAAATCATTTTATAAAGCATGGATATGGAAGAAAAAAATACTAAATATAAAAGAAAAATACAAGACAAGTATTACATAGAAATGAGGAATTGGAAATTAAACTTGTGAAAAACATTCCTAACTATAAGAGAATAAAATATATGTGGGTAAATAAAATAATATGACATTATTTAATTTAATATAACTTTGAACATAAAGAATCGTGAATGGATGGATATTATTACGTAAATCCTTTTCCACTTTGGTAATGCTTTAATAAAAATCCCCATGAAATACTATCATTAAAAGTTAAATAAAATTTCATTTAAATAGAGAGGTTAATTATATAACATATAAAATTCATGTATTTACTCCTCACAAATGAATATATTTTCCTATAATAAATTTATATCTCAAATAATGATAATTTTAAACTAATAAACCCTACAAAAATGGTACTCATGAATTTGATAATTAATCAACGGATTGATTATGTGAATAAAATGTAAATACAAGTAAAACCAGTTTAAATATGACATAAGATAATTAAGATTAATTAAACACATAATCCTATAATATATAATATGATGAATACGTAATATAACCCAAGGAAAAGAAATTGAGTTATGAAATTATTTCAACAAGGTAAATTTCAATTCAAACCCCTTTAGATGAAAAAAATTAAAATGGAAACACAAAATTCCATAATACATGATTAATTAATTTTATTACATGTAAAAGGTGTATTATATAAACTACATAGAATAAATTATGTGTATTATAGTAAAATATTCCTCAATGAATGTAAATTGAGATGAAATCCTTTATTACTTTGGAAATCTCTAGATTAAACAATCATAAATGAGGGACCGCATATGGATTTGTAAATTAAAATAATATTCATTAAAATAATCATAAATTAAATTCATGTTCATTATGTACACCAAAAAAAATAAATTGAAAATATGATATATTTCTCACTGAAATAAAAGTTAGATTAGAAATCCCTTACCTGAAGTTTGTACTTTCTTCATATGTCGTTAAAATTATGTATAATAATATTACCTACATTTTTTTATTTTTAAAATAAATTACATGTTTAATAACATATATATATATATATTTTTTAATTTCATTTTCAAATACATAATCAGTTATGTCCACACTGGGTGTTTTTAGTACATTCAATTCATTATTTCAAAACAGATTCGATGGGTTAACAGTATTCAAAGTGATCATTGTTGAAACATATATAGAATAATAATAATGAAATAGTTATCATATTTATTCATCAATTAATCTTTTAAATACTATTATTAAATATGGTTATGAAAATTGATCTTCATTATGATCATCGATATGGGAGGCCAAACAAACGCATGAGTAAATTTCCATTTTTCAATGATCATTATGGAAATAAGTTATGTGTTATTTTAACATTATATAATGATAATATTATACTAAATACCATATTATATATTTATATATACTTATATATATCATCCATGTGATCTGGTCTTGAATAAAGAGTCACATCTCTTCGTGGACGCGGTAGTCCACACGTACGCTTGAACAACATTATCATTTTTAATAATAAGAAATAAAATTATATTTTATATTTTAAGAATTATAGATATGTAATGAATAAAATAACTATTTAATTTATATCACAAATATTCATTATAATTATCCATATTATCTTCCATGTAATGTATTCATGAAAAATGAATCACATCACATCACAAGGTGGTAGTCTATCGTATACATGACTGCCGTTATCATATCACCCGTGTAATGGAACATAAAACAAATATATGTGATATAATAATTATAGAGGTATAAATATGTTAAAAATATTATATATATACATTAAATATATCATTATATCAATATTTGAGATGTGATGATTGTAAATGAATAAAATTGGTTTACAATGATATAGTTTTCTATACACACGAATACTGATTTCCATACACATTTGATAGAAGAGAAGATGGATTCAGATTAATAAATTAAAATAATAACATCTATTTATATGGAATCTAATGGTTTCATTATATAATTATAATTTATGAATATTTTTTGGATATTTAATAAAAAATAAAATAACGATGCTCGATTAAGCAAGATAATTCTTCTTCGAACAAGTTCCTTATGTAATCTCCAAATAGATTTTAAGATGGATTTATAATCAAAATAAACACAATAGAATGTGGGGAGAGATGTGAATAATGTTTTTTCATATATTATAGTAGAAAAATTAACTTGATGTTGTGAATATGATAAGATAGTGGGTGTCCTTTTATAAGTGGGGAAAGGAGACCACATGGAAACTACTTGGAAATTTCCAAAAACAAATCCAAAACCATTAATTCATTCCCCTGAAAAAAGATTAAAAATGAACATAGATTAAAATTGGGAAAGATTAATATTAAAATATTTACATAAATTTTAATTTTTAGAAGTTTAACTGGAAAAAATACCCTTATCTCTTTAGTTTACGCCCTGGTAAAACTATTTTAATCTTAACTGTGATACTTTATTTTTACTATTTTCACTATCTATTATGGTAAAAAATTAAATTTACCTTACTAGGTTATATAAATTTTTCTTATTACAAATATAGTACCCCATTTACCAAATCAATTTAAAAATTGGAATACTTTAATTTAATATTAAACTCACAAACATTACAAACACATGTTTTCTCAAAAAGTGTATTTTTCATGAAAAATATAATTTTGATTAACTATAAACTAATGTTAGTAATTTTTAATAAATCAATTAATATTTATTGATATATTATATATGAATTTATTTTAAATAAAATATAATTAGTAATTTTTTAATAAATTAATATGTAGAAACATTATGCACTTCAAAATATTTTTCTGAACAAAACCATTTTTAAACCGAAAATATTACATAAACTAAAATCTAATATAATGATGATTTAAATAGAATAAATTTTATTAAAAATAAATAAATATTAATTATTATATATTTAATAATATTAAAAACATAATGGGACATTAAATAAATTAATTTATTGAGAAAAATTATAGTTTTAAAAAAATTGGTATTTTCACTATTCACTGAAAAGCCAATATTTTTTGAAAAATCGAGAAAATTCAACCTAAGTTAATAATTATATTATATTATAAAAATTAAATATAATATTATCTAATAATATTTACCAATATTCAAATAACTAGTTATATTATTTTTCTAATGAAATTCAATAAAATCATGTTTTAATAATATATATTTTTGAACAATAAAATTATATTACTTAAAATTTATTGATTATTTATGAAAAAAAATTCAATAGTTTATGTTAAATAATAAATATATATATAAATCATAAATTATTTAATATTATTCATACGCCCTCCCCCCCCCATTTAACGGTTATGTTACAATGATTATATATTTCATGGAGCGTTTAAGACCGGGGTTACGTATCATATATTGTATCAAACACCAAAATATGGGGATTACATGTATCCCATGATGTCAAAGAGATTAAATTTATTTAAATAGATATATATAATAATTTATTACGTTGTTAAATTCTCTTCTAAGCTCATTTTTTGTGTAGTATGTTATTTTGAACATAATTATCTTCTCTTAAAATCTCATGGTGTCACATATTGGTCCAAGAATGACTCCGTTTATTAATAAACTATACATATATTGTGTTGTGATGAATCGTTTTTTGTGTGACCAAATGATTCAAAGATATAAGAAAAAATCCTAAAAATTTATTATCTTTTTTTTTCAATCTTTAATATTTGGATACTTTCCTTACTTCATGGTATCATTATTTCCTTAAATCGAGTGAACCACTAATTGTTAAATTCCTATTAATTTTGATGTGATGCCTTTCTTTTATGATTTGATCTTCCTTATTGTGGAATTCTATCCTTGCATTCTCATCTATCAGGCATCAAATTCATCATGGGCTCTATGGCATCAAAAAATACCTTATCCAAAATCTCCTTAGGGACACATTCTTAGTGCACCTAATATATACTATAACATGAGGCTCATACGTAAGAGTAACATATTCATTTATTCACCTTCTTTATAGAGAAACATTTGAAACTATAATGAGAGGGTTCTATTTAAGAATAACACTATTTAACTATAACATCCCTATCATAATTTAACATGATTCTTCATGACATGATGTGATTCAACTAAACCAAAAATCAATACGTTGTAACTCTACTCAACTCCAATGAACCTCATACTCATCTATGATCATAGTGATAATAAATAAAACATGAATTCATGTTTATAATACAATCATGAATTATTTCATGAATCAATACATGGCATGAATTTTATTTAAAATTTAATTAAACAACAAACTATAGGATATAATGTTGTTTTTAAGAGTCTTCTAAACCATAGTGTAAGACCGATCATATAATGACCATGTCTTAATTAAAATCAACTCATAGATCCCCCTTTCTCAGTTCATTTATCGAGGGGATTCTCTAATCATAGAAAACTCATTAGCAGACCCTAATCATCAGTAATACTTCAATATCCCCTGATGGGATCTTCATTATTAAATATTTTCCATTAATGTTTCTAATGATTTCAATAATTAGTATACATTTGTTAAAAATCATGTACTTTATATATAAATTATTAAAAATATACACATAATACCTCATATTTTAATGAAAATTAAATAAAAATTTATTTCTGAATATATTATAGTATAATAATAAATATTCCCATATATAGAGTTGTCATAAATTTGATTTTATGTAATATAATGATATGAACCCATTAAAATATGTTGTATTTTATTAAACATGAATATAAGGAAACCATATACATTTCATCAAATGGATATAAAATATGATTATATAAAAAATGGTTCAATTATCATGTCAAATCTCATCAAATGTATATTTTAGAAATTATAGAAAGGGTCAATGTAGAATAAATGTTTTGAAAAGAAATCATTTTGGAAGAAACAAAAACTATTATCTTTACCATAACATAGTTTTGTTAACTAAATTACTATTTTACGTGTTTAAAAATTTGAAGCTATTTAATATCCCTTAAACATATTATTTAATGTTATATTTAACAAAATCACTATTATGAATTTTGATTACGTTTTTAACATTAATATTTTATATGATAGCATGATTGGTAATGTAAATTATGCTTTATTTTTTTGAGGTCGGAAATGAATTTATAAAAATTTACTTTGAGTGGGATTACAAGTAATATAGAAGAGCCTCATTGGAGGGCAATAAAAATCTCACTCTAGTATATTTTTATTTCATCTAAATTTATACTCTATTATGCTAAAATTTATTATACATAACATGTGATAGTGGGAAATTAATGTTCATATTATATTTCTGTTATGGATAATAAAAAATATGTTATAGACAATTTCATTCATAACATGCCTGAGATCCATCTAATAGAAACCCAATATAAAGAATGTTGTTTACCTTTGTACTAATGAGGGATAGTTTGAAGCAGTCAAATAATTAATAAATAGGATTTTTAGTATAAATTTTTTATCAAAATAAATTACTCTATAAATAATTTTATTTTCCTTGAAAAATATTTACCTTTTTATTTACTAAAAAACTATGGTATCCATAGTAGATGAAGACATAAAGATATCAGTAGATATTTCATTGATACATAATTGAATTTGATTAAATATGAGTTAATAAGAAACAAATTAATATTAATTTAGTTGATATATTGAGAAAAGGGTTCTCATTATCTGTGTTGAAGAATTTTATAGAGGATTTTAACATTAAACCAATTTATTGACCAAGGTAAAATTTTCATATAAGTTGTGGACATGGTTTTTTATATTAAATGTAGATATTTGTAAAATTAAAATTTCATATGTTAGGAATTGCATTTTATTTTTATAATTTATTTTAATTCGAGAAAAATATTTTAATTATAAAATATTTATTTATTTTTATTTTGATACTAAAATGGGAATTTTGATATACTTTTTTTTCCTCATTGGGACAACTAAGAATTTTTTCATTAGGACGATAATTATTTATGTGTAGTTCATTTTGGATACATAAATAAATTTCATATTTATTATGTTAACATACAACATAGATCATTTATAGAGGATAAATATTATATTTAGATATTATTGATTAGATGTCACTAAAATCATTTTCATTTGTTTCATATAATATTTCTTCAGATATATTTCTATGATTCTCCATATTCTTACTTTTTCAAAAAACTTAATCCTATACCCATGATTTCACACCCATTCTATCTATCAGCCACTCAAACCATCTCTTATGTATGGCTTATTTAAAATATTTTATGATTTCACACATCATGTGTAAGTGTGATTTAAACTTGAATAACTAACTCAATATTATTAGATAAGGAGTACGAAAATTTATGCTCATTCAATTTTTTGGAGTTTTTTTTATTGAGAGACAGAACTTCCCAAATACATTTGAGGTGTCTGTTATATTTATTCTTCATTAGATCATTAGATTCTTGGAGTTTATAGTATTGTTACATGGCTTTGGTGTCTATTGAAATGATATCATATTGATATCCATACCACAACATTAATCTAAATATGAATTTTATATTTTTAAAATAAAATGAAATTGGATGTCTTTTTGAATTTCAAACTAGTCACTAGTTTTGAGGAATCATCGCTTTAAGCGTTTGGACTTTTTTTCTTAAACTAACATGTATTCTTTTACATTTTGATATAATGGATTAGTTTACATAGTGTGGATTATATACAATAGGGTCAAATATCATATAATTGAATAAAAATTATAAAATATTCATTAGTTTCCATGAACTACATCTTGTATAATATATGATATTACTATATTCATATAGTTTTTCTTTAGATACATTTATGTATGTTGATTTTTTATAGAATATATATATTTTTTATTCATTTCATTCATATTATTTTATGTTTTATGGAATCATGTAAATACATATGTTTATATTTATAAGCTTAGTTTGATTATATTTGGTTAAAATTTCTAATTTTTTATGTCATCTGTTTATTTTATGATTATTTAGTAATCATTTAAATTTTACAATTTTTTGGTATTTTGTTTTCATGTTTTTCAATTTTAACTACAAAATAGTTTAGTTAGTTCCACTATTTAGGCATGTGTATGTGGTTTACTAGCCTTTTACAATAATAAATTTTTTCAAAACATATAAATATTAAAGAAGTCTACATTGATCCTTGAATTTCCATATTCTCCTTCCCATATTTTCATTTTCTTTAACATAAGGATGGTTAATATTCCATGTTTCATAAATTTTTTTCATCAAAACCACTTCAACTTCTCCACTCAAATTTATTTAGTATAATAATTACTTAATTAAATGTATTAAATATATCTATCTTCATTAAAAATGATAATTGTTTTTAATAATCTTTATCTAATTATAAATGATAACCACATGTGTCAAGTGTGATATATTGAGTAAATGTGTTGATTATAGGTCCAAACTATATTTATAGAAATTGCTTTTACTTATTATTATATTTTTTAAGCATGTTTCTTTAGGTAGACATACAAGTTCTGTTGGAAGTTGATGTGTTGTGTAGTCTAAACCTTGCGATAAATATTTCCATAGATAACATTTTCATTTGGTTTTTGAATCCCCATGGGAAAAATAGTTTCCATATCAGGAAAACATATGATATACATATATATTTTATATCCATGTAAGTAATCTATAATACATAATATCCTAAAATTCCAAACATTTCATGGGGATCATTACTTTTTTAAGCATAAAACACTTCCCTAAATTATTTAATTAATGGATAGTAAATTTTATTTATATTAAATAATAATGTCAATAATATTTTTAGTGGTTACTAAACTTATTATGAACCCAAAAACGCTCTTTAAAATATATTATGAAACAACACCATATTAAAATTTGGTATATACCATGTTCTAGGATGCTGCCCAAAATACACATGAAGATAATACATATCATAAGGAACCTCAATAGATATCAAGTGTTGGACACTAAGGATAAAATAAAAATTCATCATAGAATATGTTATAAGAACCAATTTCATTCCATGTCATAGCATGCTCTATGTATATTAACACTAAAAATCATTTTGCGCAGAATATTATGTTTTCAAACCATATTCAAATATGAAATGCATGATCATGAATAATTTTTCATAATCTCAATATTTTTTTATACACAAATATATTATTGATCAATTTGTATGATTATCATTTGATTAATAAATACTATTATAACATATATATCACATTCCAAAAATTATTGTATTTTCCACTATGTAATTAATTATTATGTATGTTTATAGAAATATCCTTAGTGACTAATCTATCGCTTTAAAACAATGAATATATATTATTTATATAATAAAATGAATCTTGATATTAATATATTTTTACCTTCGATGGAGAATTTAATTTTTAATAACTAATGTACATGGTCATTATCCCATTTAATAGTTGTTTTATTATTCAAAAAATATATTTATCTATCATCTTTTAGCCAAAAATAATTTATTACATCCACACTCAAAATAATGTTTTTTTAATTTATTTTCGATAATGTCAACAAAATCCATATTAGATTTCAATGTAATTATTCCTCGACATGGTAAAAATATACAACTAATCAATAATTTTCTGATTAATGTCAATGAAGGATAAAAAGTATCATGAGTCAATGGGTCACCCAACTCTATATCCTGTTAGAAAATATGTTGGCAGAAGGAAAAGAAAGATTGAACCTTGATGCATGAATTGGATACACAATCCAAAAGGTTTTGATCCACCCACGCGTTGATGGTGTATGGTTTATGATGGAAGTATCCCTTGGGGATTTCACCAAGGTTTGGGGTTAATGGAAACCAATAATCTATTCTGCTACTACACCGATGTCAGGAGAAACCTATAGAATATCCTAGATTAAAAAATACATTATCACAGAAGTGAAATCGACAATTCATAACTATAAATATGAAAATGTGGGAGTTACATCAGTAGTATGTTACCATCTTGGATGAGGGGCACCCATTTAGAATTTGAATAAATGAATCACAATGGTAATGACAAATTGATTCATTAGACTTTTTTATAAAATATTTTATTTTTTATTTTACTTTTTTTTTATTTTTTTTATTAAATATATATATATATGAAAACATTTTGCAAAAAATTAACTTTTTAACCACATTAATAGAATTTTATAAATATATATTTTATGATAAAAAAAATATTGAATCACTATTTTAGAGGTTATGAGTACTTGGACTCTACCCACACTTTCCATTACGGGATTTCCCCTATTTTAAATGTTTCATCATCAATCCATGTTAAGAGTGTTTCGACCATTCAAAACATACTAAGATATTTTGGAACAATAATATAACAATACCCCAATTTTATTAATAATTCTTAATTCTCCAAACCACATGTGAGTCATTATATATAATTAAAGGTATCTTTCAATTTAAACCATTTCGTAGTATCAATATCTCAATGTTTAGTCATATTTGTAAGTAATCGAAACATTAAAATTATTAATCATTATGATAAATTGGGGATATTATACATACTATGAAAATTTCATCCAATATGTCATTTATTATCAAATTAATTTCCACGTGATTATATCCTTTTCTTCAACTCTATAAAAAGTAAAACAATTGTCTCTGGTAAGAAGAGGCACCACTTATATGTTCAGATTGAAAAAATATTACAATGTGCTCCCACTATTAGAGAACATAACACATTAAAGGTTAATTTTTTTAAGAGACTATAATCAACCTCTATGCTTAACATATGATATTGAAACCAAAAGTTGGGGCTATAATTTTAAATATCAACAATCATCTTCATTACATGTTTTTACCCATTAAACACTTTTATTAGAATATACCAAAACATATTATTGGCATTCCCATAATAAGATAAATTATTTTAGGGGCATTAAAAACATATCTTTATTAGTTTCATGAATAATATTACTCGATAGAGATATTGCTAATGGTTCTGCTAATTTTTTAACATGTTCCAATAAATTAATTTTTTTGGTACAATTTTGTAAAAATTATCTCATATGACCCTGTCTCAAACTTATTTGTCTTGATATTCCATTGTATATGAAACTTTATTACTTTGATAATGTTCCTTCCCTATCACAACTGATAGAGATTTATGGAATTATACTAGGACATAATATAATATCCAATAAGTGATTCCTAATCCATTCAGCTTCCGTTCCACATGCTGCTGTGTAGATAAACTCAGACTCCATAACTAAATGTGAAATACAGGTTTGTTTCATGCTTTCCCAAGAAACAAGACAACCTACAAGAGTAAAAAACCATCCATAATTGGATTATATATCACCAATATAGTTAATCCATCCTCCATCGGTGTATCCTTCTAATACAGGTAGAAAATCATTATAAAATAAAATTAGATGTTTTCTCTTTCGTAAGTATCAAAAAATTATCATTATAAATCTCTAATGACCCACACTACGATTACTAGTTTATCTAAAAATTTTACATACAAAAAAATAAATATCAGGGCTGGTGAAATGTATATCATACATTAAATAAAAAAGTATACTATCATAGTCAAGATTTGTTACTGGTATACCTGTATTTATAAAGAGTATAACACTAGAATAAAAGGGAGTGTTCACATCCATGAAACCCAGATGTATAAATTTAATTTACAGTTTTTATATGTAATAATATTGACTTAAATAATAACATTTATTATGTTTTCTATCTTTAAAACCGGGAAGAATATCAATTATTCCAGGATCCTTTATATTAAAAATAGATGATAAGTAACTCTTTGACTCAGTTCCACCTATCATATTGGATCAAAAAATGAAAATATCATCCACATATAGATAGTAAATAACTCTAAAATCTTTGGTAAACATTGAATAAAGATATTTGTAATCATAATTATTTGAAAATAAATAAGATAAAATAATTGAATCAAATTTATTATGCCATTTCATCAGATCATGTTTAAAACACTAAAAAAATTTAACTATTTTATATACTTTTCTTTATTACCAAGTATGAAAAATCATTTCTCGTTGTTCCATTTAAATTTCTTCATTCAATTTTCCATTTAAAAAATTACATTAATTCGATAAAAAACTAATAATTTGAAGTTAATGAAATTAATATCCTTATTAAAGTAACTCGAGCTACTGGGGAATAAGTATCAAAATAATAAATAGATTATTTTAGTTTGAAACCTTTTTTCTGAAAATCTTGAATTAAATACATTATTATTTCCATTGGAATAATATTTCTTTCTAGAAACCCATTTTCAACCAATATGATTTGAACTACATGGTAAATCCATAATGACAAAAGTATTATTCCTCAGAATGGAATCCATTTCATCATTTATTACATCTTTCCATAAATCCACATATCTTGAATATATATACTCTGTATTTCTATTTGGGACATCATATATGTTCAATACAATAGGATATTTTTTCAGAAGATGTTTATTTTGTTCTCCTTGAATATGGAAAATTTTGGAATCAATGGAAACAAACTCTGTATGAATGTGTTTCTCCTTCATAATTCATGTACTTCATTTTGGTTCAACTCACAATTAATAATAATTCTCTACTATTGGGTTAGAACTAGAAGGATTATTTGAGACATGGTTATGTGAAAAACATCCTACACATCATCTTTATAAAAATTATTTTGAAACACATTCTATATCCCATGATTCAATAATTTTATTATCTTCAAAATCCATAATTCTTTATGCTTTTCTATTTTCTATATATCCAAAAAACACACCTTTAATTGCTCTATAACTAATTTTAGTTCTTTTAGGATAATGAACTCTATAAAAATATAAACACTCACACACCTTGAAATAACAAAGAATTAGTTTTATACCTCTCTAAATTGCATATGGGGATAAAATAGTTTTCCTACAAGCAGTCCTATAATGAATATGACATGAAATTAATGATGATTAGACCCATAAATTTAATGTTATTATAGATTTATAAAAATAGAAATTTACCATTTCAACTAATGTGTGGTATTTCCTTTCAGATAGTCCATTTGGCTGTGGATTGTAAGGAGCATTTCTTTGGTGAAATATAACATTTTTTATAGAACTCATTATGATAATTCCTAAAGTATTCACCATCTCTATCTAAGTGTAATAATTTAATCTTTTTGATTAATTGGGTTTTAACTTCTGGTTTATACTTCTTCAACACATTAAAGGATTCATCCTTTATTTTAAGAAGATATATATTTAAATATCTACAAGAGTCACCAAAAAAATATAATAAAATATATTTTTCCTCACTGAGTTAATAATCCATTTAATTCACAAATATCAAATTGCACTAAATTTAAAAAATTAGAATTTCTTTCAACACTATGAATATAATTATCATCATTTCTATATTATAAACATGTTTCAAAATAATTAAAAGCATTTCAAATGTTCTTAAAAATTAAATTATTCATTAATTTTAATGAATTATAATTAATATGTCATAAACATTCATTCCATAAATTAAAAGATTCAATCAAGTATGTAGACTATTCAATCATATTATTAATTCATTTCCCTAAAAAAGATTCCAAATTAACATAGATTGAAAATTTGAAAGGATAATATTTAAATATTTCAATAAATTATAATTTTTACATATTTAAATGGAAACATACCCTTATCATTTCAGTTTACCCCTGGTAAAACCGTTTTTATCTTAACCGTGATAATTTATTTTTAATGTTTTCAATATCTATTATGGTAAAAAATTAATTTCACGTTATTAGGTTATATAAATCATTGATATTAAAAATAAGGTATCCATTTTACAAAATAAAATTTAAAATTAGAATAATTTTATATAAAATTATACTCACAAACATGAAAAAAAATTAGATTCCCAAAAAGTGTATTTTTTATGAAAAAGATGATTTTTTATTAACTATAAACTAATAATATTATTATTATAAAAATAAATTAATATTTATTGATATATAATATATAAATTTATTTTAAATATATATTAGTTCGGAATTTGTTAATTATTTATAATTCAGAAACATTATGCGCATCAAAATAGATTTCAGAAAAAACCCATTTTTAACCTAACAATTTACTTAAAATAAAATTCAATATAAAGAGGATTTAAATATATTAAAGGGTATTAAAAATAATTAAATAATAATTATTATATATTTAATTATATTTAAAACATAATGGGACTTTAACTAAAATAATTTATTGGGAGAAATGATTGTTTTAAAAAAATCTATATTTTCACTATTCACTGAAAAGTCCATATTTTTTAAAAAATCCAAAAAAAATTACCCTAAGTTAATTTTAATTTTATAATATAAAAAATAAATATAATATTATCAAATAAATTTTACAAATGTTATTAAAATTAATTAAAATATATTTTTCATTAAAATCAATAAAATCATTTTTAATAATACATATTTTCGAAGTATGAAATTATATACTATAAAATTGATTGATTATTTACTAAAAATTTATCAATAATTTATATAGAGTAATAAATTTATATATTTATATATATATCATAATTTAGTTAATATTATTCATACCCCCCCAATTTAACTGCTATGTTATAATGATTATATATTTCATAAAGCATTTAAGATCGGTGTTATGTATCATATTGGAGTATCAAACACCAATATATGGGGTTTAAAAGTATCCCAATATATAAAATAGATTAAATGTATTCATAGAGAAATATATATTAAATTATCAGGGTGTTAAATCCACTTCTAAGATCATTTTTTGTGTAGTATGTTATATTGTACATTATTTTCTTCTCTTAAAATCTCGGAGTGTTACATATTGGTCAAAGAATGAATAAATTTATTAATAATCTATGCATATGTTGTGTTGTTATTACTTTTTTTGAGTGACCAAATGATTCAATGATATCTAAAAAAAATCCTAAAAGTACATTATATTCTTTTCTAATCATTGATGTTTGGAAACATTCTTTACTACAAGGTAGCTTTATCTCCTCAAATCGAGTGAATCAAAAAATGGTCAGTTCATATCAATTTTTATGTGAAACTTTTTTTTATGATTTGATCTTCCATATTATGGCATTCTATCTTTGGATTATCATCTATCAAGAATAAAATTCCTCATGGCCTCCATGCTATTGAAAAATATTCTATCCACAATTCCTGAGGGACACCTTCTTAGTGCACCTAATAGATTCTATAACACGAGGCTCATATGTATGAGTAACATATGATTTTTATTACCTTATTTATAAAGAAACATGTGAAACTATAATTTGAGGGTTCTATTTAAGAGTAATAATCGTTACCTATAACATCCCTATCATAATTTAACATGGTCATTCATGTCATGATGTGATTCAACTAAACCAAAAATAAATCTTTTGAAACTCTAGTCAACTCCAATAAACCTCATACTCATCTATGATCATGTTTTTAATGAATAAAATATGAATGTATGTTTATAAAAAAATCATGAAATATCTCAATAATAAATACATGGAATGAATTTTATTTAAAGATTATTTAAACAACACACTATAAGATATAATGGTGTCTGTGAGAGTCTTCTAACCCATAGTTTAAGTCCAATGATATACTGACCATTTCTTAATTGATATAAACTCATAGATCCCCCTTTCTCAACTCGTATTTTTTTGGTGATTATCTATTCATATAAAACTCATTACCATACCCTAGTCATCAGTAATACTTAAATATCCATTTATGGACTCTTTAATATTAAATATTTTCCATTAATCATTCTATGTATTTCAATCATGAGTAGTAATTTGTTAAAAATCATGTATTTTAAATATTAATGATTGAAAATATATATATAATACAAAATAAGAATTAAATAAAATTAAATAAAAATTTACTCTTGAATATGTTATAGTATAGTTATAAATATTCCCAAATATAAAGTTGTCATAAATTTGATTTTATGTATGATAATGGCATAATCCCATTAAAATATGTTGTATTTTTTTTAAATCTGATTAGATGGTTACCATATACTTTCCATTAAATGAATATAAAATATGTTTATAAAAAAATGGTTCAATTATCATGTCAAATCACATAAAATGAATATTTTAGAAATTATATAAAGGGTAAATCTAGAAGAAATGTTTTGAAGAGAAATAATTTGGGAAGAAACATAAACTTTTTCCTTTACCATAACAAGGTTATGATGACCAAAATACAGCTTTACATGTTAGAAAATTTTAAGCTATTTAATATCTCTTAAACATATCATTTAATGTTATATTTAACTTAATAGCCTTTTTCAATTAAGATTATGTTTTTACGATTAAAATTTCATATGATAGAACAATTGGTAATGTAAATTATGCTTTATTTTTTTGAGGTCAGATATGAATTTTTAAATATGTACTTTTAGTGGGATTACAAGTAATCAGGAAAATCCTCATTGGAAGATAGTAAAATTCTCACCCCATTATAATTTCATTTCATGTAATGTTTCTCTCTATTATGGTAAAATTTGTATACATAACAAGTGGTAGTGGAAAATTTATGTTCATATTATATTTATATAGAAGTTAATAAAATATATGTTACAGAAAATTTATTTTATAACTTTCCTAAGATCCATCTTATGGAAACCTAGTATATAAAAAGTGGTTTACATTTTTACTAATGAGGGATAGTATGTAGCACTAAAAAAAATAATAAATAGGATTTCCTTTTTAATGTATTGATAAAAAAATTAGTCATTAAATATTTTTATTTTCCTTGATATATATTTACCACTATATTTACTAAAATAATGTTTTTAATGGTAGGTGAAGACATATATATATATCAGTAGATGTTTTGTTGAAAAATATATGATTTTGATAAAATATGAGTTAATAAGAAACAAATTTATATTAATTTAGTTGAAATGTTTAGAAAAGGGTTCTCATTGTCTTTGATCAAGAATTGTATGGAGGATTTAAACATTAAACTAATTTATTCAGCAAGGTAATATTTTCCTATGAGTTGTGGACATGAATTTATTATTTGAAATGTGGATATTTATAAAATTAATATTTCATATATTATGAATTTAGTATGATTTTTATAATTTTTAACAATTCATGAAAAATATTTTAATAACAAAAAATTTTATTTATTTTTATTTTGATACTGAAATGGGAATTTTGATATACTTCTTTTTTGTATCCTCATTGAGATGCCTAAATTTTTTTCATTGTGATGCTCATTTTTTGGGTATTTCATTTTGAATCCATCATTAAATATCATATTTAATGAGTTAACATACAACATAGATCATTTATATGGGAAAAATATTATATTTATATATTATTGATTAGAAGACACAAATATCATTTTCATGTGTTACATAGCATATTTCTTCACCTATAATTCTAGGTTTTATCCATATTACTGCCATTTCAATTAAAAATTATCTTATACCTATGATTTCACACCCATGTTATATGTCATCCACACAAGCCATCTCTCGTGTGTGGATTATATAATTGATTATAAGATTTTACACATCATGTTTAAGTGCAATTTAAACATGATAACCTAAATCAATATTATTAGTTAATGAGTCTGGAAATTTATCCTTATTCAAAGTTTTAGAATTTTTTTGGTTGAGTGGGAGAACATCCCAAATAAAATTTATTTATCAGTTATATTTTTTCTCTATAATATCATGTGATTCTTGGTGTTTATAGTTTTTTGACATGAATTTGGTTTATATTGCGATAATGTCATCTTGAGAACCATACAAAAACATGGATCTGAATATGACTTTGATATTTTTAAAATAAAATGAATTCGGATGTCTTGTTTATTTTCAAACCGGTCTATGGTATTGAGGGATCATCACATTAAGAGATTTTACTTTTTTCCATAAACTACGTTGAATTATTTTTCATTTTGATATAATGGATTAGTTTACATTGCGTAGATTATATACAATTGGGATATATATCATATAATTTAATAAAAATGATAACATAATATTTGGTTTCCATTAACTCAATATTGTATGAGATATGATTTTTCTATATTCATCTAGTTTTTCTTCATATATGTTTATATATGTTAATTTTCTATAGAAAATATTTTTTTTATTCATTTCATTCATATTATTCTATATTTTATGGAATCATGTAAATAAATAAGTTCATCACTATTATTTTAGTTTGATGATGTTTGGTTAAAATTTATAATTTTTTATATCATCTATTTATTTTCAGTTTTTTTAGTATTAACTTTATTTTTTCATTTTATTGGTAATTTTATTTCATGTTTTATAATTTTTACTACAAAATAGTGTTGTTAGTTCAACTATTTAGGCATTTGTATGTGGTTTATTATCCTTTTGTGATAATAAATTGACTTCAAAACCTATCAATATAAAAAAATCCATTGATCCGTGAATTTCCATCTTCTACATTCTCAATTTTCATTTTATTTAATATAAGGAAACTAAATAACCCAATGATCATAAATATTTTCCCCCATAACCTCTTCAACATTTCCAATCATATATATTTAACATCAAAATTATTTAATTAAATGTATGAAATATATCCATGTTCCCTAAAAATTGTCAAATTTTGTTAATAATATTCAACTAATGTGAAATGATAACCAAATGTATCAAGTGTGGTATGTTGAGTAAATGTGTTGAGTATAGTTCCTAACTATATTTATGGAAACCTCTTCTACTCATTAGAATAATTTTTTAAAACTTGTTTCTTCGGGTAGACTTACAAGTTATTGTGGAAGTATATTTTTTGGGTAGTCCAAACCATGTGATAAATATTTCTATAGAAAACCATTCCATTTGGTTTTTGAATCCCCACAAGAAAAATAGTTTCCATCTCAACAAAACATTTGATATATATGTATTTTTGATCCATGTAAAAATTCTATAATACATAATAACATATAATTCCTAACATTTCATGGGGTAGAAAACTTTTTTTACCATAAAAAACTTCAATAAATATTTTAATTAATGGATATTATAAGTTATTTTGGTTAATTAATAATGGAATGAATATGTTTAATGGTTACAAAACATATTATTAACCCAAAAACCACTCTAAAAATATATTTTGAAAGAACACCATATTCAAATTTGGTATTTACCATGCTCTAGACTGCTTCCCAAAATACACATGAGGATACAAAATATCTTAATGAAACTAAATAGATTACATGTGTTGGACACTATGGATAAAATAAAAATTCAACGTAGAACATGTTATAAGAATTAATTACATTCAAAGTCATACCTTGATCTATGTATATTATCACTAAAAATCCTTATGTGTAGAATATTATTTTATAAAACCTTATTTAGATATCAAATGCATGATCATGAAGCATTGTTCATAATCACAAAATTTATATATACAAAAATATATTATGGATCCTTTCCTATGATTCTCATTTGAATAATCAATACTCTTCTTACATATATATCACATTCCAAAAATTATTGTATTTTCCACTATGTAATTACTTATTAAATATGATTATAGAAATATACTCTGTGATTAATCTATCACTTTAAAACTATATATATATATATAACTAATATAATAAAATGAATCTCGATATAAACATATTTTTACCTTCCATGGACAATTTAATTATAAATAACTGAAGTACATTGTCACTGTCCCATTTAATAGTTGTTTTATTATATAAAAAAAATATTTATCTAACATCCTTCAGCCAAAAATAACTTTTTATATCTAAACTCAAAATAATATATTTTTACATTTTTAGATAAAGTCAAAAAATCCATATTAGATATCCATGTAATTATTCCTCAACACGGTGAAAATATAAAACAAATCAATAAGTTTCTGATTAATGTAAATAAAGGATAAAAGTATCATGAGTAAATGGGTCTCCCTACTCTGTCTCTTATTAGAAAATAATTTGGCAGAAGGAAAAAATATATTGAACCTTGATGCATGAATTGGATAAAATATATAAAAGGGTTTGATCCACACCCACATTGATGGTGTAGGGTTTTTGATGGAACAATCCATTGTGGATTTCACCAAGGTTTTGGGGAAATGGGACATGAATATTTTATTCCCCTACAACACTGATGTAGGCAGAAATAGGAAGAACATCTTGGGTTGAAAATACGTTATCACATAAGTGATATCGACAATGCTTATTTATAAATATGATACTGTGGGATTTACATCAATTTGATGTAACCATTTTTTATGAGGGGAACCCATTTAAAATTTGAAAAAATGAATCC